>JAABKJ010075445.1:150691950-151059901 GCA_011634705.1 Andricus grossulariae | reverse complement strand
GGAATAGATAAATTTTCAGTAAAAAAATTAATTTTCAGCCGAAGAAAAAACGAATTTTCAACCAAATTGTTCAATTTTTAATTGAGGAAATGGATTCTCAACTAAAATTATAAATCATAAACAACAAAAATGAAATTTTAACAAAATATTTAAACTTTTAGCCAAGTATATGAATTTTCAACCGAAAAAAATGAATTATCAAAAAGAATTGTAACAATTGATATTTCAAACAAAAAAGGTAACTTTCCACCAAATAGTTGAATTTTCAACCCAAAGAGACGATTTTTCAACCAGATAGTTCAATATTTTACTGAAAAAGATGAATTCTCAATAAAAAATGTAATAGTTGATATTTCAACCAAAAAGATTTGAAGTTTGAATTTAAAAAAAGTTTAATTTAACAAAAAAAGACGAACTTTTTTCTAAGAAAATTAATTTTCTACAAGAAAAAAAAAACAATTTTCAAAAAAATATATGAAATTTTATCGAAACAGTTACATGTTCAACCAAAAAGATGAATGATCAACCAAAAAAATTCATTTTTAACAAAGTCATTCAACTTTCAACCAAGTAGTTTAATTTTCAACCAAAAAAGATTAATTTTGAACCAAGAAGATTAATTTTTTACCTAAAAAGACCAATTTTCAACCAAATAGTCGCATTAAAAGTTAATAAAATTAATTTCTAACGAAAAAAAAAACTAATTACCAACAAAATATTTGAATTCACAACTCAAACAATGAATTAAAAAAAAAAAGTAATTCAACTTTCGAACAAGCAGTTGAATTTTCAACCAAAAAGATGAATTTTTAACCAAGAATATTAATTTTCTACCTAAAACGACGAATTTTCAACACAGAACATGATTTTTCAACAAAATAGTTGAATTAAAAGTTAAAAAATTTATATTCAACAAAAAAAAGAACTTAAAAAAAAATCGTTAACCAATCAAAATCAATTAATTTTAATCCAGTGAATTTTCAAAAAAAAAAAATGAATCTTCAGTCCAGAAAATTAATTTTTCTCTCAAAAAAAGACGAATTTTCAACATAATAGTTAAATTATCAATCAAGGAGATGAATTTTTAACTAAAATTATGAATCATAACAAAAATGAAATTTTAACAAAATATTTAAACTTTTAGCCAAGTATATGAATTTTCAACCGAAAAAGAAGAATTCTCAACAAGAATTGTAATAGTTGATATTTCAATCAAAAAAGCCAATTTACCACCAAATAGTTGAATTTTCAACCCAAAAAGACGATTTTTCAAACATATAGTTCAATTTTTTAATGAAAAAGTTTAATTCAACCAAAAAAGTCGAATTTTCAACAAAATAATTGAAAGCTCAACCAAAAGGTTGAATTTTTTATTTTAAATTGTGAAGTAAAATTTTTTTTTTGAATTTTAAAACCAAAAAGGCGAATTTCCAGCATACACAGAATAATTTTCAACCAAGCATTTGCATTTTTATCCAAAAAAGATGAAATTGCTACACAATTTTCTATAAAACAGTCGAATTTTCAACCCGAAAATATAAATTTTAAACACAAAAGTTGAATTTTAGCCAAAAAAATTAATTTACTACCAAAAAAGATGAATTTTTAACTAAATGGATGAATTATCAACTCAGAAAAGACAAATACAAACAAAATAGTTAAATTTTTAACCAAGAATGCAAATTTTCAACAAAAGAATTGTATTTTCAAACAAGAAGGATTTTTTAGTTAGTAAAGAAAAGAATTTTTATCCAAAAGTTTGCATTTTCCACCCAAACTGATGATTTTTTTTTTAAAACCAGTTCAATATTCAGCAAAAGAATTAATTTTTAACCAAATAGATCAATTTCCTAATAAAAAGATAAATTTTCAAACAAGAAGATTGATATTCTACCAAAAAGACGGATCTTGAGCAAAGTTTGAGAACGTACAACCAAATAGTTGAATTTTCAACTAAAAAATAAACATTTTCAACCAAAATGGAATATTTAAATTATCAGTTAAAAAATTAATTTGAAAAAAAAATGTCAACAAAATAATTAAATTATCAACCATAGAAATAAATTTTTAACTACAATGATGAATCTTCAACCAAAAGAATGAATTTTCAACAAAGTATTTCAAATTTCTACCAAGTAGTTTGATTTAAAAAACAAAAAAGATGAATAAAAATGTGATGTTTGATATTTCAACAGAAAAAAATAAAAAATAAAATAGTTGAATTTAACCAAGAAATTCGAAATTTCAACAAAATAGTTGAATCCTCAAATAAAGCAGATTAATTTATAACTCAACAGTTACACTTTTAACCAAAAATGTTGAATTTTCAAGGCAAAAAGACGAATTTTCATTAAAATAGTTAAATTTTCAAACAAGAAAGATTTTTTAGTTAACGAAGAAAAAAATTTCATTCAAAATGTTGAATTTTCAAGCCAAAAAGAAGAGTTTGCTACAAAGCAGTTGAATTTTCAATCCAAAAGTATGAATTTTCAACAAAAAGGTAATTTTCAACCAAATAGTTGAATTTTCAACCCAAAAAGGCGAATTATCAACAAAACAGTTGAGTTTTTAATGAAAAAGAATGACCTTTTAACAAAATTGTTAAATTTTTAATAAAATAATTCAATTTTCACCATATAATACAATTTTGTACCAAAAATGGAATAGTTAGATTATCTGATAAAGAAATAATAATTTTCAACCAAAATAGTTGAATTTTCAACGAAAAATATGAATTTTCAACAAAAAAAGTTCAGTTTCAATCACATAGTTTAATTTTTTACCAAACTGTTAAGTTTTATACCCAAAAAGACGAATTTTCTACAAAACAGTTAAATTTTCAACCCAAAAATATAGTAGTATAAAATTGATTTTATACCCAAAAATACGAATTTTCAACAAAAATTTTGATTAATTTTTCAACCAAAAATGTAATAGGTACATTTTCAGTTAAGAAAATTAATTATTAACAAAAAAAAATAACAATAATTTTAAGCGAAATCGTTAAATTTTCAATCAGAGATAAACTTTCATCAAAAATTATATATCTTCATCAAAAAAATTAATTTTCAAGGAAAGAGTTTAAAATTTAACTACATAATAGTTGAATTTTCAATAAAATAATCAACAAAACTAAAATATTCTTGAAATAAGTCATTTTTGTTAATGAAACCAAGTGTTGGAAAAGTATAGAAATTTAAAAACTGGTTATGCTATTAATATTATTAATATAATAATAAATAATATAAATAATATGAATAATATGAATTTTGTTTTACTATTGAAGGCACTCAAAGAAAAGTTTGATTAAAACGGTTTAATTTTATCTTTGGCAGTTGATTTTAAAGAATCGACTGCTAAGAATTATGATATTAAAGAAATATCAAAGTATGTAAGCTTCATAAATTTGAGGACTTACTATTTTTACGGAGGTTTTTATCAAGATAAGAAAATAGTGAGAGCTGGTCATATAGCTCCACTGTATCATTCATCAAAAGAAAATACCGAGGATCGGAAATTGAACATTGTAAGTAGTTTTGTTGGCAAAAAAATTTAGTTAATCGAGAGCGCCTCAAAAGAATTTTAAAATTTTAATTTTAAAATTATAATTAGTCATTTGGAATTGAAATTTTCGAAAACTTTTGAGATTTCACAAATAGGAAAACATTTGATTACATTTTAATTAATACAATTGAAATCGTTCAAAGTACTTAAATGTTAAATTGTTGAAAATGCATTAATATTACTCATTTTCTTTATTGTTCTTTAAAAAATGAAAATATATTCATGTAGGTTCAAAATAAAGAAGCATTCAATTCTATTTTAATCAATACAATTAAAATTGTTTCTTGTTTATATTTTTAACGTTTTTTAATCATGCAAATGCAATATTTTCAGTCGTATCTGTAATAGGACAATTCCACTTCGAATGAGAATGTTTTTTAAAGTCTAGCTGAATGTTTCAGATAAATTAAATATTTGTATATATCATTCTGTGGTGAAGATGAAGAAACGCTTTTTTAATTAAAAACTTTTGAATTAAACGAAAAAATACGTCTTTTCAACAAAAGAGTTGAATTTTCAACCAAGAAAGATTTTCCAACCAAGAAAGACTTTTCAATCAATAGAGAAATAAAATTTCATCCAAAATCTTGATTTTTCAAGTCATAAAGACAAATTTTTGAAAAAAAAGTTTAACTTACAAGACAAAAATATTCATTTCCTACCGAAATGATTGAATTTTCCGCTAAAAAATACGATTTTTCAACAAAATAAGTGACTTTTCAACTGAAAAAGATAAATTTTCTGGTAAAAACCAAATAGCTACAGTTTTAGCAACAAAATTAATTTCAAACAACAAAAAACCATTTTTTAACCAAATTTGTTAAATTTTTAAACCAAAAACTGAACTGTCAACTAAAATGATGCATCTTTAATAAAAAAAATTAATTTTGAATCAAATAGTTGAATTTTCAACTAAAAAAGATACACTTTCAACCAAAAATAGAATAAATCAATTTTATGTCAGAGATTAAATATTTTAACCAAATAAAATAATTTTTCAACGAAATAGCTCAATTTTCAATCAAACAGATGATTTTCCAACCAGAAAGATTAAATGTCTATATAAAAAAAATTCGACAAAAAATGGAATGATAAATTTTTAGTCAAAGAATTAATTTTCAATTGAAAGAAAACTAATTTTCAATCAATGAAATGAAATTTAAACCAGAAGGATTAATTTTCTAGCAAAAAATAATATTTTTTTTTAAATACATGCATTTTCAACCAAATACTTTTATTTTTTAATCAAATTGTTAACCTGATATTATAATTTTCAAACAAAAAGGCTAATGTTTCACCAAAAAAGAACAATTTTCAACAATATAGATTAAAAAGAAGATTAATTTTCTACCATAAAAAAACGAAGTTTCAACAAAATACAGAAATTTTAAACCAAGAAAGACTTTTATCAAGAATGAAATCAAATTTCATCCAAAATGTTGATTTTTAAAGTCACAAAAACAAATTTTCCAAACACCCAGTCTCCATTCATCGCCTGAAACTTGACCTTTACGTTTACCGTGTGTATGCATTTCGTCAATCATGAATGAATCCTACAATTTTATTCTAGAATTATTTTTATAAAATTTATAACAAATATAACAATACATTTCTTCTCTGGAATTTCTCACAATATTGAATACAAAAATTAACTTATCTTGCTTGTTTCCACTTCTTAAATAATTATTTTTAACACTACAGCTGTTATATTACTTTTCAAATTTTGGCGCCTTTTTCTTCACTTTTACTCAGCCCCGTGGCACTGTGAAATGAAAGTGACGAAAATGTTGAGTACGGCCGAGGGTGGCACTGGCTGTACTTTTAGGCCAAAAATTATTCAAATGCATGAGCAAATTTGTCAAAAATGTGAAATTTTGTGCTTTTTGTATTATAAAAATGGACTTTTAAATTTTTTTTCACTTTAGAATTAAGTTCTGAGGTTTTTAGACTAAAATTTTATCAAGTTTTTTTGTTGCGATGAACGAGAATAATGGAGAGAATTTGGCCGAACATTTTGCCTTGAGAATTTTGAAGATTTCAAAAAAATAAAAAAGTGTTCTTAAAATTCCTGGTAAGATTTAAATAATGTTCCTTTTAGTAAATTAATTTGAGGAGAATATTAAAAAATGATTGTCTAAAATGTCAAAAAATGATGTAGAAAATTTTAAAGCAAAATTCTTCAATTCTACACGCTTGTAACAGTTTACAAAAAATTCGTGTTAGTTTAAGAAATATTAAGACGTTCCGCAAAGATCTTATAAAATTTAAAACACAATGTCGATTTCATAAAATAAAAAAAAATCGATTTTTAAAGATTTACAAGAAAAAAATTAGAAGCTTTTTAAGAATGAAAGGTTTCAAGAGAATGAAAAACTTTTCTACATAAAATTGAACAAGATTTCAAAACATTTCGAAAGATTTCAAGAATTGTCAGAAGAGTATGTGGAAGATTTTAAGGCAATTTTTCCATTTTTCAGAATTAGGGCAAAATACTACTCATTTTAAAAGATATTGAGAAGTTTTGAAAAATTTCAAGAATAATTTAAACCTTGAAACGATTTCGATAAAATTAAAACAAATTTTAGATTTTTGAAGATTTCGAAAAAAGATGCTTTTTAGTAATTTTGAAAGGTTTCAAGAGAATAAAAGTTTTCTCTTGAAGGTCTCAAAAGATTTTCAAAATTGTCGAAAAAGAATCTGGAAGATTTTACAGCAATTTTTTTAATTTCTCAGTTTAAAGTAATTTTGAAAAATTCGAATCACTTTAAAAGATATTAAGAAGTTTTCAAAAAATTTCAAAGAATGGCTTTGAAAAAGAATGTAGAAGATTTCAAAGCAAACATTTTGAATTTTGTAAGAATACAATTCTTTTTTAATTTTTCAAAAAATGATTTTTTACTTTGAAAAATTAACTTTAAGATAAAATTGAAAATTATTTCAAAATATTTCCAACATTGTCGAAAAAATAACTGAAAGATGTTCAAGAAATTTTTTTTCTAGATTTAAAAAAGAATTATTTTTGAAAAGTTTTCAAAATTAATTTCAAACTTGAAACAATATAAAGAAAATTAAGAAAAAATGAAGAATTTTGAAAATTTCAGAAAAAAAGGTTTGTTTTAACTTTTCAAGGGTTCCAGGAAAATAAAAAAATCCTCTTAGAATTCCTGGGAAGATTTAAATAATGTCTTATTTGGTGAATTAATTTTAAGAGAACATTCAAAAAGATTTCATAAGGATTCAAAGCTTTTGATTCAAATAAGATTCTTTGATTTATGAAACATTTTTTTATTCAAAGAAGATTCTTGAACCGGAAGAAATTTCTTTGAATCAAAAAATCTTCTTTGAATAAAAAAAATGTTCAAATCAAAGAATCTAGTCTGAATGAAAAGAAATTTATTTAAATCAACTATACTTTTCTTTGAATGAGAATCAATGAATATTATTCTTTGAATCAAAGAAATTTTCTCTGAATAAAAAATGTTTCTTGAATCAAATAAGTTTTACTTTGACTAAGAATCAATGAATATTTTTCTTTGATTCAAAGCTTTTGATTCAAATAAGATTCTTTGATTTATGAAACATTTTTTTATTCAAAGAAGATTCTTGAACCGGGAGAAATTTCTTTGAATGAAAAAATCTTCTTTGAATCAAAAAAAGGTATAAATGAAAGAATCTAGTCTGAATTAAAAGAAATTTATTCAAATCAACCAAACTTTTCTTTGAATGAGAATCAATGAATATTTTTCTTTGATTTAAATAAGATTCTTTGATTTATTAAACATTTTTTGATTCAAAGAAGATTCTTGAACCGAAAGGAATTTCTTTTAATCAAAAAATCATTTCTGAATCAAAAAAATCATCAAGTCAAAGAATCTAGTCTGAATTAAAAGAAATTTCTTTAAATCAACCAAACTTTTCTTTGACAGAGAATCAATGAATATTTTTCTTCGACTCAAATAAGATTCTTTGATTCATGAAACGTTTTTTATTTAAAAAAGATTCTTGAACCGTAAGGAATTTCTTTGAATCAAAAAATCGTCTTTGAGTCAAAAAAATCATTAAGTCAAAGAATCTAGTCTGAATTAAAAGAAATTTCTTTAAATGAAACAAACTTTTCTTTGACCAAGAGTAAATGAATATTTTTTTTGATTCAAAGAAATTTTCTCTAAATAAAAAGATGTTTTTTGAATCAAAGAAACTTTACTTTGACTGAGAATCAATGATAATTTTTCATTGATTCAGATATGATTCTTGATTCATGGAACATCTTCTGGTTCAATGAAGAATGTTGAACCGGAAGGAATTTCTTTGAATCGAAAAATCTTCTTTGAATAAAAAAATCCTCAAATCAAAGAGTCTTGTCTGAATCAGAAGAAATTTCTTTGAATCAAGCGAACTTTTCTTTGATTCAAATCAGATTCTTTGATTTATGAAACATTTTTTTATTCAAAGAAGATTCTTCAACCGGAAGGAATTTCTTTGAAACAAAAAATATTATTGAAATCGAAAAAATTCTCAAGTTAAAGAATCTAGTCTGAATTAAGAGAAAATTCTTTTGATCAAACAAACTTTTCTTTGACTGAGAATTCATGAATATTTTTCTTCGATTCAAATAAGATTCTTTGATTCATGAAGCACTTTTTTATTAAAAAAAGATTCTTTAAGCGGAAGGAATTTCTTTGCATCAAAAAAGACTGAGAATCAATCAATATTTTTCTTTAATTGACATAAGATTCTTTGATTCATCAAACATTTTTTGATTCAAAGAAGATTCTTGAACCCGAAGGAATTTCTTTGAATCAAAAAATCTTCATTGAATGAAAAAATCCATAAATCAAAAATTTTAGCCTGAATTAAAAGGAATTTCTTTAAATCGACCAAACTTTTCTTTTACTCATGATCAATGAATATTTTTCTTTGATTCAAAGCTTTTGATTCGAATAAGATTCTTTGATTCATGAAACATTTTTTGATTCAAAGAAGATTCTTGAACCGAAAGGAACTTGAAGAGACTTAATAATTAATTAAATTAAACAATAAATAATCATTAAGCAAATTATTATTGTGCATAACTATCTATCCCTATAGCAATGCTAGATAGTTGCGTTTTTTTTCTAAAATTTTTAACAGCGTTTCAATTATGTTAGTGAGTTAATAATTAATTAAAGTTAGGAAAAGTAGTTTTTTAAGCTAGAAAGTGCTAGAAAGTTGCGTTTTTCTGAAATTTTCAACTATGCTTTGCCTTTTTAGTAGTTATGTACAAAAACATAATTAAATTGTTTAAACAACAATGTTTGTTAACTTGCATTATTAGATACTTTACTAAGTAAAAAATGGGTAAAAACATAAACATTTCAGAAGAACCGGCTACTATCTGGCAATAATAAAGTTAAAGATAGTTATAAGCAATAAAAAATTGTTTAAATACGTATTTTTGCTAAATTGAGTGGATTACATATTAACTCGCTCTAAATGAAAAGTAGACAAAAAGTTGTAAATTCGAAAAAAGCTGCAGCTTTCTAGCATTAATTTAATGAAATATTATTGAAAATAAGCAATTGTTGGACAATTAATTTTGTTGGCTTTAAATAATTATTTACCGCACTCTAATTGGAAATTCGACAAAAAGTGCACAACTTTTAGAAAAACTGCAATTTCATAGAATTATTCAAAGATCTGTTGATATAAAATAAAGTTGATATAAACAATAGTAAATTGTGTCAACAATTTATTAATTTATTAATTAGGGTGAGGTGAATAATTAACTAAACTCTGAACTGAATTAAATAAATTAATTATTGTTCATTGAGTAAAAAATACATTTATTCATTTAAATAAAAAATTATATAAAATGAAAGATGTTAACTGAACTCTCAAACATATTGTCCACTTTTCACTTAGTGTGCTGATAATTAATGCAAGTTGACAAACGTTCTTATTTGAACAATTGATTATTATTTATGACTATCTTCTCTTAGAGTAACGCTGGAAAGTTGCTTTTTATTGAAATCTTTAGATTTTCTTTGACTTTTTCGTCATGAACATATAGTAAGTGAACCTCAACAACAATCATTTTTTAAATAGTATTGTATTTTTTTAAGTGAATTATTTTTGCTCCTTTCTCGATGTCAAGAAAAAATTAAGACGATAAAGGATAAGGATCAGGATTAGGTAGGAGAACTAGTTCTGTGATGACTTGTAAAAGTTTTGTTTTAATTTACAACAAGAATTTTATTGCAAAGCGTGAAAGAAAAATGTGAAATTGCACATATTTCAAAATCAGGGGCTCTAATGTGATTTTATTATTTTTTCAAAACTAAAAAGGAAAAGTTAGGTTTAATATTCAAGACGAAATCGCATCTTTCTACCACTTGTCTAAGAAGAGATAGTTATGAACAATAATAAATTGATTAAACAAACATTTTTGTTAACTTGTATTACTTGTTACCTCACTAAGTGAAGAGTGGATAGAAAGTTGAAAATTTCGGAAAAAACCGCAACTGTCTGGCATTGATATAGATGTTATTTATAAGCAATAATAATTCATTTAGTGAAATATTTTTTCTCAATTTAATTATTTATTATGTCGCTATGATAGACAAATAGTAAAAACAATCAGAAAAACCGCAAATTTCTGCCATCAAGCAAACAGAATATGATTAGAAATAATAATAAATTGTTCGAACAATTATTTTTGTTAACTTGAATCTATTATTTATTACGATTTTCCATATAATAAATCAGAAAATAATATGCATCGCCTTTAACTCAAGGAATTCGAGGAATGCAAGAAATTTGAAGAATTCAAGGAATGCAAATAATTCAAGAAATTCGAAGAGTTCCAGAAATTCGAAGTATTCAAGAAATTCGGAGAATTCAAGTAACTCTAAGAATTGAATGAATTTGATGAATTCAAGGAATTTTAAGTATTCAAAGAATTCTAAGAATTCAAGAAATTCTGAGAATTCGAGAAATTCTAAGAATTCAACAAATTAGAAGAATTCAAGTAAATCGAAGTATTCTACGAAATTGAGGAATTCAGGGATTTCGAAGTATTCAAGAAATTCGGAGAATTCGAGGAATTCGTGGAATTGGAATAATTCAAGGAATTCTAAAAATTATAATAATTCGAAGAATCCAAGAAATCTGAAAAATTCAAGGAGTGCAAATAATTCGAGAAATTCAAAGAATTCAAGGAATTTAGAGAATTTGAGAAATTCAAAATATTCAAGTAATTCAAATCATTTGAGGAATTTCAAAAATTCAAGGATTTTAAGTAATTCCAAGAATGCGAATTTGAAGAATTCAAGGAATTCTTAGAATTCAACAAATTCTAAGAATTCAGGCAATTCTCAGAGTTAAAGGAATTCGAAGAATGGAAGAAATTTGAAGAATTTAAGGTATGCAAAATTCAAGAAATTCGAAGAGTTCCAGGAATTCGAAGTATTCAAGGAATTCGGAGAATTCAAGGAATTTGAATAATTCAAGGAATTCTAGGAATACAAGAAATTTCAAGAATTTAAGGAATACAAATAATTCAAGAAATTCGAAGAGTTTCAGGAATTCGAAGTATTCAAGAAATTTAAAGAATTGAGTGAATTTGATAAATTCAAGGAATTCAAATAATTGAAGGAATTTTAAGAATTCAATGAATTCTAATAATTCAAGGAATTTTAAGCATTGAAGGAATTCAAGGAATTCTAAGAATTCAAGAAATTCTGGGAATTCAAAAAATTCTAAAATTCAAAGAATTCTAAGAATTAAAGGAATTTTAAGAATTTGAGAAATTCTAAAATTTCGAGGAAATCGAAGAATTCATGAAATTTTAAGAATTCTAGTGAATCGAAGAATTTTACGAAATTGAGGGATTCGAAGTATTCAAGAAATTCGGAGAATTCAACAAATTCGAAGAATTCAAGGAATTGGAATAATTCAAGGAATTCTAAAAATTATAATAATTCGAAGAATGCCAGAAATTTGAAGAATTTAAGGAATGCAAATAATTCGAGAAATTCGAAGAATTCAAGGAATGTAGAGAATTTGAGAAATTCAAAGTATTCAAGGAATTCAAATCATTTAAGGAATTTCAAGAATTCAAGGATTTTCACTAATTCCAAGAAAGCAAATTCGAAGAATTCAAGGAATTCTAAGAATTCAAGAAATTCTAAGAGTCAAAGGAATGATAAGAATGCAAGAAATTTGAAGAATTCAAGGAATGCGAAATTCAAGAAAATCGAAGAGTTCCAGGAATTCGAAGTATTCAAGAAATTCGGAGAATTCAAGGAAATCGAAGAATTGTAGGAATTCTAAGAATTTAAGGAATTCTAAAATTTCAAGGAAATCGAATAATCCAACAATTTTGAAGAATTCAAGTAAATTCAAGAATTCTACGAAATGAGGAATTCAAAGAATTCAAGAAATTCTAAGAGTTGAAGGAATTCTAAGAATTAAAGTAATCCTGAGAATTTAAGGAATTCTAAAAATTCAAGGAAATCAAAGAATTCAACAAATTAGAAGAATTAAAGTAAATAGAATTTGAAATCTTTGTGAAATCATTGAAATCTTTGAAAATCTTTGTGAAATGTTTTCGATATCTTTGAAATCTTTGTAAAATCTATTCAAATCTTTCTGAATTTCTTTGAAATCTTGAAAATCTTTCTCAAATCCTTCAAATCTTTGTGAAGTCTTTGAAATCTGTGTACAACTTTTTAAATCTTTGTGGAATTATTGAAATCTTAGTGAATATCTTTAAAATCTTACAAATCTTTCTGAAATCCTTCAAATCTCTGTGAAGACATTGAAATCTTTATAAAATATGTTTTTAAATCTTTTGAATTCTTTGAAATCATTTTTAAACCTTCAACATCTTCGTGAAATATTTGCAAATTTCTTTGAAATCTTTAAATTCTTTGCAAAAGCTTGGAATTCTTGTGCGATTTCAGAAATTTTTGGAAACGTTGAAATCATTGGAAAGTGATTTAAAAGTCGGAATCTTTTGGAATCCTTGAAATCTTTGAGATCTTTGTGAAGTCATTCAAGACTTTTGAAATAATTGTGAAATTTTTTTAATTTTTGTGAAATAATTCAAATTTTTAAAAATCTTCATAAAATCGTGTTAATATTTTCTCAATCCTTTCAATCTTTGTAAAATCATTCAAATCTTTGTGAATATCTTTGAATCTTAAGAATCTTTCTGAAATCTTTTAAATCTTTGTAAAGTCGTTGAAATATTTTGAAATTTTTATGAAATCATTGAAATTTTTGAAAATCTTTGTGAAATGCTACAAATAAATGCGATATCTTTCAAATCTTTGTAAAATCATTGAAATCTTTACGAATTTCTTTAAAATATTGAAAATCTTTCTGAAATCCTTCAAATTTTTGAAAATTTTTGTAAAATCTTTGTGAATTTCTTTAAAATCTTGAAAATCTTTCTAAAATCCTTTAATTCTTTGTGAAATCTTTGAAATCTGTGTACAATTTTTGAAATCTTTGTGAAATATTTTAAATATTTGCGAAGTCATTTAAATCTGTGTGAAATCATTGAAATTTTTGAAAATCTTTGTGAAATCTTTTAAATATTTGCGATATCTTTTAAACATTTGCGAAATCTTTCAAATATTTGCGAAATCATTGAAATCCTTGCGAATATCTTTAAAATCTTACAAATCTTTTTGAAATCCTTCAAATCTTTGTTAATTCATTGAAATTTTGTGAAATTTTTAAAATTTTTGTGAAGTCATTGAAATCTTTTGAAAATCTTTGTGAAATCGTTTGAAGATTTTTTCAATCTTTTCAATCTTTGTGAAATCATTCAAATCTTTGCGAATGTCTTCAAAATCTCACAAATCTTCTCGAAATCCTTGAAATCTTTGTAAAGGCATTGAAATCTTTGTGAAATCATTTAAATTTTTGAAAATCTTTGTGAAATCTTTTGAATATTTGCGATATCTTTGAAATCTTTGTAAAATCTATTAAAATCTTTCTGAATTTCTTTGAAATCTTGAAAATCTTCCTAAACTCCTTCAAATCTTTGTAAAGTCATTGAAATCTTTAAAAATCTTTGTGAAATCATTGAAATTTTTGAAAATCTTTGTGAAATCTTTTTAATATTTTCGATATCCTCGAAATCTTTGTAAAATCTATTAAAATCTTTGTGAATTTCTTTGAAATCTTGAAAATCTTTCTGAAATCCTTCAAATCTTTGTAAAGTCATTGAAATCTTTTGAAATCTTTGTGAAATCATTGAAATCTTTGAAAATCTTTGTGAAATGTTTTCGATATCTTTGAAATCTTTGTAAAATTCTTTGAAATATTTGTGAAATCTTTCTGAAATCTTCTGTACTCTTTTGAAATAACTGAAATATTTTCAATCTTTGTGAAATCTTCTAAACAATTTTAAAATGGTTTGAAATTTTTGAAATGTTTTAAAAACTTTAAAATCTGGTGTACTGCAACCTTTTTGAATTCTTTAAAATTTTTGTATTCTTTCGAAATCTTCAGGAAATCTTTGAAATATTTGTGAAATCTTTTGTATTAATTTGAAATCATTAAAATATTTGAAATCTTCAAAAAAATTTGAAATCGTTTGAAATCTTTGTAATTTTTTGAAATCATTAAAATCTGGTGTGTTGTACCCTTTTTGAGATCTTTGAAATTCTTAAAATCTTTTGAAATCTCTATGAATTCTTTGAAATATTTGTAAACTCTTTCTGAAATCTTTTTTATTCGATTGAAATCACTGGTATATTTGAAATATTTGTGAAATCTTCTGAAATCTTCTGAAAAATTTTGAAATCATCAAAAAATTTTTAAATCTGGTATACTTGAAATCTTGAAATCTTTTGAAATCCTTATAAAACTTTTCTGTAATGTTTTATATTCGTTTGAAATCACGCAATCTTTGCGAGATCTTTTGAAATATTAAAAAAAAATTAAACCGTTTAAAGTCATTCAAATTTTTAGAAATCTTTGAAATCTGGTGTGCTGCATCCTTGCTGAAATCTTTAAAATTCTTGAGATCTTTTGAAATCGTTATGAATTCTTTGAAATATTTGTAAAATCTTTCTGAAATCTTCTGTACTCTTTCGAAATAACTGGAATATTTTCAATCTTTCTGAAATCTTCTAAACAATTTTAAAATGTTTTGAAATCTTTGTAATCTGATGTAGTGCACCCATTTTGAATTCTTGCATTCTTTTGAAATCTTTAGGAAATCTTTGAAATATTTGTGAAATCTTTAGTTTTCTTTTGAAATCACTGGAATATTCTTAATCTTTATGAAATCCTCTTTAAAAAATTGAAATCATTTGAAATCTTTGCAATTTTTTAAAATCTTTAAAATCTGATGTGTTGTACCCTTTTTGAAAACTTTGAAATTCTTAAAATCTTTTAAAATCTCTATGAATTCTTAAAAATATTCGTAAAATCTTTATGAAATCTTTTCTATTCGATTAAAATCACTGGAATATTTGAAATCTTTGTGAAATCTTTTGAAATTTTCTAAAAAAATTTGAAATCATTAAAAAATATTGAAATCTGGCATACTTGAAATCTTTAAATCTTTTGAAATCCTTATAAAACTTTTCTGAAATGTTTTTTATTCATTTGAAATCTCGAAGTCTTTGTGAAATCTTTTGAGATATAAAAAAAATTTAAATCGTTTAAATTCATTCACATTTTTATAAATCTTTGTAATCTGGTGTGCTGCACCCTTCTTGAAATCTTTAAAATTCTTTAAATCTTTTGAAATACTTATGAATTCTTTTAAATATTTGTGAAATCTTTCTGAAATCTTCTCTACTCTTTTGAAATCACTGGAATATTTGTAATCTTTTCGAAATCTTCTAAACTATTTTAAACTGGTTTGAAATTTTTGAAATTTTTTGAAATCTTTGTAATCTGGTGTAGTGCATCCTTTTTGAATTCTTGTATTCTTTTGAAATCTTTAGGAAATATTCGAAATATTTGTGAAATCTTTTGTATTAATTTGAAATCATTAAAATATTTGAAATCTTTGTGATATCTTTTGAAATACTCTAAAAATATTAAAATCGTTTCAAAATCTTTGTCCTACACTGCTGCTTTAGGCGAAAAATATAGCCTCCGTACATTTTATTGTATGTTGTGTCATTTTGCTGTGAATTGAAATTTGTTATTTTTAATGGTACTTTCCACGATTAAAACAAAAACTACGTATCTCGTCAAGGAATGGTCAAAAAAAAATTTGTAAATCCTTTTCGACTGAACAATTTTTGTTTGTTAGTTGTTTTTCTTGTCTTGCATAGTCCGACAGGAAAGCGGATTTCATGATCTTCAATCAAATTTTCCCCGATTAAAACAGAAGCTATGTGTTTTATCAAGAAACAGTCTGAACGAAATTAAGACATCTGTTTGAGATGCACAATTTCGTTACTTATTTTCTTTTTGTTTCAAAACTAGATCAGCCATGAGATGTATGACACCACCTGCATATCGATGATTGCTATAGTTCTTCTAATGTTAATTATATTGTCAATAATTTGTCAATTTTTTAAGAAGACATTTCAAAAGTAATGCATATTTCAACTTTTTCTCGAAATTCAAATAAAATTTAATATAATAAGCATGTTCCATTTTTCGTGGGATCATTTCAAAGGTAAATTTCCATAAAATCGCACGAACTATTCAACGTTATTGTTAAAAAATTTTACTTGGATGTCGTACTACGTTTAAAGCTTAAACAAGAATATTTGAAAAAATATTTGGCACGTGTGAATTTGAATTGCCTGGACACTATAGATACCCTGAGAAGATTTATTTATATAATGTCGAAGAGGCTTTCGAAACTGAATATTAAATAGTAAAATAGTTTCTTTCCTGAATTATAAATTAATTTGAAAGCATGTTTATAAGTATCCTTCTTCACCTTCTTACGAATTGTTAAATTGATGTAACTGTAGTTTCTCACATTATAATACTTTAGAAAACAAAAATATTCTAATGAGTTTCCAAAGAAGGTAATAATTAGTAATAATTAGCACAGAATTTTTTTTCTCCACAAAAGAAGCTTCTACTATGAAATCTTATCATTTTATAGATAAAAATAAAAAAAGTAATCAGGATTAAAAGTTTCGTTTACTTTCAATTTTTTCCATGTGAAGAAATTCTTCCTCTTTTCAAAAATATGATCAATAGCGACAACTACCTTGAAACTGAATCTTCCTCAAATGTGGCATAGCTCAATTCCTTTCTCAGGGTTAAATTGATTCAAAAACAAATATTGTTTCACAAAGCTCGGTTTTGTTTTACTCTGCGATACCTAGTAATAAGATCCATGTGATGTAGGTTCAAGAAAAAATTAATTAACAAATTTATTAAGAAAAAAATACTTTTTCCCGTAGTAGACCTATCCACAAGGCTATAATGGGATGGATTTTGTGTCTACGGGACTCTAACAAAAAGCTATGTTTTCTTTGCAACCTAGCAGACATCTTTGAAATAATATTCAAAACATTTTCAAATGTTTTGAATGTTTACTAGCCTCGGTTGAGGTAATCGAAT
Source organism: Andricus grossulariae (assembly GCA_011634705.1). Taxonomy (NCBI): domain Eukaryota; kingdom Metazoa; phylum Arthropoda; class Insecta; order Hymenoptera; family Cynipidae; genus Andricus; species Andricus grossulariae. The sequence goes on along the minus strand of JAABKJ010075445.1, from coordinate 151,042,795 downwards.
TCACAAGATAATGATTGAAATACTATACGTATATCCTATAGATGAAAACTCGTAACCTCCATTGTAGTTTTATGGTGGGACCAGTCGTGATAGTCGCCATTTTATAAGTCAAAGGGTGACCTCTTTTTTTAACGTAAAATTAATGGAACTAAAAAAGTAGATTTCTAATTGTATCGATCGCAGATAACTATTTCCATTTATGAATTTTAACTATTACTTTCTATGTAAGTTGTTATCAAAGATATTATATCTTTAGTTGTTATGACTGACTTTCTCAATACACGGGGTAAAATACGGCTAGAGAGCAGTGAGCACCTATTTTAAATAAATGAATGTGTAATTAATTTTAATCTTTTAATATTTTTAACATAGAATCTCTTATAAACGGAATGAAACTATATTTCATATACAAAATCAAAATTTTCAAAGTTTGCTATTTTAAACAAAAAAGTGACTTTTATACGACAAAAGATGACTTTAAAAAAAATACTCAAGTCTTTTACGAAATAATTCAATTTTCTACAAGAAAATTCATTTTTAATGAAATAATTGAATTTTCAACCTAAATACATAAATTCTCAACAAAAAAGTATAATAGCTGATATTTCAACCAAGAAAGATGAAATTTCATTTTTAAAAAATTAATTTAAAAATATAAAAGTCAAATTTAGAAGGAATAAAAATTGTTCAGAATTTTTTGTACAAAAATTGAATGATATTATATTTCTTAATGGGTCAAGCTCGAGCTCAAGCTCGAGCTCGGCTAGAGAGCAGTGCTCCCAATTCTGGGATCCTTTCGCACTACGCATGCGTCGCGCCGATAACAGGATTGCTTACCGTTGGCGCACTTATTTTAAATAAATGAATGTGTAAATCATTTTTGTCTTGTAATATTTTTAAAATAGGATTTCTTATAAACGAAATAAAACAATATTTTATATACAAAATTAACATTTTCAGACTTATTTTTCTAAGCAAAAAAGTGACTTTCCTACGATAAAAGATGCGACTTTAAAAAAAAAATACTCAAGTGTTTTACGAAATAATTGAGTTTTCCACAAAACAATTGAATTTTCAATTGAATAATTGAATTTTCAACCTAAATAGATAAATTCTCAACAAAAAAGTATAATAGTTGATATTTCAACCAAAAAAGATGAAATTTAATTTTTAAAAGATGAATTTTCATTAAATGATATTATATTTCTCAGTGGCTCGAGCTCGAGCTCGGCTAGAGAGCAGTGCTCCCAATTCTGGGATTCTTTCGCACTACGCATGCGTCGCGCCGACAACATAATTGGTTACCGTTGGCGCCCCTATTTTAAATAAATGAATGTGTGATTAACTTTAATCTTGTAATATTTTTAACATAGGATCTCTTATAAACGGAATGAAACAATATTTCATATACAAAATTAAGATTTTCAACCTTATTTATTTTGAACAAGACAGTGACTTTTCTACGATAATAGATAACTTTTTCAAAAAAATACTCAAGTGTTTTAGGAAATAATTGAATTTCCAATTGAATAATTGAATTTTCAACCTAAAAAGATAAATTCTTAACAAAAAAGTTTGATAGCTTATATTTCAACCAAAAAAGATGAAATTTCATTTCTAAAAGATGAATTTTAAAATAAAAAAGTAGAATTTTCAAGAAATGAAGATTTCTTCAGAATTTTCTGTACAAAAATTGAATTTTCAGCCAGAAAATAGGAATTTTCAGCAAAAAAATTAATTTACAACCAAAGAGATAAAGCTTAATTCATTAAAAAAAATTTAACAGAATATTTTAACTTTTATCCACGCAGTTGAATTTTCAATTAAAAAATGTCATATTTCAACAAAATAGTCCCACTTTAACTAATGATATGAATTTTCAACTCAAAATATGAATCTAAATGAAAAAAATGATTTCTTAACAAAGTGGTTCAAACAAAATTTTCAAACAAAATAGTGAAATTTCTACTAAGACAGATGAATTTTGGAATAAAAAAAAAAATTTCAAACAAAAGGTTTCTAATTTTTATCCAAACAAATTTCTGTTTGACTTTTCAACATGATGAAAAATCGTCTGGACATTTAATTTCTTAATAAAAAATCATCCAGGCCAACCAGTGTCTTGATATTACCTAAATATATTGCAAAACCTATATCTGCTATATTTTTATATTTTAATTTTAAAAATTTGTTATTTTTTACAAATAAAATATTTTATGAATATAAATGAAAAAATTAAATATCTCTAATGACCAGAATTGAATAAATTTTTTTATGAATCTCTGATATAACATAAAACTTTTTACTATGGTGACGTTTTCTCGTATGACAAGCCATAATTTATTCACAGCTTTTTATGCAATATATTTTTTATAATTTCACGCTCCCTTGAATAATCTCAATTTTCGATATACAACTAGAAAAATGTAGAATCGTTAAAAATTTGGAATTTCGAAAACAGAATGCCGTTAAAAAGTAGCGCATGAGGACCCTGAATATGCGAATTCAATTTATATTCCTTTGATCTATGGTATACAAACAAAATTCTTAAGTATTTATCATTTCCTTTTTGCATAAAATAGCGTTCATCTTCTTCTTTTGTAAAACGCCTAAAAACTTAAAAAAAAAACTAACAAAATAGCGGCGGTTTTTCTGAAAAAATTGAAAATCGATTTTCTCAACAAAAAAAAAACCCTAATTTTTTTGTCAATATTGTTTTGAATTTGTACTATAATGAGAAAGATATCTTGTGAGTGTAATGCTAGCTAAATAACAGTAGTGTGTCCTCAATAATTTTCTTTTTATCAAGCAATGATTTTTCTACTATTGAAATAAGGAATATTTATACTACTCGAATGAGTAATTCTCTACTCATTTTTAGTGGTTCACCTTGCGCTAAACAAATCTGTAAAATTTCACTAGCAATTAGTTACATTTTTCCGATTTTGAATCAGCGATCAAACAAGCTGAATTACTAAAATATACACAAATATTATATGATTCATTGTGAAGAGGTATTAATTTATTTATTACTTTACAAAAAAGTAATTTATCAAAAATGTATCCAAAATTTGGTTAAACAGTTAAATTCAACATAAGAAATATATGTAAAACTCGACACTTCAGAGTAATAAATTGAATTTTAAGAATGTCACAGACAATTGAATTTAAAAAATGTAATTTTATATCTCATCGTCAATCTGATATATAACTATGTATTTTGATTCGGGCGAACTGCTTGTCAGTAAGAACATTATTCAAATCTCACTCTTTATTATTTGCATTTTATTGTTTTATGATTTTATTTTTTTTCTCTCTATTTTTATTCCACTTTTTTATGGTTTTAACCTGAATTAACTAAGACTGAAGTATTCATTACGTACAATCTCGAATAGAGTTTAGAAAAATGTTGTGGAGGTAGATAAAAAGAAATTTTACAGCATTTTAATAGGATCCTAATAGAATTCCATGTATTTTAATGGTTTTTAAGAGATTTCAGAATACTCAGATAATTTAATGAATGTAGATTTATTTCAAAATGATTAAAAAATTGCGAATGATTCGAAGGAATTCAAAAGTATTTCCAAGGATTTTTACAACCCCAAAAATGGTTTTCAAAATATAGATATATATTATATTTACCAATAGAATTAAGGACAACCACGAACGATAGAACTAGAGTACAAGGGTTCCTCATTATTCCTAACTGATGAAAACTGATGACTGTATTAATTAAGAATTTGGTCAACCTAGTAACTAATGATTATTCTGGCGCCTAATCGCACTTATATAATACAATTATCTATGTACGCAGTTACTATCGTATGAATAAAGGATAGGTAAATGGGATGCTAAGTTATAAAGAATAGCGGTCACTCACTAACTGGGTTTTTTGATTTTGACATCTTCACTGAGGTACATACAATTATACATAGCACAATTGCTTATCTACTCTTCTGTGATTTTTTGATTTTTTGTATCCAGTCTAATTTCGGCATATTAGTTAAGGGTCATTCTACTATCTCACTTTTGGAAAATCGACTTCTTTTTTCTTCGCATTTTTCGACAGCTTATATATTCAGAAATATCATATCCAAATTTCATACGAAAATTGTGAGTTACAAAGTGTTGTTACAAAGTTGTGAGTACGCAAAAGCACGTAGCGAGATGAGCGCTTGAGAAGAGCGTCCAAACGCTGCTGCTTATGTTTCAGTTTTGGAAATTCTTTTCGATGCATATTCGGAATTATTGATGTTTTTTTTCAAATGTGTTTATGTGAAGGAAATGTTGCATTACTATGAATTCATACAGAGCAGGGATCGCTAATTAAGTGTAAGTCACTTTTTTCTACAATTTTCATGTCTCGAAAGCTTCAAATGCGTTTTTCTCGAAACAACCTTTTTGCCCTCATCGTGCACGAATTCTCAAAAAGTTTTTAAACGATGACGATTGAATTTTGTACGTTTATTCTAAACATAAATTTCTACAACGCGACAACGCGGGTTTCCAAATTTTTGATTTTATCATAGTTGAATTAACAAAAAAGGGCAAAAAAGCTGGATTTTTGAAAGTTTTTCGTTCAAACTGTCGCTATTTTGTTATTTTGCAAAATGAAAAAAAATCCGCCTCGTCACGCCTGGGCTATGGTGATACTAATTAAGAAAATTTCTGATCTATTTGTTTAAGATGACGCTGTTTGGAGTTATCGTGCACGCAGTGGACATGCTACCAAACTTGCCATGAATAATTTTTTGATAGGATGCGTAGCTTTTATTTTAATCGTGAAACATAACATATAATCGTGAAAAATAAAAAAATTAAACTTTTAGAAAAACGACACAAAATAAGAAAAAAATTAGAAGACAAAAGTTTACATTCTGTGTGCAAAAAATTGGGCGGAATACAATAACCGAGCGCGTGGCGCGACATGAACCAATAGTAGTGCTCGTTCACGTAACGTGATGTGTGTACGTGCGACAGAGCTGTATCATATAGATATTTCGAGGGACACAAGTGCCCTCGATGAAAAACTTTTCAAATGATAAGTGAATTATTATTATAAAATACTCAAAATGAAGTATCAGTACTTAGGTTGAAGAATATTCAAGAAAGGTATCCAAAGGTATATTATTCAATTTGACGTTTCCTTCTTGTGGTTATGTTCCACATGGTTTTTGTGTCATAAACCTGTCACATTTCATCCACTTTGAAGCAGTTTCGTTCAAATTTCCCTTGATAATTTGATAAAAATAACTAGGAATCATAAAAGATGTCGAGTCTGCAAAATGAAAGGAGAAATCAAAAGAACAATTTTTATGTGTGAAGAATGCAACGTACCTTTATGCAAACAAGAATTTATTGCTTATCATAATCATTCAAAAATTTAATCACTCTGTTACAAAATCATAACCTGAATAAGTAACAATAATAATGAGTAACAACGTTACCTTAAATTAAATGAATTTCAAACAATTCTTCCACTCAAAGGTATTTTGTTCATTTTGACGTTTCCTTCTTAAGGTTAGGTTCAACATGATGATTTCGTATTCTAAATCTGTCATTTTTTATCCAATTTAAAGCAATTGTAATGAATATATAAAGGTTTCAATCGCCAGACATTTCTGCTTCAGTTGTCCTTCGATTAGTTTGACTGCTTCGCTTAGGACCGTATCTTTCATGTGACCATCCCTATAGGCGTGTTGCTCCTGGTGATGTAGCCCATTTGAAAAGACCTTGTCGTAGTTATATCTATCCACAAGCCTCTCCACTGTTTTAAGTAGAAAAGATGTAAGGGATCACTCATTAATTACGTACGAGTCCCAAGGGGGAGTGAAGGTTTTGAAAATCTCTACATAAACTCACCTCGGGGGGAAGGGTTAAAACCATTCTTGCGTAATATCTTACTATGTCAATTATTGTTACAATTCGAATTATCACAGTAGCTACGTTAATTCTACTCAGACTACCCATTTGACAATTTTAAAAATCGCGTGTTTTAGTGTTTCTAATTATATGTAACTATTCAACGCTATTTTGAAAAAGTCTAAGTTAAATATTACGTCAGAAAAGGGGGGTTCAAGAAATGTTATGTGTCCTTACGTGGGGGGGGGTAAAAAATGGTAAAAATCGACCTTACATAATAAATGAATGGCTTCTAAGGCTGATGTGACTGAAATCCTTAGATGAAGTATAACTGATCCTGCCTGCTTTTAAAATGAAGACTTCTCTCATACCTGTCAATGCCGTCGATACATATTCCAGCGTCTGACTGGCCCTAGCAAGTATCACGAGCGGCCCTATGATGATCTTTGTAGCTCTCTGTAAGAAGACCGAATATATGCGATCTGGATCAGGAGACTCGTGAGGACTGAAAGACTTCAGGGCCTACCTGATACTGGAGGTAGTAACAAGCTCGTTGGCTAACCGCCGTTTCGGACCCAGCTGGACCACAGGCGGCTTTGGTTGCATTTGAGGTGTCTTCCCCTTTTCTCCGGACCTCATGAAGCCCGGAAAGTGTGCCTTGATTAGTTGAGCCTAAACCTCCCTCTGGTTTCCCTACGAAGCTCTTCGAATTTCCCGTTCCACCAGTATGTCTTTCCAACCTTGCGGACTCTTGTGGGTTGACAATTACTTCCATAAGTAGATTCGATGACCTCTGTGAAAATCTTGGCCCACGGGTACGAAGGACTTCAACTCGAACTCTATCTGTGAATGATCTGAGAGAGTAGGTTCGTCTGAGACTCTTCACTTCTTGTCATTGTCTCTAAAAGTAGCGGTACTGAGAGTGATGTCGATGTCTTCCTCCCTGACCGAGTTACGAAACGTAGGGGTGCTCCCCGTGTTAAGAATATCTATATCATTAGTGATTAGGTATTCCAATAGATCATTACCTCTTGATTCGATGTCCGTGCTGCCCCACAAAGTATGGTAGGAATTAGCATCGCACCCCAGCAGAAGAGGAAGACCCCTTACCTAGCAGTAATCCATCACCGTCAAATGGAAAGTAGGCCGATCCCATGACTACCTTCCCTATTTCTTCAAGATCTATGGCTATCAGCATCAGGTCACTTGAACATAGCTCTAGCAGCGGGACAACGTTGACTCCCTACGTCAGTATGCAGGCTCTTGGTTTGGCCACCTTGGGGTTCCCATATTAGCAGAGGCGCCTTTGCTGTGAAGCAAGTTAAGTAGGGTAATGGTTAGGCCAGAAAAAGTCATTTTAGGTCTGCTCTCGGTCTCCCTGTACCCCGATGGTTCCTCCTGTCCCTGGCACAACTGGAAGGTGCTTGGTACCTCCCGCTGTGTCTTCTTTCTGAGGGTGCTCGTGCCTGACGATTCGCCAGGATGCTATCCCTAGTGAAAATTAAGAACAAATTGTGATACCTGTTGCCCCACGACAGCAAAAAAACAAATTGTTATATCATAATCTGATGGTGTGGACCTTACAATGTTGGAGGCTACTCACGTTCTTGAGGAAATGTATAATTATCATAATGGAGGTTATAAATGTGCGAAAATAAATATAGTTAACGGCGTTATTACCGTACAGCCCTTAGCAAAAATCAAAGAAATTCCAGTAGGATAGCAATCCTGCACACTACTCATTCCATTGAAAAATAAATCAATATATACTATATTATTGTTAGTCGTCAAGAGTCTACGGGAAAAGTTACGAGTAACTCGTAATTAGAAATAATAATAAAAAGCAAATGTATTATGGTTTTCAAGTCTTCTATCTTCCTTCACTTTCGCATCCAGTATCCTTTAAAGGCAAATCTTAACTAGCTCTGAATGAAAATCGAGTATTTTCATTCGGTTTGTATTTATAGTTATATTGTTTTTTATGCTCAATGAAAATACATAAATTAAAATAGGTCAACCAATTTTTCAATAAAGGAGTCTTTTCGCTGCTTGCGACAACTGTAAATTATACTGAAAGAAAAGTGAACTATAATAAATAGATATTGAGTAATACAAATATTGAAAGCAATTTTCAATCACTTTTCAATTTTCACATTGATCATCAAGGTAAAATTATCACATGTTCATGATTATCACATGGCTATGGTTGGTCCATAAAATACAAATATCTCTCAAGGGCAAGCTCAAGGTTCATATCGTTCTTGACATAAAAACTATAGGATCCATTATATACCGTGACAAAGCACTAAAATCCCTCCCTTGGGATCGCAGGACCTTGTAGTTCGTGGACACGCTTAAAGGTATTATCGGACGATATACCTGGAGTAGGTGAACCAGATAGAATGCATCGTGACACGTACCTGCTCTAGGAAACTCACAGTGTCGAAGGCTGAATGGCACACTGGTTAACAAATCCTTGAACATCCCGGACTGCCCTAATCAGTAGACGCAGAGTCGCTGAGGTCGCAAATAAGAACGTTGTAACACCACGTCGAGTCCCATAGTATGTAAACCCGCCTCCTGCCAGCGCGGCTCTGCAGGCGGTGACTCTTATTTTCCTACCTTCTCGTGAAGCGAAAATAAGCAGAGCACGAAAAATTAAACAAAACAAATAAAGATGAGGGGACCGTTGCGGGACCTTCTTCTAACCCACCGCAAACGGTACACCGCACCTCAGACGGCAGTCCACTATGAGCATTGCGAACTTCTGACAACGATGGCTACAATCTTATTGACACTGTGGTAGAACAGCTAACGGAACTCTCTGTAATGAAGCACAAAGAAAGACATACTTGAAGGGGCGGCTCGCAAACAGTAGCCAAAGGACTTCGCAGGGAACAGTGGCTGCGGAAACTTCACCTGGAGCAACTTCTCAGGCCTGTTTTATAGGCGAAAAGACGAAGGACTTCAGAGAAACGCCCCTAAACATGGAGCTAAAATGGCAGAAGGCCCATGATAGACGGGGCCTTACTTTCACGCAGATGGCTAACAACGTTCTGTTGACAGTGGTCGATGCGTCGGATTATCCAAAAGTTGGACAGGCTGAGGGAGAAAATCTCTAGTGAGAGCGACGCGTTACCCCGTAAGTAAGCGCTTGCAGATTATACGACTTCTTTACCTGGTCGGGGGATGTCGTAGTGAAGGCCCCAAACATCTGGTTGCGGGACTGGATAGTAGAGAGAACTTCAAACTTCAGACTCGAAGAGGATTTTAGGAAACATTTGAATCATTTTTAAAGATATTCAGTTTAGATTATTTTATTCAATAATAATTTCATAAATGGAAAGATTTTAACAAATTTTAAACAAAAAGTAGATTTTTCAAGATTTTAAACCAAATATGTGTAAATTTTAATGGAATTTTGAAAGGTTGCAGGAAAATAAAAAAATGAGGATTTCTGGAAAATTTCAAATGATTTTTCATTTTGGAAAGGCAATTTTCAAAGGGATTTCATCAAAAATTTCAAAAAAAAATTTAATTTCAAACAAAATTTTTAAATTTCAAAAAATTGTAAACATTGTTTAAACAAATCTAAAAAATATCACATTAATTTTTTTAATTTTGAAATTGAATGCACAAATTTTAGGAAACATTTGAATCATTTTTAAATTTAAAAATAAAAAAATAAAATAAAATAAAAAATAAATAAAAATTAAATTTTTAAAGATATTCAGTTTAGATCATTTTATTCAATAATAATTTTATAAATGAAAAGATTTTATCAAATTTTAAACAAAAAGTAAATTTTTCAAGATTTTAAACCAAATATGTGTAAACTTTTTAAGAATTTAGAAAGGTTTCAGGAAAAAAAATTAAGATTCCTTGGAATTAAATTTACGCTTATTTTCTGGATTTTTTAAATTCCCATTTAAATAGCCACTCTGTTTTATTTTTTTTTAATTAAAAATGGTTAAAAACTCACTTTTTATTCCAGCCAGCGTAGTGAATGAAATACTTAATCTGCTTTTCCTTCGTGACTTGAGACTTGAGGCATTTCGCTTCGTAAATTAAGGGTCCGTGAAAGCACAATACTTTTTCTCCTGAGAAAAGCAAAAATACAAAACAAATACAAAACCTGTCAAATGAACGCCGGAAAAAATGTACAGGTTTCGACGTTGTTTACACTCCGAAATCAAGCCCGGATTTCTGGGATAAACTACCTCAAACTTAATCCCAAATACAAATTCAAACCTGTATTAAACAATCTGCGACTTGTACCTTCTTGAAATTTGCATTTTGGTGGCATTTCATGCACTCAAAATCAAATTTTCTGCAACAAAACCAGACAAATCTCATAACCACTTGACAGAATGACAGCACCTATTTGAGGTTATGTCCGCATCGAAGCCGTAGCCGTTATCGCTGTAACCAGAATTGCGCCATTTTTATGGCCAAAAATTTGGCGGGATTTTAAAATCCTGGTTGCAAGGAATTTGACTTTTAGGAAAAGATATTATCTTTTAGTAACTTTTTTTGGTTTCTTCTTTTGAATTTTCTGGATTTTTCTAAATCACAATTTGCAAGTGAGGAATTTTACTCCTAAAAATTTATTTCAAAAAGAGAAAATTAAAATTGTAAATGATTCTTTAACAATAAAGGCAACAAATAATTTTGTTAATAATAATTATTTTAACAAATTTATTTATATGAATGAATTTTAATTATTTGGTTGAATATATAAATTAATTAATAATGAAATAATATTTTTTATTCATTATTTACATTTCTATTCTTAACTTTTTGACCAAATTTTAAAAAATTTTTAAAGGATTCTTTTCATAAACCTTTTTTTTAGAAATTTTATAAAGATTCTAAAATAATTAATAATAAAATACTTCAACATTTTTTTAACATAATGTAGATTTTTCGACATTTGTAAATAAAATTATTAAGCTTTTGAAGGCCATGTGACGAGTGGGTCACGTGACCGGCTTCCTACCTTACCGACACTTTTTTTATTTGTAAACTTATTTTTAATTATACTTTATACATTTTTTACTTTTCCTCTTATACAGTGGAAATGAAAGCTGATTGGTCTGGAGAAGCTCCGAAGTTTAGTGGCGGACCTCTTCATGAAAATTTCGTGTTTGGAAAAGCCACTTTTCTTCGGGCTCAAAGGGGGGTAAATGTTGCATAAGTTTTTAATACTTTGTAAATTAAAATTAATGAAATTTCGCTGATTATTCTAGAGATATTTTATTGTTTAAATTGAAAAAGAGGTGAAAAATAGATGAATCTGTTAATGAAACGCGGAATTGTTGCTTTTTCATTTTTATTGAAACAATGAGAATGCAACATTCGATGGATCCTAAAAGAAACTACGCAACTCACCAGTAGTTCTAAACTTCACCGTGGCGCCAGTTTTGCTGTCATTCCCTTCCATGGATTATAAGAAATATATCCTCAAACGAAGTCATATGATCGTATTTTATGTAGATCAATATTCGTAATTTATAAATATTGCGGCATTAGAGACGAAGCTCACATAATATGAAAGTCCTGGCGGAGAAGGAAAAGTCGATTGAATTTGGAACTTCTAAAAAGTTTGGGGTTAGATGAAACAACACACTATTGAAGTTACATAGAAAAAATCATGAACTGTTTTATACATAACGTCCAGATTATATTATCTTTTTGATGATCATAGGATCCCTAGAAACACCTTAAAATATCTGAAATAATTACATTTGAATTGTAAAGACTATTTAAACTTTCAGCATGGTCTCCTAAAAACTTGCATTTCATTACTTGCGTATTTTCTATCCTTCCCTATGGGTTAGGTAGATTCTATTTGTCAGCGCGATTTACGTATATTCTACCCATCACCGTGAGTTGCGTACTTTCTTTTAGGACCCATCGTATTGTGAAACTTGTACACCGGATATTTGGAAACACTAGAATTCTTTACATACCTATCTATTTGACCCTACTTATTCAAGGTTGAAAATAATTCCACGAAATCTGGATTTGATATAAAAAGCAATCGACAATGAAAGTTGACTAATGGTTTAACTACTCACTTTGTCAAAGAATTCGATAATATTTTTACCTAATGACTTTTGTAGGTAAAATAAATTTGTGATTTTTCACCATTCCATTCGTGATATGATAGAATATTACTCTAATATCAGTTAACAATTCGGTAAATAAGTAAATTATCAAAATTTCCACTAATTTAAATGTATTGAGTATTCAATGGATTCATTACTGGAGATAATAATAATGATGACAATTTTTGTTTGAGCCGGAAGGATAAAAAGTTTGCTAGGAAAACAGATTATGGCCCTAGGTTTGGAAGCCTTAAGTAAGTCAAAAATGCTCTCTTGATATTTTTATTGTCGCCAACATTGACAAAGTATTCGATATTTAATTTCATATAATCCTTTTTGGTCAATGCGGTGAATGTGGAGAGGCAATTTTTTTCTATAGAACCGATTTACAAACATTTAACAAAGCTCAATCACAAAAGGATGGACACAAAAGGACACAAAAGGATGGACTTACAGTCTATGATATTTGATTATATTTTCTGACATGCTGGAAGTTTTCAAGAAATACTTCTAGCTATTTTTAAATTCCTTAAAACCATTGAAATCCTCTTATATCTTATAAAATCCTTTGGAATCTTTGATAATATCTTAATACCTTGTAAGTCGTGTAAAATTCTTTTTGTCCGACCCCCCTTGAAAACGCGCCATTGCATGCACGTGAAGCAGCCGTAATGTGGCCGCTTCCAGCCCACCTAGAATATAATAAATAGGAGGGAAAGGTACTGATCAGTAATTTAGTATACTTATTGTCAAAATTTACAAGATCACATTAATATCATTCCAATTAGGAGAAAATTCGCATTCTTCAGTATGTATTGTGATCCAGTATGTACCAGTCTCCCCCAGAATATAAGAAATAGGAGGAAAAGGTACGGATGAGTAATTTAGTATACTTTATGTGAAAATTGATAAGATCAAATTAATATCATTCCAAATATGAGAAAATTCGCAACCTTCAGTATGTATTGTGGTCCAGTGTGTACCAGTCTCCCCTAGAATATAATAAATAGGAGAAAAAGGTACGGATGAGTAATTTAGTTTACTTTTTGTGAAAATTTGTGGCATCACATTAATAATAATATCATATTAATTTAATTCCTATTATGCATTCTTCAGGGTGTACTGTGATCCAATGTGTACCAGTCTCCCCTAGAACATAATAAATAGTCGATGGTGGTACATCTATTTAGCACTCCCTGGATAATGCGTATTTTTGAAAGTGGAAATAAGATGAATAAGCTTTAATAATTTTTGACGAGAAATAATTTGAATATACTTTTTGTAACAAATTATCAGAGAATAAAATGTTATCCAGTGTGTACCAGTTTTTCCTAGAATATAATAAATGGGATAGAAAGGTACATTTAATTTATTTATTATACCTTTTGTGAAAATTTATAAGATCACAATTATATCATTCCAATTATGAGAAAATTCACATTCTTCAGTATTTACTGTGATCCAGTGTCTACTAGTCTCCCCTAGAATATAATAAATAGAACAGAAAAGTACATTTAATTAATTTATTATTCTTTTTGTGATAATTTATAAGATCACATGAATATTATTCCTATTGTGAGAAAATTTGCGTTCTTCAGTATGTATTGTGATCCAGTGTGTACCATTCTCCCCTAGAATATAGTAAAAAGTCGAAGGTTGTACATATACTTACTACACACTGAATAATGCGTATTTTTTTATAGTAAACGTCAGGTGAATAAACTTTAATAGTTTTTGACGAGAAATAATTTCATTATAATTTTTGTGAAAAATGATCAAAGAATGAAATGTTATCCAGTGTGTACCCGTTTTCCCTAGAATATAATAAATAGGAGAGAAAGGTACGGATGAGTAATTTAGTATACTTTTTGTGAAAATTTTTAAGACCACATTAATATCATTCCAATTATGAGAAAATTCACATTCTTCAGTTTGTACTGTGATCCAGTGTGTACCAGCCTCCCCTAGTATATAATAAATGGTCGAGGGAGGTACAGATACTAGTACACACTAGATAATGCGTATTTTTTATAGTAGAACTCAGAATAATAAGCTTTAATAACTTTTGACAAGAAATAATTTGATTGTACGTTTTGTGAAAAATGATCAGAGGATAAAATGTTATCCAGTGTGTACCAGCTTTTCCTAGAATATGATAAATGGGAAAGAAAGTTTTATTTAATTTATTTATTACACTTTCTGTGAAAAATTATAAGATCACATAATTATCATTACAATTATGAGAAAATTTGCATTCTCCTGTATGTAGTGTGATCCAGTGTGTACCAATCTCCCCTTAAAATATAATAAAAATTCGAAGGTGGTACATATACTTACTACACACTGGATAATGCGTATTTTTCCATATTAAACATCAGGTAAATAAACTTTAATAGTTTTTGACGAGAAATAATTTCATTATAATTTTTGTGAAAAATGATCAAAGAATGAAATGTTAAAATAAAATTTGTCAAGTTTTTAACCAAAGAAATTAACGTTTACCTAAAATGATGTATCTTTAGTCACAAAAAAAAAAAAATTTAACCAAATTGTAACATTTTCAACCAAAAATGGTATGAATATTTAGTTTAAAAAATTAGTTCTGAATAAAGAAAAAACAGAATTTTCAACGATAAATATTGAATAAAATAATGAATTTTCAACAAAATAGTTAAATTTTCAACAAAAAGAAATTCTACAAAAGAAACACACATTTTCAACAAAATAGATGATTTTTTAAGTAAAAAACATAAATTTTCAACAAAAAATAAAATAGTTTAATTTTAAGGCAGATAAATCAGTTTTTGACGAAATAAAATAAATTTTTGACGAAATAGTTCAATTTTCAACTAAGAAAGATAAAACTTTCAACAAAAAATAGAATAGTTTAATTTTCAGTTAGAGAAATACGTTATCAGGCAAATAAAATAAATTTTCAATGAAATGGTTAAATTTACAACCAAACAAATGAATTTTCTACCAAAAAGACTAAGTGTTTATAAGAAAAAACATTTTCGACAAAGAAATTAGTTGAATTTTCAGTTAAAAACATTAATTTCCAATAAAAAACTAATTTTCAACCAAAAAAGTATGCAATATTTTTCAGTCATATATGCAATCTTGCCTGCATCAAAATTACGAGTAATTATACATTGATAATTATATATAAATATGTATTAAAATATTCAGCTTTTTCATTTATACATAGATTCTCTTTCAAATTTTATAATATTTAAAAAATGCGGCTATTTTTCTCGACAATAAACATATTTTAAAGATTAAATTTTGAGGTTATGTCTTCCGAAGAAATACGAAAAACTTAAAAATAAACAAAATAAGTTCATGAAACAGTGAAGAAAAATGGGATAAAATTAAAAAAAAAGTTCCGAGATTACATGTTCTTGAAGTTTTGACCAGAAAAAATGCAAGATACGTGATAAAAACGTAAAGTGGCTTCAGCATTTGGAGGTTAGGTTGGAAAATGTCAGTTTCCAAGCCACGAAATTGAATATTTACCTTCTTTCCGTAATTCTGTCTGCTCGAATTTTTGAAAGGAGAGTAAGGGCTACTATGATTAGATCCTGGACTGTTATAAAAGTTATTTCTGCGGTTATTATAACCTCCAGAGTAGCTTCCTCCCGATCCTTGCCAGTTGCCACTATTATTTCTCTGAGACATGGGCGAACTCGTTTGGAACGGAATAAAATCGCTTCCGCTATTTTGAACTTCTTGATAATTTCCAGCCTGATTATCGCTTCTAAAATTGTCATACATTACCCTGTTGGGATTTTGCGAATTATTTCTGTTGCCCCCGGAGCTCCTGTTGCCAAGCGGGGACGAGTAACTTTGGTTTCCAGTCATCCTACTCAACGGTGACTTTTTCATTTTAATTTCTCACAGATAAATCCAATTTGCAAGATAAATTTTTATCTTTAAGCGATTTAATAATCAAAACTGACCAAAACCAACAACACGGGATATGACGGGATAGAAAATGAAAGCAAACAATCACAGAAGATGCCAGTGATGACTCCTGATGACCACTGACCACAGATAAACCAGGTGCTCCCAATTTGGCTCCCCAACCGCACTGCGCATGCGTCGCAACAGCAGCCTCATTGGATGTTGATCGCGCGCTTATTTAAAATGATTAAGGGCCGATTCCACCAACCGTGATTAAATTTTAATCCTTGATTAACTTTATTTAATCAGTACATTGCGTTCCCATTTTCTTTTCGATTTCGTTTCATTTTCGGCTCAGTCTCGAAAATAGAAATTCAAACGAAATTGAAAACTTTGACTGGGGTAGCAATATCATGTTTCGAAAAAACATAAAAATTCGTTTTTTTTTCATAGAAAATTAATATTCTTGGTAAAAAATGCAACTGTATAGTTGAAATTTTGTTTATTTTGTTAAAAATTCCTCTTTTTGGTAGAAAATTAATCTTTTTCATTAAAAATTCATCCTATTGGTGTAAAATTCAATTATTTAGTTGAAAATAGAACTGTTTTGTAGAAAGCTCGTCTTTTTAGCGTCTAAATACAACATTTTTGTTAAAGTTTTTTTTCTTAATCGACTGAGAACTCTTTCTTGGTTAAAAATTCTACATTGGGAAGATAAAATAGATAAGGTGTGTAAATAATTTTGATTTTATCGCTGTGAAGCGATATATTCTAGGGCATCGAAATTGAAAATAAAAAGTTTCGCAATATAAAATGAAGTAAAATCTACACATGATTTTATCTCACTTTTTCTACCCCCCTCATTACCCATTATATATATATGGTAAATTACATATTAAAAACCTTACACGTGGGAAAAATTTTCCACTGGCCCTGATATTTTATTAGTACAAAAACAGATTCCAAGGCTTTAAAGGCATTCCATTACTTCTGTTACGTTGTATTTACTGCCACATCGCAACTCGTATAGTACTGTAGGCTTTCTAGAAAAAAATGAAGATCCTCATCAGGACACTACTTCCTACAATCTTAATTTTTATTAATTTTCGAGGTGAGTGTGCCCAATATAATATAAATTTTAATATAAATATATGAAATATTACATATTATCAAAATTAAAAATGTTAAGCTAAAATTCAACATACTGATACACTCTATTACAATATGCAAGTGAAATTTTTTTAAAACTTAAATTAGAATATTTGGCGCAATATGATAATAATGACTGGAAGAAATTTTATCGAGATATAAGAAATAAATTTGAGATATAAGAGATAAGGAAAATTGATTTTAAGCATTGTAAGCAACGACATGACTCATATTAAAAATGTTCTTGAAAATATTAAGAGCAACTCAGTAGTAATGGTTTTACCATTGCACATTATATATTTTTTTCTTCGAATTTTAAAATCCACCTTTCTTATTTTTTTCAATATATAGAAAAAACATTCTGATAATGTAAGAAAATCGCCCTATCAGTTTTATGCGGGCTAAATCATTCTTGAGGCCGGGATAATTTTTTTTTATTCACTTTCAAAACTTTTGCAAATCTTCAGGCATATTTAAAAAAGGCGAAAAATGCTATCATTATCCCCTTTACTCCCCTACTACCCCTCCACACACTTCAAGTATCGCTTCCCCTCCATACGCCAACTTTTCCCTTTCCTCATTTCCCTCCACATGTCCCCTGAACTTTCCCTCAAATCCCAACACATCTGATACTTCACCTACCACCATGTCCCCTCACGTTCCTCACTTCTGGTCGCTTTATTCTCCCTTATTTCCTTTCCCATCATGCCCCCTACTTCCTCTCCTCTTGTGAGCTGTGAACTGTAAGTTGTGCGATATGAGTCTTAGGAGAATGATTAATTCGGTTTCTGTAATCTTTTTTTAAACTCAATAATCTTTATTTTTTTATAGAATCAAATTCTTTGCCGGAACCTTCCGGAACAGGCCCTTCCGGAACAGGCCCATCCTGGCGAGAAGTGAATGTTGTGGAAAGCCATCACCAACATCCAGATCTCAGTCCTTTTTATTCCGGGATTTTCCAATGGGACGACTGAAAGTGCCGAAAAATAACATTCCCGACACTGTAAAATTCCCGAATAATTAATTTTCCGAATTGTAAAATTTCCAAATAATAAAATTTCCGAACAGTTCATAATATTACCGAATTTGAAAATTGCCGAATAATAAACTTCCCGCCAATTTATAATATTACTGAAATTGAAAATTGTCGAATAATAAAATTCCTGACAAAAAATTGCCGAATTATAAAACATCTGAACTAGAAAATTCCCGAATTATAGAATTCCTGAATTTGAAAAATTAAAAAAATGGTGTTTAAAAATATTATTTATTCATTAAAAAAAAATCAATAACTTTTATCAAAATTTTTTTTTAATCTTTAAAGTTTTAAAAATTATTGTTTGAATTAAAATAATAATATAATTGAAGAAAATTGTTTTCCAGACATATACATTTGTTCAATTATTGTTATTTTAAATATAATCAATAATTTCAGAATCTTTAAACATAAAAACTATTTAACTACTGTATTTTGAATGAATAATTGATATTTATAAAAGAAAATTTTTTTAATTGTTCAAACTAGGGAATTTTCGAGTTCGGATATTTTATGGTTAGCCAATTTTCTGCCGGGAATTTTATTATTCAGGAATTTTAAAATACGGTAATATTATAATGTAAGCTGTCGGGAATTTTACTGTTCGGGAATTTTTTGATTCGGTAATATTATAAGCTGTGGGGAATTATTTTATTCTGAAATTTTTAAATTCAGTAATATTGAGAACTGTCCGGGAATTTTATCATTCGGGAATTTTCCAATTCCGGAATTTTATTATACGGCAATTTTATTTTTCGGAAATTTTATTATTGGGAAATTTTATTATTCGGAAACTTTTATTATTTGGCAATTTTATTATTCGGGAATTTTCCAACTCGCGAATTTCACAGGGTCGTAAATTTTATTTTACGGGAAGTTTAAAATTCGGTATTATTAGAAACTTTTGGGAATTTTCCAGTTCGGGAATTTTATTATTTTAGAATCTTTAAACATTAAAAATACTTTTTATAAAAACATTTGATTATTGTATTTTAAATAAATAAATAATATTTATGAAAGAAAGTATTTCAATCGTTTGAATTCGGGAATTTTATTATTCGGAAACTTTGCTATTCGAGAATTTTATTATTCACGAATTTTATTTTTCGGTATTATTCAGTCTCCCTTTTTCACACGGTCCTTTTTTTCACCATAAGTGTATTTCGATATTATTTTTCATTTTGAAAAAGCTTTTCAATTCAATAATAAAATCATTACACTTTTATTTGTGGATTTTATAATTAATCGAATAGTTTTTAGAAAGTAAAGAATAAAGCCGAAATACACTTATAGTGAAAAAACATTGTTTTTGCCAAGTTAAAAAAAAATTCAACCAAATTTCTGGATCGCAGGAAAATAGACGGGAGAACTGGGACTCGACTGCCGGCGCACACAAACGGGAGAAGAAGAGAGTGGGGAAACTCAGTCGTAGTGTAAGGAGTGGGGGTCAGAATTCCCCTCTGAGACTTCTCCTCCGCATCGCTACCACGAGCTCGGGATTTCTTCAATCGCTTGCCCTGTAAAATTTTATTTTTGCCTATTGGGATCTGAAATCATGAGGTCACAGCGTCACGTGATAGGTAATATGGAGGCAACAACGGGGTCACTTTACCTCTGATACATGCGATGCGAAGGGTTTTTAATTTATTTTGAAATTATTTCGAAGAACTGCCAGTTTTCTAGTTTTTTAATTAGAATCTAAAACGAGGAACCATCTTTTAATATAAATAAAATATAAGGTAAGTTATTTTTTTTTAAGTCGTAACACTAAGATTCTAAAAAATCTTTCCATATGAAAAAGATTGTCTTAATATCTTTCACATTTTTCAAAATATGGTTTGAAATCTTTTGAAATTTTTTTACAGTTCTGAAATATTTTTTAAAATTATTCCAATGTTGCAAAAAAAATTTTAATTCTGCAAAAGTGAAGAAAATTGCCTTCAAATCTGTCAGATTCCTCCTTGTAATTTTTGTTAATCTTTTAACATTTTTGAAAATATTTTTATATTTTCTCTCAAAATTAGTTTGTTAAAATAAGAAATTATTAAAATTTTTCGCGGAAATCTGAAAAAAAATTGTGTTCATCGCACGAATCCTTCTAGAATTCTTTGAAAGCTTACAAATTTTCAAAAATCTACATTTTGTTGTGAATTTTTTGAAATACTTGCAAACTTTTGATTATCGTTTTAACAGTTTTGAAAGGTCGAATTGTCTTTTTGAATTATTAGAATATTTTTCAAGAGTTTAGGATAAATCATTCAGAATTAAGAAGAATGCCTTGAAATCTAAATGATTATTTTTTTCTAATTTTGCTAATTTTTAAAAATATTTTACTATCTTTTTTAAAAATTTTTCAGACAATTAGTTTCGAAGATAAATAATCATTTAAAATTTTTCTAGGAATTTCAGGGAAATTTTTCAACATTCAACAATCTAAAGTTTTGAGATATTTCCACTTTCTCTTCATTCTTCAATCACATAAAGAAATTTACATGGCCTAATATAAGTGCTGATTTAGTATACAGTCAAAAATGTTATCTGTAAAATAAGCCCGATATTCTTAAGAAGTATTGAATAATTTCAAAGATATGTTTCCAAAAATGTTCATAAAAGCTCAGTTTTTGCGACAAAATAATTTAACTTTTAGCGAAATAGTCAAATTAGTAACCATGTACTTAACGCTTTGACTAAGAAGGTTTTATATGATCATATATGTTTAAAAGAATTTTCCCAAAAGTCATGTTTAAAAAAAAAGTTTTAGTGAGACTTCAACTAGAAATATTTGAAATATAGGCTGATTTTTTTTTAAATCGTTCAGCAGACATGTCGGTAGTTCAGAACACAAGCTTCTTTCAAAATATACATTTTTTAACTTTTAGAGCCTTTATAAGCTCAAAAAAAAATAGGTTAAACAATTTTTTTTGGTCAAAAAGTCGACCATTTTGAGAGATTTGAAAATGTTGAAAACCCCCTGTGTCCTGTCCTAGCCAATGTAATCATAATAGAAGCTTTATTTCACTTTCTTTGTTTTATGCAATCTCAATAGCCGAAGCCTTACTACAAAGTCGACATCGACGTATTTGCAGTGGCGCGGTCCAGAACGCTCTAAGGTTGCGAATGTGGAAACAATTTTTTCTTATAGTCAGTTTTTTGAGGACTGAGAATGTATCAATGAACAGCGACAAACCTTTCTCCAGTTATCATGTGTAGTTTCTTTGCAGTAAATTTTAAAAAACAGACCCGAAATCGTGGCTCGAAACTAGAAGACCCCCTTAAGTATAATTTTCACCTTCAATTAAATTTCAGTCATGCTTTTTTTTAAACATACATTGACGCTTACTGATTTCGAAAATAATCAATCAAAATTTGTGAAGAGTGAACATAGATCGTGAATATCGTCTGAACGTATGTATTATTCTATTATATTGTTGAAGAATTACATACGTGCGCAAATGAGGACTGATCCATTCCTAGTTAGATG
Organism: Andricus grossulariae; assembly: GCA_011634705.1. Classification (NCBI taxonomy): domain Eukaryota; kingdom Metazoa; phylum Arthropoda; class Insecta; order Hymenoptera; family Cynipidae; genus Andricus; species Andricus grossulariae. The sequence goes on along the minus strand of JAABKJ010075445.1, from coordinate 151,021,254 downwards.
ATTAGTCATTACAATTACTCATTCAGTCGTCTCTCACTGGTACAGCATGTATCAAAAATTTTAAAATATTTTGCTTAGGCATCATCTTTTACTGCAAACGCACCCCGATGAAGAAATTGTGACGAAGAGCATGAAAATAGGATGAAAGCTTTAACTAGGGCGTCGTCAAATTTAGTCGACTAGGATCATTTTCGCAAATTAAACATAATCACCCCAAACACCTTCAGAAGACCTTAGTAGATATCTAAGATGATTATTTTTACTTTGAAATATTTTGGCTCTTATAGTTGCAAGCAGCTGAGATGGGCTTTGATAAATGTACTATGGATAATTTTTTGGAGTTGCTCAAAGTAACAGTGACAATGAGGATATAAACCAAGGTCTTGGCAAGGTACCTGAATGACAATTTTTCATTTCAAATTTTTTGCCCGATTTAGTTGAAGGCAGCTCAGAAGGGGTTTGTTAAATATACTAAGGTTGGTTTCATGGGGTTGTTGAATATCATTCTAGATATAGGGATATAAAATAGAATCTTCGGTAGGTGTCTACAGTGACTATTTTTACTTTTAAATTTTGTGGCTGCCTTAGTTGAAAGCAGCTGGAACGGGATTCATTAAATGTACTAGGAGTGTTTTTTTCAAGGCTTTTGAATATTATTATGGGGACTGGAATATCTAATTATATGTTGGAAAAGTGCGTGGGGTGATGATTTAAAATTTTTTATTTTTTAGCAGTTCAAGTTAAAGAGAGCTCAGACAGGGTTCGATAAAAGTATTGGGGGTGGCTTTTTGATGCTGTATAATATTATTGTATTCACTGTAGCCACCTACCGGAATTCTATTTAATATCGCTATACCTACAATAATATTCAACAACCCCATAAAACCAACCCTAGTATATTTAAAAAAAACCCTTCTGAGCTGCCTTCAACTAAATCGGGCAAAAAATTCGAAATGAAACCTTGCCAAGACCTTGGTTTATATACTCATCCTCACTGCAGCTTTGAGCAATCCCAAAAAATTATACCCAGTACATTTATCAAACCTCATCTCAACTGCCTGCAACTCTATGATCCAAAGAATTACAAATTGAAAATAATCATCTCAGACATCTACTAAAGTCTTCTGACGGTTTTTCGTGTAATTATGTTTAATTTGCGAAAAAGATCCTAGTCGACTGAATTTGACGACGCTCTAGTTATAGCTTTTATCCTATTTTTATGTTCTTTGTTATAATTTCTTCATTGGAGTACATTTGGATTGTAAGATACTTCCCAAACAAATATTTTTTAATGTTTAATACATGCGTGTACTAGTGAGAGACGACTGAATGAGTAATTGTGATGACTAATCATCTGACTAGGAATGGATCAGTCCTCATTTGCGAACATATGTATCATGTATTTCCAACATATATTTCTTATAAAACTTTCTTTTGAGGAAGAACAATGGTAGCCTAAGCTTAACAACACTGTTTATTAAGTTTGCTAAACATGAAAGAGTAATTTAGGTAAAATAAATTCTATTGGCAAGGGCATCGTCAAAACGATTTCATCAGGGGTATGTTCGCGTAATTTGTGCACATATGCATGGAAAATTACTAGGTAATTCCGTTTTAGCATGATTTTCACCTAGTCAGAGCACCGTAGTCGAATGAGTTTGATGACGTCTTTTATTATGTTCGCTTAGTAAGGAAACCATTACAAGGCAATAAAATTATCTCTGTAGAAACGAAAACTTCCCTATCACGAAAATCAATCCTAACCATCCAACATGGAAGATCCTTAATAGAAAAGATCAAGTAGTTCTCACTCGACTTCGAATTGGCCACACGAAATTCACACATAAGCACATCCTTGAAAAGTCCAATCCGCCTAATGTGATCTATGCAATGTCACGATCAACGTAAAACATCTCATTATTGAGTACAGAAAATACAGCGATACCCGACATAAATTAGGAATACCAGACTCTCTTCAAGAAGTATTAGAACAACCCACGCAAGCCAAAAAAACAGTGAAATTCTTAAAAGAAATAAATTTGTTCTCTCAAATTTAATCAAACAATCTATATTAACCTTTTTTTTTGAAATTTGCTATACGAACAATCTTTTTCCTAACAGAAGAATCTTACAAGTTTGATCAATAGCCGTACAATACCATAAATCCAATTCTTAGCTTAACTGTTCCCGTCGCTAATTACCTAGCTGTAGATGCGACGTTAAATAAACCTTCAGAAAAAAAATGATAATAATAATTTTCTACAAATAAAGATGAATTATCAACAAAATACAACAATTCTCAAAAAATAAAAGTTCAACGTTTCATTTTCAACAAAGCAGTTGCATTTTTAACCAAATTGGATGAATTTTCAACTAAGAAGTAATTTTCTAAGGAAAAGACCAACATTGGAATAGTTACTTTTTCAGTGAAGAACATTAATTTTCAACAAAAAAAAAAGAAGGAATTTTAACAAAGTAATTAAATTTTCAACTAAAGATACCAACTTCCTTCTAAAATCATGAATCTTTAATAAAAAATAATGAATTTTCAAAAAAAGAATTCAACATTCGATCAAAGAGTTGATTTTTCAACCAAAAAGTTGATTTTGTAACCAAGAAGATTAATTTTTTACAACAAAAAATGAATTATCGAAAAATACATCAATTTACAAAAAAGTGTTCCACAATTAAAAAAATGTTGATTTTTCAACCCAAAAGATTAATTTTCTACAAATAAAGATAAATTATTAACAAAATACATCAATTTAAAAAAAAAAAGAAAAGATTTCCACGCTTAACCAAAAAGTTGATTTTTAACCCAGAATATTAATTTTCTACAAATAAAGATGACTTATCAACCAAATACATCAATTTTCAAAAAAAGAGTTCCACGTTCATCCAAAGAGTTGGCTTTAACCAAGAAGATTAAATTTCTACAAAAAAAAGATGAATTATCAATAAAATACATGAATTTTCCAGAAAAGAGTTCCACATTCAAGCAATGAGTGGAATTTTCAACCTAAAAGTTGATTTTTTAAACAAACAGATTAATTATCTACAAAAAAGATGAATTATCAATCATATACATGAATCTTCAAGAAAAGAGTTCCACATTTAACCAAAAAGTTGATTTTTAACCAAGAAGATTAATTTTCTACAAAAAAAGATGAATTATCGACTAAATACATCAATTTTCGAAAAAAGAGTTCCACGTTTGATAAAGAGTTGATTTTTCAACCCAAAAGATTAATTCTCTACCAATAAAGATGAATTATCAACAAAATACATCAATTTTCAAAAAAAGAGTTCCACGTTCAACCAAAAAATTGATTTTTAACCAAGAAGATTAATTTTCTACAAAAAAAGATGAATTATTAATAAAATACATGAATTTTCCAGAAAAGAGTTCCACGATCAAGCAATGAGTGGAATTTTCAACCTAAAAGTTGATTTTTTAAACAAACAGATTAATTATCTACAAAAAAGATGAATGGACAGGAAATTCGACATTGTGGATTGATAGAATTCAATTTTTTGTTAAAAATTAAACAAATTAAATTAATTTTTTGAACTAGAAATTTTATTTTTCCATTTCTGGTTGAAAATTGATCTTTTTTATTTCGAAATTCACCTATTTGCTCATAAATTTATCTTTTTTATTTGGAAATTCAAGTATTTGGTTGAAAATGCCTTGTTTTTTTTTTGTTACAGATTAATTTTTTTTACTGATAATTTAAGCAATCCAATTTAATATTCCACAATTTTAGTTGAAACTTCAACCCTTCGATTGAAAATTCAACTATTCCAGTTGAAGGTTCACCATTTTAGTTTAAAATTCATCACTATGGTTGAACATTTAACTATTTTGATGGAAATTCGTTTTTGTCTCGTAAAATTGATTTTTTTAAACTAGATATATTAAATATTCCATTTTTGATCAAAAATTTACCTAGTTGGTTTGAAAATTTACTTTTTTTTTAAAAAGTTCAAGTATTTGGTTTGAAAATTCATCTTTTCTGGTAGAAAATTAATGATTTGGGTTGAAAATTCAATTACTTAATTTCAACTTAAACTCCTTTCTTGAAAATTCATTTTTTTTTAAGATTTGATTTTTTAAAATTAAATGTTTCAACCAAAAATGTATGTACATTGTTGAAAATTCGTTTTTCGTTTGGTTGCAAATTATTTTTTTTAACTGATAATTTAAGCAATCCAGTTGAATATTCCACAATTGTAGTTAAAAATGTATTCATCTCTTCCACGGTTGAAAATTCAACTATTCCAGTTAAAGATTCACCATTTTGGTTTGAAATTCATCACTTTGGTCGAAAATTCAACTACTTTCAAGAAAATTCGTTTTTTTTTTTGTAAAATTAATTTTCTAAACTGGAGATTCAACTATTCCATTTTTGGTTAAATTTTTTTTCATTTCAAAGTTTACCTAGTTGGTTGACAATTTATCTTTTTTATTTAAAAATGCAAGTGTTTTGTTGAAAATTCATCTTTTCGGGTAGAAAATTAATGATTTTGGTTGAAAATTCAATTATTTCATTGAAAAATAAACGTAAATTACCTTAAAATTCGATAACTCAATCAATTTCAACTAATTATAATAAAAAAGTTTATTACACGCGGAATTGAACTCACTTTGATTATATTAACAGAAAAAAATGATTGGATTGGAATTTTTGGGATATTTGAACACTCTATCATAAAATTAGATTTTGAGGATGTAAAATAAATTTCGCATATGAAACTTTTTTTTAGTTCTACTAGACAAGTAGACCTACAAATTCTACTATATTTCGTAAAAAGTATTTTTTCACTGTAAAAAAAGGTACCTGGAAAAATTAACTTTTTTTCCCTGGAAAACCTGAAAAAGTCCTTGATTTTTTTTTTAAGAAACGCTAGACACCCTGATTAAAGCATTTGCCGAAAAATAATATTTAAAAAATTTCACGTATATAGGAAAATTTTAACTACCGTTATTCATTAAAAAATTGTCGTCCTACGGACCGTTTCTCTTGAGTTTATGTGATACATTTGTGTTAGATATAATAATAATAGAATCATTTAACTAAGCAACCATATAAAGCATAGTTTGTCATTGAGATATATCTTGGGGAGGTGAGGGGGGGTTGTTTAAGCAGATAAACATTAAAAAAGCATTGAAAATATTAGGTTCTGGAAAGCCAAACGGCTAGCCCGCTGCCTGATGGTGCTCAGTATACTCACGGAGCTATCGTTGGCGGCGCCTCATATATATATATATAATATATAATTATATAATAATATATACCTGGATAGCCCCGTGCATAATATTAAAAAAATAACAAATAAATCCAACTCTAACCAAAAATGCCTTCGATATATTGGGCCGTAATTATCTTAAGCCTGAGAAATTAATTTTAATAAATAATAATAATAAATGAATAAAAAATAATAAAGAATTAAATATAATTTTTAAGAAAGAAACATTTATTTGTTTTCAAATTCGAACAAATTGGGGTGTGACATGCATGAAAATTCGAAAAATAAATTTCATAGTGCATTTTTGGACCACCCTGTTGTTCACCCACCCCTTTGAAGCAAGAGTGAGTGTCTAGACAAGACGATGATAATGGAAAAAAATGGAAAAAAACATTTCTTTGAGAGAGATGCCATCGATCAATCGTTTATGACACTATCCAAGCGTGGCTGTAATATGAGTTCAGTGTGCCATGGAAGAGATATAGCGCACTTTATTGTTACCTACAATATTTTTTGATAGGGCAGTTTTTCTCGTATTTCATTCTGCATCCATTGATTTTCCTCCTTTTTTATCAAGTCGTGTGTAATGGTTTTATTCGAGGATAAAGAAGATTTTCCTGAATACGAATTTAATCCACTGAGAATTAAAAATTAACAGGATAATATTTTCTGGTCCTCAATTTCAGCTTTTTTTTGGACGTTTGGTCAGAGGAAAGGAAAACTGCAGAAAACCACCTCCCGAGTTCGCTTGGTCTTCCGACAGTCTAGATTGGAGGCAGACATTCGACCCTACTCATCGAATGCAAATAAAAATATATTTAATCTATATTATAATTTTTAAAATAATTTTTTAAATTTATATTGTAATTTTTTTAATCTACTTTATCATGTTTCAAAATTTCGGGCAGACTAGGGTACCTCATTAAAATCATCCCCTTTTTTCAGATTTAAACAGAATATTCAGATTTTGCTATGGAGCTTTTAATGCCAAAAAATCGACTTTTTAATTTTTGTCTTTTTTTTCTTTGTAACAAATAGTTCTTAAGGTGGGTATTAACATCCTTAAAGTAACGATTCAATGATAAAATTGAGACTAAGGGGACAAAATCAACAACATTTTTTGAAATTATTATACTTTTCGTAAATATTACTTACTCTACTGACAAAAATTTCTAGTATTTGAAAAAAAAATTTAAACAATTCTTCATTAAACAATAGTTTATTCTTTCAAAGAATAGATCAATTCTTGTTAAAGGCAAATCCGTTGTTCCTCATTTATTATTTGTTTATTTGTTTTTAAGGTTACTGGGACATTACAAAATCAAAAAAATTACTTTTTTTTAAGTTTATTTATTTTCAAGATTATATAAATATCATCTCCACAGGCTTCTTGAGAAATTTCAACAAGTTTTTCGAAAAATTCAAATATGTCAAAAAAAGTATCTAGAAAGTTGTTAAGAAAGTTTTGGAAGACAAATATTTTATAAATTTTTGGAAATCTTTTTAATCTGTTCAAAACATCTGAAAATTCTAAATATCTTTTAAATAGAATCGAATTATTCCTAAACTTTGAGAAAGTCTTCAAAAATTGAAAAATGTTGTCTGATACACTTTCGTATTCTTTTTTAACAATTTTCGAAATTTTTTAAAATGTTTTTGAATCTTCTTCTTCTTTATTCATAATATGTCCCCTAAAGGTTTACATGACTTCTATTTCTTACAATACTTCTGTCTACATATTTTATAAATCTTATCCTTACTATTTACATTTATTTAAACACATCATCGAGCGCGAAGCGCGAGATAAATATATTATCGAGCGCGAAGCGCGAGAACCAACAGTCGCACGCCCCAGGCGCGCTCAAACTTGCGAGCGAAGCGAGCCGCGCGCGATGAGAATGTGCCCGCGCAGCGGGCAGATTTTTTTCAATTACGCTCACTCACTAAAGTTATTGCCAGACAGTTCTTGTACTAATTTAAGACCTTTTTCAATAATTTTGAAAACTGTAGGCTAAAAAGTGATTTGGCCAGAGACAATTTGTTTGCCCCAATGTGCAGTGCCCAGCAAACAATACGTGGTACCCCGAGTTTCAAAATTCCCCAATATAGTCGAATTTTCAAATTCCCAAAAATAGTCAATTACCCAACTTTCAAATTCCTGAAAATAATTATTTTTCGAAATATTAAATCCCCAAAAGTAGTAAACTGCCGAAATTTCAAATTCCAGTAAAATAGTAAATTATCGAAGTTTCGAATTCACGCAAAAAAGTATTTAATAATACATATAATATTTAACATTTGCGGTATCTCTCACTCTTCAAAAATCTGTCAAATGGCGCTTGAGCCCTTATGGAATATTAACGTAGGCAAAAATGAATCACAATTTCAGTTAGAGTCAAAACAAATCAAACTATGAGCGCGAGCAAAAACGAGACAAATATTTCATTTGTTTTTATGCCCACTGGCATCCTTAACTCGCTTTTGCCGTGACAATATTTTAACCCGTTTTTACTCGTAGCACGTGATTTATTTCCTTTTTCCGCCGAGAAAAAATAAACTCGCATTTTTTCCGATTCTTTGTTTAGCCTCCTTTTACTATCAATCCTTCTAATTTTTATTGATTGATAGTATGGAATCATTGATAAATAATTGGATGTTAATTCCCAGCTATAAAGTGGATTTTGTTGTTTATAAATATATGAAATAATACAAATTCGTTAAAAAATAGTTATTAATAATAATAAAAGTTGATTGTCATTGAAATACCCTACAAGTTTATAAATTAGTTATTAACATTTGATTACGTTAAAAGAATGAATTTAGTATGTCGGTAAAAAGCCTAACTGTGCATTTGTTAATTAAGATTATTTAAATAAGCATCAATTGTCATTAACAGACTAAATATAATAACTACGTGTCATTGCTGAGAAATTGTAGGTCGATTCCGTAGGAATGAAAAAAGAGGCGTTTAAAAGACGTTAAATATTGTCGAAAGAATCCTTAAGGTGTTAATCGCAATTATTTCATGAAGTGTTAATCATTATCTGTTATTGTATGATTGTCTTCGAAATTATTAATTTTCAAATTGTTTTCTTCATAAGTAACTTATATATCGACGGAATTAAAGGCGTGATAAAAAAAAAGAACGCAAGCACGGAAAGTCAGCATTAGTTGGAACTCCTAAAGCCAGCTCGCTTTGCGGAAAAAAGTCCGGCATATTGGCATAATTGTAGTCCTGTGAGATAGTACTTCTCACACCAAAAATTAATTTATTTTGATAATTATTTATCAAAGTGGAGGGGGTACAATTTTTGGATTTTTTAAGCAAAGCCTTACTTCCAAACATTTGTAACTTTTTTCCTATTGCCTTAAACAAAATGTCAGTATGAATGTTTTTGATAGATTTTTTCACAAACTTTCTGGCGGTCATAACGATTTTTAAAAGGAGTCAAAATTAGACCCTACTTTTTGAAAATCAAAAATAAATTTGACTTTTTTTTTCAAATTTCGACACTTTTTTTTTCTTCAAAATAGTTTTAAAAAACAAGAACTCTAGGATCGAGGCGATGAGCACAATGTACGTATTTCTCATGAGTAATGAAACTTAGAAAATAGCCGATAAATCTAAGAATGGAAAAGTTTTTTTATGTGAATGGGTTTTTGTAATTTAACAGAAACAGGCTGGAACTTCAGGACGTTTATTCACCATTCGCAGGGTACTGAACCATATGCATTTTTTCAGCTGACTGTGTTAAAAAACAAATGTTTGTGCATCAAATGGATTTTGAAACCGCCTATGTGCGAGGAGGTCTTCGAGACGACCGCTATATGCAACATCCCAAGATATTCACTGTTCCCGGACATGAAGACAAAGTTTGTTGTTTGAACAAACCCTTTTATGGGCCCAAACGAGCCACAAGAGACTCGTACCACAAATTCGACTTTTTTCCAATTTATAGAACTGGTATGATCTGAAGAGCCGTATCTTGAGCTGTGCCGTCGGCTCTCCCGCACCAGCCGCCGGTCGCAAATGAGCGCAAACTGGAACAAATTGAATAAAAATTGTCCCCTGGCTTTCCGGAGAAGGGCGCAAAATTATCAAGCCGCACCGGGCGCAACGAAGTCCAGTTAGGGTTCTGATGATCTAGGGTAGATCCTTGCATTTACAAGCTCGATGACAAAAGCAGTACAGATATTATCGTCGTTCGCGTAGCTGATTTGCTCATCGGTGGAGAGAAATGATAAAAAATCATGAAAATCAAAAAGATCTTAATTGAAAATTCATGTACAGGAACCTTGGAGGATCCTACACATATTCCTGTACACGAAATTTCAAAGGTATTCTTCAGAGTACCTGTGCAGAAATTCGGTGAAGAAAACTGTATATGATCCTGCAGAGGACCTACACCAAAAAAGAAACCTTCAAATGATCCTGTATACATCCCTGTACAGGCTTCTTCGAGAAGTGGAGTGAGGCACGAGTTCCTGTACAGAAACAAGTATATGGTCCTTTACAGAAAGCCATCGCGAAAACTCCTGTCCCTTACAGCTATGAAATTGCCTTGCTTGATTCCCTCGAAAATCGAACTCACTAATTGGCAAGCCAAACCACTAGCAAACCCTTGCAGATAAGTTCCGGATTAGGTTTATGAATAGAATCCTGAACAAGTTTCTGTCCAAGAAACTGAGTCTCAATAAATTCTGTGCAGGAACCTGTACACTGTACAGAGTGTATCGAAAATCCAGTTTTTCATGTTTTGGATGATAGCGGATGTGGAAAAGTTGTAAAACTATATCAGTATGATAATATTTGAGCTACAGGGGTCATAAAATATGCATCGACATACCATAAAAGCAATTGGACAAACCGGAATTCTCATCCAATGCCATAAAACCAGGTGGAAAGATCGTGGAGAATGTGCAGTTTTAATGAATTGTAGCAAATACGGCATATACCTAGGTAAGCGCCGCAACGAGATAGGGGAAAAAAATATTGCGGTGGAGGTGTGTGGGGGGTTCAGGATATGTGCTACTGATAAGGTTCACATCTGTTAGAACTACTGAGGCTACGGCAGCTGTTTTTCTGAAGGTCAAGCCATACCTATCACGTACTAGACCAGTATTAAGTAGTGCAGATCTATTTCGTAAGGTTTCTGGGTGATTGCCTTCAATTTTTATTTTGAAATCCTCGTCCAAACCAGATTTTGTTTCACTTTCTATCTGTATTTCAGAGGCTTTGGCTGGACCAGCAGCACTAAAATCTGTCGATTTCTGTTGAAGCAACGCGAATCGTCTAGACTTTCTTTTTCATGAAAAAGTAGACTAATTTCAAATTTATAGCGTTTCTATTATATATTGAACTATTTAAACCTCTGACATTTTTTTTTTACTGTTTTGAAAACTTTTTAAAATACTTTTGTGTGCATAAGAAACAACATTCTTCCATCTAATAATTGTTTTAGAGTAGAGAGAAGTAAAAACAAGCAAAATTATAAAATATAATTTTTTTATTTTGGTTGTGATTTCTTAATAAAAGAAAGTGCTATTTAGTCTACAAAACAGCTAGAGAACTCAGACTTTTAAGGAAGAAATGGTTAAATATTTTTTTTCTGTAAGTTCAAAAAATAAAGAATGTATGCACCCGAAATTCTACAAAGAAAGGTGTTTTTTATGTTACGATGTTTTTCAAAGGGCTAATAGCAATTTCAAAATATTTAAAGCCTTAATAGTTGAGACGTTTTGAATTTGTAGTATTCAGCATATTGAATAATTGGACATATAAAGCTATTTAAATAAGCAAGAATTTTTTAATTGAAAGTATTTGATCATTTTAGATTGAAACGGTTCAAATTATTCAGTTACAAATTAAAATCGTTTGAATTTGCAGGATTCGAAATTAACGTCTTTTAATACTTCAATCATTATTTGAGAACGACTAAAATCTTATAACTTCAGATAAATTTGAAAGTAGGGCTATTGAAACTTAGGAGTACTTGAAAGAACTGAACAAATGTTTAGTTACAAAAGCTTTTTAAAAGGGTGCTTTTTAAAGTTTGATTTATTTTGTAATAATTTGGCACCCCCACAAATTATATTTTTTGTGAGAAAATAACACCTGATTTTTGTCAAAATCAAAAAATATATATATAATGTTCGCTCAAGGTCAATTTTGTTCAAAGTGCTTGTTTCTGAATAAATTGACTCTACTATTGTTTCTGATTGTGTTCTGTCACTTATGGATTGTGTTGTTCATAGAAAACATTGAAATCTGATTTTTTCACGTTTTTAAAATAATAATTAATGGTCACTCAAGATAATTTTCTGTACAAAATATTGATGTATAAATAATATTTGCCAAACTATAGAACAGATTTCTTCGCCCAAAGATACTAACCTAAATTGTACTACAGTGAAAACAACTGGAAAAAATAAGATGTAAAGAAAAATATTTGTCATAAAAATAAAAATAGTCTAATTTTTACATACATTTCTTAAAATAAAAAATTACCAATGAGATTTGAAGAGAATCTTTCAATGAATACAATGATTCTCTCGGAAGTTAGAACCGAAAAATTAATATTTCAAAAAAATGGGAGTTGTGCTAAATTGAGCTAGACTCGCTATCGGAAAAAATCGGGAAATGATCAATATAAATTAATTCATGCTTTTAAAGAATGAACTGTAGTTCAAATAATAAAAATTGAACAGAATTGGTTTTACAAGACGATTCTAAATCTGTTCAAAATTATATAATATAACTATTTTCACGTAAAAATTTGAATTAATTTAATTCTAAGGCCTTAGTAGTCACACAAATGTAAACGTCCGTTTGAGTCTTCATAAACAATGTTCAATTTAAAAATCACTTCAAATTAATAGACTCCTAAATAAACGCCTTTATTCAATTTCAAAATCTTATTCAAGTATTGTTTCAGTATAAAATATTCCCTTTTTAACCCATTTAATTCGAAAATTTTAGATTTAAAAAAAATAAAACAAAACAATTTTCAAAATTAAACAATTCGAAACTGAATTGTCACAATTTCAGAGTGATAAATTTAAACTTTGAGTGTTACATATTTTGTGCTTCGGTTTCATCCTAATAGAGACCTAAATAAGCAATAATTACCATTCAAATGTAATATTTATAAAAAGTTCATTTGAAGAAAAGACATTTTTTGCGGACTTTATATGAAAAGTGTTTCTTTGATATCTTCTTTTGTAATAAAATTTGATTTGATGCAAAGAATGCTGTTCATTAATGTAAATTTAATTATATGATTACTCTTTTGCGTAGAGTAAGAAAGGTATTTGCAAATATGTTTCCACTGGGGATTCAAGTAATAGTAAAGATTTTTTTCCCATAAATTTTGAGTAATAATCAAAAAGTTTTAAAAGAAATGATGATTTTAAAGCTTTGAAGACGGTACTTTGCGCTACTACATTTTTCATGGGGTCCGTTATGGTAAATGAAGAAAAATCTGTTGTCAGATTTATCGGGCTACACGCAAAGAAAGGTTTGGTTGCGGCAACCGGAAGTTGGGTTGTCCCAACCAAACTGTCGGGTTGCCTATGGACTGACCTCACTCATGGGTTGCTGTAACCGAACTGGTTCGGTTTTACCAAGTTTGGTCAATTTAACCGAACAGTTCGGTTGGAGTGACCAAACTGCTCGCATAAGATCAGTACCCACAACCGAACTGTTCGGTTACGCCCTGATAAGTATACTTGGCGTAATTTTTGGTTACTAAAATATATCATAATTTTATCCTTCTGTGCAGGGCTCGGATTCACCACACTATTAACACTATTTTACACTTTTTTTGAACGACGACACTATTTTACTACTATTTCGAAAAAAATTACACTAAAGGCACTATTTTCTCACAATTTTCTACTAATGTCACTTTATCTTTCCTTTTTTTTTATTAAATATTTTCGAACTTCATCGCTAATTGGTTACAGATTGTCTCAATGGCTGATTAGAAGCATTTAAAAATGACGAATTTTCAAGCCAAAAATATGAGCTTTTAACAAAACAGTTGAATTTTCTACCAAATTTTTTAATTTTCGCCAAAAAATGTGATAGTTGATATTTAAACAAAAAAATATTTTTATTTCAAATTAAAAACAGTTAAATAGAACCAAAGAAGATGCATTTTTAACAAACTATTTGAATCCTAAACTAAAACAGATTAATTTTCTACAAAAAAATACAAATTTTTATCAAAATACATAGATTTTCTACCAAGTAGTTAAATTTTAAACCAAGAAGATTAACTTTGTACTAAAAACACGAATTTTCGACAAAATATATGAATTGAGAACCAAATAGTTGAATTTTCTACTAAAATAGATAAATTTTCATCAATAAATGGAGTAGTTAAATTTTCAGTTAAAACCATTGATTTTATAACAAAAAAAAGGGGAACTTTGAATAAAATAGTAAAATTTTCAAATAAATAAATGAATTTTGAACTAAAATTGTGAATCAAACATTATTTGTTAACAAATTAGTTCTACTTTCTTCGTAGTAATTGAATTTTCAAGCCAAAGAGATGAATTCTCAACAAAACAGTTACATTTTCAACCTGGAAATAATAATTTTCAACAGAAAATGTAATAGTTTATACTTGCACCACAAAAGGTTTGAATTTTAAATAAAAAACAGTTTAATATAACGAAGAAAGAAGAATTTTCAAGAAAATACTTAAATTCTCAACTAAAACAGATTAATTTTTAACCATACATTGCATTTTTAACAAAAAAAATTGATTTTCTACCAAAAAATACGAATTGTAATCCAAATACATATATTTTTTACCAAATAGTTCAATTTTCAAGTTGTGATTTCGTCGTGTCCTGTGACCACTCATCTCGCGGTTGTGAGACGTGGCCATGAATGGGATTTACCGCGGTCTTACTGGGAGCCGATGTCATTTTTTTTAGATGTCAGTTACTCCCAGTGGGACCCTGCGGTGGTTGTTAACCTTTAGTTTTTATATATATATTATATATATATATATAATTAGAAAAAAGGTTTAAAAACCCAGACTACATTCTGTTAGCACACTGATGGCGTATGCGCAACGCAGATCTGCGGATCGACGCGCAGATTGTGCTCTCACCTGTTGAGACATATGCGTCATCAATTGCCTGTCACATGTCTAGCAGAATCTGACGCATAATCTGCTACGCATATCGCTAGCAGATCTAACACATAATCTGTTACGCCCATCGCTTGCAGATCCGACGTATATCTGCGACAAATATGAAATATTAAAATATATGCAACTTATATAAATTTACAAAAAAAGCAAGTAATATATTTCATAAAAATTGTATTTAAATCTATAAAAAATATTTTTGTTTACATAGATATTCCAAGGTTTTCATAAATAAACTTTTGAATACGTAATTATAAATAAACAATTAATACTGTTTTAAGTTCAGGGAACCGAGTGAAACTTTTGCTACATTTCGTTACTGCGACAGATTGCAATAATAAATTTTAAATCCAATCAATTTCAGTTATTAATTTAGTTCAAATCTTGAGATAAAAGTAATAAATTGTGTGAAAAGTAATTTGGTTCAACCTCACTAACGAAATGAAAGAGAGGTTTCTCGCCATTCCCTGATTCTTATTTAAATGCCAACTGGCATTTAAGAAAAAAGATCACGGCAAAAAACATAACCCGATTTTATAATTATTAGAAAATTGGACGATTTTACGCGTTTGTATATTGCTTCAGATTTTCACGCCATGCGACCTGTATGTGACAAAGGAAAATGGTTACCTTTAATTTTAATCCATTTTTCGTGCAGAGATTTAAAATCCGGCACTGAAGCAAATAAGATTATTGCCGTCGAAAGAGCGGCGTTTCTCGGAGTTTTTATTTGCACACACTATTGCACAACCACCAGAAAACCACGCAGCACAAAATGATGTGAAAATATAAAAATAAGTGAAAAGAACGCGACTTGCGAGCTCGATGAAATTCGCATACGGGACATTTGCCGACATGCGCGCCCATTCCTCGAGAAATGGTTCCCGCGAATTTTAAAAAACTATAATTTTCAAAGAAATCTTATTTGAGTAGACTAATGAATTTTTTGTAATATTGTTGTTGATTTGACGAACTTTATTGATCTATTTTTATAATATTCAATACATTCAGGATGGCCTGGAAACATGGAGGAGTTAAATAATTTTTTTAACAAGATTGTGTAGAAATACCGGTACCGACAAAAAAAAGCGCGATATCACTTTAAAAATAACAAAAAGGTTATATTTTTAAAATGAATTTTTCAAAAAAATAAAATAAAGATGGAAATCGCAATTTTGGAGATTTTGAAATTTTTTCGAAGAAAAGTAAATTTTTGGATACTTTATATTTTTGTACATTTCCGAAAAATGAACGAAACCTAAAGTCTTCAATTTTTCAACATTTCAAAAGTTTCAAAAAAATCACAAAATTTGGTAATATTTCCAAAAATCATCAAAGTTAAAAAAAAATGCATTAAAAAATTTCGATATTGTTTTGAAAATGGTTTATATAACTTTCTAATAACATTTAATTTTATAAGTAATAACTATAGGAAAATTAAATTCAAAATGATTGACGTGTATCCTGTCGAAAAGTCGAACTTTGGACCCAAATCCTTGAACTGTCACTCACTTTAATTACGTAAAACTAGTAGGAGGAGTAAAGTGACCTAATTTACGATTGGTTATTTGGAACTTGAATTGAGTGAGGTCAGCATTTCTATTGGTTAAACGCTAAAGTAGGGATAAAGCCCCCCAAAATGTGCTTTAAATATAGATGCAGAGCACGGAAACATCAGATTATTGTCTCTCGGTGCACGCCTTTCAAACCTCGAACATGCGACTCTTGTACTTTCAAGTATTTATCATAGTTTGGACTTCGAAACTTTTAGTAAACCAAATTAATGTGATAGAAAATTCGGGCTCGTGAACTGCGTTTTAGAGTTCGGCTCTGCCGAAGTGTTTATTGCTATGCTCACTTGTGTGTGCTTAGGATTAAATTGCTAATGTTAAGTTATTAATTCAAAGGGACTATTTCCAAATTAATATACAGTTTTAAGATGAATAATGTCTGAACCAGATCCAGATTTGTTTGATCTTATGGAAGTGTTCTCCGATTCTCTATACCAACATTTTCAAATCTGCCGCGTCTACCACGAACTTCATTATGTGATTCAGAGAGTATTAAAGAGAGTGGAAGTTGACCGCCAACGGGAAGTTTACTTTCTATAATGCGTCTTCTCTGACAGTTAAAAATGTTATGATTACAAACAAGTTTCATCGTAAGAGGTTTTAATAAAAATGTCACATTACTGTGATGTTAGTGGTTGCAACAAGAATAGCAAAATAAGAAATGAACGACGTTCGTTTTTTGGACTTCCAGCGAACCCGAAAACGTAAGTACAATAGTAGCGAATACAATTGTTCTTGTATAAAAAAAATGAAGGCCATCTATATAACCTCACTAACCTTATATAAAAGTTAAAAAAAGAGTAAATTTTAACAATAAGTTGCAACAATCATAAATAATGTAACTTGTTAAGCGTAAGCAAGTGCAAATTGAAATAAATATTTGTATCTTGCAGTCGTGAAGAATGTATACAATTCCGTGAACTAGACGAAAGCGTTTGTTCCGATTTTCGGATTTGTAGTGACCATTTTGAAGAAAAGTGCTTCAAAACTTTTTTTCAGTAACTGAAATTTTTAATGTCGGGGTGAAGTCACTGAAGTTTTGAGCACGCCGTCGAGGAAAGGTCACGTTACACAACTTTCGCAAACTGATCACAATACACCCGGAAAAGGTCACGTTCTATTGTCTGCACTACCGCATGAATCTTCAGGTGAACCTTCCACAATTAAAACTGCGTCAGCCCAAAACTTATCTCCTAAAACCTTGCGCTTAAATTCTTAAAAAAGAACTATCGCTCTTTTAAGAAGTCGTACTTATTACCCTTTCTTTAGAAAAGAATATACTAAGTGGAACTACTTTTTTACAATTTAACGATTTTGTTAACATTTTTTAAATTATTTTTTTAACTGAAAATTCAACTATTTGGTTCAAAGTTCGTATATTTTATTAAAAATTAATCCTTTTTTTTTTGTAGAAAATTAATCTTTTTGGTTCAAAATTAGTTTTTTTTTTTTAATTGAAAATTAAACTTTTAACTGAAAATCTAATTATATCATGATTGTTTGAACATTAACCTTCTTCAGTTGAAAATTCAACTATTTGTTTAAAAATGTCTGTATTTTGGAAAAGCTTTGTCTTTTGTGGTAGAATATTAATCTTCTTGATGACTAGTTCACCTTTTTGGTTGAAAATTCAACTATTCCCCTAAAACTGTGACATCCTTTATGGAAGCTCCGTTAACTGTTTCAATTACATTTTTTTTTCAACAATTTTTTTTACCAAATTTTTTTTCAGAACTTTGTTTTCACAAAATTTGTTTTTCACACATTTTTCTTCTAACATTTTTTTTCAGCAATATTTTCAAAAAAAAATTTCTACAACAATTTTTTTCAAATTTTTTCTTTTTCAACAAAATTTGTTTACAAAATTTAAAAATCTTTTCTTATATGATTAGTACTTTTCTTCAACTGCTCCTAACACAAATTTTTCGGACGGGTGTTGCAAAAAATAGCGTGTGATATACGTGCGCATAGGTGATCACCTATTTTGCGCACTTGTATCACAAATAACTATACTATTGGTGATATCTTTTACAAAACTTGTTATTGACCATTATCACTTTTTCACACTTACAATTTTCAAACAGTAAATAAGACTTTTTCTAAACGTGAATACTAATTTTTGCTCGCTCAAAATTATAATAATACATACAGAAATACTATCATCTTTTATTATTGTAGGAATCTTTATAACAGTACCCCGATTATCCATAAATTCTTCAATTTTATTTTAATTATAGATATAGAATGAACCAAACATTGATATCAAAAGTCTCTCCGTGTGTGGGTACAGTCGATCGTAGGTTAGGTCCGTTATTAATTTGCTTAATTCAACTTTTAGACTTAAAATCCTATTTTATTTTTGGTTAACTTGAAGAAGGTATCATGTTTTATTATTTAGAATCAAAAATTACTGCTCAACTTATTTTGAATTTGTGTAAACTGGAATTATCTGATTTTTCTTGTAAGTGATTGGCATGAATGTATATAAAATTTAATATATACGCTCTTAATGGAGATTTCATAAGCCTGACATATCAGTCTTCATATACAATGGTATATTAAATTTAATATTATTTTTAACAGTGTCCGAAAAACACACGCAAGCCAATTGAATACGCTACAACTTCACGTCGATCAACTGAAAGCGTGTGAAACTGTCTAGTCTAACCTATCGATTTTTCAGAAATCTATTCTTCCATACTTTCATGGCTCTCCTTCATAAACGAAATGGCAAAAAGTTCTCAAATTTCCACAGAATCTCTGCGTTGTGCCCTTCTGCTTTGTTAGTTTAAAAAAAAATCGTAAGAAAAGTTTAGCAGCTAAGGTAAACTATGTGATATTTTCGATACCCTGGGATAGGGCTTACGTGCATAAGGTGCTATTTTAATTTCAATGATCTCAACTTTGGAATAGTTGACCTCTTTCTAATTGCTCAGACCATTAGATAGCACTTTAGTGAATTTATATTTATAATTTGAAAAAATTCCTAAGAAAATTACTTTATCCGGATAATACCTTATATAAGCATCTTTATAACTAAAATAGTTATCTCTATTCATATTTTTGAGATTCCCCAACCAATAAAAATGATTTGCATAAGCATAACTTATTCACAAAATTCTTTTGTCATTAACAAATTGAGGTCACCAGGGGTCCAAAGTACCCCAAGCCGATTTGCCGGCTACGTATCTTTACGGCTACATATATCTTTTTATTCAAATTTTTTCTTAATGCTAAATTCTAATTTAACAAAAGAAAATTAGTCTGCCATAAAGAAGAGACCTCAAGGTATGTCCAGAAAATTTCTTACGACGATATATATATATATAGTGTCTTAAACGGTGACTCTGGGATACCGGGCGACTTCTCAGAGTATGCAGCCTTATCCTTGCACGCGGGGCTCTACTTTTTTACTTATTTTTAAAGATACTTTTAGACTTTACGTTTTAGTTTTCTTTTTAATTAAACTAATATTTCCATTTTGAAAACGCACCAGTAATCGTGAAGGCAATTTCCTTGCTTTTTATGTATGTAAATTCGTGAAAAGTGATATAGTCTTTAAATATCATTTGAATGTGTCAACACGAATCAATATCAGTGTCGGACAATTCATTTTAATTCGCGAGATTTTAAGTCAAGCTCCAATTTTCCAGAATTCGCCAGCGCGAATAAAGATAAAAACTTACCCATTCAATTGAATTCTTAATTAAAACGGGGGGCAAGCCGCCGTGCCCCCCCCCCTTCTGGATCCGCGCCTGGTGCGGCATCTCTCCCGGAATTACGCTACAAGCTAACAGCGGGAGATCTTTAATTCTATAAAATAACGAAGTCAAGAGACATACAGCTGAATTCTTTTTTTTTGTCATAAAGTGAAATAATTTAGCGTAGATGTAATATATTGGAAAAATATTAGAAATCTCCATTAATTTTTCAGTTCGAAAACCAATAATGTATATTATAAAAGCTGCAAGGCGTGAAACAAGGATGCGTTATGTCCTCATGGCTATTTATCATATTTATGAATAAGTGGCTAAGTGCGGCCCTCTCCAACGAAGAAGGTGTAGATCTCGAAAAAGTGAAGGTATGTGGGTTTGCTTCCGCAGATGACAAGATTTTTATGACAGAATCAATCAAGGACTCGCAAAGAATGTTCAATAAAATTAATACAAGCATGAAGAACAAAATTGACGTAAATAAAACAAAGATCATAGTATTTGAAATAAAAAGTGAGGAAACAATGTACAACATTGTCATGAATGATGAGAGATTAGAACAAGTCAAAAAATACGTGTACCTAGGGAGCCTATTCACTAGCGACGGAAAAATAGATGGGGAGTCAGATAGGCGCATAAATGAGGGTAAGAAGGTTATCGGTAGAGCAGGGTCCATTCTCATAAATAAAAACATATAAAAAAAGCTAAAATAGCCATACATAATTCTATAATTGTACCGACTGTAGTATACCATAGCGAGACATGGACATGTGAAGAAAAACACAAGTGTAAAATTAACGCGATTGACAGGAAACCTCTGCGCACAATATACGGTAAAACGCTGATGGACAAAGTCCAAAACAAGATAAGTGAATGATTCATTAATCCGAAGAGACATAAGAAGCCATAGAAACACGAGAGCATGCATGAGAAAATTCATGGACGTGAAGAAAGCCAGAGTAGTATGCCAGAACAGAAAAGTGTGGCGACAAATAATTTGTAAACAAGGTGACAGTAGATTGAATGACGCCTGAAACAAAGACCTGGGATACTAATGGGCCCAAGTGAGGAACCACACATAACAATTTTGTGAGGCTCCTCACTTGGGGTGATCACTAGAGAGATTGATCAGCAACCTGGGTTGGAGCAGTGTTGCGGAACAAAACGTGTCATTTAAATAAATAACACAATAATACTAGATTAATAAAATATATTTACCTTACACCTTTATACCTATCTACCCTATACCTATATACCCATCCACACACTACTACTTTCCAACCGAACAATTCATGCCCACCCCGAAAGGGAAATGGCTTAATGCTATGATAAATTAATAATAATAATAATAATAATAACAGAGGTTACATGAACGTTGGGTCCATATGCACCCGGAATATGCTCATAAAACGCCTCAGTATTTAAGAGATCAGGTATCCTTTTTGCGCAAAAACGGATATGTTTCAAGAGGAATCCCGCTTGACGGAAAGTCCTTTTGTCCACCCCATTGTCTTCTCCAGGGTGTTTTGAGGTAAAAACCTTCTTATTCGTGAAAGTAGTTTCTGTCAATACTTTATAGGAAACGGTTGTTAAATTTGAAGGAACATTACTCGACGTAACCTGTGCTGCATTGTTTGAAGGTTTAGCAGTCACACTTTTGCCTTCTTTTCGTAACTTTGCAAGAATTTTTTAATTTACGACTTGAAGAATTTCCCCCATCCTTGGTGACATTTCCTGTCCAGATTCTTGTTCCATATCCACATCTTCGCCAAGTTGCACATGAAATAACGGCAATGGGTTCGCCTCCTGCTGTTGTGTATGTACATTGGAATGATGTTCAGTAGTGTTTTCAGTAATTTCATGAACTACTACACTCGGTTGTGAACCTACATTCTCTTGTTCTGAAACAGCTTCTCTGTTTTCACTGCTAAAAATTTGCACAGCATTGCATGTAATTCCTTCATTTTTTGCCCTTCCAATACTATTTCGGCTGAAAATAAAAAAAGTCTTCTGTGACACATTTACAAGGAATGAAGTACAGGCATGCAATCTACTATATTGCAATGACGATTGTTCCTGCAAGAAAGTGACAGTAACTGAGTTGGAACTTAACTTTTCTGTTTACACTTAGCAATAGAATATAACTTAAAAATTACTTCGTAAATATGACTCCCAGAAGTACGTTTTGTAGGGTCCCAAAGGAACCTTATGATATAAAAGTAGGGTTTTGTGAGTTTTTGGCGCTAATTGTAATTTTTAAAGCAAATTATCAATAGGTGTTAATGATATTTGTCTTGACGAATGCTAGAAAGCTACTATTTTTCTCAAATTTAACACTTTGTGTCGTAGAGTGAGATAATGAACAATTAATGTCGAGAAGCATAATTTTTGAAAGAATGTATTATTCTTGTTAATAATATTCTTTTCGAATGTTATAAAATTTCTGTGTTTTCCCGCCATTTTCAACTTATTGCCCACTTTTTGCTTAGTGTGGTAATAATTAGACGTGTGCAAAACTATTCGACCCGATTTCGAACCGACACTGGACGCTCTTCGAATGTCCAAAAACCGACATTCGATCCGTGCCACGATTGGACAGGTTTTTCTCGTTTCGACTGACCCGTCGATCGAATGTCGAAAACCGATCTTCGATGCGTGCTGTCGTCGGATCGTTCTTTTTGATTTAATTGGCCCGTTGATCTAATGTTGAAAAACGGACATTCGATCCGTGCCACGATCGGTTCGGTTTTTTCGATTCGACCGGTAATTATCATTCCGCAGATGTTGTTCAGCTCAAGATTTGTAAAATGTGTTTTACGGGCTTTACAGGTTTTTAATATTTATTTTTTATTTGATACTCTCAAGCCAGAATTATAGATGGAGGACCACCACTGAAGGGTAGCCTAATATTGGTGTTATTACTTAATATCCTACCTTTATTGAAATTTTTTTCATCGAGTAAAAGTTGTTGAAAAAAGCGTATTCTAAATTTATGACATTTTGACTGATAATTGGAGAACGAGAAATTTAATTTCCTAGTTTTAATTTCATTTGAAATTTCATCTCATAACATTTTTTTATAATATAATAAAAAAGAAAATTGCCACCAATTTTTACTCATTTTTAATGTGTAAATTCTTGAAAACAAATCAAGAATCTTACGATAAAATTTGGACAAATACCACAAAATGCTCCTATTGTAATTCCTGAAAACAAAATAAAATTTTAGCGCTATAGGCCTCAATAACAACAATAGCATTACAAATTTCGATAGTGAATTTTCTGAGGAAAAATTTTCTGGAGATAATTTTGTTTCCGAAAAATGTCCTAAGCGCTATAGGCGACAATAACAACAATAACGATAAAAATTTCGATAGTAAATTTTCTGAGGAAAAATTGTCTGGAGAAACATTTTTTTCCGAAAAATGTCAAAAGTGCTACAGGCCTCAATAACAACAATAGCATTACAAATTTCGATAGTGAATTTTCTGAGGAAAAATTTTCTGGAGGAAAATATTTTTCCGAAAAATGTCAAAAGCGCTATAGGACACAATAACAACAATAACATTAAAAATTTCGATAGTAAATTTTCTCGGAAAAATTTTCTGCAGAATAAATTTTTTCCGAAAAATGTCAAAAGCGCTATAGGCTTCAATAACAACAATAACATTAAAAATTTCGATAGCCAATTTTCTGAGGAAAAATTTTCTGAAGAAGAAATTTTTTCTGAAAAATGTCAAATGTTAAAAATTCCGATAGTAAATTTTCTGAGGGAAAATTTTCTGGAGAGAAATTTTTTTCCGAAAAATGTCAAAAGAGCCATAGGCCTCAATAACAATAATAAAATGACAAATTTCGATAGTCAATTTTGTGGGGAAAAATTTCCTGGAGCAGAAATTTTTTCCGAAAAATGTCAAAAGCGCTATAGGCCACAATAACAACAATAACATTGAACATTTTGATAGTAAATTTTCTGAGGAAAAATTTTCTGCAGACTAAATTTTTTCTGAAACATGTCAAAAGCGCTATAGGCTTCCATAACAACAATAACATTAAAAATTTCGATAGTAAATTTTCTGAGGAAAAATTTTCTGAAGAAGAAATTTTTCTGAAAAATGTCAAATGTCAAAAATTCCGATAGTAAATCTTCTGAGGGAAAATTTTCTGGAGGAAAATTTTTTGCCGAAAAATGTCAAAAGCGCTATAGGACACAATAAAAATAATAACTTAAAAAATTTCGATAATGAATTTTCTGAGGAAAAATTTTTTGGAGAAAAATTTTTTTCCGAAAAATGTCAAAAGCGCTATTGGCGACAATAACAACAATAACAATAAAAATTTATATAGTAAATTTTCTGAGGAAAACTTTTCTAGAGAAAAAATTTTTGCCGAAAAATTTCAAAAATGCTGTAGACCTCAATAATAACAATAGCAATAAAAATTTCGATAGTAAATTTTCTGAGGAAAAATTTTCTGGAGGAAAATTTTTTTCCGAAAAATGTCAAAAGCGCTACAAGAAACAATAACAACAATAACATTACAATTTTCGATAGTGAATTTTCTGAGGAAAAATTTTCTTGAGAAAAATTTTTTTCCGAAAAATCTCAAACGCGCTATAGGCGACAATAACAACAATAACAATAAAAATTTCGATAGTAAACTTTCTGAGGGAAAATTTTCTGAAGAAAAAATTTTTTCCGAAAAATGCCAAAAGCGCTATAGGCCTCAATAAGAACAATAGCATTACAAATTTCTATAGTGAATTTTCTGAGGAGAAATTTTCTGGAGAAAAAATGTTTTCCCAAAAATGTCAAAAGCACTATCGGCTGCAATAACAACAATTACATTAAAAACTTCGATAGTACATTTTCTGAGGAAAAATTTGCTGCAGAATAAGTTTTGTCCAAAAAATGTCAAAAGCGTTATAGGCCTCAATAACAACAATAGCATTACAAATTTCGATAGTGAATTTTCTGAGGAAGAAATTTTCTGGATTTACTTTAAGCTTTTTGAACTTTTCCACTCGAGAAATTACTAGTCTAGACAGTATTCAGTAAAAGGGTCTTAGCGCTCTAAAACTTTAGTTCTCAAAACGGCGCATGCCGTTACAATCTCTAGGGCCTCTCTGTTTGTCGCTAAAGCGGAGGCGTGTGCACGGGCCTTTATCATTGGTGTTGATGTCGTGGGTGTCAGGGTTCTGTTGTTTCTCCATGCGAGAGTGTATTTGTGTGTGTGATTGAGTTTTTGGATTGTTTGGATGTTCTGCTTGAGTTGTTGATTTGTTTGTGTCTTGTGAATTAACATCAGGCGGGATTTCACCTGTATCCATGGGATCGCTATCGTCTGCAGGAAGGGGTGTGAAACCGGCTTTATCGAAGTATAGTTACTTGTGGCGCTTGAATTTGCATGCTTCGTAAGAATCATTACCACGGTCGCGTGATTTAGACTTTTGGGAAAGGCACAATAAACCGTCGATGGGTACTTTCTCCAAACCAGAATCAGATGGGTGGGGAGGGATTCCTCCCCCCCCCAATCATCGGGTAACTTCCCGTTAGTTGCCATGCTCTGGCTTCATCGGCAAGGATCTGGAAAAATTCGCGAAAATTGCCGCCCACGAACACGTGCTCGCGCGCGCCAAAAGGGACCGACGCCCGCCTTAGAGGTTAAGCCTGCCAAAGTACGCGCTTTTCGAAAAAGAATAGCGGGCTGTGGCAGAAAATTCTGATCAATCCTGTGACATGTGTGACATTGTTTTTTGCGCATGCGTATTAAGCACAGAGTAATAATAAAGGCCTTTTCATACCTCTGCTTGCCGGCAATGGCAGGAGCCTGTCCGCAGAAAGTCCATAAGATTAAGAGAGATCACGAAGGAATAGTAAGGAGGGGTACCCCTGTAAGTGGGGAGTGGGACGAACAACGTCCAAGAATTCCTTAATGCTTGCCACGGTTGAAAACTCAGTCTCTGTATCGCGCACATGCGCACTGGCGGTTGCCAAGTCAACGATGTCGACACGCGTTGAAAGTTTTGATGTTGTGTTTTGCCAACCTAACCTAAAAACGAATATTTTTATATTCGTATTACAAAATAAAAACACAAACGAACATAACCTACGTATGCATCGAGATGCAAGAAAGCTTCATATTCTGTCAGCGGCGGACTGGGTCTCTGGGCGCAGGGTGGGAAGCATGCTTGGGGCGCCTTTTTACCGAAAAATATTTTGATAAGCAAAAAAAAAAAAAAAAGAGCGGCGAATCGGAGGCAGATTATTAATTTTATTGCACCCCCGCTCCCACACTCTCCATATACACAAGAACGAAGTTTTGACCCTCTTTTTGTTTATTTTCAGAACTTCTTATACATTGCCTTCAAACAAGTAATATGGGTTTCCAACATCGTAACAATAAAATATTATAAATGTAATAGTTTGTACATTTCTTTTGACTTTCCTGCATCATGCCCTGTAAAAGTTCAACATTTTCTTTCTTATGCAATAACTGTCCAATATTTAGGAAAACAGTGCTATACTTTTATTCGATAGTTTAAAAAATCTATCAAATAATTCTGTTGCAAAATAATTTAGTGAAATTCTGCTAAAACGATTGTGTCAAGTTGTGTTAAATTATATCCTTATTTTATGAACGAAATTATTATTCTACTGTTTGGAAAATTCAATAATAAGTCTAAAACTTTTTGTTTATTCAGAAAATATTGAGAGAGCTGGAAGAATATTTGAATACAAGTCTCGGTTGAGAAAGATATAAATTTCTGGGGGATTCGACCTTGAACAAGTATAGATTTCATTGCAACAGTAATATCTTTTCCAGTCTTGCTTTTCACAGGAATAGCCCAGGCGTATTTTGAAAATATATCTATAACAGTACGCAAGTACTTGAAACCTTTATTCACATGGGAATATGGGATCATTCCAACCAAATCTGCCCGCCAGGTCTCATCAATATCACGCATTATCACACGGCGCCGTGAATAATTCCTTCTTGCAGGTTTATGCAGCTCTGTGACTACTGTAAGTCTCTTTGCGTCCATTTTCTAATGCGTTCAGTCGCGCGTCCAGTTGAGCAATGATTTCAGCGTTGCGAAGTGATAACTCTTGTTCTGTATCGTTTTGTAGACTCTTAATTCTATCGTTGATCCTTTCTTCAACGTCTTCAACGTTACGGAGTCATTTTTTATCAATATCGTAATTACCATCTGACGTAACCTTGAAACGAACGCCAGGAGCTCCAGCAGGTCCACGACTTGCTGAAACAGCTGGGTCCAGAGGATGTCCGAACACGTCAATGCTCATTTTAATACTGATGCTATAGTCAGCTGAACTCTCCTAATATATAAGTTGCACCTCTCATAATTCCTCAATTATGGAGATCATTTCATTATTGTGACTAGGATTTCCAGCTGCTTGAGACCCCATGAGCAGTTGAAGACGATCGACTAACACATTAGGATCATCCCAGTGGATATAGTCTGGCCTTGAATCTTGTTTTGTCATCATAAAGTGAGCTAGTGAATTCTAACTACTAATTGATTGACTTTTAAATGACCTGCCACTGTTTAATTCATTTTTTAACGATTTATCATTGGTTGATCGTCTTTTTGTCGACTCTTTATTCGGGAAAAGTTTTACGATAATATTTGTGTACTTGAAACTTTTGTCTGCCCGTATAGGTTCAGAGGAGCTATACTTTATGTTATGTGCATTGGTTGCAATAAGAATTTCTTTATAGTTACTGAAATCATCAGGATTCACATAAGCTTCTTTAGGCTTTTGTTTAAAAAAAAGTTCTAACAATCCACTGCTTATCAGATAGCGCTTATCACCAATTTTGACATAGTGATTTTTAAAACTTATCGGAGTATCACCAATTATAAGGGATCCATCCTTAAGCTTACGGACTCCGTAGATCATATCCAAAAATTGTTTCCTATTGCGATTTAACAAAAAAATGAACTTTTTTGATAGATGTTCATAATATGGATTAGGTTTATCATCATCATCTTCCTGAACCATAGTTGCATTAAGCTCTCGATCATCCCCATTAGCAGTCGTAATAGATATTTCATCACTTTCTTCATCATCATCATTTTCATCATCTCTTTCAATTTCTTCCTTAAATTAATGCTTGACAGACATGTTTACCAGGTTTTTGAGTGGTGTAACTATAGGTTTGAATGTTTCATTCAATATACTTTCAGCAGCTTCTTTTCCTAATTTGAACATACGATGCTTCCGTCGAAATGCATCACTAGCTTTTGCTATTTGATGGAGTAATTCTTTCTCTTTATGAGACATGTTGGTGCTTCGATGTCTCAAACAAAACTAACTTTATTCTAGTGCAATCTCTTGTATTTATAAAATAACAAAGCAGTCAAATCCTTTTCTATATCTATCCTCATTTAAATTCCTATCTTTATCAATAACTATGAATCCATACTTGTCAGTGTTCCAGCATGTTGAGCACAAATCTCGAAACTTGGTGTACGTCATATCTGTATTTACATGATCATCATATATTTGAGTGATCGAATTTATTATTGCTTCTATTATTATAAGTATTTTATTGATTTTTTCTCTTATTTCAGCGAGCTTAACTCTTTCCGTTATATCTTGTTTACTTATTTTAATATAACGCACAGCTTCTAAGAATGCAGGATTTAACAGATTTTCTCCTTCTGACAATGCTTTTGTAATTATGCGTTCATAATTTTCACGTACTTGTTTACCACTTCGATGCACTTTTTTATTTCTTTGAATTGCTTTAATGAGTGTATCAGAGTGATTTTGATTTAACATTTGTAGAATTTAATTAATTTCTTCTTGAATTTTTGTTTTATATATCAGCTTCATTCAACTTTTTTTTTGTGTTAAATTTCAGAAAATTCTTTTCAGAGATTTTTGTTTTTTTAATTCAACTGATTTTCAGTAGTTTTGAGGTTGTTGGATTATTTTCAGTTTTAGAGATTGTTGTATCTCCTACAAGCTCATCTGCTAATTTTTCGAGTTTATTACGGAGATTAACATGATCTTGATAATTTCGTTTTTGGTTTCCAGCACCACGTCTATTTTTAGGCATTATGATTATTTTTGATAATATTAATTATAAATTAATTTTGTTTTATTGACTATTTTCATGTATTTGTTTCTTTATTTCTATGATTTTAGGATTTAATTATTTTTATTATTTTGTGATATGATTTGTAGGTGATTTGTTGTGAATTTAGTTATTTATTTTAAAAGTTTTTCTCGCAATACTTGCAATTACTTGAATAACAAGCGGTGCCCACTTGAGCTCCGTACCCAGCCATTACTTGAATTGCTGATATTCGAGATTTAACCTTTTTTTTTAAAAAAATTAGTTATTATAACAGGAAGTTTCTTGAGCGTACTTCTGGCATAATAATAATTTATTCATGATTGGTGTGTGTTAAGTGTTGCTTGACATTATTTGTTATTTCTCTCATACTCACAGTTACTTGAATAACAGGCGGTGCCCACTTGAGCTCCGGACCCTGTGATTACTGAATTGCGAATATTTAAGATTTGACAAAGAAAAAATTTATTATTATAACAGAACGTTTCTTTATCATATTGCTGGTATAATAATAATTTTATTGGTGATAGTTTGTGCTAATTGTTATTTCTCATATACCTGTGGTTACTCGAATAACAGGCGGTGCCCACTTGAGCTCCGGACCCTGTGATTACTGAACCGTGAATATTTAAGATTTAACAAGGAAAGATTACTTTTCATTATAACAGGTTGACATTTTTCAAATGTACTTTCTGATATAATATAAAATAATTTTGTGTAAATGTATAGTTTCAATAAATATTATTCAAGGAGAAAATGTTTTACCGCGTTGACTTAAAAGAAAATTTATTTCTATTTGATTTTGATATTTGAAATTTCACTTGGTTTGAATTTGCACATGTTTTGGCACAAAAAAATTTACTTTAGAAATTGATTTTGAATTTCCTTGCCCCTTCGCGTCACAAAGGCCGATGTACTAATAATTATGTTAATTTCTTTGGGAATTAGACTAATTTAACTGAATTTAAATTCATCTGCCCTCAATTTGTTTCACTACAGCCGATGCACCCAAATAATAGGTAGGATTGAAATTTGAAAATTACTCTGAATTTAGCTTTGAATTCTTTTTCCCTTACTTTGTTTCCCGGCCGATGCACCAAAATATATGGTATGTTACGTCCTAGGATGGTAATTAGGAGTACAAACACACAGTGGTCAGGGTAGATCCTGATTTATCTACAGAACGGGTCATTCTTGGGTCGCTTCGTGTCCTCAAAACACACGAAAGTTTCGCCGACCTGTCGTTTTGATTTCGTCGTGTCCTACTGGGAGCCAATGTCATTTTTTAGATCACAGTTGCTGCCAGGGGGACCCTGCGGTGGTTGTTCACCTTTAGTTTTTAATTATATATATATATATATAGCTTGCCTCGCCAGCTTCTCTAAAACTTACGATGCAAGTCTCCCTCAAGTTTGCCATAAGGCGAGCATTGTCTTACTTGCGGAAGGCTTGCCTAAACCTTCCGGTGCAAGCTTCCGAACCTTGCATCGCAAACTTTAGGCAAGTTTGCTGCAAACTATTGTGCGATCTGGCTATTAAAGTAATGTGGAAGAAGTCGAAGAAATACTGTCTCTTTTCTTATCCAAATACACGTATCAGTTGGATCGGTGTAAAATAATTCCAAGTCTTCTACACTGTTAAAAATGTTTGGAAACCTCCAACAGTTCTACAATACAAGTGTAACGTAAAATTTCAAACAAGGTATTGGAATAACGAAATTGCAATACATGTATTGTAAGTGTTGTAAACTGTGAAATCGCCGTCGAACATTCCAATACATATATTGTAGCGTTTATGAGTTGAAAATTGTGCACAGGAATTCACGGAATTAATGGAATTCGCGGAATTCATGGAATTTAAAGAATTCACGGAATTTATGTAATTCACGAAATTCAAGGAATTCGCGAATTTTGCAGAATTCATGGAATTTAAGGAATTGTGGCTTTCAGGGGAGCCTATATTCATAAAAAATACATTGTTTATAAGGTTGTGAATAAATAATGTCTCGTCGTACGAGAAAATATGACGATAGTGAAAAGTTTTATTTTGTCCCATTGATTAAGAAAAAATTAAGAAAAAATCGATTTTTCTTATTGAGCGTTTTTATTAATAATAATAGTTATGAACAATAAAGCGCAGGTATCGAAAATGCACCCCAGGATAATTATATTGTGTACGCTAAAATTAAGGATATAAAAAAAGGTAATCGCTAATAACTTGAAAATTGTGGCTTTTAGATGAGCATATATTTATAAAAAATACATTGTTTATAAGGCCGTGAATAAATAATGGCTCTTCGTAAGAGAAAATATCACGATAATGAAAAGTTTGGTTTTGTGCCATTGATTAATAAAACATTTTTAAAAATCGATTTTCTTAATTGAGCGTTTTTGTTAATAACAATAGTTATAAACAATAAGGCGCAGGTATCGAAAATGCTACAGAAGGAAATTATTATGTGTACGGTAAAATTGAGGATATAAGAAGGGTAATTGCGAATAACTTGAAAATCGTCGCTTTTAGGTGTGGGCACACGGTTGCGCTTATGGTCGAATCTGAGCAATCGCGACACCCATCTTGCGGATAGCTTTTTCATGTCCAAATATTTATGTAAAATGTGATGTACCCGCTTAGTTGAGATGTCTACAGTCTCAGCCAACTCACTCACTTTTATTCTCTTATCGTCCAATATCATTCCATGGATTTTATCGACGTTTTCTGACGTGATGACCTCTTTTGGGCGACCTGAACGTTCAGCGTCACTTGGGCTCGTACGACCACAGCGGAATTCAGTACACCACTTCCTAACCATTAAAATTGATGGTGCAGAGTTCCCATAGTATTTATCAAGCCTTTCTTTGGATTCAGTGATGGAGGTTTACGCAAAAAATAATGCCTAATCAGCACACGAAATTCACTTTTTTCCATTTTCGTTAACATTCACGAGGTTCTCTATTTCCTGAAACTTGCATTGTAAAGTTGGGAATATTGCATTGAAAGTTAGGACAAGGTTCGGTCAATGAAGAAAATGTCCGCTTGTGAGTGAATATTGAACGGCAAGTTTCAGGACAGTTTGAAAGATTTATTTAACTTGATTCGATGCGCACTAGTTTTCTATCGGACCGACGGCTGTGCAGTAGGTTTTTTAACCCTCCTAGTACACCACCAGACACACGTATCATGATTATTTCCCATATTTATAAAAAAAGGTAAAACCAAAAAATAAATAAAAATTTTAATTATTTTTTGGTTTTACTTTTTTTTACATAGAATAAAACAGTGGATTATGGTATAAAATCTGAAAGGATTTCATACAAATTTTTATTTTTCACAGGTATAATCTAATATTATATCTTTCGTCTGATTCACGCAGCCCTTTTCCAAACGGTCACATCCGACACATCAATTAAGGTAACCAATCGATCGCAATCTGCAATTACCTTTTAAGAATTTCGATTCAAATAATCGGGCGTCCTCGTAGTGACGGTGACCTACAATTTTAACAAACTGAACATTCTTAAATAAATAAATTACGCGTGTGATTTTTGGAACTTTGAACATTTTAAAATCAATAAAAACGGGCGTCCTCGTAGTGACGGTGAAATATTGAAATTACGCGTGTGAGTGCATCGTAAGCAATTTTAAGTTGCGATTTAAACCATAGTGGCCATGATTGATCCCACGAAGGATTGGTAAAGATAAGGGAAAGCAAAAGATCGAAGACTGCCGGAGGAGCAGTCCCAACATCAAATCGGTTTCAAGCACTCTCGGAGGATGAGGCGGAAACTCTTAAGCGTAAAAACGCAGTCGCCGATGCGGAAATGGATGAAGATAGTGCCGAGGAAAGCACCAACGATGAAAATAACGTGAAGGCAAAGTAAATAAAAATACCGCCTATTGTTATCACAAGGGCTATTGAACACTATGCCGGGGCGATAAAGAAATTAAAAGGCTATACGATAAGCAAAAACGTTAAAGTCGCAATTACGAAGGAAAGACTTTCAGTTCGCACGGAAACACTGGAAGATTATAATGCTGTAAAGCAGGAACTCGACAAGGAAGGAGCTCCATACTTTAACCATGGCTTCAAGGGCCAGAAACACAAACATCTGGTTCTCAAGGGTCTACCAGACATACCAGTGATGAGATCTACGACAAGATTATGGCCTTGGACGTAGGATTCACACAAGTAACACTATTAAAAAGTCGAAAACCGGAGCAGAGAAGTGACCAAGTGAAAAGTACAAGTGTAAAGTACAAAAGGGTACTGGGAAATGTTTAAAAATACCAAACGTGCCACACAGTGTAGAAGATGTCAGAAGTTTCGGCAAGGGACGTCTTTTTGCAAAAACCTACCAAAGTGTGTAAAGTGTATTGGTGACCATCTCACTAGTATGTGCACCAAAACTAAAGAACAATCGGTACAGTATGTCAACTGTATGGGAGCACACCCAGCAAACTTATCGAAATGTGAATCTTATTTAAAACACCTAGAAAAAGTGGACTCTTGTAAAAGTAAAAAAACATATGAAGTGAGGCGGCACACAAGGGAGGAGCCCCTCCAGAGAACAAAGAAAAGTTTTCCACCGATAAAAGCTACGACCCCAAAGGTGCTTAAAGCACAAGGACCACCCAGAAAAAAACAAAGTATTGATACGAATTGAATTGAAAAGACTAAGACACCCTGCAAATCCCGCTTTGCGACAATGACGCATTGGACCACATTACTACTATCCAACCGAGCAATTCACGCCCACCCCGAAAGGGAAACGGCTTAATGATATAATAATAATAATAATAAAAATTGACATTTTGGAACCTGGATTACAAAAACGAGAATATCTCCTAATCTGCGATCGATAAAATATACCCTTTTCTTGCGGAACGTCACAATTTATATTTTGAAATAATATCAGTTGCTTCCTGGTTCATAACTTTCACGGCGGTTTCTTAAATCACAGACTTCATGCTCTTTTTCCTATTCGCCTCTTTTCCTATTTTTTGAAAGAATTCCGCATTTTCCCCTGTTTTCAAAGAAACCTGTTTTTGGTAGAAAGTTATTACTTTTTAAATGAAAAGTCTACTATTATATTTTTGGTTCAGGATTCATCTATTTTCGTTAAAAATTGTACTATTTGGTTGGAAATTGAATTATTTTGTTGAACGTTTGTCTTTTTGGATAGAAAATTCGTCCTTTTGGATTGAAAATTTATCTTTTGGTATTAAAGTAATATTTTTAGGATGAAAATTAGACTTTTATGGTTGAATGTGAATTATTTTTAATTGATAAGTCTATTATTAAATTTTTTTCCAGAATTCATATCCTTTGGGTAAAACATCTAATATATGGTAGAAAATTTCATTATATTGATAAAACTCACCTTTTTTGTCAAAAAGTCAACTACATATCTGGTTGGAAATTCGTCTTTTTGAGCAGAAAATCCTTTTAGATTGAAAATTCATCTTTTATGGTTGGAAGTTAATTTTTTGTTTGTTTGAAGAGTCTACTATTATATTTATGGTATAGAATTGATCTACTTATGTTGGTTACAAATTCTATTATTTGGTTGGAAATTGAATAATTTTGTAAGTAAATCACCTATTTTCTTGAAAAGTTATCTCTTTTGGTCGAAAATTCAACAGTTTTGTTGAAAATTCATCTTTTTGGATATAAAATTCATTCTTATGGCATAAATAGTACATTGTGTATCGAAGGCGTAAAGAAGGCTATTTAGACGAGTTTGGACTGGTCCACGAGGCAAAATAGCCATCCGCTCTTGATACACATGATACTTCTTGTCCTACCCTCTTTGAAAACAAGCATGTGAGGCAGATAGAGGATGTTTGGTGTACTTGACAATTTTAGATTATAATTGAAAGGAAGAAATAACATACTTTGCAGAAGGGAGACTGTGGGGTCCAGCTATACCATTTTTTTTAGAAGAAGATAATTTCCTCCATATTGTCACTTGCGTGGTGCAGTGTATGTGTAGCGGGTGTAAAGTTTTATGTAGCGGGCGTAAAGTTTCATGTCAGCCCGGCGGCGGATTACGCATGTGCGAACGTCACTGGGCTGGAAGCGGCCACATTACGCCTGCTGCACGTGCATGCAGTGGCGCGTTTTCAAGGAGGGGTCGAGCAAAAAGTAATATTTGCTTAAAAATTAAACGTTTTTGTTTAAAATTCGTCTTTTTTGTTTAAAAGTTCAACTATTTGATTGCAAATTAATTCTTCGGTTGAAAAGTCATCTTTTTTGTTTGAAAATTCCACAATATTGCTGAAAATACAATATATTTCGAATTGAAATCTTAGGAGTTTGGAACCTACCTTAATGTTATTTAAAAGAGTTAGATTTTCAGAATAAGATAAACGAACGCATAGATGACGCAACTTGGGAGGCGCTTAGAATCAATAAAGATGTAGAGGGCGCGTGGACTATGTTACGGGATATCATTATCAAAACTGCGATTGAAGTATGTGGTACGGCGACATGTCCAAGTGTTTCTGGCTCTTGCTTGCACGCTCGGCAGTTGGTATCGCCTACAGATACATTCATTATGCGCTCGCGGGCAAGACAGAATGCGTCCCGTGTTCAGTATGTGATTGACTACATAACATCTGGTTGACCTTTCACAGAAAGGGTTCGAAAGTTAGCCCAAGAACTGAGGATCTACCATCACACACTGAACAAGTCAAAGCTGATAACAATCAAGCAGCATACTGTTGACAAAATACGGGTATTATCTGACGCAAGGAGGAGAATAAAGAAGAGGAAGGGATGAGTCATAGAGAACCCACAGCGCATCGCTGACTCATCGCGCCTCTTCAGCGATCGCCCTGTTTCTGTTAAGAATCACCTCATATCTAACCTCATATCACCTCATATCTAAAGTCGGAAACGACCATTGTACAGTGGCTAGTGTTAGGGCGCACTATACTCTTACCAAAAAAAGGCGACATGTCCAACCCAGAGAATTACAGGCCAATAACTTGTTTGAAGACGCTGTATAAGATCTTTACAGCGTGGCTCGAAAAAAGGTGCAGCCTGGATTGACTTCCGGAAAGCTTTCGACTTAACTTCTCGTAGACATATCATCTGTCTGTTGGAAAACTTGAAGGTTCATCCACACATAATGAGACGCATACAGAGATTGATGCCCATTTGGAAAACTAGATTTACTATCTCATCTAGAAATGATCGTGTGACAAAAAACTACGTCACGTTCCAGAGGGGCGTCTTTCAGGGCGATACCATGAGCCCTCTGCTTTTTTGCATCACACTTCAGCTTCTGTCTCTCGCACTACGCGATTCTCCTGGATACCTTTGTAGGGACACTAATCATCGCGAGCATAAAGGCACTCATGTATTTCATATGGATGACCTGAAGATCTTTGCTTCTGGTGCAAGCAAACTTCAACTTGCCAAGATTAATCTGAAGAAAGTAAATATTACTGGCATCCCCGATGACCCTGCGCTTGTGGATATAAGTGTTATTAGACATTTTGACACTGAAGAGACCTATACATACCTGGGCGTGCCACCAAGTCGCATCCAGGACGTGATATCTTCAAATATCTTCAAATATCTTCAAATCTGTCGGCGTCGAACGAGGTATCTGCGACTAACATGCTCGCCGTCCCGGTTCTAATCTACTCGTTTGGGATGGTTCAATTGACCAAGAACGAGCTCGCGGCCCTTGACATCGCCACGCGTAAGATCATGCGTATGCATAAGAGCTCACATATCAATTCGTCCGTTCCGCGATTATAAATCTCACGCCGTCAAGACGGACGCAGACTTCTGAATCTCCAATGTCTTCATAACCGAGTTTGTCTGAGTATAGCTTACATCGTTGCAAATGGGAGAGATCCTCTGCTAAGAATGGTCAGGAAACACGAGATGATTGGCAAAGGAGCGTTCCTTTACAAAGCCGCGGAGCAGGCGGCCGAGACCCTTGGCCTGACTTTTAATATCAGAAGTGAGGAAATTGCATTACTCCATCTAGATACCTCACTTCTAAAACCCGAATTAAAGAAAGCAGTGGTTGAAAAATTCTGCCAATAGCTGTTCGACAAGAAAATGTACGGAAATTTTCACAAAAATGTAGAAAGTCAGTCCTTGCCGAAGGAGCAAGCTTTGACTCTCCTCAGATCATCAGGACTGTGTCAACTATTTAACCATATGGGGCATAATTTCTGAAGTGTACCCACCTCCAAAATGAAAGTTGTCCGATCGGGCTAAAAATTGGCCTAATTACTACACTTTCATTCCCACTCAAGGTAAAAAACTTCAACTTAAAATGTTTTCGTCCTCTGAGAAACACGACATCTTCTCGAATAGCAAACAAAAAAAAAGAAACCGCAAAACAGTTCTGCAAAGAAAACAACTGTTGAAACTATAGCCAAAAAATCGAACAGAAAAACGCATAATATTACCATATAATATTACTTAACTTTAAAAACTGGCAGAAAAGCGTTGTACAAAGATCCTCGGCGCGAGCGCACTAGGGGAGATCGCGCGCCACCGGACCTATCATGGCCTCTTGTTTTCGTATCATTCTATTACTCAAAGACGAAATAATTTGCCACTCTGAAAATTAGGGGTCTTATAGAAAAGAATCTCAGCTTCCTTTTAAAAGTATTTTGAAGAAAAAAAAAAGTGTCGAAATTTGAAAAAAATTCTAATTTATTATTGATTTTCAAAATTATGGTCAAATTTTGACATTTTTTAAAAATCGTTACGACCATAGAACATCTTGTGAAAAAGTCCATCAGAAACATTTTTAGTGAAATTTTGTTTAAAGCAATAGGAAAAAAGTTACAAATGTTTGAAAGTAAAGCTTTGCTGAAAACCCCCCCAAAATTGTACCCCCTCCCCTTTGATAAATAATTATCAAAATTAATTGATTTTTGGTGTGAGGAGTACTATCTAATAGGACTACAATTGGGCCAATTTTTAGGCCGATCGGACAAATTTCATTTTCGAGGTGGGTACACTTGTGAAATTATGCCCCTAATGCATTTTGAATTGTTTTTTTTAATAAAACATCATTATTAAGTATTTGACAAATACCTAATTTGTTAACTAATTTTCAATTGTTTACATAATTTTTCATTTGTTGAAATCTTTGATTTTTTCAGGTTCACAAGTCGTTATATAAATGTTTGAATAATTTCACAAGTGTTTAACTAATAGATATTTCTTTGAGTATATAGATTACCTAGAAAAAGCAGGAGAAATATATTATATTACCAAATTCTCAAAATATTTTAATATTTTTTAGTTATACTGCTTTGTTCCCTGGGGATACTCTTAAATATTTAAACAATTTTATTTTGTTAATATGTAAATATGTTTTGTAAATATGTTGATACGTGTGCAATAATTGAAGAAGTGGCTTGTTACTTACCAGGAACGAAAATGTACATATTTGGTGATTTTAATTTACCGTATGCTACGTGGAATTTAGACATAAAAACGGGCCTGCTTGTGTACATAGTGAAGGTTCACTGTACGTTCACTGTACGTAAATTCAATAAATGATTGCAATAAGATACCCGAACAAATGTTTTTAGGAGACAAAAATGTATCTTCCAATGCGGAAATTGCCGATACCTTTGCTTCCTATTTTAAATTGGTCTATGCTCCAACACAAAATCGTGACGTGCAATTTAATTTAACTGATTCTATTGATTTTCCCTATGTACACATAGAAAGGGAAGAAATTTTCTAAAAGTTAATGACTCTTGATGTAACTAAGGGAGCAGGTTCTGATGGGGTGCCACTCGTACTCTTAAAGTCTTGCTGTGAGTCTTTGATCGAACCGTTGTACATAATTTTTAATAAATCTGTAGTTGCGGGGATCTTCCCACTTGAATGAAAAAAAGGAATAATAATACCGGTGTATAAAACTGGTAATCGAAATGATATAACAAACTACCGACCAATAACTATACTTAATTCAATTGCTAAAGTGTTTGAAAGTATCATTTGTGATAAAATTTATCTAGCTTCTAACAACTCCCGTTCCTTTCTCTCCTACTTTCCCGACACCTCATTTTTTACTAACTCTTCCCTATCCTCGTCTCAATTCCACCATACACCTTCTATCTATATTCTCCGCTGCTTAACCCATGTTTTCATCCCTTTTTTCTTACCTTTTTCGCTATTTTTTTATACGCTATTTTCTACGATCTTCTCTCTTGTGTGGTTTTTCCCCAAAATTTAATTTTTTATTTTCAATGCTACTTTTTACAAATAAAACAGAAACTACGCATGCTATCAAAAAGTGATATACAAAAAATTTGTAGATCTTTGTTATATGCACAAATTTTGTTTCTTCACTATTTTTCATATCTTGCATAGTTTGACCGCAAAATGAAATTTTGTATATTTCATTATTTTTGTGTGCCATCAAAATTAACATTTTTCATAAAATTGAAAAAGCTGTTATGACAATATTATAGAATGTTCAAAAATCAACGATTTTCGCCTTCTGACTTTTTTTCATATCGTGCGTTTTTTGGCTTAAAATGATCATTTTCGTTAGTTTTTTGGAATTTTGTAAATGCTATAACTCCGATAATTTTTCTTCCATCAAAAAAAGTCGTAAGAATATTTTGTTGACCTTTGTGAGCTCTATTATCACACGCTCCTAGAATATTTAAATATTGAAAAAAAGTGTTCTAACAAATTTTAAAAATGTGCTCACATTTTGAATTTTGATCCAAAATGGCTGGCTAACAAACTTGACCTTCATTGTAGGATACTTAACGGGTAGGACACCAAAGCCTAATCCAATCTGTCAATTCTTTCGAAAGTTATCGTGCTAACAGACTACAAATCTACATTCATACATACATGCATACATACACACAGTCAGACAGACTCATTCGCGAAAACCAGTTTTTTTAGTTCAGAAGGTCTCAAAACGTGGATAATAACAAATTTAGTTGTTTTTATTACAGCCTATAACGCTGTGAGGAAAAAAAAAACAATTTTTCTCCAAATTTTTTTTTTAATTTGCTATCGAAATTTTTACAATAACAAATTTAGTTGTTTCTATTGAAGCCTATGATGCTGCACGGGAGAAAACAAATTTTTTCACGGAATTTTTTTTTCAATTGTGCCATCGAAATGTTTACAATAACAAATTTAATTGTTTTCATTGATGCATATAACGCTAAGGCGGGGAAAAAAAATTTCTCGAGAATTCTTGTTTCAAAATTTTGCTATCGAAATTTTTACAATATCAAATTTTTTTTATTGAAGCCTATAACGCTGTGGGGGGAAAAAAAATTTTTTGAAAATTTTAGTTTAGAGAAACATTTTAGGTAAGAGAAACATTTGCATTAATTGAAACATGACTACTACTCATCGATTCTGTACAAGTATTTCAACACTCCCAAAATATCCTGAGAAATAGTTAAGAACTTAGTGAGAACCCTTCGTCAATAGCAATAGTTGGAGCAAGAAAAAGCATGAAAATTAGCACTAGCAGTACTAATAGTTCGTTAATAGTACTAGTAGTGGCAATTAAAAATGTAATTCAAGAAAAGAAATAAGCCCCCTTTGTAAGAAATTTTCTAATGCTCTACGAGTTCATCAATTGCCGCATTATATTGTTTCCAAGCACTATAAAAATTTTTTGGATCCATCAGTTCCAGATGTCTTTCATCTACTTCAAAAGTAACACAATCTATACCACGTGATTTGTTAACCTTGTTATTTTATTTTACGACTGACCGTACTAATTTTCAGGTCAATAGTTTTAAGAACAACATTTCCAAAGAAAACATAAATAATGAAAAATGAAACTGTAGAATCGGATAGTCTGAAACATTCCATAAGAATTCCTGAGAAACACAATCGTTAAATATCTCAAGACTTCATCACATGTATTTGAAGTATTTCTTCAAGGTGTCTATTTTTGAAAAGAAAAATCAAGTCAAACCTTCCAATAGCCAATGAACCCGAATCGTGAAGTC
This sequence comes from Andricus grossulariae, assembly GCA_011634705.1. Lineage (NCBI taxonomy): Eukaryota > Metazoa > Arthropoda > Insecta > Hymenoptera > Cynipidae > Andricus > Andricus grossulariae. The sequence goes on along the minus strand of JAABKJ010075445.1, from coordinate 150,980,457 downwards.
GGGCCTTGGGGAGCTCGGCCTTGGGCTCGTGCTTCGCGCTTCGTGCATTTTCGGCTTTACACGAGGCTGGCCGAACGCATCGCGTAACAGAGCCGACTCACCGAATACTGCCGAGGACTCACCCGTGTCCACTTTTTACTGTAGAGTTTTTCTATTCCTGTTTCTTTCAACCCAAGTACCGTTCTCTACTTTTTTCTGCCACTGTTATATCTCTGCTTTTTACATACGTGAAATTATATCGAATTTTTTTATTCACTTTTCTATAGCTGCTTCTTACTCACCCTCGAGATATTTCTACTTTTTATTATCAGCCGTTCAACTGAAAATTGACTCTCCCTAGGGATCGTGGGACCTTGTAGCTTGTGGGAGGGCCTATGGGTCTTATCATACTAAAGATCTGGATAGGTGAACCAGAGAGGCTGCATCGCGAGGTGTTGCTACTCTGGGGAACTGACGGACTCAGGTCAGTGGGACTTAAACTAAGGAGCGATTCTTCCAGGAGGTAATGGCAAAGCCTTCTGGAATATCCCGGCCTGCCCCCCTCAGTAGAGGCGGACAGGCCGGTGTCTCAAAGGAGTTGCCTGAACAGGGACTTTGGGAGACCAGGTCAAATCCCATAGTATGCAGAACCGCCCCCTGCATTCGGGGCTCTGCAGGGGGTGTTTCTAATTTTCCTAGCTTCTCGTGGGACAATTGAATGAAACAAGTGAAACAATGCAAAAACAATGAGGGGCCCGTTCCGGGACCCTCTTCTAACCCACCGCCAGTGGTGAAAGGCCTTTTCAGGGGGCAGTCTACCACGAGCGTTGCGAACTTCTAGAGCCCTTGCGGCTCTGGATTACCAACCCTATATAGGGCCCAGAATGAGCCTTTTAATGGCTGGAACGGGAATCCCCATGATGCAGAATAATCTGCATTACAGCAAAGGCGCCTCGGTGGTCTAGCCAGGCGTTTGTCAGTGGTGCAGGCAGGAATTTCCCTAATCCAAGAACCCTGTTCAAACAGAGAAAGGATTAGTTGCTTGTCAGGATGTGGCTCCATATATAAGGGGTCAGGAGAAAAAGCGCCAAGGGCATGCATAGCGGTCAAGGGTATGGATGCGATCTTGGTGCCTAGGTTCTGTTCCTGAGATCTCACCATTATCAAGGTGAGACTCGGCGGCAGTAGAGGAGAAAGGCTACAGGCATTTATTGCCTCGGCGTATTTCTCGGGCGATGGCGAGGGACCCCCGCCTCCCAGAGAGGTGAAGGCTCTAGTTCGACACTGTGAAGAGAACAAGATTCTTCTGCTGTTGGGCTTTGATGCAAACTCTCGCCACATGGTGTGAGGAAGCACAAACATCAATGACAGAGGGAGAGATTTAATTGAATACATAGCAGGCACAGAGCTGGAGATTATGAATCGGGGTGATACTCCCACATTCCAGACTAAAAACAGGAGAGATGTTCTCGATTTGACTCTATGTTCGGGTGTACTGAGGAGCAGGGCTGTAGAGTCTCCGATGAGGAATCTCTCTCGGACCACAAATATATCGTGTTTCGATTAACCCTAGGAAAACCGGTGGTTTCATACTACACAATTTATGGAAAGAATTTTTCGTAAATAACTTCAAGGTTATTCTAATGACACATTACATGTTGCGTTGCAAAAATTATATCCCGTACGTGTCAATTATAATGCAGAACGTTCTAGAACATTGAGACAAAGAGGGATATATGTCACTAAACAAGGATAGCAAATGTGCATCTATAAAAGACGCGCTTCGCGTTGTTTCAAAGTGAAAAAATTCAGTGAAATTTTGTGTGTTAAAAAAAAAGGTTGTTTCATGTCAAAAATTTTTTCAGTTGCTTCTCAACCACCAAGTGAGCATCAAGACTTTGTAGTAGACTCGTGTCTGAAAGGGAGAAAAACAAAATGGAGCCTGAGCAGAGCCGAAAACTCATCTCCATCATGGACCAAGCATACACCATGTTGACGGAGAAAAGAAAAATCAATAAAATCAACAAGTGGATCAAATTTGGTAGGCAAAATATTAGAATATTAAATAACATGTTAAAGTATTTTGAATTGTCTGTAGGTCAAACAGTGCATATTCAAGCGACAATAGGAATTTTAAAATCATTGAAAACTAAAGTAATGAGAAGAAAAGGAAAAGGTATTGAAAATTCGAGAGAAAAAAAAATATAGAATACAGTGGGAAGATTTAGAATCGGCGTTCAAAAAAAAAAGTTTGAAAGTGAACGTTTCTTTTCTGGGGAAACTTAGACCCATAGTGAAAGGTGAAACGGTAGAAGAGATTAAATACATAAACACTGAAAATAATAGAATCCTCCCATCAACTGACATCAGTGCGCGGTACGATGAAAATGTGTTGAATCCAATTTTTGTGAAAGTAGAAGAATTTCAGGAAATGGATTAAGGGTGGACATTGAGTGAAATTATAAACCTCATAGTAAATTTTAATAAATATTCGTCTATAAATGCAGGTATATCAACATTCATTGATTTACCAAAATTGATTAAAAACTTATCTCGATTAGTAAAATGTCAGTTTATGCAAGCACATTGTCGTACTTACTTTTGTGACAGGTGCCTATGTCACTTCAAATCAGAAAATAATCCTTACAGAATCACATATTGGATTGTGAAAATGCGAATCAATGTAGAATGATATTACCCAATAAAAAAGAAAGATTTTTGAAATTACACAATTACAGGTTCAAAGAGAAAGTTCCATTCTCTGTTCATGCTGACATTGAGTGTCTATTAATGGAAGTCGCTGAAAATCCTTTGAATATAGGGCCGTATCAAAAGCATATTCCATAAAGTGTTGCATTTTATTTATATTGCAGCTTTGATGACTCGCTCAAAATTTCAAATTTATCGTGGGAAAGATTGTATATAGAGTGGTTTGCCAATGAATTAAAAGAAATTGAACAAAATATTGATTCTCAATTAACGTGCATTGTACCAATGGAGAAACTGACTCCAGGGCAAGAAGCAGAGTTTAGGTCTGCTCAAAACTGTCACATCTGCGAAAAACCATTTAAACAAGATGACATAAGACATCATGACCATTGCCACTTCACGGGCAAGTCTCTTGGTGCAAGTCATCAGGGCTGTAATGTGAATTACAAAGACTCACACACTGTGCTGGTAGTTTTCCACAATTTGTCGGGATATAATTCCAACTTTTTCATCAAAGCATTAGCTAAACAGTTTGAGGGCGAGGTTAAATTGTTACCCGTCAACAAAGAGAAATACATCTCGTTCACTAAATATGTTGCTGGCACAAAAGTAAATCTTCGGTTTATAGATTCGTTTCGTTTCATGTCGATAAATGTGCCAAAATTCATCTGAAGAAAGGAAAGATTGTTGGCGTTCCCAAGGACCCTGAGCTTGTGGATATAAGCGTTATTAGACATCTTAACACTGGAGAGACCTATGCATACCTGGGTGTGCCTCAAAGCCGCATTCAGGACGTAATATCAGTAAAGGAGTCTCTCTGAAGCAGATACAAGCATCTTCTTCGAGAGATTTGGTCATCCAATCTGTCGGCGTTGAACAAGGTATCTGCGAATTACATGCCTGCCGTGCCAGTTCTACTCTACTCGTTTAGGGTGGTTCAATGGACGAAGAACGAACTTGAGGCCCTTGATGTCACCACATGTAAGATCATGCATACGCATAAAACCTTGCACATCAATTCGTCATTTCCGCGATTATAAATTTCACGCCGTCAAGGCGGACACTGACTTTTGAATCTCCAGTGTCGTCATAAGCGAATTGTTCTGAGTACAGCTTATATCGTTGCCAGTGGTAGAGATACTCTTCTAAAAATGGTCAGGAACCACGAGATGATTGGTGAAGGAGAGTTGCTTTATAAAGCCGCGGAGCAAGCGGCCAAGGCTCTTGGCCTGCATTTTAACATCAGAAGTGAGGGAAGTGCATTACTCGACCTAGATGCTTCACTTCTAAAAGCCGAAGTGAAGAATTCAGAGTTTGCAACATTCCACCAAAAGCTACTCGGCAAGAAAATTCACGGAATCTTTCACAAAGATGTAGAAAAACAGTCCTTGTCTGAGGAGAAAACTTTTGCTTTTTTTAGATCATCAGTGTTTTGACCGAAATTGAAGGAATGGACTGTATCAAAACTCTTCATTCTTTTTTCTGACGGATAGTACTGCACTGGGTTACATAAAAGAATTTTCCCCAATTTATTCCATTTTAACAAAGCTGACGCCAAAAAGCGCGGTCATTTATTAATTAGAAGAAATAAATTACGAGTGGTTAAAATGACTAATCTCGCTGCCAGCAACAGGCGAACTGAACTCAATGATAGCCGAAAATTGGAAAACGACAGCGAGAGTGTGTAAATCTCTGATTGTGTGTATGAGTAATTGAAATAAGACACGTATACATGTAAATAAGAATATAATGACCAAAGACCGGCTGAAGAAATAAATATTTGGACATCGCAGCTGATTGAAGAAGAATTAAAAAATAAAATTAAAAGTACATAAAACAAAAATAGAATTGATAAAAACAAGTAAAATTGTACGAAATCTCGAACGTTCCGCCCGCTTTTCGCCGCAGACGAAATTGAATCACTTTTGCATTATTTCATTTATATCGCTTGTCGCAGGTGGAAGTAGACACAACTTGACAATTGGTCGGGTTATTGAGTCGCGCTAAGTCTTCAGCGTGACGACTCGGATCAGACCATCGCTGTCACGATGAAGTTTGATGACCCGTCCCATTGCCCACTTGGTAGGAGGCAGGTTTTCGTCTCGAATAAGGACGAGATCTCCTAGCTTAATGGAAGGCTGTAAAGTTCTCCATTTGGGACGAGATTGAAGTTCCTCAAGATATTCAGAAGACCAACGTTTCCAGAAATGCTAGCGCATTTATTGAATCAGTTGCCAGCGTGACAAATGATTCTGGGCAACTTCCGTCAGGGATGGCTCAGGGAGCTACTTTTTTTTGATGCGATAAGCACCACCGAACAATCCTGAGTTGTTTTAACTGATTTAACATAAACAACAGCTGCATAAGCCCGTTCCGAAGCATCTCCAAAGCCATGAAGTTCGTATGAGCAACCCGCATATTGTTGACAAAATACGGCTGTTATCTGACGCAAGGAGGAGAATACAGAAGAGGGAGAGGTGGATCAGGGAGAGTCAAAAGTTACCAACATCTGACCCGCATACACCTCTCATATTTAAATTTAGAAACGCACATTCCGCAGTGGATGGTTTATGGACGCACTATACTCCTATTGAAAAAAGTCAACTTGTCCAACCCAAAGACTTACAGGCCAATCACATGTTTGAACACACTGTGCAAGATCGTTACAGCTACCCTAAACAACAGGATTATTCGAAGAATTATTGAGCCTGTGTGGAGAGAGATGTACAAACAACGTAGCTCGAAAAAAGGTGTGGCAGTTAGCCGCAGCAGCCCATCAGCGCGTCCTGTCAATGACCTGGATTGACTACCGGAAATGTTTTTATTCAACCTCTCATATACGTATCATCTGTCTATTGGAAAGCACGAAGTTTCATCGCACTTATGCTTCTATCTCTCGCACTACGAAATTCTCGTGCATATCTCTGCGGCGACAGTAATCGTCGGGAGCATAAGGTCACTCATGTATTTTATATGGATGAGCTGAAGATCTAGGCTTCCCGTGCAAGCAAACTTCAAGTTCCTCTAATTATCGTCAAGAAGTACACATGAGAGAATGGTATGGACTTTTGATTGGATAAGTGTGCCAAAATTCATCTGAAGAAAGAAAAGATTATTGGATTTCCCAAACACCCTGAACTTGTGGATATGAACGTTATTAGACATGTTGACATTGGAGAGACCTATACATACCTGGGCGTGCCTCAAAACCACATTCAGGATGTAACATCAGCGAAGGAGTCTCTACAAAGGAGATACAAGCATATTCTTTGACAGATTTGGTCTTCAAATCTGACGGCGTTGAACAAGATATCTGCGAATAACATGCCGTCCGGGTTCTACTCTACTCGCTCGGGGTGATTCAATGGACGGAAAACGAGCATACGGCCCTAGATATCGGCACACATACGATCACGCATATGCGTAAGATCCTGCATATCATCTCGTCCGTTCAGCGATTATACATCTCACGCCGTCAAGGCAAACGCGGACTTCTGAATCTTCAGCGTCTTCATAACCGAATTTTTCTAATTACGGGTTGCATCATTGCAAATGGTAGAGATCTCCTAAAACTGGTCAGCAAAAACGAGATGATGGGCAATGAAGCGTTCCTTTACAAAGACGCGGAGCAGGCGGCCGAGACCCTTGGCCTGAATTTTTACATCAGAAGTGAGGAAAGTGCATTACTTCATCTAGACGCTTCACTTTTAAAAGCCAAAGTAAAGAAATGAGAGGATAAAAAATTCCGCCAACAGCTTAATTTAGGTGCAGGCGGTTTTATTTTCGCATTCCAGGACGGTATCGTTTCCACCTTAGTATACAGTGACCGCATTTTACGTCAAGAAGTACCCAGAGATAGGTGCAGAGATTGTCATGCACACGCTCAGTACCTAGAAGACATACTATCCAGTTGTCCCACTCACGCGGGAACGACGTATCTCTACAGACATAATACGACCCGAAGAGTGCTTTTTTACCATCTTTGTCGCTCTTACGGTGTTGGCCGCGACCCTGCCCTGCTGTACGCTCCAAGAAAGAAAGAGCCAATTGTCCAAAACGAGAAGTGCCAAATTTTCTGGAACTACGATTTTCGGGCAGCAGTCATCGTTGCACACTCGAGGCCTGACATTGTTCTCCAAGACTTCGAGAAACGAACTATATTCGTGATCGAATTCTCGGCTTTTCAACAAAATAATAAAAATTTTAAACAAAATAGTTGAATTTTTAACCAAGTATAGTTCGATTCTCAAAAAAAAAAGATAAATTATCAACAAAAGGTTTAATATTTCGTATTTCAACGAAACAAGATTTTTTAAATCCAAAAGAAAAAAAGATGAATTTTCAAACAAGAAAGATGACTTCTTTACCACAAAGCATGAATTTACAATTCAGAAGAACAAAATTTCAACAAAATAGTTAAATTTTTTACCAAAAAAGATGACTCAACCAAATAGACAAAATAATATATTCAATCATCTAATTGAATTTTCAACTATAAAATACAAGCTTTCAACCAAAAACGGAATAATAATATTTTTAGTTTGAAAAATTAATTTTCAACCAAAAACAAACAAACAATTTTTAACCGGTTGAATTTGAATAAAAAACACGACTTTTTGATAAGATAGTTGAATTTTCAACCAAAATGACGATTTTTTAAACAAGAAGATTGAGTTTCTACTGAAAAAGACGAATTTTCAACAAAATAGATGAAAATTCCACCAAATAGTTGAATCATCCACCCGAAATTATGAATTTTTAACAAAAAAGTTGATTTTCTACCAAGTGGTTGACTTTTAAATTAATTAGTCTCATTTTTATTCAAGAGAGATGACTTTTCAACCAAATCAGTTGAATTTTCCACACGGAAGAAAAAAGTTAAACCTTCTACCAAAATAGTTAAATTTTCAACCAAATAGTTGAACTTTCCACCAAAATAGTTAAATTTTCAACCAAATAGTTGAACTTTATACCAAAATAATTGAATTTTCAACCAAATAGTTGCAATTTCTACCAAAATAGTTGAACTTTCTACCAAAATAGTTGAACTTTGAACCAAATAGTTTAACTTTCTACCCAAATAGTTGAATTTTCAACCAAATAGTTGAACTTTCTACCAAAATAATTGAATTTTCAACCAAATAGATGAACTTTCTATCCAAATAGTTGAACTATCAAACAAATAGTTTTACTTTTAACCAAAATAGTTGAACTTTGTACCCAAATAGTTGAATTTTCAACCAAATAGTTCAACTTTCTACCAAAATAATGGAATTTTCAACCAAATAGTTGCAATTTCTACTAAAATAGTTGAACTTTCTACCAAAATAGTTAAATTTTCAACCAAATAGTTGAACTTTATACCCAAATAGTTGAACTTTCCACCCAAATAGTTGAACTTTCTACCAAACTAGTTGAACTTTCTACCGAAATAATTGAATTTTTAACCAAATAGATGAACTTTTTACCCAAATAGTTGAATTTTCAACCAAATAGTTTTACTTTGTACCAAAATAGTTGAACTTAGTACCAAAATACTTGAATTTTCAACCAAATAGTTGAACTTGCTACCAAACTAGTTGAACTTTCTACCAAAATAATTGAATTTTCAACCAAATAGTTGCAATTTCTACTAAAATAGTTGAACTTTCTACCAAAATAATTGAATTTTTAACCAAATAGGTGAACTTTTTACCCAAATAGTTGAATTTTCAACCAAATAGTTTTACTTTGTACCAAAATAGTTGAACTTTCTACCAAAATAATTGAATTTTTAACCAAATAGGTGAACTTTTCACCCAAATAGTTGAATTTTCAACCGAATAGTTTTACTTTGTACCAAACTAGTTGAACTTTCTACCAAAATAATTTAATTTTCAACCAAATAGTTGAACTTGCTACCAAACTAGTTGAACTTTCTACCAAAATAATTGAATTTTCAACCAAATGAATAAAGGCTGGATTTGTCAAGCAGAACCCACCACAATTTTTATTTTTTCGAAATTTGACTATTTTTGGATCTTTTCTGTTTTTTGAGTTTTACGATTTGAGTTTTTAATATGAGAACCGTTGATGTCACGTAATTTCATCAAAGGGGATAAAGGCTGAATTTGTCGAGCAGAACCTACCACAATTTTTATTTTTTCGCAATTTGACTATTTTTGGATCTTTTATGTTTTTTGAGTTTTACGTATTGAGTTGTAATGTGAGAACCGTTGATCTCACGTAATTTTATCAAAGGGAATAAAGGCTGCATTTGTCGAGCACAACCCAGAACAAGTTTTATTTTTTCGAAATTTGACTATTTTTGGATCTGTTATGTTTTTTGAGTTTTACGTTTTAAGTTGTAATATGAGAACCGTTGATCTCACGTAATTTTATCGAAGGGAATAAAGGCTGCATTTGTCGAGCACAACCCAGCACAAGTTTTATTTTTTTTTAATTTGACTATTTTGGGATCTTTTATGTTTTTTGAGTTTGGAGTTTTACGTTTTGAGTTTTTAAAATGAGAACTGTTGATCTCACGTGATTTTGTGAGAGAGAATGAAGACTGCATTTGTCGAGCCGAACCCAGCACAGGGTTTTTTTCTTCAAATTTGACTATTTTTGAATCTTTCATGTTTTTTGAGTTTTACGTTTTGAGTTTTTAATATGAGAACTGTTGATCTCACGTGATTTTATCAAAGGGAATCAAGGCTGCATTGGTCGAGAACAACGCAGCAAGAGTTCTATTTTTTCGAAAGAGTATTTGTGGATCTTTTATATTTTTTAGTTTTACCTTTTGAGTTCTAATATGAGAAATGTTGATCTCACGTAATTTTGTCAATAAGAATAAAGACTGCATTCGTCGAGCACAACCCAGCACAAGTTTTATTTTTTCCAAATTTTTGAAAATAAAATTTTTTCATTTTTGGTTTTTCTTTCGGTAACAGTTAGGTTTTTGGTTTTTTTCTTTTCTGCACAAAATTATGTATACTTCGCGCCGCCTGGCACAACCTTTGTTTTTGCTCTAATAAGAAGTTGCGGATCTAGCAAAGAAAAAAAACGTTTTTCAAAAATTGTACCCGTAATTTTTGATTTGTTCAAAACCCGTTACCGGCACAAATCAGCACAAGTCTAGCACAATTTAGCACAACTTTAATTTTTTTCGAAAAAATAAGTTTGCGGATTTAACTTCCGGGACTTACGTGGTAATTGTAAAACATTTGTAATCAGTTCCATAATTGTCAAATAAGAATCTGAAAGACTTTGGACAATTTCATTAATTTTGCAGATTTAAAAAAAAAATCACCGAAAATTTCAAAAGTATTACAAGATTTGGCAATTTTGAAAGGATCAGAAAAGAATTTTCTTTAGATTAATGATGAAAAATTTTTTTTTTTTGCATTTTTGAGAAATGAACGTTAAAAGAAAATTTAAAAAGATTTCAAAATCTTTCCTTCAATTTTGGAAAAAAATAGGAGGTTCGGCAGCAAAATGGTTCAATTTGGTAAGCTTTAAGAATCAAAAAAATACAATCAAGTAAATGCAAGAAATATGGAGAAGAGTTGAAGAGACTGGACAAGATTTTTAAACTGTGAAAGATGTTTAAAAAATTACGATTTTCTTAAAAGATATCAAACCATCATTGTAGGTTGTAATGGAATAAAAATTGGGGAAACATTCGTAGTGAAATTTGGAAGATTTCAAGGCACTTTTTTACATTATGAATAATTTTCTTGAGAACTTACAAAAACATGGAGAAAAACACCATATAGCATGTCTTATGAGTTCAAAATACATAATAACAAGGATGGTCATCAACTGACTATCAGCAGTATTCCAATGATATCCACATGGAGCTAAAACCCGAGAAAGAGAATGACATCGAGGCAGTGATTGAAGGCGAGTCATAGGTTTAAATATCCGGGCATTCTTGAGTCTAAAGGTATTTACCGTACGGCAGTTAAGAAAAGCGTAATGATTGTATTTACGACACCTTTATCTCATTAGGCACTTGACTTACAAGGGGGGTTAGGCTGGTGTCCGGCGCCGATTTTTTTGTTACTTTGCAGGTGAAAAAAGGATCCCAAAATAAAAAAAAAAAAAAAAAACATTTTGGACAAACATTCACATTTAGGGGTTGAAATCACCCCTCCTACATTTTTAAGTCTATTAGTGTTTCAAGAGGTAACATTGTTTTTTGTTTATTGTTTTTACACAAAATTGTTCTAATTGATGCTGTATTACAATATTAGCATGAGTTCTAAAAACATTTACCCTCTAGATTATCATCATTTAGAAAATCTACCGCTAGAATGCTTCGCCATATGACATATATGTATTTTAAGATTTTGGACTTTGTTGCTGCCAACATTTTGTTTTGATATTAAATTATATTAAGAATCAACACACGGAGCAAAACTGATGTTTAAACGTAACATCTAGATGTTCAGGGTTAACATATTGTATGCTCAGCTATAGGACAGCAATCTAGATGTTCAAAGTTAGCATCTGTAAATATTAAAAAGTGAGATATTATTCTGTAAAATCCAAAATGTTTAACTGATATATCCAAAATATTACATGTAAGCATACATACATGGTTACGTCAAACAACGGCTTCAAATATTTAAGTTTACTTATTCCTGAGCATTTAAGGAATTATTTGATAACTTATTTGTGAATATGAAAGTAAACTTGACTGTTCGCACATAAACAAAAAACAGATAAACGGTATGAAATATCGATCAGATGATACATTCAGTCAAGTTGAGGTTATGTTCAATATTTTTAATTTTAAATAAAAACGGGGTAAGTAAGCTGGGAACGAATGATCTGTAATCTGTATTCAAAATTCTACCTATTTTAACCCTTAGTTACCCCACGGAGGTGAAAATGACCCAGAGGGTTTTTGAAAGGAGCGCAATTTCTCTATAACCAGGGTAGAAGGCCAGGACCCGGGTAGGGGTAGGGGCAGTTTAAAGGCCCTATTTTATGCCGAACTGATGATCTGTATCAGTCGGATTAGTGTACGCCGAAAGCGACGTGGAGTAATAAAGGGTACTAAAACACGTGGGGTAACTCAGGTTTAAATGACTTAAACTCATATTTTATTATAAATTTACAAACATTTTGTCAAATGGTCAAATGTGTTCAAGTCAATATAACCCCAAACTTAAGAACTTTGTTCCGTCGTGTTGAGTGTAGAAAGACAAAAGTCGTTATCCAATTTTAATTAAGGAAAGCTAATTTTGATTCTTCAAAAATGTTCCAAAATTGTAATACTCCTTAATTGTAATATCGAAAATATATAGCCGTCAAATATAGTCGTAAAATTCTAATGCGCGATGCGCATGCGCTCGGACGATTTTAACATCTGAATGTGTTTCAGTTTCACATAAAAATATTTTTATGATTAACATCTCAAAAAGATAGTAGATGTTTGGCATGAATATCTGCACGTTAGGCGGTACAATCTTACCCTTTGAACATCTACATTTGATGTTATGCGTCTGAGTAAATAATTACTTATAAATAACGTAAAAGGTATAAAATGACATACTTCAGACCAAATAAAGAGACCTTGATGATGTTCGAAAGATCCTTTAAGCAATCGACGTTTCGAGAGTCAAATGTTCTCCTCATCAGGAAACAGGAATCCAAGTCAAATATAATTCCTTTATTTTTTTTTTTAAATTGGAAAAAACCAAAATGTCGAAGCCAAAAAGATTCATGCTCTTAAATAAATTCTCATCTCAAGTTAGTTCTGTGAAGAAAATAATGCAATTGTAAATGAAGAGAAAGAGAAAACCCCGAGGGGTTCACAACTCGACTGATGGACTGTACACTGACTTCAAGTGATTTTAGTGACTTCACGTGAATTCAAGTGACTTCACGCCAGTGACTTCAGCGAAGGTGTACACCTGACTTCTTGAGTTGTTAACCCATCGGAAAAATTTTATATACCATAACGAAACATATACGATAAAAAAGTAAGGTTGAAAAACAAATTAAAAATTGTAATTCTTTACCTGAAGTTTTAATATTTTAACTTTGACATGTTAAGAAGTGGTAAGGTCCATTAGTATCACATCACGGACATTAAAAATTCTTTAAACAAATTTCTTTTTTAATTTGAAATGGAAGACAGAACGAACGTTTTGCTCCATGGTAAGGGTTAACATCGAGTAAAAGAAGGTAAGAGGATGAAGTAACAGAAACATAAGTACAGTAACGTAGTAAGTCAGATATATCAGGTTCCTTAAATTTTAGTTAGAAATGTTGTAATTTTGTTTTTATAAAGTCTAAGTAACAAATTATTGGTAGAGCAATTAATTAATATCAAATTAACAACTACTAAAATTGTAACAATCATGATGAAATGATGATAAGAGTATGCTTAAGGAAAAACATTGGATCTCAAATTAAATTTTATATAAATTAAAAAAAAAATTAAATTAAATATAAATAAGAATATAGTATTAAGTTGTATAATGGACTAAAATTATTCAGATCAGTTATTATATTTAAACAATTATCAATCTCATTCTTAATCAAAAACATTTCCGCTACAAGTCTTTTAAACGCATTAGGTTCATGGTGTAAAACCAATACATGTTCCCAGTCAAATTGATGACCAGATTCAACCTGATGTTTTGGAATAACTTTATGGTTCTTAGGATAGTGTCTAAAATTATCGTGATCTTCTTTAGTTCTAGTGGAAAGTAATCTACCTGTATCAACTACTTAGCATTTATCACAATTTAAACAAAAAATTTTATATACTATATTACTAAGCTGAAAAATGTTAAGAGAATCTTTGCCTAGTTTTATGAACTTATCGAGTTTAGAATCAATCCTAAATGTTGTTTTAATGTTGAATTCAATCAAAATTCTTTTAACTTCAAAAGACAAACTACTATTAAAAGGTATAGAAACAGTAAGTTTGAAATCTAAATTATAATCTACATGTGAATTAATTTCATGTGGTCAAAGATCTTCAAGGGTTTTTATTTTATTATTAATAAGTGTTTGAACAAATTCTTTTGGATAATAATTAAGTGACAAAATATTTGTTATAAAATCAATATTAAACTTGTGAAAAGATTCATGTGATAATTTGAACGATGTGTCTACGAGATTTTTAATAATAGCTATTTTATGCTGAATGGGATGGTTAGGAAAAAAGTAAATGTATCTGCCTGAATAAGTATCTTTTCTGTACCAATCCGTGATAATAGTGCCATCATTGGTTTTGATAACTTTAAAGAAATCGGGAATCCTACAGCGATAACAAAAAGAATAGGTAACATGATACTGGTTTGCAATTCGTTCGAGTCTTCGATCTGTTCATCTATCGAGTATGACGACGACTTTCTCGAATAAGCTTCTTCCCACTTGAAGATTAGACCAGACTGAATCAGCTGTGATAAAATTCGATCAACTCGTCGAAGATACGGCGATCCAGGTTCAAAATTGAGGACATTCAAGAATTTTCGTAAACATGGTTTTCCAATTTTGACGGCATTAAGATTGTCATGATTATGCAAACCTAGGTAGAATTGAGCGTCTCTTGTTGTCACGACGCATGTGATATTCTCGTGCTTCATCAGATACTCAATACACTCTTCAGGGGAATTCATAATAATACTTCTTTTCATCAAGGCTTCGAAAATTGGGTCATTTTCTGTCGCTTGCATTATTCTTGACGATATTTCATCCATTAAAATTGCAAGACCAGAATTATTCAAATCTTCTAAAGTAGTGATTTCTATTTCTGATTCCGTCGTTAACTTCAGATCCGTAAAAACCACATAGATTACAGTCGAAGATATAAGGAAAGCAAAGAGTATAAAGACGAATGTTATTTGCTCTGCCAATTTTGTTGGCATTCGAGGAATTGCCAATCCAAGCGCAGCTTCAAATATGTACAAAGGTGACCAAACATTGGTATCGGATTTCAGAATATGGGCCAGAAATAATGGAATCAGCATAAGCAGAAACATTAAGACTGCCATATGCAAGCACTTTCTTGAGTAGTGTACGGATAAAGTATTGAGTTTTAAAATTGGAACTATAGGATGATAACAAACTTCATCCAGCACTTTGCTAAAATCAACGTTGTTTTCTTCCGATGGAAGGTACACACCGAAGTTGGTGTAGAATTTAATTTTGTTTTGTAAGAGTTCATATAAAAGACTTCGATTGTCACTACGGTTACCCCAGGTTTCGAGTTTGGATTCAGCTTCCACAATCTTGAAGTTCATTACTTTTGAGAGAGTTTTCGCTACATGAGATTGGCTTCCAGTAACTTCAATAGGGTATCCCGAAGAATTCCTCTTTACATGAATTTCAAAAGAATAAGCTATCGTGCCTACTTTCAATTCGAGTCCGTTTAAATCTCTCAATTTGTCCGGAAAAAATACAGTTTTACCTGAACATTTCTTCTGAGTGTAGACTTTTGTGAATGGATTAAATTGATGTACTCTAGCGATTTGCCAATGATAAATATTCAGAAGATTCTTCTGTGTGGCTTGTTTTTCAACTACCTCGAGGACATGGAAGTCTAGGAAATTCCTGGACCACATGTACTGAAGTAGCTTTGCGTAGCTAGACCTTTCCTCTCTGCATAAAAAAATCGCTAGACATTTTGGTCGATTCTTCCTTCCTAACAACTGGTTTAAAATGTCTTTCAAATCAGTTATCTGCGAAGAATCAAATTTGTTGTCCAAAGATTGTATCGTGATCAATAGTGTCGTCTTTCTAAGGTGTTTAAGATTTGCTGCATTCACCAAATCTCGAGTTTCTGCCAGGGTGACTTTTTTGAAGTTGATAAACTTAATAGGAACACTTCCCATTAACTTATTGACAATGCCACTTATTATTGGGTCGTACTTTTCATGGATACTCTTGTCTGTGAGAACTAGAACTTGTAACACTTTGGAATCCTCTTTTATATATTTCACGAGTCGATCAAGGCATTCTGTGGTTTTGAACAATCCTTGCGCGTGAGTTACGAAGATAAGAAGGAAAATAGGCAGGACAAACTGACTCAATGACTGTGTGATTGTTTGCATCATTGCAAACGCCTCAAGACGGGCTCTCAGGCATGGCCGACATATTGATGATGAATTGTTTGCAACATGGCAAACGCCTCAAGACAGGCTCTCGGGCATGACAAACTGACTCACTGACAGTGTGATTGTTCTTAACATTGCAAACGTCTCAGGACAGGCTCTCAGGCATGACAACCATACTGCTGATGGATTGTTTGCAACCTTGCGAACGCCTCGAGACTGTCTCTCAGGCAGGACAAACTGACTTAATGGCTGTGTGATTGTTTGCAACATTGCAAACGCCTCAAGACGGGCTCTCAGGCACGACCGACATATTGATGATGAATTGTTTGCAACATGACAAACGCCTCGAGACAGGCTCTCGGGCATGACAAACTGACTCACTGACTGTGTGATTGTTCTCAACATTGCAAACTCCTCGAGACAGGCTTTCAGGCGTGACAGACATACTGAATGTGGACTACGTACAACATTGCAAGCGCCATGAGATAGGCCCTCAAGCATGAAGAACTTATTTACAATGATGAATTATAAATTTGTTTCCTGTTGTTTTGTTATTCATCTTTGCCTAAATCTTGATTAAAGTTTGACAAAGTAACTTTGACCTTTTTCCGAGTTCTCCGCATTGCAATGGAGTTTCAAACTCTCTTTCTTGCCTTCTCATTTTCTGTTGTTCTATGTCCGCAAAATGAAAATTCCTGACTGAAATTCAAGTGTTCCTACAACAGCGAATTCGAGCAATTGGGACTGCCGCAACGTTGTATACGCTAATGAGTGAATCCAGGGTCAGGTCCACCGCCTCAACCTAGAGCGCCTCGCCAGGCTCGAAAAATGAAGTCGCGGTTTTTAGCTACATATGTCCATCCGTCTTGTGCTGCATGTAACCCAAACCACTTCATCGGTCATTTTCAAAAGTGGCATAGGCTTAATGCTCCTGAGAGGTATCAAACTGCGATTCAACTACGTTCATGCTTTGATTGTCACTAGATGGGACATGGGAGTCGTAACTGCCCTTCGAAGGCTTGTTATCGTTTATGCTATAAACAGCATCATATCACACTTTATGAAGAAATGACTCGTAAAAAGCCTTCGACTGAAGATTAGGAACTCTCTACCACTAATAAAGTTCGGTTGTGTTCGGAATCCGATTATTCGGCCTCTTCCTGACAAGTTCTGCTTGCTACAGCAACAATTCGCTGTAAAGACCTCGAATGGACACCAACTTCGAACAAACCCTTCTCGACTCTGGCTCTGAGACCAGCTCTTTGTCCAGCGGATTTGTTCACATCTTGGTTTACCACAACAGGTGATCAATATTTCCATTAGCACAGTTGAAAACAAACCAATCGAGATTGCTCCTAGACGCGTGGACCTTCTTCGCGAATCTCGGCAATCATTTTTACTTGTCGAAGTGAATGCTCTTGTTCTGCGCGATCTTCGTGTGATCGCTCCATCGGAGGAAGTTGCGGATCGGGATTGGCATCAGATCCTGGGGCTTCCCTTAGTGAATCCAAAGTTCATTGTACCCTAACCCATCGATGTGCTCTTAGGCGCTGATGTTTACGGCTCACCTCTTCTTGAGGATCAGGAATGTGAACGAGCTTTCACGGACGGACTTAGACGCGGCAATACGGGCAGACACATCGTACGCCTCCCTCTTCGACAAGCCTGTATCCGCACCTTAGGAGAGTCTCTGCTGAGATTAGAATAATAAAAATAGAATAGAGGTCGTACCCCTACCCCTTTTCCAACGCGGCGTGGGAGGCGGAAAGGCACCCCTGTGACTGGTCACAAAAATATGAGAAGATCGCACGCTTACACCTTTTCCAGCGCTGCGTGGGGGTCGGGAAGGCACCCCTGTGACTTCTTACCAAATTAATGTCAGATCCCACCGCTACACCTTTTCCAACTCTGCGTGATGGGGGCGGGAAGGAACTCCTGTGACTAGTCACAAAAATATTATAAGATCGCACTGCTACACGTTTTCCTACTCTGCTTGATGGGGGGGGGGAGGGGGGAAGGAACTTCTGTGACTCGTCACAAAAATATTATAAGATCGATCCTCTACACCTTTTCCAGCGCTTCATGGGGGTCGGGAAGGCCCCCTTGTGACTTTTTACAAAATTGATGTAAGGTGGTACCCCTACCCCTTCTTCAACACTGCGTGGAAGGCGGGAAGGCACTCCTGTGTCTAGTCTCAAAAATATTATAAGATCGGACCGCTACACCTTTTCCAACTCAGCGTGATGGGGGGGAGGCGGGAAGAAACTCCTGTGACTGGTCACAAAAATATTATAAGACCGCACGCCTACACCTTTTCCAGCTCTTCGTGGAGGTCGGGAAGGCACCCCTGTGACTTTCAACAAAATTAATGCAAGGTACCCGTACACCATCTCCAACACTACTTGGGAGCAGGGAAGGCACTTCTGTGACTGGTCCCAAAAATATTATAAGATCGCGGCCCTACACCTTTTCCAGCGCTTCGTGGAGGTCGGGAAGGCACCCTGTGACTTTTAACAAAATTAATGTAAGGTCGTACCCCTACCCCTTCTCCAACAATGCGTGGGTGGCGGGAGGGCACTTCCGTGACTGGACACAAAAACAGTATAAGATCATACACCTACACCTTTTCCAACGCTGCATGGGTGGCGGGAAGACACTCCTGTGAATGTTCACAAAAATATGATAAGATCGATCCTCTACACCTTTTCCAGCGCTTCATGGGGGTCGGGAAGGCACCCTTGTGACTTTTTACAAAATTGATGTAAGGTAGGACCCCTAACCCTTCTCCAAAACTGAATGGGAGGCGGGAAGGCACTCCTGTGTCTAGTCTCAAAAATATTATAAGATCGGACCGCTACACCTTTTCCAACTCTGCGTGATGGGGGGGAGGTGGGAAGAAACTCCTGTGACTGGTCACAGAAATATTATGAGATCGTACGCCTACACCTTTTCCAGCTCTTCGTGGGGGTCGGGAAGGCACACCCGTGACTTTTAACAAAATTGATGTAAGGTTGTACCCCTACCCCTTCTCCAATACTGTGTGGGAGGCGGGAATGCACTTCTGTGACTGGTCACAAAAATATGATAAGATCGCACGCTTACACCTTTTCCAGCGCTTCGTGGCGGTCGGGAAGGCACCCCTGTGTCTTTTCACGAAATTGATGTAAGGTAGTACCCCTACCCCTTTTCCAAGACTGACTGGGAGACGCAAAGGCACTCCTGTGACTGGTCACAGAAGTTTCGTAAGATCGCTTCCCTACACGTTTTCCAGCGCTTCGTGGAGGTCGGGAAGGCACCCCTGTGACTGTTTACAAAATTAATGTAAGGTAGTACATCTAACACATCTCCAACCCTGCGTGGGAGGCGGGAAGGCACTTCTGTGACTGGTCCCAAAAATATTATAAGATCGCAGCCCTACACCTTTTCCAGCGCTTCTAGAAGGTCGTGAAGGCACTTCTGTGACTTTTTACAAAATTTATGTAAGATCGTATATCAGATTTTGTTAATATTTTCACTTTTCAAGTACACTGCACGATCAGAAACCATAAAAAGCTCACATATGAGCTGTAGTACTTCAAGGACGGCGGCCATCTTGGTTTGATTTGATAATCCTGAATCAGATCATTTTCATCTCAAAAGTTGATACCTTAGGATACCGGATTTCCTAAGACGGGACAAATACATATTTTTTTCAACAACGGAGTTCATTGCCTTTTAGACATTTTTTGAACTTTGTAAAGCAAACATTTTTGCACGTGTACAGTTGTTCTCGCAGCCAATAACTTACCCAGTGGTTTTGCCTGTAGCCAACGAAGTGCACAGATGGGCTTGTGCACCGTTGCTCCATGCACAGATGTACGATTTCCATACCAGTTCATTCGCAATCGTAGATCATAGGATTTTTCCGTCTTAAATCGTGCTTATCTACTATGAAAAAATTATTTCATGTAAAAAACGTACATTTAATATATTGTTTTTTCAAAAAGTCAACAACAAATTCTAACTTTTATGTAATAGTATGCAAAGTGTTCAAATTCGAGACGTATGAATCCAATGCATCAATCACTTGCTTATGAAGAAAAATTTAACATTATTTCGAAGAGTATCCGTACAAAAAAAAATATGCGTTTGAAATCACGAATATCATTAGCAATAATCGACTGAAAATGCCAAATTTTCTGGTTTTTTTTTCGTTCTTAACCCTTAAAAGGCACACCTCCAAATACACCTTCAGATATTTTTGGCTGAAAAAAATCATGAGTGATGTTCAAACAATACCAAAAAAGAAAAGAATATCTCCAAAGCCTCAGTGATGATTTAACTATTCGAAAAAAATAATTGAAAAAAACGTAGCCAATCGGAAAAAAACGGGAAGCCCGTGGGGTGTGAGACACCTAGTGTGCCTTTCAAGAGTTAAGCAATTAATAACATGAAAACCAATCGTTTTACGAAAAAAGTGATGTGAACCTTTTTCATTCAAAAAATTCCAATTAACAAGAAAATAATATTTTTTATCCGAAATAGAAATATTTATATAGTTTTTAAAATTTGGTTAATAAAGACTAAACCCAGAATTTTTCAAAAAAACACCCGAAATATTCTTGTTCGGGGTATTGAATCGAACAATTTCCGACAAGGTGTTCGACGCGATCTCTTAGATCTAACAAAAAGTGTTTCTGGGTCCCGGATCATGCGGTCGTGCGGTCGTTCGGTCGTGCGTGCCGTCGTTTTTTTTCAATTCACTCCCGTCCCAAAAGAAGTTTCTCTTCAAAAATACAGAAAAGGTAGATTTAGCAAAAATCGAACAAGCAGCCTTCGGGCTACGAGGACGAAGCGCTACTTCCTGAGCTACCAGCCGATAAGAATTATTTTTTACCAAACTGTATATGGCTTTCTTCACTGCCTTTAGCGAATATTTAAAAGTAAATTTTCTTGAAAACGACGAAAAAATGGCTTATTACTGCTTTAGAAAATTAATTCAACAAGGATATTATGGAACGAAACTAAAATTTACAATTGGCGGTCCGCCCTAAATAGTCAACAATTTATACCCAAGAATTGGATGTGATGCATGTAAGTCAGAAAACAAGGATCTAAATTCCAGCGCTCTGTTTAATAGTCTAGCATTTATTTAATTTCACCCATATCCGAAAAAAATTTCGATTTAAAATGCAAGTACAAAATATTTAATTATAGAATATAATACAAAGGAATTCTTTCTTATTTATTTCAACTGCAAAATATCAGAAAGATAATCGCCTCGAGGCAGGCTCTCAGGCAGGACAAACTGACTCACTGAACGTGTAATTGCACTCAACATTGCAAACGTCTCGTGAAAGGCTTTCAGGCGTGATACCCATACTGCTGATGGATTGTTCGCAACATTGCGAACGCCCTGAAAAAAGGCTCTCAGGCATGACAAAACTGACACACTGACCGTGCGATTGTTCTTAATATTGCGAACGTCTCGAGACAGGCTTCCAGGCGTGACAATCATACTGCTGATGGATTGTTTGCAACATTGCGAAAGCCTCGAGACAGGCTCTCGGGCATGACAATACTGTCTCACTGACCGTGTGATTGTTCTCAACATTGCAAACATATCGAGACAGGCTCTCAGGCATGACAACCATACTGCTTATGAATTATTTGCAACATTGTGAACGCCTCGAAACAGTCTCTCTCGCATGAAAAACTTACGTCCTGACTGTGTTATTGTTTGCAACATTGCAAACGTCTCGAGAAAGTCTCTCAGGCATGACAGTCATACTGCTGATGGATTGTTTGCAACGTTGCGAACGCCTCGCGGCAGGCTCTCAGACATGACAACCATACTGCTGACGGATTATTTGCAACTTTGAGAACGCCTCGAAACAGGCTCTCTCGCATGACGAACTTACGTCCTGACTGTGTGATTGTTTGCAACATTGCAAACGTCTCGAGAAAGTCTCTCAGGCATGGCAACCATACTGCTGATGGATTGTTCGCAACACTGCTCACGCCTCGAGACAGGCTCTCAGGCATGTCAAACTTACGTACTAACTGTTTGATTGTTTGAAACATTGCAGGCGCCTCGAGACGGGCCCTCAGGCATGACAACCATACTGCTGATGGATTGTTTGCAACATTGCGAACGCCTCGAGACAGGCTCTCAGGTATGACAAAATTGACTCACTGTCTGTGTGATTGTTCTCAACATTGCGAACGTCTTGAGTCTGGCTCTCAGGCACGATAATCATACTGCTGATGGTTTGTTTGCAACAATGCAAACGCCTCGAGTCAGGCTCTCAGTCATGACAAAACTGACTCACTAACCGTGTGATTGCTCTCAACATTGCAAACGTCTCGAGACAGGTTTTCAGGCGTGATAACCATACTGCTGATGGATTGATCGCAACATTGCGAACGCCTCGAGACATGCTCTCAGGCATGACAAACCTACGCCCTGACTGTGTGGTTGTTTGCAACATTGAAAACGTCTCGAGGCAGGCTCTCAGGCATGATAAACATACTGCTGATGGGTTGTTTGCAACATTGCGAACGCCTCGAGGCAGGCTCTCAGGCAGGACAAACTGACTCACTGAACGTGTAATTGCACTCAACATTGCAAACGTCTTGAGAAAGGCTTTCAGGCGTGATAACCATACTGCTGATGGATTGTTCGCAACATTGCGAACGCCTCGAGACAGGCTCTCAGGCATGACAAAGTTACGCCCTGATTGTGTGATTGTTCGCAACATTGAAAACGTCTCGCGGCAGGCTCTCAGGCATGACAACCATACTGCTGATGGATAGTGTGCAACCTTGTGAACGCCTCGAGGCAGGCTCTCAGGCAGGACAAACTGACTCGCTGAACGTGTGATTGAGCTCAACATTGCAAACGTCTCGAGACAGGCTCTCAGGCATGACAACCCTATTGCTGACGGATTGTTTCCAACATTGCGACCGCCTCGAGGCAGGCTCTCAGGCAGGACAAACTGACTCACTGAACGTGTAATTGCACTCAACATTGCAAACGTCTCGGACTAGAAATTTAACTACTCCATCTTTTGTCTCAATTTTTTTTTTTGAGTTGAAGTGTCAACTATTTAGTTGAAAATTCATGTCTTTTTTTGAAAATTCATCTATGGTAAAAAATTCAACTATTTTGTTAAAAATTCACTTTTTTGGTTCAAAATTAATTCTTTTAATAACAAATTTTGTATATAACATTAAATTTCTTGGTTGAAAATTCGTAATTTTAGTAGAAAATTCAGCGGTTTTTTTTTTAATTAATTTTTTGGTTGAAAATTCAATTACTTAGTTGAAAGTTGAACTACTTGTTGAAAATTTTTGTTTTTGCTTGAAGATTCATATTTTAGTGAAAAATTCATCTCTAACGGATAATTGAACTATTTTCTTAATTTTTTTTTTTTTTATATTCATCTATTTTGTTGAAAATTCTTATTTTTTGATAGAAAATTAATCTTCTCGGTTGGAAATTCATTTTTTTAGATGAAATTTCAACGGTTTTGTTAAAAATTAACTTTTTTGTAGAAAATTAAACTGTTTTGTAGTGAATTAATATTTTTGGTTTAAAATTCAATTACTTGGTTGAATATTGAACAACTTTATTACAAAATTTATTATTTTTTTTTTGAAAATTTATCATTTTAGTTAAAGATTCATCTCTGATGGAAAAATGAACTATTTTGTTGAACTTCTTCGTTAAAAATGTATTTGTTTCGAAAAAGATTCATCATTTTAGTTAAAGATTTAGCTATTTTTTTTAATTCGTTTTTTGTTGTTGTTGAAAATAAATGTTTTAAACTAGAAACGTAACTACTCCATATTTGGTTGTAAATCCATATTTTTAATTGAAAATTGATCTTTTCTAGTTGAAAATAAAAAAAAAACTATTTGGTTGAAAATTCATGTATTTTTTTGAAAATTGTTATTTTTTTATATATATAATTAATCTTGTTAACTGAAAACCTAACTACTTCATTTTTTGTTGAAATATCTATCTTTTTTAATTGAAAACTGAACTATTTGTTTGAAAATTCATCTATTTTTTTTGATTGAAGATTCATAATTTGAGTGGAAAATTTAACTATTTTGTTGAAAATTAGTTTATTTTTTTAGTTGCAAATTAATTTTTTTAATGAACATTTATTGAGTAATTAGAAAAACTCGTTTTCAATTGAAACGATGAATTTTTAACGACAAAGAATAACTTTCTATAAAAAAATATGAATTTTCATGTTTTTTTTTCAACTAAGTAATTGAATTTTCAACAAAAAAGTTCATTTTTAACAAAACCGATGAATTTTATACTAAAAAGATGAATTTTCAACCGAAAAATTTAATTTTATATAAAAAAATAAGAATTTTTAACGAAGTAATTGAATTTTCAACCAAAAAAGATTAATTCTCTACAAAGCAGTTTAATTTTCAACAAAAATATTAATTCTTAACAAAACCGCTGAATTTTCTACTAAAACGATGAATTTTGAACCAAGAAATTTAATTTACTATAAAAAAATAATAATTTTTAACGAATTAATTGAATTTTCAATCAAAAAAGATAAATTCTCTACAAAGCAGTTTAATTTTCAACAAAAAAGTTAATTTTTAACAAAACCGCTGAGTTTTCTACTAAAAACATGAATTTTCAACCAAGAAATTTAATTTTACAAAAAAAAATTATATTTTTTTTATGAAGTAATTGAATTTT
The DNA here is from genome assembly GCA_011634705.1 of Andricus grossulariae. Classification (NCBI taxonomy): domain Eukaryota; kingdom Metazoa; phylum Arthropoda; class Insecta; order Hymenoptera; family Cynipidae; genus Andricus; species Andricus grossulariae. The sequence goes on along the minus strand of JAABKJ010075445.1, from coordinate 150,955,992 downwards.
CAATCAAAAAAGATTAATTCTCTACAAAGCAGTTTAATTTTCAACAAAAATATTAATTCTTAACAAAACCGCTGAAACCAGTCAAGCCAAAATAATTTTTGAAATAATATTCCTTAAAATTATTTAGTTGGCTCTAAACAAACAACGTCATGCAAATGCATAGGTTTCTATGAAAAAAGACATTACTTTTAATTCCAATACTTAGTGCAAAATGAGAGACTTTAATTTTAATGATTCTCATTAGATATTGTATTACTTTTTTTAGTTTATGACTGACCACAGCCTTAGTCATCTGTTAGTATTAAATTGAAAAAATGTGAATGGTAAATCTATTAAATAACAAAAAAATCAGTTTTGAAAGTTTACAATTAAAAACTATGCAAGTTTTAAATCTTAAAATAAAAAATACTGTAATTTTTATAATTCATTGATCCTAAAAATAATTTCAATTCATGAATTTGTATCCATACATTTTTGAAATTGAAGAGTTTACAATTATTAATCTTTCAGATTAAATTATATGAAAAGAAAATAACAGTTCAAAATTACATACCTTCGAAATATAACCCTTGAAAATTGAATAAGCTGCAGTTCTATATTCTCAATATTTAGGAATTTGCTAATGCAGCTCTTAAAAATTTCAAAAATTTTAACTGCTAATTTTTAAAATTTAAGACTTTTTAATGGGATAATTATATTATTATAGTATAGCTTTCTAATTGAAAACTGGATTTTTTATCTTCAAAAGCATCAAAATTTCAGAATTTTGCGTCATACATTTTTAAAGTTGAAGAGTTTAAAACTTCAACTGTTCAAAATCGTAGGACTTTGAACTGTAAATTTCTAAAATTAAAGAGTGCTTAATTTTGAAAAGTTATCACAAGAAAATATGCAATTTTCAAGTTTTACCATTAAAATACTGTAATTTTGATAATTTGCATTCCAAACTTCAATTTGGGAGATTTAGAACTGAAAACTTTATTTTTAATCATCAATCATCAAAATTTATAAAATTCAATTTCTACATCATACATTTATATTTTAAATGGTGTGAGTTTGAGGATTCAGATTTGAAAGCTCGACTTTCGGTTAATTTATTATTATTTTAATTTGAAATTTAATTTAGAATTGAGTATGAAGAAAAATAATAATATTTTTTCTTTATTTATTTAAAAAAATTTTAGACCTTTAAAATTCAACTATTTTTAATGTTGAAAATTCAAAAATTAAAATGATTTAAGTTTGAGGTCTACAATCATTAAAAGTTCTGTAGTTTCGAATATTTTTATTCGAAATTTCTTTAACTTGGAAGATTTAGAATTAAAAACTTGATTTTTTATTATAAAAATCATGAAAATTGAAGAATTTTCATTTATACATATCCCTAAAATTAAAGTATTCTCAGTTTTGAAAAGTCATAATTAAAAGACATGTCATTTTTAAGTTTTTTGATAAAAATTCTGTAACTTCGATGCTTTAATATTCGAAATTTTTTCAGTTTGAAAGATTTAATATTGAAAACTCGAGTTTTCATATTAAAAATCATACAAATTAAAGATTTTTAATATATACCTTTATAAAATTGGATTTTTTAACGTTTTGAAATGTTACAATTAGAAATCATGCAATTTTTAAATTTTACAATTCAAATCTCTTTGATTTTAATGCTTTATATTCAAAATTTCTTTCATTTTTAATTTAAGTTTGTATATTTCTAATTAAAAATTGTTCAAGACTCAGATTAAAAACTCTATTTTTGACCTTTAAAATTATTCAAAATAACTTCTTATACAAAATATTATAATATACTAAATAATATAATTTTCCTAAGATTCTTGAAAAATTTTTTGAAACTAAATATGTAAATATTCAATTTTTGATAAAAAATTTATCTTTTTCAATTGAAAATTCATGTTTTTTTTTTTAATGAAAATTCTTCTTTTTGGTAGAAAATTAATTTTTTTGGTTGAAAACTTATTTTTTGTTAAAACTTTAACTCTTCTAGTTAAAAATTCATCATTTTTATCGAAAATTAATTTTTTCGGTTGAAAATTTAACTACTACATTTGAAGATTCGTTATCCTGTTGGAAAATTGAATTATTTTGTTGATATTTTTTTAGTTGGAAGTCAAGTTTTCAAAATTAAAATTTAACTGTTCAATTTTAGGTTAAAAATTGAGCTTTTTAGTTTAAAATTGATGTTTTTTTGTAGAAAATTCGTTTTTTGTGGCAGAAAGTTAATTTTCTCGGTTGAAAATCCTTTTTTTGTTTATTAAAAATGCAACTATTCCAGTTTAAAATTCATCATTTTAGTTTAAAATTCATTTCTTTGGTTGAAAATTCAACTGTTCCAGTGGAAGATTCGTAATTGTAGTTAAAAAATTGTTTGATTGATAACCAGTTTTAAAACAAAATATTTAACTATTCAATTTTTGGTTGAAGATTGATCTTTTTTACTTGAAAATTCATGTTTTTTTTTGAAAATTTGTCTTTTTGGTAGAAAATTATTTTCCTGGTTGAAAACTCATTTTTTTGTTTAAACTTTATCTATTCTAGTTAAAAATTCATAATTTTAGTCGAAAATTCATCTTTTTGGTTGAAAATTCAACAACTGCAGTTGAAGATTCATAATTTTGGTTGAAAATTGAACTATTTTGTTGCATTTTTGTTGTTGTTGAAAAGTAATTTTTAAACTGAAAATGCAACTAATCTAGTTGAATGATCCATAATTTTAGTTAAAAATTTATCTGTTTGATTTATAATCAATTTTTTAAGCTAAATATTTAACTATTCAATTTTTGGTTGAAAATTTATCTTTTTTAGTTGAAATTTCATGTTTTTTTAATGAAAATTCATCTTTTTGGTAGAAAATTATTTTCTTGGTAGAAAACTCATCTTCTTTGTTAAAACTTCAACTATTCTAGTTAAAAATAAATCATTTTAGTTGAAAATTCGTATTTTTGGTTGAAAAATCAACTACTGCAGTTGAAGATTCATAATTTTGGTTGAAAGTTGAACTATTTTGTTAAATTTTTGTTGTTGACAATTAATTTTTAAACTGAAAATTTAACTAATTTAGTTCAAAAATCCATCATTTTAGTTAAAAATTTGTCTGATTGAGAATAAATTTTTTGAAACTATGTATGTAAATATTCAATTTTTTATACAAAATTTATCTTTTTTAGTTGAAAATTCATGTTTTTTTAAAATGAAAATTTGTCTTTTTGGTAGGAAATTAATTTCTTGGTTGAAATCTCATTTTTTTGTTAAAACTTTAACTATTCTAGTTAAAAAATTCATCTTTTTGTTTGAAAATTCAACAACTGCAGTTGAAGATTCATCATTTTGGTTGAAAATTGAACTATTTTGTTGAATTTTTGTTGTTGTTGAAAAGTAATTTTTAAACTGAAAATTTAACTAATCTAGTTGAATAATCCATAATTTTAGTTAAAAATTTATCTGTTTGGTTGAGAATAAATTTTTAAACTAAATATTTAACTATTCAATTTTTGGTTGAAAGTTTATCTTTTTTAGTTGAAAATTCATGTTTTTTTTAGGAAAATTCATCTTTTTGGTAGAAAATTAATTTTCTTGGTTGAAAACTAATTTTTATTCAAAGGAATTTAAGTGAATTCAAAGAAATCCAAGTGAATTCAAAGAAATTCAAGTGAATTCAAAGGAATTCAAGAAATTCAGATAATTAGAATGATTTCACAATTTCAGGAAATTCCAAGGAATTTAGGATAATGTAAGGAATTTGGAGAATTTCTCCGAATTAAGGGAATACAGGCCCATCAGGGAATTCTGAGAAATTCAGAAGATTTCGAGAAAGTTATAAGAAATCAAAAGAATTTTGAGCAAGTTTCAAAGTATTTCAAGCGATTCAAAAGGATTCAATAAAATACAAGAATAAAAATAATTCAAGTGAATTCAAAGGAATTCAAGTGAATTTGAAGGAATTCTAGTGAATTCAAAGGAATTCAAGTGAATTCAAAGGAATTCAAGTGAATTCAAAGGAATTCAAGTGAATTTAAAGGAATTCAAGAAATTCAGATAATTAGGATGATTCCACGATTACAGAGAATTCCAAGAACTTATAGATAATGTGAGGAATAAAAAGAATTCTTTCGAATTTAAGGCATACAGACACATCAGGGAATTCCGAAGAATTCAAAATATTTCAAGACAGTTAAAAGAAATCAAAAGAATTTTGAACAAGTTTGAAAGTATTTCAAGCAATTTAAAAGAATCAAATAGAATACAAAAAATTTGAAAAATCCAGAGGAATTCAATGTGAATTGAAAGTAATTCAAGTGAATTCAAAGGAATTCAAGAAATTCAGATAGTTAGGATAATTGCTCGATTTCAGGGAATTCTAAGGACTCTAAGATAATGTAAGGAATTTGGAGAATTCCTTCGAATTCAAGGAATACAGACACGTCAGGGAATTCGGACGAATTCAGAAGATTTCAAAATTGTTAAAAGAAATCAAAAGAATTTTGAACAAGTTTTAAAGTATTTCAAGCAATTTGAAATAATTAAATAGAATGCAAAAAATTGAAAGAATTCAGAGGAATTCAATGTGAATTTAAAGTAATTAAAGTGAATTCAAAGGAATTCAAGTGAATTCAAGTGAATTCAAAGGAATTCAAGTCAACTCAAAGGAATTCAAGAAATTCAGATAATCAGGATGATTCTACGATTTCAGGAAATTCCAAGGCCTTTAAGATAATGTAAGGAATCTGGAGAATTCCTTCGAATTTAAGGAATACAGACACGTCAGGGAATTCGGAAAAATTCAGAAGATTTCGAGATGGTTAAAAGAAATCAAAATAATTTTGAGCAAGTTTTAAAGCATTTTAAGCAATTTAAAAGAATTCAATAGAATACAAAAAATTAAAAGAATACAGAGGCATTCAATGTGAATGGAAAGTAATTCAAGTGAATTCAAAGGAATTCAAGAAATTCAGATAATTGGATGATTCCACGATTTCAGGGAATTCCAAGGACTTTAAGATAATGTCAGAAATTTTGAAAATTCAAGAAATACAGGCACATCAGGTAATTCTAAGGAATTCAGAAGATTCCAAAAAGTTAAAAGAAATCCACAAAATTTTGAGCAAGTTTCAAAGTATTTCAAGCAATCATAAAAAATTAAATAAAATACAAAAAATTAAAAGAATTCAGAGGAATCCAAGTGAATTCAACAGAATTCAAGTGAATGAAAAGGAATTCAAGAAATTCAGATAATCAGGATGATTCCACGATTTCAGGGAATTCCAAGGAATTTAAGATAATTTAAGGAATTTGGAGAATTCCTTCGCATTCAAAAAATACAGGCACATCAGGGAATTCGGAGGAATTCAGAAGATTTCGAGAATATATCAAATTTATGACACCATTTACACTATTTTTGTTCCCTAAAGTAAATCCGAGGCCTGCTGAGGGCAGTTTGAAGAAAATTGAGCAATTTTGCCTCATATGTATTAAAGAAATAAAAATGAAAAATCATTCTTGATTCTAAGTTTTTAAAGTAACCCATATCGATTCCATACAGACAGACGATTAACGAGCGTATGTTGCAATTGTATTTTAAACGAGAAAGGATGCCTTTTTAAATTAAACTTTAAGGTGAATTGACAACAAAACCGTTGCATTTTTTTAAAGAAAGATACAATTTGTACTAAAATAGATGAATTTAAAATTTAAAAAAATTAGTTGAATTTTCTACCAAAAAGCATGACTTTTTAACAAAATTGTTGAATTTTCAATCAATCCGTCACATTGTTATGCATGAAAGATGAACTTTCTCTGAAAATACATGCGTTTTCAAGTTAAAAAGACAAATTTTCGAAAAAATAGTTGAATTTTTATCAAAAAAAGATTGCAATTGAATTTTCAACACTACGATATGAATTTTAGGCAAAATTTAAATTTTGGTTGAAAACAGTTGAATATTCAACGTAAAATGAAGAATTGTCAACCCTCAGATATGAATTTCAAACGAAAAGTCAATTTTGTACGAAAATAGTTGAATTTTCAACCCGAAAAGATTAATTTTTAACCAAAAAGCATGCATTTTTTTCAAATTGTTGAATTTTTAATCTAACCTTTACATTTTTATCCAAGAAAGATGAAATTTCTACTAAAATAAATAAATTTTTGAATTAGAAAGACAAATTTGAAAAAAAAATGCTTGAATTTTCATGCCAAGAAGATTTCAGTTGAATTTTCAACAGTAAGATATGAATTTTAAAGAAAAAGTAAATTTTTCGCGAAAGTTGTTGAATTTTAACCCAAAATACCGAATTTTCAACAAAAAATTGAATTTTGAACCAAAAAGGATGACTTTTCAACAAAATTCTTGAATTTTCAAGCAAACAGTTGCAATTTGCTATCAGAAAGATACAATTTCTACTAAAATAGATGAATTTTAAATTTTAAAAAAATTAGTTGAATTTCCTACTAAAAAGCATGACTTCTTAACAAAATTGTTGAATTTTCAATCAAACCGTTACATTTATATCCAAAAAAGATTAAATTTCTATCAAAATAGATGAGTTTTCAAACTAAAAAGACAAATTTTCGAAAAAATAGTTGAATTTTTATCAAAGAAAGATTCCAACTGAATTTTCAACACTAAGATATGAATTTTAAGCAAAACGTACATTTTCGACGAAAACGGTTGAATTTTCAACCCAAAATGAGGAATTGTCAACACCAAGATATGAGTTTTAAACAAAAACTTAATATTCTACGAAAATATTTGAATTTCCAACCCGAAAAGCTTAATTTTTAACAAAAAACCTGCATTTTTATCCAAGAAAGATGCAATTTCTACTAAAATAAATAAATTTTCAAATCAGAAAGGCAAATTTTCAGAAAAAATTGTTGAATTTTCATGCAAAGAAGATTTTAGTTGGATTTTCAACATTAAGATATGAATTTTAAACAAAAACTAAATTTTCTACTCATTGATAATTTATTGACTAAACTAAAGAATAACATTCATATAAACATTGAAGTTTATTTTAATACTAGACAAATTTTATGACGCTTTTTTGACACTGATATATCAAATTTATGACACCATTTACACTATTTTTGTTCCCTAAAGTAAATCCGAGGCCTGCTGAGGGCAGTTTGATAAAAGAATTCAGGATAAATTAATAAGAATTCAGGGCGAATTCCAAATGAATTGCAAAAAATATTTGAAAATCTATTCAGATCTTTGAAACCCTGCGAAATCCCTCACTTCTTGTGAATAAATTCTTTGAAATTCATTAAAATATTAAAATCCCTTAAAATTACTAAAACCCTTGGAAATCCCCTTAAATTGTTTAAATCACTTGAAAATGCCTTTGAATCTTTTAAAATAACCTACCATATTTTAACTCCTTTGACATCCTTTCAATCGATTGAAATCAATTAAAAAATCATTGGAATATTTTTAAATTCCCTAAAATATAAAAAATCCTTTGAAAACTTTTGAAATCCCTTGGAATTTTTTGATATACCCTAAAATATTTCAAATCCTTTAAAATCCCATTAAATTACTTAAATCAATTACAAATTTTATTTGTAATCTTTTAAAATAACCTAAAATATTCCGAATCTCTTAAAATCTTTCAAAAAACTAATTTCAAATTTCTTCAAATCTTTGATATCCTACAAAATACCTCACTTTTATTGTGAATAAATTCTTTAAAATCCATTTAAATATTATAAAATCCCGTTAAATTCTATGATGATATTTTCTGAAATTCTGAAAAATGTATTAAAATACACTGAGAGCTTTAAAATCTCTTAAAATACTTGAAATTCTTTGAAATCTTATAAATCCTTATAAATCTTTTAAAATATCTTAAAACATTATAGGTACTGTAAAACCGTTTGATATCTTCCGAAATTCTAGAAAATGCATTATCCTAAAATATTTCAAACGCTTTGAAATCCCTTCAAATGAATGAAATTAATTAATAATTCCTTAGAATCTTTTTAAATTCCCTCAAATATTTAAAATTAAATGCTCTTTAAATGCCTGAGAAAATGTTTAAATACCCTAAAATCTTAAAAATCCCTTCAAATTATTGAAATCTATTAAAATTTTCTCGGAATCTTCAAAAATATCCTGAAAATTCCAAAAGAATTCAAGAAAATTTAGAAATAGGTACAGACATAATTTGAATAGTGATTAATCCATCAGTTAAATGGTTGAAAGAAAAGTGACTAATGTCATTTTTTCATTAAAAAAAAAAGTAACCAAAAAGAAAGATTTTTTACTAAAAAAGACGAAGTTTTAACCAAAATTATGAATCTTCAACAAAAAAATGTATATTTAAAAAAGTAGTTCGAATAAAAAAGATGAATTGTTAACAAAAAACATAATAGTTGATATAATAACCAAAGAAGATTTTAATTCAATATAAAAAACAGATTTTTCAACAAAATAGGTTATTTTTTAACTAAATTCTTGAGTTTTTAAGGCAAAAGGATCAATTTTTACAAATCAGTTGAATTTTCAACCAGTAAACACAGATTTTTGACAAAAAAGTTATCTCTCAACCAAATAGTTGAATTTTCTACGAAAACAGGGGAATCTTCAACCGAAAAATGTGAATTCTCAACAAAATAAGTACATTTCCAACCAAAAAGATGAATTTTTAAATAAAATGATTTCTTTTAAACAAAAGGATGATTTTCAATCAAGAAGATTAATTTTCTACCAAAAAAAGACTAAGTTTCCACCAAAATTATGAATCTTCAACAAAAAAATGTATGTTTAAGAAAGTAGTTCAACTTTTAACAAAATGGTTGAATTTTTCTGACTCAAAAAGATGAATTGTTAACAACAAATGTAATAGTTGATATAATAACCAAAAAAATATTTTAATTTAATATAAAAAACAGTAGAATATACAAAATTCATTAGCCAAGTATCGTAATTTGGATTCATTTAAGGAATGAATCTAGGTATTTCTGTCCGGATTACGAGCCATTAGGACCAAAGAATTCAAGAAACAATTTTACGTGTAGCTAATGAAGTAAAAGCATAATTTCCCTTCACACCAAATAACTCGATAATCAATCTAAAATAATTGATTAACTAGCGAGAAACAAGGTAAGTATCAGTTGAAAATTCTTTACTCAGGTACCGAGCTGTCACTTTACCTAATCCGCCTTTGTAGAATGCCTGCTTGAAAGGAGAAATCCCAGCAAATCAAAATGAGGCAGGCAAAAGCCGAGCGCGCAATAAGAATTAAGATGGCGGCAACTGCGAGCCATAAGCAATTACGGTGCTGTCACCGTTGCTGTTCGATGCGGGAGAAAGAACGCACTACGAGTGGAAGAAGATGGCGTCACATCAGGGATACTGCTGCTCAGGAAGGTGAAAACGATGCCGGTCAACGTGTAAGGAACAGTGCTAAATGTCTGAGAGAGGTGAAGCGACACGAATTGTACGTTGGCGCGTGCGAAGAAGGAGAAACAGGAGAATGCAACACTAACATTGTATGCTATACTTTGAGGTATAGTTACGTATCTACTTCAATCTCCGATTGTTTCTTGAACCACGGGCGAATTCAAAAACGTATAAACACAAACCTTCGTTACACGAATTTCGGTCGAAATAATTCAAAAGTTATAATCCCTTTAAGTTAACTTAACAAGAGGAAAGAAGGACACCAAAATTTCAACGTCACTTACGTATGGAATACGTAAAATGCCTTCTAAGGCTCTTTTTAAGTCTTCGACAGTGACAAGACATCTTAAGAATTTTTCCTATTTACTGGGTTCAGAGTGCGGTCTCTCGTAAATATTAAAACATAATGACCGCATGCGCGCGGGTGATTGAAATTGATCAATCCGCCACGCATCAGACCTTCCAAGCCTTCGTCCTTCAACGATGAACGATATTTCAAATGAAAAATAAAGGGGTTTCCAACGGGATCGCGTACAAAGTGTATTTGATCTTTCATGGAATTGAAGATTATAATTTTAGAGCATAAAGGATTTTGATATCATTAGAAAAAATATTTTAAAAATAGAATATCTCAAATCCTTTTGTGGCCAGATATAAAAATTCTGGTGCCAGTAAAGGTTTGACATTCGATTCGGCCCGCTTGCCAAGCGCCTCTCTAGGCTCATGGTACAATAAAGATAGGTCTAAACTCATGGACAATTCCTTCCTCATGAAAAAATCAGGATACTGAGTCTTCTCAAATGCTCGTTCGAGCTGATGAAGCTAATAAGTAGTAAAAGTAGTACGTGATATTCGCTCTTTATAATTTAGCGGTATTCCAATTAACGCCGTTTGGCGAGTTCTGTTTCGACAATTACAAGAAATCGTGTTGTGATAGATCCCCATCGGCGTTATTATTTATTTCAATGCTGCAAAGTAATCATTATTTCTGGGCCCAAGCGAACATCAATTTTTTTCGGATAATTAGAAAACGAAGTATTTTGGACTTCGAAGTCTACAAAAATGTCATCTCCGTTAATTTTTTGTAAATTGTAGACGTCTTACACTGTGGATTCCAAATCCTCTCCATCTTCAAAAAATGATGTATGCGCTTGATTAAGGCATTGCATTGAAATTATTTATCATGATCATTCCACGTTGCCTGATGCTGTTAGAGACGTCGGAGAAACGGAACTCGGTCATCATGGCATTAACATTTTGCCTCTCCTAAAAATGGTCAGGAACCACGAGATGGTTGGCAAAGGAGCGTTCCTTTACAAAGCCGCGGAGCAGACAGCTGTGATCCGTGGCCTGAATTTTAACGTCAGAAGTGAGGAAATTGCATTACTCCATATAGATGCTACACTTCTGGAAGCCGAGGTGAAGAAAGCAGAATTCGAAAAATCCTATCAAAAGCTATTCGACATAAAAATCATGATACCATATGGAATTCTTTTAACTAAATATTCAATTTTGAAGGCCGCTACGCTCAAATATTCAGAGTACTCCAAATTTTCTTACATACGTTTTCACGTAAAAAAAAACAATTTTTACACAAAAATTGCAATTTTCAAGCAAAACGATAAGTTTATTTTGTTGGAAATCCAATTTCTAACTATTTTAGTTCCATGAATAAAGACGAATTTTTGACAAGATAGTTGAATCTTCAATCGAATAAATGATTTTTTAATAAAAAAGATCAATTTTTAAGCTGAAAAGATACATTTTTGACAATAAAGTTAAGTTTTTGAGCTAAAAATCCAAGGGTTCAGAAAACAGTTTCGTTTCTTGTGTCATTTTTCCTGTAATTTAATTTTTCTATTTTTAACTTTTGAATTATTAATAAATTTTTTTTTAAATTCGGAGAAGATAAAATGAAAGAAATTGATTTTTAACTGATGAAATGAATCTTGAACAATGTATTGCAATCTTTACTCAAGCAGCTGAATATAAAATGAAGAATAATAATTTTCTACCAAACTGTTGAACGTTCAACTAAACATAAATTATTTTCAACCAATAATGGTACATTTTTATGTTCAGTTCATATACATAATTTTGAACCAAATACAAAAAAAATTTGGTTCTACACATTAAAAGTTTCCCTTTTGTGATGTCACATTCACAAATCAATGATAAAGCATTTCCATGAGCAATACAAAAAACAAGTGAAAATAGGGTAAAAATATATGAGATTACATGCAGGCAGGAGAAATGAATTTATAGGAGATGATTGTAGTGATTATAATTATTAATTGTGAAACCATTCCATTTCAAAAAATGACAAACCGTAGTTTTCATTTTGAATGCACACATTGAAGGCGACCTTCAAAATTCATGGTCTCTTCTAAATTCCACAGCGGATTGTCCCGGGAAAAGCACAGCAGACGTATTCCGCCTTTTCCTGGAAAAAAACCGCGCAACATTGAGTATTGTTTTGCTGAACAAAGTATAGTTGAATGTTTTCTCTCAGTGTCTGTATTGAAGTTCAATATATTCAAAAAACGAATTTTGAATGAAACTTTCACGAGAACCCTCCCAAATTATGTTCTCTTCATATTGCTAGTAAAACTCTCAAGAAGTTGCCCAGGGAAAATTTCCCTTCTATCCTCGATCTTGTCTCACGATATGGCCAGTCATTCACGAAACAAATACTTCAAAAAAATATCTCTTTCTTGTTGCAGAGTTCAGTACAGAATTTGACTGCTTACCTAATGGCGCCCCTATTCCTCATGTTCCTCGCGACAGACCTTCTACTTCCTCTGAAAGAAATCATTCACCTGTGAAGTCTCTTCTCTCTGATGAACCTCCTCTTCAAGAGAGATCCAGGTCACCTAACGGCAGTCCCACGGCTCCTTTTTCTAGATCCATGTCTTCTCCTGCCAGTTTTCCGATATCTGCTTCAAGGTCCCTGGCAACTCCTTCCAGCTACATACCTTCACCGACAAGGCTTCCTTCTCCTGATGGGAAAGGATGTGGAGTTGAACAATTTAAGTTTTAAAACTTAATTAAATCAGAGAGAAACTTTTGTTCAATATTTCGTTTTTATTATTAAAAACAAACGTTTGGAAAAAAAATGTTGATAGGAAAGTTTCATTTTCTTATTCTGTACAATTCTACATTTTCAAAAATTGATTTTTCGATTTTGAAAACTTTATTTTCTTGAGACGATCGGACAATGCTTTTACGCGTTTTCGAGCGTCAGGCTGGTTATTGCACCCGGCGGCTCAATTTTTGGTGAAATTATCATCTATCACATTTTTTGTTCATAATTAATCTTTTTCGCTTCAAAATTGTATTATTGTATTATTTGTTTAAAAGTTAATTATTTTTTTGAAAATTCAACAACTTTGGTAAAAAGTCATCCTTTTTGGTTGAAAATTTCCTTTTTAAAAGAAAAAAAACATATGTTTGGGTGGAAAAGTGAACTATTTGGTTGAAAATTCAAATACTTATTTGAAAATGAACTTTTATGTTGAAAATTCACATTTTTGGGTTGAAAATTCAACTGTTTTTTATTAAAAATTAAAATCTTTTTGGTTGAAATACCAACTATTACTATTATTATTACTATTATTGTTGGTTGAAGATTCATAATTTTAGTTAAAAATTCATCTCTTTTGTTGAAAACGCGGTTTTTTGGTAGAAAACTTTTCTTGGTTGAAAATTCAACAAATAGGTTTAAAAATCAACATTTTTGTTGAAAATTCGTCTTTTTGGGATGAATTTATCTGGTTTTTATATAAAATTCAAATCTCTTCTCGTTGAAATATGCACTATTACATTTTTTGTTGAGAATACATTTTTTTTGTTGAAACTGTAACTACTTCGTTAAAAGTTAAACTATTTTGTTAAAAATTCACTTTTTGGATAAAGATTCATCATTTTAGTTGAAAATTCATCTCTGGGTGAAAATTCGATTTTTTTGGCAGAAACCTTATCTTCTTGTTTGAAAATTAAACAGATAGGTTTACAAATCAAATTTTTGTTGCAATTTAGTCCTTTTGGATTAATTTAACTGTTTTTATATCAAAGTAAAAGGTTTTCGGTTAAAATATCAACTATCACATTATTAATTGAGAATTCATCTTTTTTGTTGAAAATTCAACTAATTCGTCAAAAGTTGAACTGCTTTGTTAAAAATTCATTGTTTTGGTTGCCAATCTATCCTTTTTGATCGAAAATTCATCTCTTTGTTTGAAAATTCGTCTTTTTAGTAGAAAATTAATCTTATTTGTTAAAAATTCATATTTTTGGTTGAAAATCCAACTATTTTCTTAAAAATTAATATATTTTGTTTAAAATGCAATATTTTTACGTGAAATATTAGAAATTTAAAGCGTTTTAATTGGAATTTAATATTAGTACCTAAATTAATTTTATTCAAAAGAATTTATTTCCCTATTTTCGTGAACATTTTTCCTTATTTCCCCTGTTTTCAGAGCATTTTGGCCTGTGAAGCCTGAGTTACCACCATAAAGATATTTTTCATTTGCAACTACAGAATTGTTTAGGAAATATGTATTTGAAATTGATATCGTCAAAAAGAATCGCTTTAAAAGCATCTTGTTTTCTAATATCTACAATTTCTGTATATAATTCTTAAAAAATGAAAAACCTTGTAAAAAAGAGGAAGAAGGAGAAAATTAGGTTAAAATTCTCGATTTTAGGTGTTTTAGGGGATTTTTCAAATTTAAGGGGGGGGGGGGGAGGGGAATTTCAAGAAAATTTTTCAGAAATGTAAAATTGTCTTTTAATTGTACCTATAAAAAAAGTAAGGTTGACATAAGGATGTTCATATTTTTGGGTTAAAAATTCTTTTTTGATAGAAATTTAATCTTCTTGGTTGAAAATACATCTGTTTGGTTCAAAATTTAAATATTTCTTTAAAAATGCATTTTATCTGGTTGAAAATTAATTTTTATACTTGAGACTTAACTATTCTATTTGAAGTTGGAAATTTATCTGTTTTAAGTAATCTTATTAGTTGAAACTTCATCTGCTTGATTAAAAATTAATTTCTTTTGTTGAAAATATAACTATTTTGTTAAAATTTCGTTTCTTTTCGTCGAAAATTAATTTTTTAACTGAAAATTTATAAGTATTCAATTTTTTGTCGAAAATTTACCTTTTTTCATAGAAATTTAATCTTCTTGGTTTAAAACTTAACTGTTTCGTTGAAAATTTATTCTCTCTGGTTGCAAATAAATTTTTTTATTGAAAATTAAACTATTACATTTGAAGTTGCAAATTTATCAGTTTTAGGTGAAATGCAACTATTTTTTTGAAAATTCATCTTTTTGGTAGTTGAAAATTTGTATTTTTGATAGAAAATTAATTTTATTTATTAAAAATTTATTTTATAGGTTAAGGAAATATATTTTTGTCAAAAATTAATACTTTCGGGTACAAAATTCATTTTTTTTGTTGAAAATTTGTCGTTTTGGTAGATAATTAATAATATTCTTTATTGAAAATTAATCGTCTTTATTGAAAATTAATATTTTTAATTCAAAATTCATTTTATTGGTTGAGGAAATATATTTTTGTCAAAAACCAATACTTTCGTTTAAAAAATTAAATTGTTTTGTTGAAAATTTACTATCTGGTTCAAAATTCTTATTTTCGGATTGAAGATTCAACTTTTTTCTTCAGAATTTGCCTTTTTGGGTTAAAAATTCAGTTATTTTCGTAAAAATTACACTATTTGGTTAAAATTTTACTCTCTGGTTGAAAATTCATATTTTTGGTCTGAAAAATCAACTGTTTTCTTTAGAATTTGTCTTTTCGGTTTGGAAATTCAACAATTTGGTTGATTTTTTTTTCTTTCATTGAAAATTTAACTCTTGTTAAAAATGAACTTTTTTGCTGAAAATTTACATTTTGGGTTGAAAATTCAACTATTCTGTAGAAAATGATTTTTATTGTCTTGAAAATTTAACAAATTTCTTAAAATTGTGTTTCTTTTTTACTGGAATTTTTTTTTTTTTTTGAAAATTCACATTTTTGACCTACAAATCAACTCGAAAATTCGTGAAAATTCAACAATTTTTACGAAAAGTCATCCTTCTTGGTTAAAAATTCACGGTTGGAAATGTAACTATTTTGTTGAATAAATGTCCTTTTTTGTTGAAAATTCGTCTTTCTCGGCACAAAATCAATCTTCTTGGTAAAAAATCCATCTGTTTAATTGAAAATTTTAGTGAAAAATTCATCTTTGGCTGAAAATTAAGTTCTTTAACTAAAAATTCACCTACTAAATTTTTTCGAAATTTTTTGAAAATGAATCTTCTTTAGTGGATAATTTATGTCTTTTTCTGGAAATTCGTATTTTCTGGTAGAAAATCTAGTCGAAAATTTCCAGTGGAAGAAATTGTTTGAAAATTGAACAATTTATTGAAAACTCGTCCTTATTTTTGGTGGAAAATTAATTTTTTAAAATGAAAATTTACAAAAATAAAAGTACAGAACTTGTTAGCATGAGAAACAACAAAGGTGAAATGCTATATGATACAGACGGGATAGTACGTTGGAAAAGTGGTAGGGGTTTGACCAACATTATTTCTTCGCCCAGTCACAGGAGTGCGATGTGAGATGCCGCAAAAATATCGATTTCAATGAGAGAAATGCCATGAGGAAGAGATGCCGTTAGGTAGAGATGCCGCAGTTGTGACTTGCCGCAGAGAGACTTGCCGCATGTGGGATAATAAGAAGTTAGTTTTTCGACGTAAAATTAGAGACATCCGCTCTGTTTAAAATCATGAACTGAAAGAACATTCTCAGAGGTACTACAGTTTAGCGACTTCAGAAAATGGAAAGAAGACACTTTGCTTTTTAAAGGGCTGCGGTAGTAAAAATGAATGACAACATGGGGCCCGGTCTTTGGGTCACTCCACCCTCGACTCCATCGCAGGGTGACCGTAGCCACCACGCGTTTTCAGATTTTTTTCCTTTTTACAACAGGCAAATATATTTTTGAAAGGTTTGCTACGTTGGTTCTCAAATTGAACGCATTAGAATTACTAGCAATATGACACATTTTCCACACCAGACGTTTACGGTAGTGACATTCATTCACACGAATTTTCGCGTTTTCAAAATCGAAAAAATGATCTTTTTCAACAATATGTCTAGTAAGCATTGTCTGTTTTTCAGGGATCTTATTTATGTCTCTTTTGTGTTCTTTAACCCTGGCTCCGAACGGACGTTTAGTTTGAGCGTTGTAAACCACATTACAATTTTGTCCTTTGCACCAAATGCCATAAACAATATTGCTGTTATGCAATTTATTTCATTTATCTTTGGTAGGTCTCAAAACTGATGCAAGCTCTCTCTTGTTTTTGAAGGCCGTGGTAATGTCGTGTTGCCCGAGAATTCTCATAGTCCTTCAACGTATGGAAGGCTAATAAATGACCTCATTTCCGCGTTTTGAGCTATTTCATCAATTCTACGCTGCTCATTTTTGGCCAAAATATTAAATCTGAGATTGATATTCTCTCTAACGAAATATTGCCGGTAAAAGTTCTCATTGAGAGTGTCCTCTACCATTTGCGAGTTATTTTGATGAAATTGTTTACCGGAGAGGAGAATGGATCTGTCGACCATATTGAAAACTACGTTTTTTTTTGTGGGTGATTAGAATCATAATTAAGGCATCTGGCAGACCACGTTGGTTTACGGAACCAATTGCAATTTATTCCTTGGCCGTTGTTCCTGTGAAAAGTGACATCTAGAAAATTGATCGCCCTATGTTCCTTCTCTAAGGTTTTCTGGGGCAGCTATTAGTATGTTATCGACGTAACAAACATACAATGGTACCTGGAAACCTATTTTCGGTAAAATAACTGTTTCCAGGTCGTCCATAACTATATCGGCTGGAACTGGTGAAAGGGGAGAGCCCATTAGTAGACCTCTTTTTTGAAAGTACATTTCTCCCTTGAAATTAACATCCGTGATACTCAGACGTAACCGAAGTCCTTCTTCAAAATGTCCCCACGGAATTTTTGTAATTTCGCGAATTTTATTCCACCTTCTACGGACCGCCTCAACTGCCTACCCTTTTGGCACATTTGTGAAAAGAGAAACAACATCTAGTAATGCGAATACGTGATTTTCCGTGATCATAAAATTCCTCATTTTTTCACTAAATCAAAGCTGTTAAGCACTCTCGATTTAGGAGCTTCGATATTATTAGCAATAACGTCTTTTAAGAAGGTTTCTAAGTCGTAAGTCGCGCTACCTACGTATGATATAATCGGCCTAAGCGGGGTACCTGTCTTATGAATTTTTGGAAGAACCTGAAATTGGATGGTTCCATTTTTTATTTTTTATTATGTTCAACTGAAGAAATGAGTTTTCAACCAAAAAATTGAATTTTCTACTAAAATTTTACATTTTGAACTAAAATACTTGAATTTTCAACCAAAAAGATGAATTTCTAACCAAGAAAATTAATTATTATACAAAAAGATTAATTTTCTACCAAAAAAGACACATTTTCAACAAAATACATGAATTTTTAACGAAATATTTGGTTTTTTAACAAAAAATATCAGTTTTCAAGAAAAAATTTCAATTTTTCAGTTTCAATTTTCGGTTAAAAAAATTATTTTCAACCAAGCTTATAAATTTTCAACTAAAATGATGAATCATTGACTAGAATAGTTTAATTTTCAACTAAAAATGCTAAGTTTTCAACCTGAAATTGGATGGTTCAATTAAAATTTTTTTATTATTTTCAACTAAAGAGATGAATTTTTAACCAAAAAGTTGAAATTTTCAACTAAAATTATACATTTTGAACTGGAATACTTGAATTTTCAACCAAAAAGATGAATTTTCAAACAAGAAAATTAAATTGTATACAAAAAGATTAATTTTCTATAAAAAATACGATTTTTCAACAGAATACATGGATTTTTAACGAAATATTTGATTTTTTTAATTTTTGATGAATCATTAACTGGAATAGTTCAATTTTCAGCTAAAAATGGTAATTTTTCAACCTGAAATTGGAAGGTTCAATTTCAAATTTTTTATTATGTTCAACTAAAGAGATACATTTTTAACTACAATGTTAGAATATTCAATTGGAATAAAAACATTTTCAGTTTAAAAAAAAAAATAATTTTCTGTTAAAGAAAAAAATAATTTTCAACAAAATAGCTCACTTTTCAACCAGAGAGATAAATTTTTTATTGAGATGATGAATCTTGAACCAAAATTAATTTTTTATCAGAAACAGTTTGGAAAATTAATCTTTTTGTATAACAATTATTTTTATTGTTTCGAAATTCATCTTTTCGGTTGATTCAATTATAGAACAACTACTTTTTGACATGATTTTAATTTTCAAGCAAAGAGATGAATAATTGAATTTTCAACTAAAAACGATCAATTATCAAACATAATAGTTCAATTTTTACTTTAAAAAATTAAATAAACTTAATTAAAATTCTCGCACTTTAAAGTATGTAGATACTTTTATTTTAACTTATCCAAAGTTTACCAATACAGTGGTTCAAAAAAGGCTTTTTTGAAGACAAAAGAGTTTTTAATTCTGTTAGAATTTAGGTTAAATAATAATTTTTGTCGCTTAGGAAAACTGGATCTGATGATTATAAGTGTTGCCTCAAAAGTGATAAGTTTGAAACATGAAAAAAGACTTAAAAATCATCGATACAATGATTTTATGACATTCCAATTTTTTTTACTTTTAAAAAATTATTGAAATTGTAATCAAAATCTCATTTTATTTTCTATCAAAGATTCTATATAATAATAATAACTTTAATGTTTTAATTTCTGAGGATGCTGTTATTCTACCTGATTTCACGAGTTCACATTTTGGCTGCACTGACAAAATATATGGTGTATTGCAGCGCAGCGGATCCCAATACCGTTTCAGTTTTAAATATTGCATCGTTCACCCAGGCGGAAATATTATATATAGTTTATATATAGTGTGAAGTACTATATATAATATTCATTTGTTTTATACATATTTTATATGAAACAAATGAATATTATATATAATACTTCACACTATATATAAACTATATATGTGAAATATATTTACAAAAAAATTATTTCTAATTCACGCTTTTTTGGAACGACTGAAAAATCCCGAAAAATAAAATTGCTGGAACTGTAAAATTCCCGAATAATAAAATTTCAGAATTAAAAAATTCCCGAGTAATAAAATCCCCGAATAATAAAATTTTTGAATAATAAAATTTCCGAATTTAAGAATTTGCGAATAATAACTTTCCGGAATTGTAAAATTCGCGAATTATAAAATTTCCAAACAGTTTATAATATTACCAAATTTGAAAATTCCCAACAGAAAATTGCCGATTTATAAAATAGACGAACTAGAAAATTCCTGAATTTAAAAATATTTTATTTTTTCAATAAATATAATTTATTTATTAAAATAAATAGTGAAATATATTTACAAAAAAATTATTTCTAATTCACGCTTTTTTGGAACGACTGAAAAATCCCGAAAAATAAAATTCCTGAAACTGTAAAATTCCCGAATAATAAAATTCCCAAACAGTTTATAATATTACCGAATTTAAAAATTCTCGACAAAAAATTGCCGATTTATAACATGGGCGAACTAGTAAATTTCTGAATTTAAAAATATTTTGTTTTTTCAGTAAATATTATTTCTTTATTAAAATACAATTGTTGAATATATTTATAAAAAAAAATTATTTCTAATTCAAGAAAAATCACGAAAAATAAAATTCCTGAAACTGTAAAATTCCCGAATAATAAAATCCCCGAATAATAAAATTTTCGAATGATAAAATTCCCAAACATTTTATAATATTACCGAGTTTGAAAATTCTCGACAGAAAATTACAGATTTATAAAATCGACGAACTAGAAAATTCTGGAATTTAAAAATATTTTGGTTTTTCAATAAATATAATTTATTTACAATTGAATTTATTTACAATACAATTTATATACAAAAGTCAAATATATTTAGAAATTTTTTCTTCTAATTTACATTTTTTTGGGACGACTGAAAAATCGCGAAAAATAAAATTCCTTAAACTTGTAGAATTCCCGAATAATAAAATTATCGAATAATAAAATTCCCAAACAGTTCATAATATTACCGAATTTGAAAATTCCCAACAGAAAATTGCCAATTTATAAAATAGATGAATAAAAAAATTCCCGAATTAAAAAATATTTTGTTTTTTCAATAAATATAAATTATTTAATTAAATACAATAGTCAAATATGTTCATAAAAAAATGATTTCTAATTCACCTTTTTTTGGGACGACTGAAAAATCGCGAAAAATAAAATTCCTGATACTGCAAAATTCCCGAATAATAAAATTGTTGAATAGTAAAATTCCCAAGCAGTTTATAATATTACCGAATTTAAAAATTCCCGATTTATAAAATAGACGAACTAGGAAATTCCCAAATTTAAAAATATTTTGTTTTTTCATTAAATATTATTTCTTTATTAAAATACAATAGTGAAGTATATTTATAAAAAAATTATTTCCCATTCACGAAAAATCCGGAAAAATAAAATTCCTGAAACTGTAAAATTCCCGAATAATAAAATTTCCTAATTGGAAAATTCCCGAATAATAAAATTTTCGAATAATAAAATTCCGATTTATAAAATAGACGAACTACAAAATTCCCGAATTTAAAACAATTTTGTTTTTTCAATAAATATAATTTATTTATTAAAATATAATAGTGGAATATATTTATGAAAAAATTATTTCTCATGTTTTATGTTTCTAAATTTATTGTTTGAATTTAAAATAACAATAATTAAATAAAAATCTTTATTATTCGGTAATATTATAGACTGTTCGGGAATTTTCCAATTCGGTAATATTACAAACCTATCGAGAATTTTATTATTCGGGAATTTTCCAGTTTTGGAATTTATCAATGCGGTAATTTTATAAAATGTTCGGGAATTTTTAAATTCGGTAATATTATAATCTATTCGGGAATTTTATTATTCAGGAATTTTCAAATTCGGCAATACTATAATCTGTTCGGGAATTTAATGATTGAAGAATTTTCAAATTCGGTAATATTATAATCTATTCGGGAATTTTATTATTCAGGAATTTTCAAATTCGGCAACACTATAATCTGTTCGGGAATTTAATTATTGAAGAATTTTCAAATTCGGTAATATTACAAATCGTTCGAGAATTTTATTATTCGGAAATTTTCCAATTTGGGAATTTTTTTAATTGGTAATATTACAAACCGTTCGGGAATTTTCTTATTCCGTAATTTTACAATTCGACAATATCAAAAACTGTTCGGGAATGTTTAAATTCGATAATATTGTAAATTGTTCGAGAATTTTATTATTCGGGAATTTTTCAACTCGGTAATATTATAATCTGTTCAGGAATTGTATTATTCGGGAATTTCATTATTCAGAAATTTTTAAATTCGGTAATATTATAAATTTTTCGGGAATTTTTAAATTCGGTAATATTATAAACTGTTCGGGAAGTTTATTATTCGGGAATTTCATTATTCGGTAATATTATAAACTGCTAAGAAATTTTCCAATTTGGGAATTTTATTATTCGGGAATTTTCAAATTCGGTAATATTATAAACTGTTCGGGAATTTTATTATTCGGTAATATTATAAATTGTTCGGGAACTTTCCAATTCGGTAAGATTATAATCTGTTCGGGAATTTTCAAATTCGGTAATATTATAGACTGTTCGGGAATTTTCTAATTTGGGAATTTTATTATTCGGCAATATTATAAACTGTTCGGGAATTTTATTATTCGGTAATATTATAAATCTTTCGGGAATTTTTAAATTCGGTAATATTATAAATTTGTCGGGAATTTTTAAATTCGGCAATATTACAAACTGTTAGGGAATTTTCTAATTTGGGAATTTTATTATTGGGGAATTTTCCAATTCTGTAATATTATAAATTGCTCGGGAATTTTCTTATTTTTGAATTATTTTATCCTGGAATTTTCCTATTTGACAATATCATAAATTGTTCGGGAATTTTCAAATTTGGTAATATTATGGACTGTTCAGGAATTTTCCAATTTGGGAATTTTATTATTCGGCAATATTATAAACTGTTCGGGAATTTTATTATTCGGTAATATTATCAATTTTTCGGGAATTTTATTATTCGGTAATATTATAAATTTTTCGGAATTTTCAAATTCGGTAATATTATAGACTGTTCGGAAATTTTCTAATTTGGTAATTTTATTATTGGGGAATTTTCAAATTTTGTAATATTATAAATTATTCGGGAATTTTATTATTTTGGAATTATTCTATCCCGGAATTTTCCTATTTGACAATATCATAAATTGTTCGGGAATTTCATTATTCGGGAATTTTCAAATTTGGTAATATTATAGACTGTTCAGGAATTTTCCAATTTGGGAATTTTATTATTCGGGAATTTTCAAATTCGGTAATATTATATATTTTATTATTTTTTATTTTATTTTATATTTATTTATATTATTTATTTATATTATTTTATATTTCAATTTTATTATTCGGGAATTTTCAAATTCGGTAATATTATAGACGGATTTAAAAGAGTTTAGAATATTTGAAAATATTCTAAGGAATTCAACAAGATTAAATTTTTTGAAAGGATTTTAAAATTTCCTAGGATTTTCAAAAGGTATTCAGGATATCAATGAAATTTAGAAGATTTTAAAAGGATTTCTCAGGATTATAGAAAATTTATAAAGATTTAAAAATTTCTTAGGAATTTTAAATGATTTAGCGTAAAGAAAAAATTATTGTGATATATTGCTATAAATTTGCATGTGTCTGTTGTTAAACTGTATGTTTGAAAAAATTAGTGTTTCCTTAATTAATAAGTATGACTAAATTAAATATTTTAATTATTACACCTGGCTGCTTTTGAATTATACACTTTTACACCAATTTCGATTTTAAATTTTGGATTTCAACCAAGCTTTTCAAAAGATATCCAATATGCCAATGACGTTTAAAAGATTTTAATGAGATTTAAAAGGTTTAAAAAGATTTCGAAGATTTCAAGGAATTTTACAATATATGAGGGATTTATGGGATTTAAAAATAAATCAAAAGATTCCATAATATTGTGTTTTGAAAGTTTTCAATGGATTTCAACGGACTTGAAATATCCCAATTGATTTCAAAGCTTTGGGACATTTTCTGCTTTTTTCAAATTAAATTTACAGGATTTGAAATATTTCAAAAGATTTCAAAGCTGTTAGGACATTTAAAAATATTTCAATCGATTTTGAAGGGCTTTTTCTGATTGTATGGGATTTTAGGCGATGTAAAAGATTCCATGGGATTTCAAAGCTTTTAGGGCATTTTTAATGATTTCAAGGGATTTTAAAGGTCTTTTTCTGCTAATATGGGATTGTAGTGGACTTAAAAGGTTCCAAGTGATTTCAAAGCTTTTAGAGCATTAAAAAAAAAGTAATGAATTTTATAGGGCCTTTTCCGATTTTGGGGGCTTTTACAGGATTTCAAAGCTGTTAGGGCATTTTAAAAGATTTTAATCGATTTTAATGAGCTTTTTCTAAAAGTATGGGATTCAAAAGGTTCCAAGCGATTTCAACGCTTTTAGTGCATTTTGAAAGGTTTCAATCAATTTCAAAGGGCTTTTTCTGCTAATCTGGGATTTTGGGGAATTCAAAAATCAAAATTTTAAAAAACTATTTAAAAATTAAAAAAAAATTGTAATGAATTTTAAAGGGCCTTTTCTGATTTTGTGGGGTTTACAGGATTTCAAAGCTGTTAGGGCATTTAAAAATATTTCAATTCATTTTAAAGGGCTTTTTCTGATAATATGTGGTTTTAGGGGATTTAAAAAGCAAAATTTTAAAACATTATTTAAACATTTTTAAACATTTTTAATGGATATTAAAGGGCCTTTTTCTGATTTTGTGGAGTTTAATTTACAGGATTTAAAAGATTTCAAAAGATTTCCAAGCTGTTATGGCGTTTTAAAAGACTTAAATCGATTTTAAAGGGCTTTTTCTGATTTTATGGGATTTTAAGGCATTTAAAAGATTCCAAGGGATTTCAAAGCTTTTAGGGCTTACAATTTATTTTTTTATTTTAAAGGGGCTTTTCCGATTTTGGGGGCTTTACAGGATTTCAAAGCTGTTAGGGCATTTCCAAAGATTTTAATCAATTTTAAAGGGCTTTTTCTAAAAATATGGGATTTAAAAGGTTCTAAGGGATTTCAAAGCTTTTAGGGCATTTCAAATGTTTTTAAGGGATTTAACAGCTCTTAGGGCATTTTGAAAGGTTTCAATTGATTTTAAAGGGCTTTTTCTGCTAATAATTGCTATTGAAATAGATTTATTTTTATTGTCTTGTTTCTATAATTACAAAAAAAGTTCGCACCCTACAAAAAAAAACAATTTTATCATTATACATTTTGTTGCAACTGTTGTCGTTTTTCTATAAATTTAATTATTTTTCCAGTGTTATTTTGAACGAGTTGAACCAAAAACATGCATCCTAGCGTAAGGTGGTCCTATCAAAAATGATTGATAGCAAATTCGTAGACCTTTTATGGGTGACGAGCTTTTGTTTTTAATTATTTCTGAACTGTTGTCATTTCTCCAAAAATTTAATTTGTTCATTTTTAATGCATATTTCACGAATGAAACAGAAAGTGCGCTCTCTATTATTGAATTACACTGGTCAACGTTTTTCTAACACTTTCATCTCAGTATGACCTTGACGTGACCTTTAAATCACCTCTTAGTGAACTCACACGGTTAAGCGAACCCCAGATTCGGACTCAGCGAACCCCAAACCCTATATAGGATTTTTCTCACATTTTTCTAACACTTTCGTGTCAGTATGACCTTGACGTGACCTTGAAATCACCTCTGGATGAACTCACTGGGTTAAGCGAACCCCAGATTCTGACTCAACGACCCCAAAAACCTATATACATATTTTTTCAGATTTATTGAGCCAGTTTCCCTCACTTTGACCTTGAAATGACCTTGAGTTAGACGTGGTAGAGTGTAACCGACCTCGGATTTAAAATCAGCGACCACAAAAACCCTAGTATTCCCCAATGAAGTCCGCTGATAAATCTTGTATCAAATGTTGACCAGTGTTATTTAAGACAAATTTGTAGATCTTGTTTGGTTGAACAACTTTTATTTATTTATTTTGTTCTTATTTGTGTTGTTTTTCTGAAATTTTTTTTTTATATTCAATGTAAGTTTTTGCGATTAAAACAAAAACTAGTCGTCCTATGAAAAAAGTAATTAATAAAAAATTCATAGATCTTTTTTGGATGAATAAATTTTTTTTGTACCTGTGTCGTCTTTGCAAAAATTTAATTTTTAAATTTTTTTCTTGATAAAGAAATTTTTTAAAGAATCTGTATTATCATTAGAGAAAAACAGAAAATTTTCAAGGTCTTTGCCAGACTAGTTGGAGTTATAAATTGAAAATTAATTGAAAATTATATTTAATTTATAGCTCCATCTAGTCTGAAAAATACGTTGAAAATTTTCTGTTATTCTCTAATGATAACTTAGCACCTGACCGGAAATCAGAAGTTTTGTGGTGAGCATCCTAGTGGAGTGAAAGAAGAAGATCCTTTGCCCAGAAAAATATTGATTAAAAATTTTTTTTATTAAATTTCACGAATTAACCAAAAATTGCGCGCCCTATCGAAAAAATTATTCCAAACAAGTTGTGGACCTTCTTTGGTTCAACAACTATTGTCTACTCATTTTTTCCGTGTCTCACAAATTCGTTATCGTAATTTCCGGCAGAAACTTTTTTCCTCTTATTCTTTCGTCCTCCGTGGCAGATTGTTTTTTCTCGTAAATGGGTATTTACTATTTCCGACTATTTTTTTTAAATCCTGCTTGGAAGCGATTCGCTACGTCGAATCTTGACATAATGAAAATATTTCTCAGACCATAAGTTTCATAACCGCTTAAGCCTTTTTACGCTAGTATAAAGAGATGTCACGTGGATTTCCAAAACTAAAGAATCACTTTTTACAGAATTTTTTCTGTAGTTCTTTTTATTTTTGTTGCATAATGTATCATCAAAATATAATACAAATCATATTTCTGGACATTTACCCGTAAATTCAGGTCGAAATGGGTCACCTTCGGCAGGTGCTAACTCGCGATCTATTGTAGTTAGTACCAGATGACTGGACTAATTTGAACTCATGAAGCTAACAATTTTTTAATTAAAAAAAAAAAAAAACTGAACTCTAAATTAAAGCACTTAAAATGGGATTCTTGAATTTTAATCTTTTGAAACTGAACACTACAATATTTCTTCAAAAAATTTTTTGTTTAACAGCTCAATAATTTACATATATAAAATGGAAGGTATTAACACTTTTCGATTGAAGAATTTCAAATCTGATGAAGTGAAAGTGTTATCATTTTCAATTCACTGAATTGAACAGTGAATCAACAAATTGTTAAATTTTTTAAATGCTATCATTTTAAGCTAGAAATAGTAACTTTTTAAATGAGAAGTTAAATTATTTTAATTTGAAGTAGCATAAAATGGATAATTGTTGAAAATTTTTCTTTTTTTATGAAATATTTTTCGAATTTTCTTAAAAAATTTTTTTCGAAATAAAAAATAATACAAAAACTTCTGAAAAATACAAACGAAAAATGTTTATTATCCTAAAATCTTTCAAAAACCTTAGATAGTTTAAAAAATTTATTTAAAAATGGTCAAAAAACTACACTTCGTTTTAAATGTTTTGAAATATTTTCAAAACTTCTAAATATTTTTTTAAATGATTCAAATTTTTAGTAAAATTTTGTTACAAACCTGCAAAATTAAAAAAATCAGTCAAGTAGCCGAGAGCGCATACAAGGAAATACTTTTTGAAACCAAATTTTATTTTAAAAAATTTTTTAAAAAAATGTAAAAAAATTTTCGGATAAAAATGTTTGAAACAAATTTTTAATCAATAAAAATTATGTAAAAAAATGAAAGAATAAAATTTTTTAAAAACATTTTTCAAATCATTTTTTGAAACTATTTTCTTTAAAGAAAAAACTTTATTAAGTCGTTGAAACCTTCCCGTCGCAAATTTTCCTTCCCCCACTCCACCTACTTTCTCCTATCCCCAGATTCTTTTTTGATAATTTAGGAAATCTTTTAAAATCCTTTTAAATATTCCCCTAAAACTAATTTTTTTAAATAAAAAGACCTTTTCAATTCCCTAAGAATCGTAAGAAAATTTGTTATTCTAATAAAACCTTTCGCAATTCTTAAAAAGCTTCTAAATTTTTTGTTGCAAACCTAAAGAAATGTACACTTTTTAAAAATTATTTGAAATCATTTCAAGATTTACATTAAGTTTGAATCTTTTCAAAAATTCTCTTGAAAAAAAACATATCTTGACATTAATCGATTTTTTTCTAAATTACTAAGTGTTCAAATGTTATTTATACATCAAAATTTAATAATGTCACTTACAAATCAAAATTTTTCAAAATAAAAAGTCCTTTTCAATTATCCTAGGAATCGTAAAAAAAATTTTTTATTCTCATAAAACCTTTCACAATTCTTGAAAAGCTTCTATATTTTTTGTTTCAAACCTAAAAAAAAGGTACATTTTTTTAAATTATTTCAAGTCATTTCAAGTCATTTCTTTAAAATTTTTATGATTGAAGGCTTTCTATTTCAAAATTTCCAGTTTAAAATATTTGATTTATAATTGCTAGTTTTATATGAACAGTCAAATATTTATACTAATTGAATAATTGTCCTTTTTTCTAATTAAAATTTTTACATTCTCATTCATGAGAGTGTAATGTAATCGTCCAAATTTGCGATCTCTGGTTTTTAACGGATCTTTATTACTCGATTATCAAGATCAATTGTCTGTCATGAATTTTTCTGAGTAGCACCTGTCGAGTGTCAGTTTTTACGCCACCTCTAAGTTATGTCCGTCTAGATGTACTTTTAAATTGAAAAGCTGTGCTTCTTATAAAAATTTCCTACATCCTACATTCAACTCTTCTATTTTTTTTGACAAAATTACCTTTGTTGCTTGGAGATACAACTATTTGCTTAAAAATTACGTTATTTGTTGAAATTTTGTATTTTCGGGTGAAAAATAAAGCTTTCTATCTGAGAATTCAACAATAAGAGTTAAAGATTCATTATTATAGTTGGAAAATCTGTTGTGGAACAGATTTCATCTTATTTCATTCTTTTTGATTGAAAATTTGACGGTTTTGCAGATAATTTGCCTGTTAGGCTTGAAAAGTCCGCAATTTCTTTGAGACGCGTTTTCTCAATCGAGCACTGGTTCTTCAGATTTTCAAAAAAAAAAAAATTATTCTTTGTCATTCTTTAATTTTAAGTAACTCGAGGTATGTAAATGAGCAATCGTTTATTAGATGATAAGAGAATTTTCCTTTTTTCACATGCGCCTCGTGAAAAAATAGTCTGAACCAAATTGGTAATCAAAGAACGAGGTAAATATCTAAGAGTTTTTCTGGATAAGAAGCTGTTATGGAACGACCACCTGGAAAATAAGTGCAGGAAGCTAGTAGCGGCTCTATGGCTCTGTAGGAGGGCCATAGGAAAAAGCTGGCGCTTGGAACTGGAGACACTCATGTGGATCTACACAGATATCTCGCAACCCAGGCTAACCTATGCGGCTGTGGTCTGGCGGAGCAGGGTCGAGCTATCCACTGTATAGTCTCGACTGGAAAAAATCAGGGGACTGATTTTGAGAGGCATCACTGGTACTTTGAAGTCGACACCCACGATGGCTCTGGGGGCACTAATAGGGTTGTAGCCCCTCTATCTTGCCAATAAGGCCGTGGCTGCCAAGGCAGCCTGGAGACTTAATTTGATGAATAAGAGAAGGATCTCGACAGCAATGGAGATCCCAGTCGACATCGCGAGGAGGCCGACCCGGAACATGCCCAGGGACAAAATAGCCACTTTCTACCTCTTCGACAAGAAGTATCGAGTTAGCCTATCCGCGAAGGAGGAATGGGTCAACAGTGACGCACTCATGCCCAGTGAAGAAGACAACTGCTTTACAGATGGCTCTAGGAACGAGGAGAATGCAGTCGAGATGGGGTCCCAGGCCACATTCCAGACAGCAGGGCTGCTATATTGGCCTTTAATGGAACAAGGATCACATCGCTGTTAATATGGGAATGCTTTAAGGCACTAAATATACTAGCGACGGAAAACCAAGTTACTCTGCTATGGATCCCTGGACACAGGGATATCAAGGGCAATAAGATATCGGATAGGCTAGCCAAACTAGCAGGCAGAAGACATTTTACTCGATCCGTGCCAGTCGTAGGTATTTCCAGTAGCTCAGTCAATAAAGAAATAACCAGTTGGCTGACTGAGGAACATCAGAGTGATTGGGATTTGTTCTCTGGTCGCAGACAGGCCAAAGCGCGGAAAGTCCCCTCTGTCGTCTGTGTTGAGAGGATAATGAGACAGTTACTCACACTCTTTGTAACTGCCTTGCGATTGTGGGGAAACGTCTAACACTCAGAGGCAGTTACTGCATCAGTGAGTCAGAGATATCAGCCAACAGCGTGGCTGCGGTCCTCTTTATATGGAGAGGGCTTTGGGGTAACGCTTAGGCTCTTGGAAAATTTCCGAAAAATAAAATTCCAAATACTGCAAAATTCCCGAATTGGAAAATTCCCAAATAATAAAATTTCCGAATAATAAAATTCCCGAATTGGAAAATTTCCGAAAAATAAAATTCCAAATACTGCAAAATTCCAAAATAACAAAATTCCCGAATTACAAAATTTCCGAATAATAAAATTCCCGCATGGGAAAATTTCCGAAAAATAAATTTCACAACACTGAAATTCCCGAATTGGAAAATTCCCATATAATGAAATTCCCGAATAATAAAATTCCCGAAATGCAAAATTTCCGAATAATAAAATTCCCGAATTGGAAAATTTACGAAAAATAGAATTCCAAATACTGCAATATTCCCGAATTGGAAAATTCCCAAATAATAAAATTCCCGCATTGGAAAATTTCCGAAAAATAAATTTCACAACACTGTGAAATTCCCGAATTTGGAAAATTCCCATATAATGAAATTCCCAAATGATAAAATTCCTGATTTGCAAAATTTCCGAATAATGAAATTCCCGAATTGCAAAATTCCCGAATAATAAAATTTCCGTATAATAAAATTATTCTGAATTCGAAAATTTCTGAAAATTAAAAAGCACAACATTTCCCGGTATTGAAAAGTTCACTGATAATGAAATTCCCGAAAAATAAAATTCCAGAATTGGAAAATTCCCAAATAATAAAATCCCCGAATAATAAAATTCTCGAATTGCAAAATTCCCGAAAAATAACATTCCAGAATTGGAAAATTCCCAAATAATAAAATCCCCGAATAATAAAATTCTCGAATTGCAAAATCCCCCAAAAATAAAATGCCCGAAAAATAAAATTCCCAAATAATAAAATTCCCGAATAATAAAATTCCCGAATTGCGAAATTTCCCAAAAATAAAATTTCCAACACTAAAATACCCGAATTGGAACATTCCCAAATAATAAAATTCTCGAGTTGGAAAATTTCCAAAAAATAAAATTCCCAACAATGTGAAATTTCCGAATTGGAAAATTCCCAAATAATATAATTTTTGAAAAATAAAATTCCTGAATTGAAAAGTTCCCTGATAATAAAATTCCTGAATTGGAAAATTTCCGTAAAATAAAATTCACAACACTGTAAAATTCCCGAATTAAAAAATACCCAAATAATGAAATTCCCGAATAATAAAATTCCCGAATTGCAAAATTTCCGAATAATAAAATTCCTGATTTGGAAAATTTCCGAAAAATAAAATTCATAACACTGTAAAATTCCCGAATTGAAAAATTTCCGAATAATAAAATTCCTGAACTGGAAAATTTCCAAAAAATAAAATTCACAACACTGTAAAATTCCCAAATAATAAAATTCCCGAATTTCAAAATTTCCGAATAATGAAATTCCTGAATTGGAAAATTTCCGAAAAATAAAATTCACGACACTGTAAAATTCCCGAATTGGAAAATACACAAATAATGAAATTCCCGAATTGGAAAATTTACAAAAAATATAATTCCCAACACTGTAAATATCCCGAATTGGAATATTCCTGAATAATAAAATTCCCAATTTGAGGAATTCTCGAATAGTAAAATAGTAGAATCTGAAAATTTCCGAAAAATATAATTCTCAACACTGTAAATATCCCGAATAATAAAATTCCCGAATTGGAAAATATTCAAATAATAAAATTTCTGAATCGAAAAATTTCCAAAAATTATAATTCCCAACACTGTAAATATCCCGAATAATAAAATTCCC
Source organism: Andricus grossulariae (assembly GCA_011634705.1). Classification (NCBI taxonomy): domain Eukaryota; kingdom Metazoa; phylum Arthropoda; class Insecta; order Hymenoptera; family Cynipidae; genus Andricus; species Andricus grossulariae. The sequence continues at coordinate 150,924,112 of JAABKJ010075445.1, read as the reverse complement.
GACAAATAATATATAGGACCATTAGCAGTGACCTCGCATGGAAACGATGAGATGACTAGATCCAGATATCGCTCATTAATATTATTTATATCATTGTACTGCTTCAATTGATGAATATCCATGAAAGTTTGTGAGGTGGATGATTTAGTATCAGTCATCCCATCGTTAATTAAGTAGATTGATTTTGGTATATTAAAATCGCCAAGTATCGAGATTCTATTATCCCATATTGTAGATAAAGTTGTAATATTCTCGAAAAATTCCTTCGATTCCTTGGCAGAAATCTCTGGGTGGATATAAGTAGCAATAAGAATGAATGCGTTTACATCGGAAATTATCTCAACAGCAGTCGTATTAATTTGAGGTACCGCGTTAATAATAGAGGAAACATTAATATTTCCAGAGGTAAAGGTAGCTTTCACGGCGATGAGCATGCCACCCCCTCTTCTATCTGACCTGTCATCGCGATAAACATTAAACAGATCCAGATCAAAATGTTCAGAGCTATTTACATTGCTTTTCAACCAGGTTGCGATGAAAACAATAAAATCATAATCAAATAAATCTTGGGTGCCACTCAGATCACTCATTTTGGTATTGAGTCCGCGAAAATTTCGATAATAATTGGATAAATCGTTAAACAAGTCAAGATATATGATATGTGAATTATTAAATGTATTGTTTACCTTACTATAGTTATGATCTTATTCGCATTCTGAAAGGCGTGAGGAGTTATTTTTTTCATCCTTATAATTTTAAATTCTCCGTAAATTTCCCTGATACTGATGTCTGATTCTCCTCTGCTGCGGCGTTCCTGCAGAGTTCTTCGCAGCTCTTCGTTTCACTCCCTTTTTAGGGGAGTGCGGTCATGGGCTAATAATATTTTGTTTTCGGAGTTTAATTCTTGAGGACGAGATCTCACACTCTTCCATTATTCCTTAAGAATCATTTTCACATCCATGTGTTTTTGAAACGAGGTAATGATTGGTCGAGGTGGATGAGAGTTCTGTTGATATTTTACAATTCTTGTTATCTTCATAATTGGATTCGGGTCATGCGAATTCAAAAATAACAAGAGATAGTCATTCACCTCAAGAGTATCAGATTTTAATAACTCAGAGGGGGTTACTTCACAGGAACAGTCATCTTCGTTGCACCCATACAGAACAATATTAGACTCTTGTACCATTCTTTTAGACATCTCAGATAAGCAACGAGAAGCAATAGAGTTCTCTAAGACCTGGTTCAGGAAATTATGCGGGGTACCATCCTCTTGAATCTCTTGTACCTTCACTTCCAGAGAGTCAATTCTTTCCAAGGCATCGTTTAATTTTCCAGAATAATAATCGATTTCCTATGAAACTATTTTGATTTGAGACGATATAAATTCCTCGAAATCTTTTTTCGACTTTAAGTATTGCTCCTGCAGGATCTTGACTAGATCATCAGATGTAATAGAAGAAGTTGGGCTGGGTGAGGTGAATCTTCTTGGCTTGAATCCACAGAATTTTGTATTTCGAGTACTAGTAGTTGTAGCTAGCTTCGTACACCCAGGGTGATAAAAACTCCACAAGGACACGAAGAAGTATCCTCTATTATTTTTGAATTACACTGTTTAAACATTCTGTCAGGCATTTTGTTAGTTCAAAGCCATACAAATCTGAAGTGAAGTAAACGGTATCAGGATAGGTATCGTGACACCGCTTACTCAGTTTGTGTATGATATGATTCTTATAGAAATTCACAAACACATTGACACTCTGATTCACTGACACAGGTTTAAGATAGAACAAAAGGACGCGCAAATTGGCAGAAACAGTAGACGCGCAAATCAAGTCAACCCTAACGGAGCGCGACTTTTTCAGCTGCGCATGTATCGAAAAGCATTACTATTGATAGAACATATTTATTGATTTCAAATCGACCGCGGTTTTCGCCACATACGCATTTAAAAAAGTTGCTTATAGGGGGCACAGCGATACAAGGCCGGGCAGCCAATGAAAGTCGCTTGATAAAAAGAACCTGCCTACTCACGGTAGAGGTGGGGGCCCCTCCAGCCCTAGAATAACCAAACATTTACGTTTCAAGGCCAGTAGAATAAAAGGAAGTTGACTGTATTAATTTATTAAACAATTTTCATAAAGACATGCAGAATTTTGCTATTTCCCAAGGAATAGGCACAATTTGTTTACTGAGTCAACTAAGAATGTCTTTTCGATGACTTTTTTCTATGCTGCTTTTGTAAATTGACAAGAATTATTTATTATTTAAACAATTGCGATTATAAAATCAAGAGTATAGCCACTTTTTAACAAATTGGCTCAATTTGCTTACGGAATTACCAAGGATAAATTTTCAATAACTTTTTCTAGGAGACTTTGCAAATTCACAATAATTATTCATTATTTGAACAATTTGTATACACTTATTCAGATTTTTTTTTTCCAAGAAATAGGCAAAATTTGTCTACGGAGTCAACTAAGAATGTATTTCCGATGACTGTTTTCTATGTTGCACGCTTTTTTCCCCGAGAATTATATATCGAAAACTATAAAAGCTACAAAAACGTGGTTGCTTCCGTTCAATTCAGCGATAAATTTCCATCCGAAAACCATGAATATAAACATAAAACATGTACTCATACTCATTAAAAAAATAAGAGTATGTATGCAAATATTATCAACTCGAGGATTCAGGGAAATAACCAGAGACTGCTAAAGTTTCGAAGTAGTATAATGAAAAAACTAATTTGATTTTTATAATTATTTGCATAAAAATAATCTTTTGATATAAGTATTCAACAAAATACTTCTTTGCTTTTGACAAACAAAAATGAACTATATTAGGTAGGTACTAGATCCATAAAAAGAAGTTATTGCGTTCAATTGTTCACTGTTTGGATGACTGAAAAAAATCGACGGTGGCGCTGTTGTGTTTCTTGGGGCTTGACTTGAAAATACAGGGGCGCGTTGGGCAGTTCCACTCGAAATAAAGAGTTGCTACCACTTTGAAAAAAAGTTCGGTCCTTTTTCCGCGTACGCGAGTACTTGAGGGTTCAGAAATTTCGATTTAAAAATTATGACTGTGCCATTTTTTAACGAATAAGCTTAATTTGCTTACGGAATTACCAAGGACGTATTTCCAATAACTCTTTTCTACAAGACTTTGGAAATTTGCAATAATTATTAATTTGTTGAAGAATTTTTCAAAACATATTCAAAGTTTAGATATTTTTCAAGGGATAGGTATAATTTATTTACGGAGTTAACTAAGAATATCTTTCCGATTACTTTTTTCTATGTTGCTTTTCTAAATTTACAAGAATTATTAATTATTCAAACAATTGCGATTAGAAAATTAAGAGTTTAGCCATTTTTCTAGAATTGGGCTCAAGTTGTTTACGGAATTACCAAGGATGCATTTACAATAACTCTTTTCTACCAGACTTTGCAAATTTACAATAATTACACAGATCTGTAAAAATGGATTGCGATTGTTGTTGGCCAACTAAGGGTCATTTCCGATGTAATTTTCTGCGTAGAATCCGAATTCAAGATATATATATATATATATATATATATATATATATGTGTGTAGTATGTTTCTATTTATTCTATTTATTATTAATTTTTAATCCAATAATATAAATATGTTTTCCAATTAAACAGTATCTGGTTTCGATTTCTTTTTAGTACAAATATTTAAAAATCTAATTTGAAAATGTCAAGATCGAACTCATTAAGCGTTAAATGAAATTAATTTATTGTTAGACTATCATACGCGTGCACTAAATTTTGTATTAACATTATTTTACTTATTTTTTTATTTTATTTCAATAAATATTTGCATAGTGCTGTTTGTATAATTTTTAGTAGACTGGTAATTATGGCCCGTGCTGTAAAATAAAGGGGGGTATAGTGTAAGTGCGGGGCACGGTGACTCTCGCAAATAATGCTCGTGTTTTTTGATTTTCATATTAGTTTTTTTTTTACATAAAATAGCTTTCTTGGGTACTAAAGAAAGCTATTTTACGTAAAAACCTAATATGAAAATGAAGAAAGATCAGCATTAATTACAAGAGTCACCGTGCCCTACACTGACACCATACCCCACTTTCCCCTACTCATTTCACAACATCACAAACATTAAAGAAAATTATATAATGGTAATAGAGATATTTTTAACGTAAATACACATTTATTAGACATATTATAGTCAATATTTAACTACATTACCTAAAAGTAAACAATTTATGTTACTTAATTTAATAAAGCAAACAATTATCTTCATTGAAACATTAAAATAATCTTCCATGTATTTTTTCTTAATTTGAACCTAAATTTCTGAAAAACATATTTATTAATAACATTTAAAACTAATTCAAAAAAGTAAAATAAAACATATGTACATATAATGGTGAAAATTGGATTCAGATACTCATTTTACATCACAAACCTTTTTAAATATAATTAAATGTTTATTTTAAAAATTATGGCGAATATTCAATTACATGACCCGAAAGGAAATAATCCATTTATATTACATAATTTAAAAAAATCATATTTCAATCTTTATGTAATTCAATATTGTGAGAAAAGTTAATCAGGTAATAATTATTTAATCAGTTCAAAGCATAAAAAGCATTAAACAATTATTTTAATTGAAACATGCAAATAATTTTTACCTTATATAATTTTTTAATTTGAACTTAAAATGCTGAATTTTTGATTTATTAGTAACCTTTTAAAATTTAAACTAATTCCAGAAAATGTAAACTTTAAAAGAAAAATAATTAAAGCATATGTTAAAACATACATATAATTCAAATATAATGTACATATAATTTGAAATTTTAATTGAGCTACTCATTTCACAACATCACAAATTGAAAAAAAAATATATATATATATAATTGAAATATAAGTATTTTAAACGTGAATAAACTTTTATTAAAATAAAAAATGAAATCAAAATACATCGCATAAATGTAGAAAAATTAATGAAATACATTCCACGTATATTAAGAGATAATCAGACTCGAAAAATTCATAAATTTTACTTTATAATATAGCACTGCGGTGGCGCCACGAATTGAGACTATTTTGTCATTCATCTAGTAGAATATAGTAGAATTATATCGGCCGAAGTAGAACACGCATAATGATAAAGTAGAACATCTGTGACTGGACGAGAAATGTAGAAAAATTACTGAAATACATTTTACGTCGTGTATTAAGACATTCAATAATAAGTTACCTGAATTAAATAAATGTATCAAAATTAATGAAATAAATTTTACGTATTAAGCCGAATGATAATTCCGGATGTCAGATTCGTGTTCAGCGTCCAAAAATACGTAAAAATATCATGCCTGATCTGTTTCCAGATGATTTTAATACCGAGGGTAATTTAAACCCAGAAAAGTTGATTTACTACGGAATTTTCCCCATCTAGGGGAAAATCCTGACGTGTCGGGGAAAAATGCTGTCAGATTCGTGTTCAGCGCCGCAAAATACGTATAGGTACCATACTCTGATCTCTCGCACAACCAATTTTTTTCGGCCTGTGTTATTATTCATGTTCTAATTACATAAATCACGGAGTTATAATAAGGAGACCGATCTATCTCTTTTTTCTTAGAAGAAAAGGAGATAGTAAAGCGCAGTGCGCGTGAGCCAATGTTTTCGACGCTTGAGAGAAGGCAATAAATGTGCAGTTTGCACCGTCAAAACGAATATATAGAGATCGGTCTCCTTATTATTACTCCGTGACATAAATGTACAATTTCTTATTTACATATGAAATCAGCAGATCATTTTATACATAATTGCTATATTATCAATTTTTTAAATAAAATTTTAAAGATTTATAAAATTATATGAATCTTAAATAGTCTTTACATGTTAAACAAGTTTGCCGCATTTCCGTGATGGATCCACAATCGGAAATTGAAATTCTTTTAAATTCTTCTCATTTCACGGATATACGTTAAAGCCAAGAAGAAATTTTTTTTTGCCAACTTAAGTTTTATTATCGGATTTTTGATATTCCAGACGTACAGAAACGATCATTATCTCAATTTTTTCAGAAAAGGATTCATCACATTTTTCGGTTACTCCTTAATTAAGCCCCTCCATTCAGGGTTCTCTGAAGTAGAAAAAAAACTTTATCTTCACTAATGAAAAATGCTATTGACTCAAAAGTACGCGCTTTTGCGCTCGCTGAAGAGTAAATACTATTGATTGAATTAAATATTCAACTTTTGATTGAATAACATTTTTTCTCAGCGCCAATTTTAAATTGAATGGACTTAGACCACACTTAGGTAAAAGGGAATAATATTTCATATAAGATACATTCTTGAAATCTGGTGTACACCTTTCACGAAATCTCGTGAAATTCACGAAAATCTTCGAAAATTTCTCGTGAGACTAATCCTGTCAAGTGTCACTCAGAAAAAAAATTTGTTGAACCAAAAGAACTGTTTTCTCAGATATACATGAAAATCTGGTTAAATCAAACAAATTATGGTTGATTCAACAAAAGAGTTGATGGAACCAACAAAAATTTTTGTTGAATCAACCAAAAAATTTCAACCAAATAATTTGTTATCTATATAATAACTATATTCTGTTCTTAAACCAACGAAAATTTTGTTAATTCAAACAAATCGTTTTCTGTGTGTTTACCGTGCGGGTCAGTACTACATAATTTTCCATAACACAAGCCTTTAACGAACTAGAAAAGGGTTAGTCTTACGGTGAAGATTCTTCAAAATCCTTTAAATTAAATGGATATTGTACAGAATGTATAGAAAACCCGTGTAAAACGATTGAACTGTCTGAAAAGCACTTCAAGTTCTTTATGAACTGTGAAAATCCTTGAAATTCCGTGAAATCTTCAAGATAACATAAAAATCCATTATAGTCCATAATGTTTAGGGTAGATCAAGAGCTATTCGACAAGAAAATGCACGGAAATTTTCACAGGAATGTAGAAAAATAGTCCTTGTCAAAGGAGCAAACTTTTGCTTTTCTCAAATCATCAGGGCTTAATTCAGGTACAGAGGGTTTTATTTTCGCATGCCAGGAAAAGCGTATTTCAGAAAAAAGAATTCTTCCTCTGATCTCTCTGTAGCTCAGTGGTTAGAGCACCTGACCGGAAATCATTTGACCTGGTGTTCGAATCCCAGCGGAGCGAAAGGAGAAGATCTTTTTTCTGAATAAAATTTAATTAAATAATAATGGTCAGGAAAAATGAACAATCGTTTAGGGAAAAATCAGGGAATTTTGAAAATGAAGTATTGCGGCCACCCTGAACTTACCAAAGTAATTTAGAATTAGGTTCTTTTAAAGAAAGGCAAATGCCTTATATTAAATAATTTACATTTTTGTTAAGCCCTGTTCCAATTGGTTCGGGAGGAATTTGGACAGGAGATTTCCACTGATTTTCAGGCAAAGGTGGAAAAATTAGTTCCAATCCTTCCTCTGTGGGCTTGCCTTCTCCTGCAAGTTCAGTTCTCAAAGCCGCATTTAGAGCTTCTTTTTCAGTGGCTTCCTTTTGCATATTATCATCCGGCTCTTTTTTTGATATTTCACCGGCTTCCTCAGCAGCAGCATCTTCTTTTTCCTTGAATGCTTGATCATCCGCTGAAATTTGCTATAAAAAAAAAACTCTTTATGAATAAATATTCTTGAATAAAACAAAAACGTTGTTTATGAATCGAAGAAAAACTTGTGTCGAAAATAATTTAGAAATTACTTTTAAACTATTAATCTCAATAGAATAGGTCAAGTAATTTATTACCTCTTGTCTGCGATTGAGCTCTTCTGCTTTCAACTCGGCTTCCACAACATAATAATTTTTCGGATTCCCTAGAATTTTTCCCCAAAATCTGAAAATTTGTAGTTAAATTATGAATGGAAAAAGAATGATTTTTCTAATGTAATTGTTGCTCACCGAACATTCTCGATTGGTACATCAGAAATAAGTTTTCTAATACTCAAATTCAGAAGCAACATTTCGGATCGAGGTAAGCCTACATCCGCCTGCTCAAAATAAAATAGCAAGTCTAATAAATTTGGTTTTTCATTCCTAAAGTCGCTATCTTCTTCTTGCTGTTGAATATATTCTGTCCCCTCTTTTTCTTCTGGTGCTTGAGAGGCCTTCAAAATTAAAATTTCAAAATCATTATAGAATGTTAGAAAGTAAACGCGAAATTTTCCAATTATTGAAAAGTACATGGCTTGCTTCGAAAAAAAAATTGAAGAGTACTTTGACAAAGATTTCAAAACAGTTTCAATTATTTTCTAAAATTTCGAAAAAGAATATGGACGATTTTAAAGACACATTTTTTCAATTAGCAATATCACAAAGTTTTATAAAAAATTCGATCAAGTTTAAGAGATATTCAAAAGTTTTTTAACGATTCAAAACTAATTTAAGACTTGAAAACAGTTCAAAAAACTTAGAAAAAATGTACATTTTTGAATATTTGGAAATAACAATTTTGAAGCTTTTTAAAGATTTCAAAAGTTTTTATGATGATAAAAGATCCTTCACTAAGAAATAGATGTGTCCCGAAAATCTCGAAAACATTGTCGTTTTTCCTGGGTGACGGACAACTTTTCACGTAGCAACTTTGCACCTGCCCAACTGTGCACGTCGATGGCCGGACGGACAACTGTGCACGTCCATCTGTGCACGTCCAAGTCCACAGATGTCAAATTCCTAACTGTGCACGTGAACAGATGCCACTTTCATAACTGTGCACGTGCACAGTTGTCACTTGCCCAACTGTGCACGTGCACAGATGTCACTTGCCCAACTGTGCACGTTTATGTCCTTACGTGAGGGTTTCTCTTTTTCTCTCCATGTTCCGTGTGAAGTTTCGAATTGAGTTTCATATTGGGCCAAAACACCATGAAGATATGCTGATGACATTTGAAATACTCTGTAACGATTATCCGGAATGCGGATCCCTGGACAAACTAAAGAAGCAGAAAAGCATTCTTGATATAAATACATCTTCTAGTTATGTGATATACATTATAAACGAGACTGACGCGTTAGGCCAACTACTTTTTTTCACGGTTTTTTAAAAATTACAATAAAAAATCAAGGTACGCGTAATAAAGCGGTGACTAGTAAAAAAACTGCGAATATATTTTCCTGAATTCTTTTATTTATATCGTCGTCAAAAAAGGCACAATAAATGGACTAAATGAAGCTCTAGTGCCCTTTGTCTGTAAATTTGGATTCTTTAAATATTTCTAAAGTTATTTTACGTTTCATGTATATGTATAATGTATAATATTTTTGGTAGTTTATCAGATAATTTGAAGGTTTCAATCTAACCACGCAAGAGTATCAAAAAGCAGGTAAGCGTTTCTCAATTCCGATACGGGTTTCTATGATTTTTCTTGTTGAAGGGGGTAATTTGTAGACTTAGTTTTTGAAATTTTCAAATTCAAGATACAAATCCTAAAATATCAAGTGATATATTATTATTGAATTATATATATTTACCAACAGAATCAACTAGGAACGCCAAAGCGAAGAAGAGAGCATTGACAACCCTCATCTTATCTGTCCAGTTTCGAGGAGGAACTACGGAGAAATTGTTGATACTATATATATGGTCGCTATCTCATTTCCACTTCTTGATTTCCACGCCGTAAAATGTTTTGGTGGGGAAAAGCTTAATTTATCTGAGATACTTGTATTTCATCATTCTGTTTGACGGCAAAAAAACAGGAAAGATTTACAATACACGCACAATTCAGAGAATCTTGAATTACATTACAGAACAAACATTGATGAAATTATCAAAATTTGATCGTATTGTGATATTTTATACTGTTCATATTTTCCAGGTGGATTTTTATCAAATTATATTAATTAATTGATTTTGTCATTATTGCCTTCAAATATCAAGCCCATAAGTCTGTTTTATAGGGTACCAAAGAAACTCTATACGAGGAAAATAGGTTTTTGCACGTTTTTGAAGCTAATTATGCATTTTTTTGCGTTTCTTTCTACAAAAATTGTTTCTCATATATAAAATACTGCTCACTTCTGCTAACTAGATATTCACGTGAATTTTCCAAACAATTTATTATTTCTTTTAGTAATTTTGGCTTAGAATAATGATAGAAAGTCGCGGTTTCTTCAAAGATTTCCCACTTTTTGTCTAATTTTCAATTATAGTGAGATAAAAGTTAATTACTGTCAACAAAAATAATTGTTCAAGCAATTTATTGTCATTGTTAATAATATTCTCTTTATATAATGGCAGAATGTTGCTGTTTTTTCTTAAATTTTCAACTATTTTTCTATTTTTCACTTGAAGTGACCTAATAATTATTTAGATTCAACCAAAAATAATTGTTCGAACAAATTATTCTTGCACATAACTATCTTCTCCTATAGTATTACTAGGTAGCTGAAGTTTTTTATTCTGAAATTTTTTACTTTTTGTCCACTTTTCACTTACAAGAGGGGTTAGGTTGCTGTCCGACGCCAATTTTTTTGTAACTTTGCAGGTGAAAAGAGGATCCCAGACTATGAAAAAAAAATTAATTTTTTGGGCAATCGTTCATATTTAGGGGTGGAAATCACCCCTTCTATAATATTTAAATTTAATTAATTTAAATTTTAATAGTTAAATGTTTAATTTAAATATTCATTTAATTTGTGATTTCTCTTCAAATTGTAAAGCTTCAAATTTCAAAGGATTTATTACTTTCAGATGTATTATAAGTAAAAAATATTTAAATTTTAGTCCAATTTTCCAGCATAAAAAAGTAATCTAATGATTAAAGTTATACTAATCTTATTTAGTAAAAATTTGGAAGTAAAGACAAAAGCAGCTATTACAAATAATTTACTGGAACATTTAAGCTAAAAAAATTGTTCCAGATAAAAAATGCTTGAACCTGAAATTAATATTCAAACTTTAAACTTGAACTTGAACATGAAATCGAAGGCTAGCTGAAATTATAAGTCTTGTTAGATAATTTTTTTATTTTATTTCTGGAACAATATTTGAAGGGTTGCAGTATACAGCATTAGAGAAGCGAAAAACAGAATTTTTTTAGGAGTACGAAATAACATTCTGTAAAATCGAAATCACAATTTAAAGTTAAAAACAAAAGATTACTCCCGAGCTGAAGTGTTTCAAAATTCAGGCCAAAAAAGTATAATTGACAAAATTTACATTTCCGAGAAATAAAAAGTGAAAGTTTAGAATCTCAAAGTGACAGGAACCTCAAAATGAAATAGGCTCGGTTGATGATCACAATAAAAAATGCAATTTTCAGTTTAAACAAAAAATAAAAATTTGCTCCCGAGATATTGAGTTGCTAAATTGGGAGAAAATGAGTTTTGCCTCGAAAAAGTGAACCAATTTCGAGTAAATCATTCAAGAATTTGACGGCTCTAATTTCATGGGGCTTAAAAATCGTTTTTAGATAGCGGCTACAAATCTATTTTTTAATTTTCAAAAATAATAAGAACTTGCTCCCGAAATATGGGGAGGCTGAATAAGAATAAAACAGTTTTCATAGAAAAAACTTATTCTGTTGCGGGAAAATAAAGATTTAATATGGCGGCATCGCACTGTAACTGTTATAAAAGTTATAAAATTGGCCTTTGGTAGAAAATGAAGATTTAACATTTTATGTTGGAATTTGATTAAGGTATTTTGATGTGAACAGCGTGGTAACTAGCTTTATTTAAGAATTTTTTCTTTGAAAAAAAGTAGATAATTATTTTACAGTATTTAAAAAAAGTACCGTAATAATATATAATGTAATTATAGCACTCCTCATACCAATTATTTCTCCATTTTTCTCCGTGTAATGTAAGTTCCGACATATTTCCAGATGGGACCACATGAGATTGCGTCGGGAAAACAATTCAATTTTTTGTTTCCAAAGTTCGCTTCAAAGCGGATAGAGCCAGATAGAAAATCGTTTTTAGACTTAAACGAAAACAGTCTTCTAATGTAAGTTCCGACATATTTCCTAATAGGGCCGCATAAGATTCTGTCGGGCAAATGATTCGACTTTCTATTTTCGATGTTCGCTTTAAGGCCGGATAGAGCCAGATAGGCAATCATTTGCGGACTTGAACGAAAACAGTCTTCTAATGTAAGTTGCGACAAAGTTCCAGATAGGGCCGTCTAAGATTCCGTAGGGCAAATGATTCAGTTTTCTGTTTCCGATGTTCGCTTCAAAACCGGATACATCCAGATGGAAAATGGTTGTTGGACTTAGATGAAAAGTGTCTTCTAACTTAAGTTCTGACAAAGTTCCGCATAGGGCCAGATAAAATGCTATTTTCCATATGTCATCCAGATTAAAATCCGGATAGAGTCACTAGTTTTCCGTTTAATCTGGTCAGGAGTAGGTAGTGAATCACATGGTAGTCAAGGGGTCGGTTTAATTTTGAATGAAAAAGCAAGACAACACCTCAAAGATCATGACTTTGTATCTCGCAGATTGTTGTGGGATCAAATGAAGGCAGGAATCAGAAGATTATATATCATAGCGTGCTACGCCCCAGTTGGTAGTGATCCGAGAGAAGTCAAAGACGCATTCTGGGACAATTTAAATTATACTATAAGTACTTGCGATGAAGGTAAAAGAATAATTCTCCTAGGAGATAGCACGGATGGGTCGGGGTCCAACGTCGGGATACAGATACAGAAAGGGTTCTAAGTAAGTTTGGGGATCCAACAAGAATCAATCATAACGGGGAAAAATTAGTTAGTTTATGCTTAGAAAAGGGCTTATTTATTACAAATACTTGGTTTGGACATAAGATGATCCATTGATCCATGATCCAGTGAAAATTTACAGAAACCGGAAGTGCAAATAGATTTTCAGAATAAGATAAACGATTGCATAGATAAGGCAACCTGGGAGGCCCTTGGAAGCAATAAAGATATAGATAGCTCTTGGACAATGTTACGGGATATCATTGTTAAAAATGCGATCGAAGTCTGTGGTACGGCGGTTTTAGGAAGAAAATCTGGTGATGCATGGCGGAATGATGAAATTGAGGCAACCAGAACAGAAAAGAATGATGCGTACAAGAGAACATTGAACATCACAGGTCTTAGCGATGAGGAGAGAAATATACTTTAAAATGATTACAGACACAAAAAGAGGACAGTTAAACGACTAGTCAAGGAAAGTAAAGATAAAATCAGATGAGAAGAAGAGAATAGAAGAAAATACAAAACGAATTGAAAGGAACCAAGAAACTAATATTTAGAAAGGTGAAGGAAAGTAAAAGTACAGAGTTTGTCAGCATGAGAATTATTAGGAGGTGAAGATATAGAGCAACAGAACTGCAGCATAGAACATAATGCATTAGAAAACCCAATCGAAAAATTCTGTGTCGCTGAAGTTAAAGACATAATTAGGAACTTAAAAAACGTTGAGACTGCTGGTGTAGACAGAATTAGCGCTGAAATGCTTAAATACGGTGGCGAGTAGATACCTCACAGGGTGTGCGAATTGATAAATTTAAGCATTGAGACGGGAAAAGGCCCAGACGATTGGAAAGAACGTTTCCTGTGCATTTGTTGACCTAGAAAAAGCATTTGACATGGTAAATAGAATTAAGCTTTGGGAAGTACTTGAAGAGTACGGAGTCAATGGATGGCTAATACAAGCAATAGAAACAATGTATACAAGTAGAAAGGCGAGTGTAATGGTGAATGGGAAACTGAGTGACTGGTTCGATATTGTGCATGGCGTGAAACAAGGATGCGTTATGTCCTCATAGCTATTTATCATATTTATGGATAAGTGTCTAAGAATGGCCCTCTTCAACGAAGAGGGTCTAGATCTCGACACAGTGAATGTACGTCAGTAAAGCAAGTGTTAGGGTTAATGGGAAACTGAGTGACTGGTTCGATATTATGCAGGGCGTGAAACAAGGATACGTTATGTCCTCATGGCTATTTATAATATTTATGGATAAGTGTCTAGGAATGGCATCTTCAACAATGAGGATGTAGATCTCGAAACAGTGAATGTACGTGGGCTAGCTTTCGCAAATGACAAGAATGTTCTGGCAGAATCAATCGAGGACTTGCAAAGAATGTTGAATAAACTTAATACAAGCATGAAGAACATGGGCCTCAAAATTTTAAATTTTTGATTGTTTCTTTTCCTAATTGGAAAATGTAATAATCTAAACAGATTGGTTCATAATCAACCATAAATTCATTTTCGTTGTTAATAACCAGTGGGAAATTATATTGACCTTCGAGAACAAAATCGTAACAAAGTTGTTGTAAACATTACATTTTTGAAACTTGAAAAAAAAATTTTTATACCTCCAAATTCTAAATTTGAATTTGTATTTCATATATGTAATTTGAAAATCGCAATGCATTAGTCGAAAGTTTGGAATGTTTTCTTTGAGGAATTAGTTAAATAAATATATGTAATTAATTGATTCTTCTTTTTGTTTGATTTCAGATGTTTTTCGAAGACAACATCGACGACGCAAAGTACTGCGGTCACTTGTACGGTTTGGGAACGTCGTTTGTCGTAAACGGATCCGGCGGCTACCTCGAGAGCAACGGGGAAAATACTTCGTCGTCGTAATCGTTGAGACTTGAGGAGCGCACCCCAATCATACATGCTACACAGTACTAGCAAATAAACCATTACGAGTGTTTTCGCCACGCTCAAACCTGGATATTTTGGACAATTTTCAGTGAACGAAGCGAAACTCGATTTTTTTTCGATGCATTTCCACATTTTTTTAAATATTTTAATTCGTGTAGCCTACACTGATTTGTGTTCGACGCGTACCACTGACAGAGTTTATACGAGAACGCATGTCAATCGTGAGAAAGGAGAGATACAGAGACATACAAAAACGGAAATTGTAGAATACATGTAATCTTATAACAAATCGTGACAATATAAGTATTCGAGTTAGAAATGCAGCATTTTTCTTTTATAATACAGGTGTAAAATATAGTATTGAATATTACTTAGTTCCTGTTCAAATATCAAGTATTCTCTCTAAACCCTTCATCAATAGGATGTATTGGGATATAATGATGGATTTGTATTCTTCTATTGTGACTTTAAAGACATTGATTGAAAAGGGGGGAAAATTATCTATCTTAAAAGAAAAGACCAGTTTCTTTGTTGTTAATCTTAAGGAGAATTCTGCATGAATCAGAAATAATCAAATTATCTGAAGTTTGTTAATAAGAGACTTAAACAAAAAAAATTTTTTGTTTTGAAATTTCATTTGAAATTAAACATTTCGAGCCTCTTGATTCTAGGCAAAATTATTTTATTTTTCCATAAAACCTTCTCGGTTTTCTCGTTTTACCAACAATTTGACAAGAAACGTTGCCAAAAAATTGTCCTGAATTAATTATAGGTACTAAAGTCGGTTCCAAAGGTATAGGCCCTTCACTTTTTTTGATTGCAACTCGCACAAAAAAAATCTCTGAAATATCTCATGGAAAGCATCTGAAAGCTTGAAGTTTTCCGAATGCAGCGATATGTTCACTTTTGTCCTAAAATTTTTTTTGCAATAGTTCGAGGGCGAAACGTCCCAGAAAACAGGGGTTTACGGCCTCCTTTTTCAAGGGTCCACTTCGACCTGTTCCTAGAAGGAGGGCGACGATAGGAAAAATCTGAAAAAATTCACAGATATTCTTCGAACATTTTTGAATGCAATGCATTTTTCAAAATGGTGAAATATGCAATAGTTTACTTTATACGGTGATTTGTTTACAAAAACTTTATCTTGCGAACGAATGGAGATAGGAAGCCGTTTAATGCAGGGATTGGGAGCGAAATGCTGGGTGAACACTCGATGCGTTCCAAACGTGCTCCTCCCCTGTTCAGATTTTCCGAGTGTTACGAACTAAGAGGTCCGTTTGAAACAAAATATACCATTCAACAAATTTTCATGATGAAACATGATCCTGTTGATAAAATCAAGCAATTTCAACTTAAAGATATACTTTGCAAGCAAAATTTCCAATATCTTGACATTTGGTTAATATTATTTGTTTGCAACAAGTAGATTCGATATCCTGCAAATTATTTATATTGTTTGGATATTTCGACATTCATTTGTGTCTCGGTTTCAATGTAATTTAAAAAAAAAACATTAGGAAAATGGGTCAATATTCTCAGTATTGAAGGTAATCTTACTAATCTTAAATAAAATGCAAAATTACTAAACCTCCCAACAGAAATTGAACGGGTTAACCGATTGTTTTTCTATCTTTTTTTAATCGTCTCGTCATTATGTAAGGAATCTAATGCAGCATATTAAAATTCAATTCCTTAATATTTGAACAATTATCAATTTCGCTCAACCGTATCGAATCATATGTAACGCTCTAACAATAGGAAGGTCGGGTGAGTTACGATGGACCACCCGGGGCGAAGTGTCGTCGAGAAATTTCACACTCCCTCATTTGGCTGTGCTCTTCAAATTAGGAGCGCCTGTTTTCGGTTCATCATGGGTTCTTTCCTGGTGGACCATTTTTTAAAAAACGAAGGCTTTCTTTTTCTGTATTATGCCATTGAGATTATGTGGTAAAAATATTACATCGAACCATCCATCCGTGTAGGAGGAAACTTCTGTTATGTAATACATGGGCTAAAATTCAAGCCTGAGGAAGCGCCTTAAGTTTGGAAGGCCATAACTTATGACTCATTGAGGTTCAAACATTGTTTTTTTTTAGAATTATTCGAAATTGCGTACACTTTAATTAAAGTGCAGAATATTTTTCGTAAAATTGACAGGTTCTAAAGTACACATATTAGCTTCAGAATTGGGTTCTTTAGCCTCCTTTTTGAAAAAATCGGGGTTCTTTGGAGAGTTACAACTCTGCGTCTATCATTGAAAGAAGCTTCTTCTTTTTTTTTTAACTTTTTCCGAATTTTCCAAAGTTTACGAAAGCAGTCTACGAATTCACGACCTTTGGAAAATTATTCATGAATATTTTCGGAACGCGTCGTAGTCATGTTTAGAAATTTTGAAATTCCCATCAGGACCCCTCAGTGAAACGCTATAGCAAACGAACACGGTGAAAAATTACCCGATGCCTGGACTAATATGACTAACGCTTTTTAGACTGAAAGTTATTGTTTTTAGTGATAATGTTGATACGCTGCAATTGGCTTTTCTATAAGCAGGGTGCTTAAAACCATCCTTGCCATTCTGCAATAGTAAATTTTGGATCACAAAATAAACGGGAGGGTTGTTGATAAATTTTCCTTTCATATAAATCTCTGTAACAATTCAGAACTTTACATGTATGAAAATGGAAGGTGCAATATTTTAAATACTTTTCACGTATAAATGATATGGAAACAATTAAATATTCATAAAGCAGATCGTTATATCTTGTAGTCGGAAGAAAAAAGAATATTCTCTACCTTTTCAGTTCTGCACTTTTTTAAAATAAAAAATCTGCCCGCTTCGCGGGCACATTCTCATCGCGGGCTCCGCGCGCGGCTCGCTTCGCTCGCAAGTTTGAGCGCGCATAGGACGCGCACCTGTTGGATCTCGCGCTTTGCGCTCGATTTGGTATTCACCTCGCGCTTCGCGCTCGATAATGTATTCACCTCGTGCTACGCGCTCGGACACATTTACCTGACGCTTGAAGCTCGGTTCCTCTAGGTTTTCGCACTCTCTTTTTAAATTGGCGGAAAAAATTAACATGGGACGGTCGGTAATTCGTATTTTAAAATGTATCACATGCCCTTAATAGAGTTTCTAATCACGTAACACTGCACAGTACAACTCTGTAATGTTTAGGAATGCGCACTAGTTTTCTACATTGCAAACAATAAGGTCATCCACTAATTTTTTGTTGTATTTTTACATAGTAAAGTATATGCTCTAAAATCACTAATAATAGGGTAGGGTGTGGCGAGATGAGCATAGTTTTCTTTATCACGTCATTTTTTAAAATCTGCTAATTCATTGCTCGAAAGTAAGTCGTTATATATATTCTACAAACATTTTTGATTATAATGTTGCCAAGATAAGAGTAAATAAAAACGTATATGCGGAATTAGAAACGAAAATAAAAATGTAGTGCGCTTGGCTCATATCGCCCCATGCCTGGGGCGGGATGAGCCAGGCACTGGGGTGGGATGGGCCACTTCATTAAATGACCTATTATTATTCATTATTTATAAGTAAGAGTATTGTTTAGTTAGAGTATTATAAAACAAAAACATACCTTACACATATTTTGCAAAAATTTTACAAAACATTTCAAGTATTTAACATTAAAATGATGCAATCGTTAATCGTAACCTCTACAGTAACTAACTCTGCAAACGGAGAATAGAAAAACTATTTATATGTACATATCTTTTATTAATTGGATTACAGAAATAAATATAATACTTTTTCGATTTAGCCGTGTACATTGTCTCAGTAAAAGTTGAATTCTACAGTAAGAAAACTCCCAAATACTAGAAAGACATCTAATATGTGATTTTGTGTGATTCTTGGACTTTCTAAACAAATGCAAAACAGCAGAATGAAGGTCTTAAAATTTTTACTTTCTTTTTTTCCAAATTTATTCAAAATTAAGCGAAAACTTCTTAAAAAGAAGTTTGATAATATTCTTCCTGATATTAGTACAAAGAACAGTTACAAAAGGAATGATAGATTGCGAGAAAATTGAGTGGCTCATCTTACCCCCTATGCTCATCTCGCCCCACCCTACCCTACCAGTATACTGTGAAAAAATTTTCTTCGAATTTATATTTGAAAAAGAAAAATGTATACATATTTCAAATTCCTATTTTTGTCGCGCCTAGTCCGCCATATTGATGTGACGTAGCACGCCCTAAAAAGCATGTGAATGAGCCGGGCGATTCACGTTTTTCTATAAAAATGGAAAGAAAACAGCGCTGCCATTGGTATTTTGTACCTAATTGTAAGAAAACCTCTATCAATGATCCACGATAATTATTTTTTATTACACATTCATGATTTCAGCCCTTTCAGGGACTGAAAAGTGACGTCAGAGGTGATTAATATAAATTATACATCTATAAGCTCGCATTTTACGATTATCAGCCCACTCACCGTAAAAAATGTTAGAAAATTTTTGCTGCAGATAATAGAATTTTGCGGTTATTTATGCAAAGTGAACATATATAACAGATCAAATTATTGTAAATTACCAAAAATTTTAATAAATTTCCCGAAATGTATGGTAATTTTAGAAAATGAATGTTGGGTAATTTATGGTAAGTTACCATATTTGACTGTAAAATTACCATAAATGACAGAAAATTTTATTGAATATCCTTAAATTTATAGACATTTTGGTGTTCCGTAGCCCCGGGCTAAAACCTTCAAGGGCCCTGGAAATCGAGTGTAAATCGCCCTTTTGGATTCAGGCCAAACGGTGAAGCCATTTTGTCTAATTTTTTGGCACTTAGTTTATTACAATAACGGACCTTCACTTCACCAGATAAACTCAAAAAGTATTCACTAGACATTTTTCATTTTCCGATAAACACAATTCTTTAACTAAGATAATACACACGACGCAATGTATACAATGCAATATATCTCCTGAGGCATTCGGCCATTTTGAAATTTGATGGCTTAATGGAAATACTCTATCGCTGAGTATTCGAACCCTACAAAAACTACCTAGCCATTAATTTAACTCACGCCACGCCGCAGGCTCCAACCAACTGAGTTATCGAACGCTTGGACTTTCGTGTAAAAATCGTGGCTAAGCGTTACAGTCAGTGGATAAATATATGTGTCCCAACTGATACGTAACTTTTCGGTTTTGTAAATTTTATAAACAAAAGTCTCCAAAAAGTTACCGGCCAATGGAAACCGTTTTTCATCAAATTGTATATGGCGTGTAGCAAATAATAGAATTGAAAAATTATGAACCGAAAATAAAATTCACAATATTGTGATCAAATCTGTTACAAAATGAAAAAATAACTGTGTGCTCAAAACTATTTACTAACCTTTATTTCAACAACACAAAAACCCCTATAACTATCGACCTTCACATATAGTAAAACAAACATGCACTTGCGCACTAAAGTATTTTTCGAATCGTTTCGAATTTTATCGAACTCTGTGCTCCAGTTCATATAGGAAAAACACTCAATATCTCCAAATTAACTTTTACGAATCTTTTGAAGACTTTCTATCGAATTGTTCCACAATGATTATAGAACTTTTTCTATTTTCAACTCACTGAACAAATTATGGAACTTTTTTATAGTTACACCTGAATAATTTTACAGTTTATATGGAATGTTTTTGGAAGTTATACAAAACTCTGTTCAGTTATCGCTTATATCTTCTGCTTTTAGTTCCATAAACTTTATAAAACTTATTTTCCGTGTGCTTGTAACTTGTTCCTGTATAAACGTTTCTTGTAATTTTTATTGAAATTTATCAATAAATATCTTTTACTAACAAATTCTTCTATTCATGTTTTAGTTTTCATTTTTGTATATATGTATGTTTACTGCATTATTATTCAATTATAATCATTGCTTTCAGCTTCACATCACTGCAATTGAAAACGGTTTGCAGCAAAGTTCCATTGTTTGACGTGCGCCGAAGAAAGGGGGCTTACTCTGAAAAGTGAGATTTTTCATGCTGTATCTATATGCAGGCGACACCTTGAAACGGGGCCATTTTCTAAATTAGCCAGCCGTCCAGTTACTTACGGCGCAGAAGAAATGTTCCTAGGCGTTCTGAGAGCTGATTGGCTAATTCACGATTCAGAGCGTGCGGAGGGAGCAGGGTCGCTGCTATTACTTTGGGTGCCCGATGCATTGTTAGAAATAAATATTGTTTAATATTATTAATTGATGTTATGTTTTTTTTTACCAGTGAATTATTTAAATAATATGATGGTAATTTTTTTTGTCTACATGGTCGATAATCAATATTTTTATTTTTTTATTTTATATATTATACTTTATATTTTATTAATATTACTCGGTAATTAGACAGTGAATATTTTCAGGATTAAACTCGCTGAATCACGACAGACTAATCGTAGAGAAAGGAAAAGAAATATGATATATTAAATCAAGAGGAAGGTCGGGTCTCTCAGAATTTGGGAAAGAAAGAAAATATAAAATGCTAAAGTTTGATTATTTGTAACAATGTAACCTGAAAATCGGAAAGAAAATAGAAAATGTTGGAGTCTACTAACTATTACAAAGAGATCTATTCTTTCTCAAATAGCTCAACTTTACGACCCACTAGGTCTCATATCACCAGTTGTGGAATATGCGAAAATTGAATTGCAAGGCCTGTGGAAATTGAAGCTAGGGTTGGATGATCCCATTCCCAGAGAAATACAAATAAGATGGCAGTTTTACCGAAACCAGCTGAATCTACTGAAAAATTGGAATTTGCCAAGGGCAATTAAGGTCTTAGATGCAAAGTAACTGCAGCTTCATGGATTGTCAGATGCCAGTCAGGAAGCCTACGGTGCTTCTGTCTACCTAGGATCATCAAACAGGGAGGGTCATCACTCTATTCTGCTTTGCTCAAAGTCTCGAGTAGCTCCGGTGCAGATAGTTTCATTGCCTAAATTGGAATTGAGTACAGCAGTCCTTCTCACAAAATTGTACAAGGCTGTCATAAAAACACTTAAAATACATTGTAAAAAAAAAAATTTTGGACGGATTCAACGATTGTGTTGGACTGGATCAACAAACGACCTTACAAATTCGAGACCTTTGAAGCCAATAGGATAGCGGAAATCCAAAACATTTCAAAGGCAGCTGGTTGGAGACATGTGCCTACGAAAGAGAACCCAGCAGATATAATCTCTCGAGGTTCATTAGCAGCGGATTTTCTCCGAAGTCTCTTAAGCATTACATGCGAAGAACATTAGGCGAAACGCTATTCACATACGAGGAATTAGCGATTTATATGTGCGAAATCGAGGCTATCTTGAATTCCCGACCGTTAACTCCGATGTCATGGGACCCGAATGATATGCTTGTATTAACTCCGGGACAGTTCCTAATAGGGCATTCGTTATTAACCATTCCAACACAAGATTTCTCGCAAAGTCCAACAAATTGGTTATCGGCGTGGCAACACATCAAAAAATTCAAACTTGATCTATGGAAGCGTTGGTATAATGAATATCTCAACGAACTTAATGTAAAGAATAAATGGTGTACGTGTGACACAAATATTGTAAAAGTAGGTACTTTAGTTACCATAAGGGATGACAACTTGACACCTTTACGATAGTCTTTAGCTAGAATTTTGGAAGTGATCCCTGGTAAAGATTCTATTGTTAGAGTAGTAAAAATTAAGACTGCGAACGGGGTTATTTAACGAGGTACAAAAAGGATTGCCCCGCTTCCTATTGATGTATAGCAACTTAATAAATGTATGTTGACGTGTCAAGGTCGGCGGGATGTCGCAAAGCGAAATTGTAAATTGAGGGCTAAATGACTGATGAGTGCTGACATCTGCAATGGGGACTGATTTGGAATCAATCTTGTGTTCGAAAAGCTTCTTCTGACCAGAGTCGTGTGAGGCACCTTGCGAGAAATTCAAACTCAAACAAATTTTCAAAATTTGTTATGAATTTGTTTGTGTGATAAAACGCAAGTACTATCTTAGTTTTCTTTTACCACAGAATAGTAACCCATAATTGTAACCCACAGATTACGTCCTGTTAGTTTCAGTTTTTTCCATTAGTATAATAAGTCACAACACGAGTTGAAGTTAAGAAACAAAATCTGAGAAATTCTCGGTGATCACCGCTTTCGCGGCCAACAGCAGTAATCACCGACTGAAAATTGAAGTTTGAGACTTGGTTATTTTAAGACGTATCTCAGGAACCCGAAGAGATTTTTCAAGTTTTGTTGGCTTAAATTAAAGATAAGACCTTAAGACCTAGGTCGTGTCACAAGTTGAATTAGAGGTACAAAATTCGAGAAATTCTTGCAGTCTCAATTAGATCACATTTACCACAAAATTCAATATTGCTATTTTTACTTTCGTTTAAATCACAAGGGTTTCGTGATAAAGCATCTGCATTTGAATTTAGTATTCCGGGTTTATATTGAATAGTATAATCGTACTCTCTAAGCTTAATTTTCCACCTAGCTAATCTAGAGACTGGATCTTTTAACCTATACAACCAAATTAAAGGTCTATGATGTGTGATAAGTGTAAATTTTCTCCCATATAAATAAGGTCTAAAATCCTTATCTGCCCAAACTATGGCCAAAAATTCTTTCTCGGTTGTACTATAATTTATTTCGGCATCATATAAAGTGCTAGATCCAAATGCTATAGGTAAATCTCTACCAACCTCTCACTGACTCAAAACTGCCCCTAATGCATAATTAGATGCATCAGTGGTAAAAAGAAATGGCCTGGTAAAATCTGGATACTGCAATAAAGGTTCTGAGCAAATTTGATCCCTTAAAATCTGAAAAGCATTTTGTTGTTCCTTAGTCCAATGGAAAGGAACATTCTTTTTAATATTGCTGTTAAAGGTTTTGCTATTTTTGCAAAGTCTGGGATAAATCGGCGGTAGCAACCTATTAAACCTAAAAATTGTCATATATTATTTTTACGCTTAGGTATTGGGAAATTTTTTACGGCTTCTATTTTTCTGGGGTCAGGTCTTACTCCATTCTGAGTAATAATATGCCATAAATATGAAATTTCTTTGCATAAAAATTTGCATTCTTCGGGTTGTAATACTAAACCTGAAGTTTTTAATCGACCCCACACGCGCGTACGCATGCATTTGCAATCGGTCATTCCAACCCCTGGTAAATTTAGTAATATTTTAGTAATCTTTTAGTTAGTTTCTTCTCATGTTTAATAGTACTAGAGCAGAAATGGACGCACTTCGCGCGCCAGAAGCCACTCTTATTAAAATGTTAAGTAATAGATTTATTGAAAATGTAAAACCTATGTGAAAGAAATATGAATTAAATAAAATGAAGGTTCTATGTCATTTCTAAAATACTTGTTTTTTAAAATTAATTCGCGATAGATATGAAATAAAATTGATAAATTCTCATTATTTTAAATTGTAGCGTGTATAATAACATACTATATATTTTTGATAATAGTGTGAAAGAGCATCAATCCCCCTAAAATGTTGAACCATTATCTCATGTATTATATAATACATATTAATTTAATAGACACAATGAATTAAATTGTGCCGTAGTATCGTCAATATTAATAATGATGTTGAATCAAATATTTATACCATAGTAAAAGAAACGCATTTCTTATTTCTTCATGATAATAATGTTTCCTCATATCATAATAATGATAATAATGTTTAAAGGAAAAGGTGGAGAAGTGGAGATAGGAGATTCCCGACTGGAGAGTTCAGGGCGCTGTGACGTAATAATGTTGGGGTTTCCCCAGAAAAAAAGATAATTAAACGCTTTTTGATTTTTGTTTTAAATTGAATAATTTTAAGAAATAAAATTTGATGTTCATTTGTGAGTGAAATAAGTTTATAAAAATAATGATCTAAAATAGAGGGAGGGTAAATAATACAAGTAACAGTTTTTTGTTAAAAGCGTATAAATATATTTTTATTTCGTTATTGTAAAAATAATATTTAATCAGTCTATTAATTTTTTTGTAAATAAAAAACAAAAATAATTGGATCTTAGAACTAAATATACAAATTTATACATTTTCTCCTACCAACACACGCTTACACACACACACGCAGAGAACAATTGGATTATCATTAGGTAAGTTTTAATCAATGAGTTAATTACTCATAATATTTTTAATTTCTTTAAAATTCGCCATTAAGGTCTTCCTTTATTTTAAGGTGGAGATCTGAATAAGGAGTTTTCGCTACCTGAGAGTCTCCAGTGCAAGTTGAAATTTAAAATCAAATACATCAAGAAAAATTAAACTCAATTAAAAAAAAACATTAATCCTTTTCTTTTTAAAAATTCAAATCAGCTATCTCTCTTCAACTTTGTAATTTCCTATGTTTAATAAACTCAAATATTGTATTACAATTGTATTCCGATTAATTTGTAGGTTATTGTGTGTGGTTATCTCAATCTTTGGAAGTTATTCTCATCCCTGTTTCGAAGCCCTAGATTTCGTTTCAAAACGAGAAACCGTTTCAATTAATTATTTTTAACCAGGTAAGTCTGTTCCCTTCAGGAAGTAACATACCTCGTTATAAAATTGGTGCATTTTTTATATTTTCAAAAATTTTAGCAAAATTTTTTTTCAGTGTTTTGAAATGAAATATCAAAATTTATTCCACATTTTTATTTGAACAATTTTCTCCTGATAATTTTCAAAATCAAAGACAATTTTCTCCTAATAATTTTCAAAATCAAATACAATTTTTTCCTAATAATTCTGAAAATCAAAGACAATTTTTGCACAATTCTCAAAATCAAAGACAAAATTTTCCTAATTATTCTCAAAATCGAAGACAAAATTTTCCTAATTATTCTCGAAATCAAACTAACAATCGATTTTTACCACAAAACAATTCGTCAAATAATAACCCTCGATACGAGTCTCAGAAAACTCAAAATAAATACACGGAAGAAAGACCCCCTTGGAGAGAACAGGCACGCGGCCAACAATAGAATAGAAACGACGCTCGAAACGACCATAACCATCCAAACAGTTACCAGTCTGAGCCTAATTTTTCACAACAAGATAACATAATATGCTACTATTACAAAGAATCGGGTCATGTAATTAATGATTGCCTTAAGAGACAATATAATAATCGATATCAAAAACAAGAACAACCTCGACAATTAAATCCTTCACAACGATTAAATCCGGAAAACTCCAATGTCCATCCCAGACAGAGGAAGGCCTAAATCAAGAATCAAATGCATCAAATTCTAATTTTGAAAATGTAAAGAAACAAAAAACAGCAAAAATCAACTTAAACGTTACTAATACCATCCCTCATATAACATTATCATCAAATGGTTTAAAAAATCCTATAAGATTAATGATCGATACCGGAGCCGGTCACAATTTAATTAAATAAAAATCTTTCGAATCATTTATAAAAATAAATAAACAAAATTATCTGAAATGGACAGGAATTAGCAAACACCCAGTATACACTCTTGGTCAAATAACAATAAATATTTTTAAATTTCCAACAATTTTTAATATAATCCACAATGAAGTTCCAGTAGATCATTATGGCGTTATAAGAACAGAATTTTTCCAAAACAATAACGTGAAAATAAACTACGAGCAGAAACATTCAGAAATAAATGTAAAATATTATCGCTTTCATAGTCAAGAAGTAATCACCATCCCAGCAAGAACAATTTTTTATTTCTATGACCATGTTAAAAATAATGAGGAAGAAACTGGTTTTATTCCTGAACTTTTACCCAATAGTGGAATATTTTTAGGAGAGGCAATAGTAACAAATAATAATGGAAAAGCCTATCTCAAAATTGCAAACACTTGTCCTTATCCAGTTGAAATTCCAAGGCTGTTCTTCTGGGATCACTTCATCTGGTCCGACAACACTGTTTCTCATAACATTCTACAAAGATTGGTAGCTCTGAAATAGTATCAAGGGGTGAAATTTTTATCTGCAACTGTCCCGTCTGCCGCGTAAGGTCATTCGCGGCTAGAGAAATGACTTCAGTGAACAGTGTTGAGCGATGTTTTCTCGCGTAAATTTCCCACTCTTGCTTACCTTCTTGGACAGAAGGAGCAGAAGTGGATGACTACCAGGAAAAATATATTCGGACATTGTTACTAACCTCAAATCGCGCGACGTAATTCAGTCTTAAAATGGGGGAGGAGTACCCCTTAACTCCGAGAGAATGAAAAAATTAAAAGAAAATGCACGCCTAGATCACGTCGTAGACTCCATCCGAGAATCTATTTGGAAAATTGTGATCAAATACATCACTGTTTTTTCAATAAAGGGAGACCCTTTACCATGCACAACCCTCACTGAACATGCGCTAACATTAAAATCAGGAATAACAGTTAACATCAGATCCTACAAAAATCCTGAAGCTAATAGAAATTTCGTTAAAGAGCACGTACAGAAACTTTTGGAACTACAGATAATTAGAAACTCAAATTCTCCTTTTAACTCCCAAATTTGGGTGATCCGTGAGAAAAACGATAAATTAGGAATAGTAGTCCATTATCGCAAGATAAACGAAGATACTGATCAGGATGCATATCCATTACCCGTCATCGATGACATTCTAGATCACCTAGGAAAATAGAAATTTTTCTCTGCCTACGACCTTAGTTCAGGTTTTCACCAAATACCGATGCCCAAGGTCACTTTGAATTCAGAATAATGCCATTTGAACTAAAAATGCAACAGCGACATTTTGACGCATGATGGGCAGTGCATTTCGAAGACTCGTAGAAAACAATACTTCGTCTATATGGACGATATAAAAAATTTCTCTACTCTTGGCAAACCACTTACAAACTCAATCCAGGAGAACATTATTTTTGATTGGACATCAAACTGTCAGAAAGCCTTTGACATTCTTGAAGAACCATTATGTTCAGCACCCGTGCTTCAATACCCTATTTTCAACGAGACTTTAACTTTAACAACAGATGCATCAAATTTTGGCATCGGGGCAGTGCAGGAAATGTTAAGAAGACAATTAAGTATTTTCGACTCCATTCCAATGACCCGACAATCACACCTATAGAAAAAAATCAAATAGAAGAAATGCTCAACTTCTTATGTTTTAAATAATAATTAACTATTGCTACACATCACGAAGTGAATTAACTAGGCAGAAAAAAATAGACATCATCAAAGAATTTCACGGATCCGTCATGTCACAGCATTACGGCGAAAATAAAACCATCGAAAGACCGATGACACTAGGGGAATGGAGAGGCATGGAAAACGAAGTCATTGACCACGTGAAAAAATTTCCAGCATGTCAACTGCAGCTAACCTTCAGAATCACAAGACGAGCAGAAGCAATAATCCCAGACACTTCTACTCAACCGAATGAGAAGATCGCTATGGATATCTTCGGCCCCCTACCTAAGACCCCTGAAGGACATGAATATATCTTGAGTATCCAAGATATGTTAACGAAATATCTCAAGCTGATGCCTTTGAAAAATGCACAATCCATAAATATCGTCGAGAAATACACAGGAGAGATTGGGATCAACTTTGGATTGGATAAATGTGCAAAAATTCATCTGAAGAAAGGAAAGATTGTTGGCGTTCCCAAGGACCCTGAGCTTGTGGATACGAATACATCCCAAAGAACATCCGCAGCCGTAGCCGAGTGGCTAAGGCGTCTGACTGAAAATCAGATTCCCTTTGTTGTCTGACTAGAAATCAGATTCCACTTGGGAGCGAATGTTCGAGTCCTAGCTACCGAGTATATTAGTTTTTTAAATTTAATTTATAATCGGGCGTACCATTTTATCCACATTTTTTCGAAATTTCATAAATTTTTCTTTTTTGCTTACCTCGGCGCGATTAAATATATATTTCACAAACATTTTTATGTTTTTCTTTTATTTACTTTATCTATTCAAATCTTCCATTTATTTTTACATTGCTCATAAGATTACCACTGATTTGGTGAGAAGTTTCTCAAGAAAGTTAGAAATGTATAAAATTTGAGTGAGTATTTCTCTACAACGTATACAGTTGTACGTTAATTATAAAAACCACACGCATGTTGACGAGTTTGCATGACGAGTGGAAATAATTGTATAGGGGTCGAAAGTGACAACGGAAAGGCAAAAGTGAAAATCTTGGACGTATGAAATATTTTGCGAGGAATCGCCATGGGTAATCCTTTGTAAGTTTTTTGAAGTTGAAGGTTGTGTACTAAGAATACATCCGAAATAATATCTGCAGCTGTATCCGAGTGGCTAAGGCGTCTGACTGAAAGTCAGGTTCCTTTGGTGTCTGACGAGAAATCAGATTCCACTTGGGAGTGAATGTTCGAGTCCTAGCGACCGAGTATATTCATTTTTTTTTATTTAATTATAATCGGGCGTACCATTTTCTCCGCATTTTTCAAAATTTCATAAATTTTTCTTATTTGTTTACCTCGGCGCGATGAAATATATAGTTCACAAAAATTTTTATGTTTTTCTTTTATTTATTTTATCTATAAAAATATTCCATTCATTTGTGCATTTCTCATAAGATTGCCACTGATTTGGTCAGAAGTTTTCCAAGAAAGTTAGACGTGTATAAAATTTGAGTGAGTATTTCTCTAGAACGTATAAAGTTGTACGTTAATTATAACAAGAATATTATGTGCGCGCGCAAGCGCGCGCTTACCTTTCTTTTCGTTTTGCTCATTTAATCAATTTTCGAATAACTATTTATTCGTTCAAACTTCTTTACCAATCAAATTCTTGCTGAAATAAAATTTTCAAAGAATGCATTCAGTGAATCCTTGTAACGTAGAATTTGCTATTACTACTGATAACAGTAAATGGTGAGATATCATTTTTTTAAATGTAAGAATCAATATACATCGCTAAATGATCAATAAATTATTATCTATCATTTAAAAAAATCATATTCCGATCGGATTCTCAATTCATTGAATCGTACATGTCATTTTGAAAACTGAATCCAAATCGTCAATTCACGGCCATTTTTGTAAATCTGTGAATCAAGAGACATCGCTGAATCATTAAAACATTATCACATTAGAACGTTTAAATAATTAAAAAAAACAACAGAGTACGACATAACATCGCTGAATAATTAAAATATATCCGCATATAATTTCGAAAATTGAATTAAGAGACATGAACATCATGAAATATTCACTTGTTCTCGATTTATAATAAAAAATATGGAAGCATGTAAAAGGCGAAAATCTGTTCGGCGAGAAGCAGTCGTATGTCAAATTTAAATCTTTGTTAACGTGCGAAAAACAACAGACCAAAAAATGTAATCACCAACAGACCGTCCGATTTTCGTCTTGGTTATGCTTCCACATTTTCCATGACAATTCGAGAACCAGTAGATATTTTGTCATGATATATATACATATTATACAATGTATTATTCATATTGAATACATGATTATATGTTATCAAGAATCAACCAAACAATTGAATTTTTATCCAAAAAATATAAAATTTCTACTAAAGTGGATGAATTTTCAAATTGAAAACACAAATTTTCAGAAAAATAGTTAATTTTCCATCCAGAAACTATTTCAACCTGACTGTTCAAAATAAAAATATGAGTTTTTAATAAGAAATAATTTTCTTACGTAGATACTTGAATTTTCAAGAAAACAGTTGAATTTTCAAATGAAAAGCATGTCTTTTACCAAATTGTTCAATTTAAAACCAAGCAGTTCATTTTTATCCAAGAAGATTGCATTTTTACTAACATAGATCAATTTTTAAAATAGAAACAGGGTACGAAAAGAATGACCTTACCAAAGTATTGAATTTGAAACAAAGCCTTTCATTTTTATCCAAGAAAGATGAACTTTTTACTAAAATATATTAGTTTTTGATTGAAAAACAGAAATTTTCAAAAAATAATTGAATGTTCGTCCAAAAAGTATTGTAATCCGACTTTCCAAAATCAATCTATTTTTTGCGAAGATACTTGAATTTTCAATGCAAAAAGACGAATTTTCAACAAAAAAGTTGAATTTCCAAGCGAAAAAAATGTCTTTTTAACAAAATTAACTTTACAAATACCAAATATCAATTTTAAATGAGAAATTAATAGTTTAATTTTCTAGGATTTTCAAACAAAAAAATATAGGATAGATTAAATTTTGTTTACAAACACTCCTATTATTTCACAAAGATTTCAAAGATTTCCTAACGATTTCACAAATATTTTACAAATATTTTACAAAGATTTCAAATATTTCGGATAGATTTTAATGATTTCACAAAAACTTCTATTATTTCACATAGATTTCAGATTGATTTCAAAGACTAAACAAATATTTAAAAGATTTCCTAATTATTTCACAAAGATTTCAAGGATTTCGAGTAGATTTAAAAGAATTCTCAAAGGCTTCAATGATTTCTCAAAGATTTCAATAATTTTACAATGATTTCAATAATTTTACAAACATTATCGAATATTTCAAAAATATTTCGCAAAATTTTTTCAAGAATTCACAAAGATTTCACGAAGGTTTCACAAAGATTTCATCAAGATTTCAATGATTTCCCAAAGATTTCTAATATTTCGCAAAAATTTCGGATAGATTTAAAAGATTTTACAAATATTTCAAATAGATTTCAAAGATTGAACAAAGATTTCAATGATTTCACAAAGATTTCTGATATTTCGCAGAAATTTCAGATATATTTCATAGATTTCAAAGATTTTACAAAGACTTCTATTATTTGAAAAATATTTCACATAGATTTCAAAGATTAAAGAAAGATTTTTAAGATTTCACAAAGATTTCACAAAGATTTCCCAAATATTTCTAATATTTCGCAAAAAATTCCGGTAGATTTCAAAGATTTCAGATAGATTTCAAAGATTTCAGATAGATTTCAACAAGATTTCAAATAGATTTCAAAGATTGAACAAACATTTTAGAAATATTTTTAATATTTCGCAAAAATTTCAGATAGATTTTAAAGATTACAGATAGATTTCAATTAGATTTAAGAGATTGAACAAAGATTTCAATGCTTTCAAAAAGATTTATAATATTTCGCAAAAATTTCGGATATATTTCAAAGATTTTACAAATATTTCAAATAGATTTCAAAGATTGAACAAAGATTTCAATGATTTCACAAAGATTTCTGATATGCAGATATCGTAATTCATAAAATAATATTATACAGCATCAAAAAGCCACCCGTAGTACTTTCATCGAACCCCGTCTGCGCTTCCTTCAACGTAAACTGCTAAACAATTTAAAATGTTAAATAATCACACCACACACTTTTCCAACACATAATTGGATATTCCGATCCCTATAATAATATTCGAAAGCCTTGAAAAAACACTCCTAGTACATTTAAGG
Organism: Andricus grossulariae; assembly: GCA_011634705.1. NCBI lineage: Eukaryota > Metazoa > Arthropoda > Insecta > Hymenoptera > Cynipidae > Andricus > Andricus grossulariae. The sequence continues at coordinate 150,892,052 of JAABKJ010075445.1, read as the reverse complement.
AATCCCGTCTCTGCTGCTTTCAACTAAAGCAGCCAAAAAACTTCAAAGTAAAAATAGTCACTGTAGACACCTTCCCAAGATTCTATTTTATATCGCTATACGTACAATAATATTCAACAACCTCATAAAGCCAACCCTAGTACTTTTAACAAACCCCTTCTGAGATACCTCCAACTAAAACATGCAAAAAATTTGAAACGAAAAATAGTCATTCCAGGTACCTTGCCAAGATTTTGGTTTATATACTCATCCTTACTGTAACCTTGAGCACCCCCAAAAAATTACCCGTAGTACATTTATCTATCCTCATCTTAGCTAACTGGAACTATAAGAGCCAAAAAATTTCAAATTAAAAATAATCACCCCAGAATCTACTAAAGTCTTTAATTCAGAATAAATCAAAGCTTATTCTAATGGATTCAGAAGTGTTAAATAATTTTTAATTAGTTCAAAAGTGTTCAAGATAATTCTATAGAATTCAAGAGTCTTTTACAGAATTTAAGGTAATTTTATGGAAATCAAGAGAGTTCTACTCAAATCAAGAGAATTCTACAGATTGCACGAGAATTCTGTCGAACTCAAGAGAAATCTACTAAATTCAAGAGAACTCTGCTCAACTCAAGAGAATTCTGCCAAACGTAAGAGAATTTTACTGAATTGAAGAGAATTCTACGGACTTCAAGAGAATTACACAGATTTTTAGACAATGCATAAATAAAGAGAATTCCACTGTATTTACGAGATATTTATACAAAACTCCAGATAATTGTTATTAATTCCAGGGAATTCTGCCTAGCTCTGGAGAATTGTCTTGAATTCGAAAGAATTTTGCTCATTTCAAAATTATTCTGCTGAATTGGACAGAAAACACGATAATTTGACTAAATTCAAGAGAATTCTGCCAAACCTAAGAGAATCCTACTGAATTTAAGAGAATTAAGCAACGCTTGAGAGAATTTTACATCCTTCAAGAGAATTCTACAAATGGCAAGATAATTCTGCTGTATTTAAAAGAATTATACACAATTTAACAGATTTCTACGTAATTCAAGAGAATGCGGTTGATCTCAAGAGAATTCTCCTGAATTGCTGAATGCTGAATGCTCAAGATAATTTTACATAATTCAACGGAATTCTACTGAACTCATAAGAATTCGACTGAGTTCATGAGAATGATATAAAATTCAAGAGAATTTCACTGAATTCAAAAGAATTCTGCTGAAATCAAAAGAATCTCACAGAATTAGAGAGAATTTAGCTGACTTTAAGAAAATTCAGCTGAATTCAGAAGAACTCTTTACAATTCAGGAGAATTCTGCTGAGTTCTCGAAAATTCTGCAGAATTCTAGGGAATTTTACAAAATTCATGAGAATGTTGTCTAATTTGGTTGATTCTTGAAAATATATTTTTTAATTTTTGTATCTCGTTGACCTGTGAAGTTACACCAGAGAGTCACAATCTACTGGAAAAGCGAACGGAGGAGAAACTATACGAACTGAACTTGTTTATGCACACACTCTTGTCGATGGCACATGGACTGTCGACCGTCTTTGTGTAAATAATTTATTATTTGTTATTATTTATATGTGAAGAAATTCAGTAAGGCAAATATTATAATTAAAAATAAAAACAATGAAAGTGAAATAATATTGAATTATTTGAATGGGTTTTGAAGAAAAAGAATGGTTTCAAACAGTTTTTAATATTATTTTTCTTGGGAATTACGAACATGTTTGTAACAACTCTCTAATTTACACGAATTCAGTTCCTTGCATTGGATTCGTAGAACGTTTGGTTAAATTCAAATTCAATATTATAATATAATATGACATGTATTAGGGTGGTCCAAAAAAACGAAATTTTTTTTCAAGTCTCACCCTGCAATAATTTTCACATGAGTGGGCGATGCTTCAAAAAATAAAAAATTCATTACATTTTTGGTTTATGCAAGGGTACTAAATTAGTCATACAATTCCTTTTTCTATTAATTATCATAATATTCTTTTGTAATTGTTCGTGAGAAATCAAATTTCTTAATAACATACAAGCTTTCTTTATTTCTCTTTATATGTGGAAGAAAAAATAATTCTAGAAAAAATCGTGTAAATGTCAGAGTTTTCACAAGAATTTTCGTAGATTCCCAAGAAAAATAATATTAAAAAATGTTTTAAACAATTCTTTTCCTTAAAAACCCATTCAAATAATTCAATTTTATTTCACTTTCCTTATTCCGATTTTTAATGATAATAATTGCCTTATTGAATTTCTTCACTTATAAATGATAACAAATGATACATTATTTACGCAAATTACTCATGAATGTAAATTCATAATAATTAAATATAAATTTTATTTTATTTAAAGACAAAAAACAGTATTTTCATTTAGGGAATAAAACCTATACGATACACAGCACTTACCTTAATGTTTAGGTGTCATATTCATTGAAATGTTATTCAATATAACTTAGCACACTACTAAATATTATTTTTAAAATTGCTTAATAAATGCAAAAGATTGTCAATGTAATTTGTCAATTAAAAACGAGAAGGAAGATGGCATCAAAAATACGAAAAGGATCTAGAAAGTGTAAGTACTACAATAACATAATTATAATGATTTATGGATTACGTGAGTAAGGGATTCTATATTTTATGTATAAAGACTTTATACTAATACAAAAATATTCGTTTTTAGGTTAGGTTGGCAAAACACAAGTTCAAAACTTTCAACGCGTGTGGACATCGTTGACATGGCAACCGCCAGTGCGCATGTGCGCGATACAGAGAATAAGTTTTCAGCAATGGCAAGCATTAGGGAATTCTTGGGCGTTGTTCGTCTCACTTCCCACTTACAGGGATACCAATCCTTACTATTCCTTCGTAGGACAACCACAGGATTTCGCTGGGAGCCGGTGCTAATCTGAAAATTTTCACCCGCTCCCAGCGAAATCGCGGTAAAATGTTGCTGTAACGACGTCTCACGACCGTAATATGTATATATATATATATGATTGAAAACTAAAGGTTAACAACCACTGCAGGGTCCCACTGGGAGTAACTCATCTAAAAAAAAATGACATCGGCTCGCAGTAGGACCGCGGTAAATCCCATTCATGGCCACGTCTCACAACCGTGAGATTGGTGGTCACAGGCCACGACGAAATCACAACGACAGGTCGGCAAAACTCTGGTGTGTTTCGAGGACACGAAGAGACCCAAGGATGACAACTTTCTGCATTCATCTCGCAAGTGCCGTGGAATATTTTTGGCACGCGGGAATGGCTTTAAGGTTACGAACCAGTGATAGTTTCGCACCAAATTTCTCGAGGATACTTGACCCCGGGCGGTCGCTCGTAACTCATCCGGCCTTCCTATTGTTATAGACCAGGAGCTCATAACATAAATGGTACCATGATAGGGATAAGGACAATTTTCAACCGACAGGTTCGACTTACGATGACGAACGTCAAAATGCGTGCCTTCCAGGTGAGTGGAAGAGGTGAGTGGTGGCGACCTGGCAAAGATGCTAATTTTCATGGTTTCATGCGCTGACTAATGTATGGATAGACCATTTGTAGATAGAAAGTGATCATTTTTCTTTCTACTCGTCTTTAAATTATACAAGTGGTGCTATTTAGTGACAAAGAATTGTTAATCGATATTATTATTTTTTTTTATAAACAAATTTCGTAAACAAGTGCGTATGGTCATTTATAGACAGAGAGTAGTACTTTTTCTTTCTAATCGTCTTTCTAATCGTTTATGGCACAAACAAATTTAAGAAACTAATGCATAGTTTTACCATTTATAGGTAGAAAGTGATCGTTTTTCTTTCTAATCGTCTTCAAAGTATCTTCAAAGTGGAGCAAGAATGAATTTGAAATGGATCCTGAAATTATTGACAAGTACAACTTGGAAGCTAATTCTTCTGGAACATTACAAAACACTGTCAGTGATATGATTTGAAGGCAATAATAAAAAACGATCACTTTCTAATTATAAATGGCCAAACTATGCATTTGTGTATCACATTTGTATATGGCATAAACAAATAATATCGATTGACAAGTCTTGGTCACTAAACATCAGCACTTATGTAATTTGAAGACAATTAGAAAAAAACCAATTACTTTCTGTCTATAAATGACGGAACTGTGCATTTGTTTATAAAATAAACAAAATATACCATTGAACAAATTTTCATGATGAAACATGATCATGTTGATAAAAGTAATTTAAAAAAAACATTAGGAAAATGGGTCAATATTCTCAGTATTGAATGTAATCTTAAATAAAATGCAAAATTACCAAGCCTTCCAACAGAAATTGAATGGGTTAACCGATTTTCTCTATCTTTTTAATAGTCTCGTCATTATGTAAGGAATCTAATGCAGCATATTAAAATTCAATTTTTTAATATTTGAGCAATTACCAATTTCATTCACCCGTATCGAATCATGTAACGCTCTAACAATAGGAAAGTCGGGTGAGTTACGACGGACCGCCCGGGGCGAGTGTCGTCGAGAAATTTCACACTCCATCATTTGAATGTGCTCTTCAAATTCGGAGCGCCTGTTTTCGGTTCATCGTGGGTTCTTTCCCGGTGGTGGATTGCTCCTTTCCAAGTGCATAAATGAAGCAAATTTTGGAATAATTAAAAAATAACAAAAACAAAACCATTTTTCAAAAAACGAAGGCTTTCTTTGTCTGTATTATGCCATTGAGATTATGTGGTAAACATATTACATCGAACCATTCATCCATGTAGGAGGAAACTGCTGTTATGTAATACATGGGCTAAAATTCAAGCTTGAGGAAGCGCCTTAAAGGAACGATATGTGTAAGGGTAAGTGTATGTGTATAAATATTCAACGGAAATATGCACGTGGCTGAACCTGAATAAAAATTGTTTGAACAGGTCTGTTATATGTATCATCATTAAAATTGCCTGCTAAAAAAACATGAAAAGTTTTTTAGGGGTGGTTTTTACATAACAAGGGTTAATTAATATAAGAACATGTGTCATCGTTAACAAAAAATCAGTTATATTATTATTGATTGTCCAAACCAAATATTTTAATCCATCACATCATTCCTATATCTATAAATGAGTGTTTAATAGACTAATACAATTAAATGTGATATAGATCTTACTTTGATTTATTTCAATACAGTACCTTTTGGAGAAGACGCCTATTTAGTAAATCCTATTCAAAATATATTACTATGTATAGATAAGATTAGATTCAAAACAAAATGCGCCGTGCAATGTCAACTATATGACGCGCTTAGCGATGCTGTTATTAGCCAATAACGTTGAGTCTAGGAGCCTTCTGAAACTCAGTACCAGAAAGCTACCACTAACAAGAGGGAAAGCGCAGTAGTGCTGCATTACCGCCATAAGTTCGCGAATTCGGGCCATTCTCGACTACACATTTTTATATTTTTTTGCGGATTACAAAAGAAGATGATAAGCGCTATTAAAATGAAAATAAAACGATGAATATCTCAATTTAGTCAAAAGTTATAGAGATTTAAAAAAAAACATTGGGGGTTTATGGAAAACAAAACACAAAATTCAAATATGACAATATGTTTTTTTTGTAAGATATAACCGACATTTTTGGAAAAAATGAGCTTTTTGCATTTAAAATTATTGAAAAATCAAGTACATGTTGTTAAAGGATTTGTTCGGAATCTCGTTTTTATTGGAGTAATAAAAAGATTGGTAATTCGTAACCAGATACCTGAATCTCTGCACACCTGTCTGCTGTCTTCTCTTTATTACATGTCTAACCTCTTATCTTTTTCAAAACTTTTTTGTGTCCATATTCCTCTTCCTAAAAGTTTCTAAATACTGTAAAACAATAATATACTTTTTTTCAAGGAAAAAACTCTTAAATAAAGCTAGTTGCCATGCTGTTCGCATCAAAATACCGTAATCAAATTCCAACATAAAATGTTAAATCTTCATTTTCTACCAAAAGCCACTTTTATAACTTTTACAACAGTTACAGTGCGATACCGCCATATTAAATCTTTATTTTCCCGGAGCAGAATAAGTTTTCTCTATGACAACTTTTTTATTCTTATTCAGGTTCCCATACTTCGGGAGCAAGTTTTTATTATTTTCAAAAATTGAAAAATTGATTTTTAGTCGCTATCTAAAAGCGATTTTCAAAACCCATGAAATTAGAAGCGCCAAATTCTTGAATGATTTACTTGGAATTGGTTCACTTTTTCTAGGAAAAACTCAGTTTCTCCCAATTTAGCAACTCAATATCTCGGGAGCAAATTTTTATTTTTTGTTCAAAATGAAAATTGCACTTATTATCGTGATCATCAACCGAGCCTGTTTCATTTTGAGGTTCCGGTCACTTTGAGATTCTAAACTTCCACTTTTTATTTCTCGGAACTGGAAATTTTTTTTAATTATATTTTTTTGGTCTCAATTCAGAAACACTTCATCTCAGGAGTAAACTTTTGTTTTTAACTATAAATGGTGATTTCAATTTTACAGAATGTTATTTCGCTCTCCTAAAAAAATTCAATTTTTTTCTTCTCTAATGCTGTATACAATATATACTACCTTTCAAATATTGTTCCAGAAATAAAATAAAAAAATTATTTAACAAAAAACTCCGTTCACTTCACTTACCTATGTTTGTAATTTATTATACTATTATACTATTTATTATATTATATAATTTGAATTCTTATATTTGATAAAAATCTATAAATAATTAATAGCTTTTAGCGAAATTTGATAAAAGCCTTATTATTTAAAAATTTTCATTTTTAAGACTTCTAATTTCAGCTAGCCTTCGATTTGATGTTCAAGTTCAAGTTTAACCTGTCTCGAGGCGTTCGCAATGTTGCAAACAATCCATCAGCAGTATGGTTGTCATGTCTGAGAGCCTGTCTCGAGAAGTTTGCAATGTTGAGAACAATCACACAGTCAGTGAGTGAGTTTGTCATGCCTGAGATCTCGAGACGTTCGCAATGTTGCAAACAATCTATCAGCAGTATGGTTGTCATACCTGAGAGCCTGTCTCGAGAAGCTTGCAATATTAAGAACAATCACACAGTCAGTGAGTCAGTTTGTCATGCCTGAGAGCCTGTCTCGAGGCGTTTGTCATGTTGCAAACGATTCATCATCAATATGTCTGTCATGCCTGAAAACCTGTCTCGAGACGCTTGAAATGTTGGGAACAATCACACAGTCATTGAGTTTGCCTTGTCATGCCTGAGAGCCTGTCTCGAGGCGTTCGCAATGTTGCAAACAATCTATCGACAGTATGGTTTGTCATGCCTGAGAGCCCGTCTCGAGGGGTTTGCAATGTTGCAAACAACCACACAGCTAGTACGTAAGTTTGCCATGCCTGAGAGCCTGTCTCGAGACGTTTGCAATGTTGCAAACAATCCATCATCAATATGCCTGTCATGCCTGAAAACCTGTCTCGAGACGTTTGCAATTTTGAGAACAATCACACAGTTAGTGAGTCAGTTTGTCATGCCTGAGAGCCTGTCTCGAGGCGTTGGCAATGTTGCAAACAATCCATCAGCAGTCTGGTTGTCATGCCTGAAAGCCTGTCTCGAGACGTTTGCAATGTTGAGAACAATCACTCAGTCAGTGAGCCAGTTTTGTCATGCCTGAGAGCCTGTCTCGAGAAGTTTGCAATATTGAGAACAATCACATAGTCAGCGAGTCAGTTTGTCGTGCCTGAGAGCCTGTCTCTAGCCGTTTGCCATGTTGCAAACAATTCATCATCTATATGACTGTCATGCCTGAGAGCCCGTCTGGAGGCGTTTGCAATGTTGCAAACAATCACACAGTTAGTACGCAAGTTTGCCATGCTTGAGAGCCTGTCTCGAGACGTTTGCAATGTTGCAAACAATCCATCAGCAGTATGGTTGTCATGCCTAAAAGCCTGTCTCGAGACGTTTGCAATGTTGAGAACAATCACTCAGTCAGTGAGCCAGTTTTGTCATGCCTGAGGGCCTGTCTCGAGGCGTTCGCAATGTTGCAAACAATCCATCAGCAGTACGGTTGTCATGTCTGAGAGCCTGTCTCGAGAAGTTTGCAATATTGAGAACAATCACACAGTCAGTGAGCCAGTTTTGTCATGCCTGAGAGCCTGTCTCGAGGCGTTCGCAATGTTGCAAGCAATCCATCAGCAGTATGGTTGTCATGTCTGAGAGCCTGTCTCGAGAAGTTTGCAATATTGAGAACAATCACACAGTCAGCGAGTCAGTTTGTCGTGCCTGAGAGCCTGCCTCTAGGCGTTTGCCATGTTGCAAACAATTCATCATCAATATGCCTGTCATGCCTGAGAGCCCGTCTCGAGGCGTTTGCAATGTTGCAAACAATTAAACAGTTAGTACGTAAGTTTGTCATGCCTGAGAGCTTGTCTCGGGGCGTTCGCAATGTTGCAAACAATCCATCAGCAGTCTGTTTGTCATGCCTGAAAGCCTGTCTCGAAACGTTTGCAAGGTTGAGAACAATCACTCAGTCAGTGAGTTTGTTTTGTCATGCCTGAGAGCCTGTCTCGAGGCGTTCGCAATGTTGCAAACAATCCATCAGCAGTATGGTTGTCATGTCTGAGAGCCTGTCTCGAGATTCCGCCTTTTCCATATCATAAAGTTTCAGCTGTTTCGCCTCGGTCTGTGAGTGTTATCCGCCTTTTCCAGAGCAGAAAGATTTAGCAGACCCCCTCAGTCCCTATTAATTTTTATGATTTTTGGCCTCTATTATTTGAGGCCTCTTCCTTGTTCACCATGCCAAATATGAAGTCATTCTGTCGTTTTCAGCCAATTTTAGATGATTTGTTACCACAAAGTCAGGGACAGTAATGCGCAAAAAAAACACATTTTTCACCATAACTCAAAGATGTCACTATTAATTTTTATGATTTTGGCTTTCAAAGCACAAAAATGCAGCAGTTACTACTCATTCTCTAAGCGTTATCCGCCTTTTCCGAAGCAGAAAGATTCAGCAGTTTCTTCTCATTCTCTAGGTGTTTTCCGCCTTTTCCATATCATAAAGTTTCAGCTGTTTCGCCTCGGTCTGTGAGTGTTATCCGCCGTTTCCAGATCAGAAAGATTTAGCAGTCCCCCCTCAGTCCCTATTAATTTTTATAATTTGGCCTCTATTATTTGAGGCCTCTTCCTTGTTCACCATGCCATACATGAAGTCCTTCTGACGTTTTCATCTAATTTTAGATGATTTTTTACCACAAAGCCAGGGACAGTAATGCGCAAAAAAAACACATTTTTCGCCATAGCTCAAAAATTGCACTATTAGTTTTTATGATTTTGGCTTTCAAAGCACAAAAATGCAGCAGTTACCACTCATTCTCTGAGCGTTATCCACCTTTTCCGAAGCAGAAAGATTGAGCAGTTTCCCCTCATTCTCTATGTGCCTTCCGCCTTTTCAATATCCTAAAGTTTCAGCAGTTTCGCCTCGGTCTGTGACTGTTATCCGCCTTTTCCAGTGCAGAAAGACTTAGCAGTCCCCCCTCAGTCCCAATTACTTTTATGATTCTTGGCCTCTATTATTTGAGGCCTCTTCCTTGTTCACCATGACAAATATGAAGTCATTCTGAAGTTTTCATCCAATTTTAGATGATTTTGTGCCACAAAGTCAGGGACAGCAATGCGCAAAAAAAACACATTTTTCACCATAACTCAAAGATGTCACCTAATTTTTATGATTTTGGGTTTCAAAGCACAAAAATCCAGCAGTTACCACTCATTGTATTAGCGTTATCCGCCTTTTCCGGAGCAGAAAGGTTAAGGAGTTTCCCCTCATTCTCTATGTGTCTTCCGCATTTTCAATATCATAAAGTTTCAGTGGTTTCGCCTCGGTCTGTGAGTGTTATGCGCCGTTTCCAGATCAGAAAGATTTAGCAGTCACCCCCTCAGCCCCTATTAATTTTTGTAATTTGGCCACCATTATTTGAAGCCTCTTCCTTGTTCACCATGCCAAATGTGAAGTCCTCCTGACTTTTTCATCCAATTTTAGATGATTTTGTACGACAAAGTCCGGGACAGTAATGCGCAAAAAAAAAACACATTTTTCACCATAACTCAAAAATTTCAATATTAATTTTTATGATTTTGGCTTTCAAAGCACAAAAATGCAGCAGTTACCATTCATTCGCTAAGCGTTATCCGCCTTTTCCGAAGCAGAAAGATTAAGCAGTTTCCCCTCGTTCTCTAATTGTTTTCCGCCTTTTCAATATCATAAGTTTTCAGCAGTTTCGCCTCGGTCTGTAAGTGCTATCCGCCTTTTCCAAAGCAGAAAGGTTGAGCAGTCCCCCTTCAGTCACAATTAATTTTTATGATTTTTGGCCTGTATTATTTGAGGCCTCTTCCTTGTTCACCATTGAAGGTCGACCTTGCGTCGACTAAGGGAGGATGGGTTGCGTCACGATGCAGCCCCGCACTCCCGGGGCGTCTCGTACTCATTGCGAGTAGAGGCGCACCCAGAGCGTACACGTTGGGACCCGAAAGATGGTGAACTATGCCTGGTCAGGACGAAGTCAGGGGAAACCCTGATGGAGGTCCGTAGCGATTCTGACGTGCAAATCGATCGTCGGAACTGGGTATAGGGGCGAAAGACTAATCGAACCATCTAGTAGCTGGTTCCCTCCGAAGTTTCCCTCAGGATAGCTGGCACTCGCGTGAGCGAGTCTCATCTGGTAAAGCGAATGATTAGAGGCCTTGGGGCCGAAACGACCTCAACCTATTCTCAAACTTTAAATGGGTGAGATCTCTGGCTTGCTTGAACAGTGAAGCCACGAGATTTCGGATCAGAGTGCCAAGTGGGCCAATTTTGGTAAGCAGAACTGGCGCTGTGGGATGAACCAAACGCAGAGTTAAGGCGCCAAAGTCGACGCTTATGGGATACCATGAAAGGCGTTGGTTGCTTAAGACAGCAGGACGGTGGCCATGGAAGTCGGAATCCGCTAAGGAGTGTGTAACAACTCACCTGCCGAAGCAACTAGCCCTGAAAATGGATGGCGCTGAAGCGTCGCGCCTATACTCTGCCGTCAGCGGCAAGAGAGGCGGTTCGTCCGTCATGAAGCCCTGACGAGTAGGAGGGTCGCGGCGGTGTGCGCAGAAGGGTCTGGGCGTGAGCCTGCCTGGAGCCGCCGTCGGTGCAGATCTTGGTGGTAGTAGCAAATACTCCAGCGAGGCCCTGGAGGGCTGAAGAGGGGAAGGGTTTCGTGTGAACAGCCGTTGCACACGAGTCAGTCGATCCTAAGCCCTAGGAGAAATCCTATGTCGATGACGGTGTATAGTCACGGTGACACTGATGACACACACCCGTCGGGCGAAAGGGAATCCGGTTCCTATTCCGGAACCCGGCAGCGGAACCGCATACAATTCGGGCTCTCGCAAGAGTGTTCGTCGGGGTAACCCAAAATGACCTGGAGACGCCGTCGGGGGATCCGGGAAGAGTTTTCTTTTCTGTATAAGCGTTCGAGTTCCCTGGAAACCTCTAGCAGGGAGATAGGGTTTGGAACGCGAAGAGCACCGCAGTTGCGGCGGTGTCCGGATCTTCCCCTCGGACCTTGAAAATCCAGGAGAGGGCCACGTGGAGGTGTCGCGCCGGTTCGTACCCATATCCGCAGCAGGTCTCCAAGGTAAAGAGCCTCTAGTCGATAGACTAATGTAGGTAAGGGAAGTCGGCAAATTGGATCCGTAACTTCGGAATAAGGATTGGCTCTGAGGAGCGGGGCGTGTCGGGCTTGGTCGGGAAGCGGGTCTGGCTGACGTGCCGGGCCTGGGCGAGGTGAATGACCTTCGGGTCGGGATCCGAGCTCGGTCCCGTGCCTTGGCCTCCCGCGGATCTTCCTTGCTGCGAGGCTTCCGTGACGGTTTCGCCGTCGTGGTCGTCCTCTTCGGCCGCCATTCAACGCTCAGCTCAGAACTGGCACGGACTAGGGGAATCCGACTGTCTAATTAAAACAAAGCATTGCGATGGCCCTCGCGGGTGATGACGCAATGTGATTTCTGCCCAGTGCTCTGAATGTCAACGTGAAGAAATTCAAGCAAGCGCGGGTAAACGGCGGGAGTAACTATGACTCTATAGTTGCTCTGGTTTATCCGTCGGGGCGTAGCGACCCCGCTTAGCCGATGCGAGTCTTGTTCAACTCTCTTGTAGAAAATTTGTCTTTTTGATTTGAAAATCCAATTTTGTTTTGTAGAATATTTATGTGTTTTGGTTAAAAATGCAACTTTTTGGTTCAAGATAATTCAGTTTCCTTGAGAATACAACTATTTTGTTGAAAATTGGTCTTTTTTGGTTGAATACAACTGTTTTGATTGAAATTTGACTATTTTATTAGAAGTTTAATTATTTTCCTGAAAATTTAATTATTTTGTAGATATTGTAATTATTTTGTTGAAAATTCAGATATTTTGTTGAAAAGTTAACTGCTTTGTTGAAAATACGTCTTTTTGGATTGAAAATTATTCTTTTTTGGATTGAAAATTAATCTTTTGCGGTATTAAATATTAAATAAATGAATAGAATGAAAAAAAAATTATTAAGTAAATTTTACTTGGATCTTCAACTGTTTTACTGTAAATGCAACTTTTTTGGATGAAGTGTAATTTTGTTTCCTTTGAAAATTCTACCATTTGGTTGATAATTCATCTTTTTGAGTTGAAGACTAAACTACTTTATTGAAAATTCAATTATTAAGTTAAAATTTAACTGTTTGTTAAAAAATCATCCGTTTTGTTAGAAAACTAAACTGATTTGTTGAAAATTAATCTTTTTTAATGATTTTTTTTTTGTATTGGAAATTCACCTTTTTTAGATACAAAAGTTCTTGATCGGATAATTCATCTTTCTTGGTTGAAAATTTAACTACCTTCCAAAAAAATGTATTTTTTTTGGCTTAAAGATTCGACTGTTTTGTTAAAAATGGTTTGTGGTTATATTTTTTTCATTTTTGTTTGTCAATACGACCATTTGGTTGAAAATTGGTCTCTCTAGTTTGAAAATTTAACTTTATAAATTTCTAAATGCAATTTTTGGACTAAAGTTAATTACTTTGTTTCATGAAAATTCAACTTAACACATAAAAAGCAGAATATAAAGGATTTTTATAGAGTCAAACTCAAAAGTGTCCCTTTTCGAATCTAATTTTAGAAATTTTGAACAGGGACCAAAACAAAAAATTGCATTTCCTCAAGTGTCAAAAAAAATTTTCAACTTAATTCGGCAAATTTTGAAAATAATTATTATTCCTTTCAAAAATAATATGTTTGATATTACTGGGTCCAGATGTTTTACTACTGGTACATCTGTTTTCTTTTTTTTTAACTCAAGCCTTAACTAAAACAGACTAATTTTCAAAAAAAAAAAAGGAATTTTCAACAAAAGAGTTGAATTTTCAACCAAGAAAGATTTTTCAGACAATGAAGAAAAAAAATCTCAGCCAAAATTTTAAATTGAAAAATCAACCAAAAAATTTATATATTTTCAAAATTATATAATTATAAGCAATTTTAAGCTAGAAATATTAATTGATAAATTTAAATTTTGTCTGAAATCTTTTTAAATATTCTCTAAAAAATTTGTTAAGAAAAATCATTAAAAAATTTTCCAGGAATCTAATGCAAATTTTGTTATTATCTTGAAGCTCGAATTTTTCCTTAAAATTTTTAAAATCCTGTAAAATTAAAAAAATTGAGAAAAATCTTCCAAATTCTATTTTGAGAGTTTTCTAAATTCTTTTAAATATTTTTTTCTCCTTATTTGAAAAAAAACATTTTTTATTATTTTTAAACCTTTCAAAATGCTTAGAAAGCTTCTAAATTGTATATTGAAAATCTTCAAAGATCTACGTTTTGATTAAATGTTTTGAAATCTTTTCAATATTTCAAAATATATCTTAAACTTACACTTTTTAGTCACACTGAAATAACGATTAATTATTATTATTATTTTGTTCACAGTTTACATCCTGTAGAGTCGAAAGAATTAATTAAATAAAATCTTTTAAAAAAATGATTTATCAACAAAATACAGTTTTATATTTTCATATACGGAAAGTAAAGGAAAATGTCACCAGTTACATTTAGTGCTAGAGATGCAACCCCAAATATTGACAAGTTGAAGGAGAAAAATGGAAATATGAGCAGGAAAATGAGAATGACACATCGCGAACTTCAATCTGGGGAGCACCAAAGAAAGAATTAATTAAAGAAAATCTATACGAATAAAACCGAGAAAGAAGTAAAAAAATAAAAAGTGTATCAAAACAAGGTACATTCTTTAATTCGTCTGAGGCTATGTAATACTAACTAGATTCCCACCTTACCGCCATTTTTACCATTTACTTACGTCCACATGAATTGAGATATCGAGTTAAGAATTTGGGAAATTTATATCCAGAAATTTTTTTTTTTGTATTTTCAAAAATTTATAACCCTAGAAACGTTCTTTGTTGCCTTTCATTTAACTTTCTAAATCAACTCGATATATTAATTCGTCTGGACGTAAGTTAGTGGTGCAAAAATGCCGGTAAAGTAGGAGTCGTGTAATTACTACATCGTCTTAATAACTTCTTAGAAATAAAAAATTCGCTGTGTTGCATTATTTTAATTCATTCTGATTACATTAGAAATGGAAGTTTAATGCTGGAAAAATCGAGGAAAGAGAAAAAATTTGAATATGAGAAAGTGAAACCGTCGTCGCAACTTTTAGGGGCAGGACAGCCATGGGTTTTTTTCATCAAAACGTAGGTATTTTTTCTTCATAATTCTAAAATACTAAAGAATTAAAATAAGGTATTTTTATTTGTTTTAAAGCTTTTCAAAATAACAATTACATATGATTTTTCCACCTCATTGTAGGAATAAGTTTTAATTTTATTTACTTTTTGATGAGATATTATTTAGCGATGTAGATGCATTGAAAAAAAATAATTTAACAATCTTTTTGTGAGGAAAAATACCCCTAAAACCATTTTTTTGTATGAAAGAAATATTTTTAAAAAATTTTATTTTAGTTTTTATTTTGTTAAATTAATTTTAAAAGGTAAGGAATTTTCTGTTATTATCAGAAATCATAACTGTAAAAGTAAAACGTTTTCCCCCTAAAAATAACACTGTGGTAAAAATACGAAATTATCCAACATTGTGGTTAAATAATTATTCAAACATTCTTCAAACTGATTTTTTCATCGACAAGAAATTGATGAAAAAATTTACACTGTAGTGAGAGTACAAATTGTGAAAAAAAAACATTGTAGTTTGACAATTTTAGTTTAAAACCTTGTATGGCAACATACATTCCATAAAACACTTTTTTTCAATATTTCTTGCATAAAAACTTCATTTGAAAAATTACATTTTGAAAAATGGTTTTAAAAAATGTGTAATTTTAGATTTCAAATATACTGAATTTTCTGTTATCATGAAAAATTCTTTCTGTGAAAGCAAATTGTTTTCAAAGATCACATTGTAGCAAAAATACAAAATCAAAAAAATTGTATTTGAATAATTCGTCAATTATTCTTTGAAACATTTTTTATATCGATGTACATTTGATGTTGAAGGCAAAATGTTTTCTCTTTCCCAGAAATAATTTCTGATCGTGGCAGAAAAATCATTACATATTTCAATGAATTCTTCAACTGTAATGTTTTTTGACCATTTATAATCTTCCTAAATGAATTTTCAATTAATAAAAAGAATTTCGTACAAAGCAATTGAATTTTCAATCCGAAAATATGAATTTTCAACCGATTTGCTAAATTTTCAAGCCAAAAAGACGAATGTTCAACAAAAAAGCTAATTTGCCACCAATAAGTTGAATTTTCAACAAAATAGTCAATTTTTCAGTTTAAAAACATAATTTTTTAACTAAATAAACGAATTTTCAACTAAAATTATTTATTTTCAACCAAGAAGTTGAATTTTCAATGTAAAAAGATGAATTTTCAAGGAAAAATGTAATAAGTGATATTTCAACAAAATACTTGAATCATTAACTAAAAAAATTAATTTTCTGACAAAAAGAGCCGAATTTTTAACAAAATAAATAATTTTTTAACCAAATAATGAAATTTTCTACCAGATTGTTAAATTTTCAAGCCGAGAATACGAATTTTATACAAATCAGTGGATTTTCGCACAATAATGTTAATTTTCAGCAAAAACAGATTAATTTTTAATAAAAAAGGTGAAATTTCTACAGTAAGAGATGAATTTTCAAACCAAAAAGATGAATATTAAATCATGTAGTTGGATTTTCAACCAGAAAAGATGAATTCTCAACAAGAACTGTAATATTTGATATTTTAACCAAGAAAATATTTTCATTTCAAATAAAAAACAGTTGAATTGAACCAAAAAATACGAATTTTCAACAAAATAGTTGAAGCCTCAACCAAAACAGATTATTTTTCAATTAAATAGTTGCATTTTTAAATAAAAAGATGAGCTTTTTAAAAACAGTTGAATTTTCAACCAAATACTTTACATTTTTAACCAAATAGTTGAATTTTCAAACAAGAAAATTAATTTTCTATCAGAAAAGACGAATTTTCAACAAATTACATAAATTTTCAACTAAATAGTGTAAACAATGGATTAACGTTTCAATTAAAAAAATAATAATAATTTTCAACAAAATAGAAAAATTTTCAATAAAATAGTAATATTCAACAAAATAGTTAAATTTTCAGTTGAAAAAATAAATTTTTAACCAAAACTAAAATTATGAATCTTCAACCAAAAAAATTATCTTTTAAGAAAGTAGTTCAACTTTGAACCAAGGAGTTGAATTTTCAAATTAAAAAGATGAATCTTCTACGAAAAATATAATAGTTGATATTTAAATAAAATAGATTTTAATTTCAATTAAAAACAGTTGGATTTAACCAAAGAAAATGAATTTTCATTTGAAAAATTGAATCCTTAACTAAAAACATGGGTTTTCTACCAAAAAAGACGAATTTTCAACAAAATAAATAAAGTTTCAATCAAATAGTTCATTTTTCTATCAAATTGTTGAAATTTCGAGCAGAAAATACGAACTTTCTACAAAAAAATTGAATTTTCAACCAAAAAATTGAATTTTCAACCAAAAAGTGAATTTTTAACCAAAACAGATTAATTTCCAAACAAAACAGTTAAATTTTCAGTTAAAAACGAAATTTTCAAACAAAAATAAAATTTCCAACTAAACCACAAACAAATTTTAAACAAAATAGTTCAGTTTTTAGTCAGAGATGAATTTTTAACTAAAATGATGAATCTTCAACCAAAAAGAAAAATTAATTTTGAGCTAAGGGAGTTGAGATGTTTAACCAAAAAAGAAGAATTTTCAACAAAATTATTGAATCTTTAAACAAAAGCGATGAATTTTCAATTAATAAAAAGAATTTCGTACAAAGCAATTGAATTTTCAATCCGAAAATATGAATTTTCAACCGAATTACGTTGGGACAAAAAAACTCAAAATGATTAGATTTATTAGTAACGAAAATATGAAGTCTTTTTTGTAACATCACGAACCAAATTTTCAAAAGAAGTTTTGAAAAATTTCTCATCAATGGGCTTGTCGATTTGAATGATTTTCGAATGTTTAATTTTTTGTGTATGGAACAAAAAATTTTTTACATTTTCTTTCTGGGTAAAGTTTATGGAATGTAAATGACCTTAGATTCAAAAAAAAAAGAAATTTTTTTTCGTGGAAGTATAATATTTCAAAAAATGAAGAAATATAATTTTTTCCTATTTTTCACGGATCCTGAAACATGAGCCATTTTTACACAAGATCCGTAAAAATCCGCTTACACAGGACTTTATGAACAAAATTGCATATTTTCTCATTTTTGAAATATTATAGTCATTATAATTTATTTCTATTTAACCTGAAATTCAATAATTTGGTATAAAAGTGAACTACTTGGTTAACAATGACCTCTTTTGTTGAAAATTGGACAATTTGGGTAGAAAATTCAACTGTTTATTTAAAATTCATTATTTTGGTTAAGGATTTCACTATTTTGTTAAACATCTGTCATTTTTTGTTTACTTTCCATGGTTACAAACATACTTTTTTATAGAAAATTAGTTTCTTGAACCTCAAATTTAACAATTTAATTTTTATTAAAAAATGTATCTTTTCTGGTTGAAAAAAAATTAATCGTCTTGTTAGAAAAGTAATATTCTTATTTGCAAATTTATCTATTTTTATTGAAAATTCAACTATTTTTGTTGAAAATTCGTTTTTCTTTGTTCATTATTATTTGTTCATAATGCCAACATGAAACTTTGCAGTGCTATTATTAAATAATGATAAATTTAAAATTTAATTAATTATAAATTCAAAACAGAAAATTGAATGTTCTAGAATAGAATATCGTACAACGCTTTTTAATAGTCCGGAATCCACTGGTATATTCCTAATTTTTTCTAGATTGATTTATGTAATTTTACTGGATATACTTTATTCAAAATATTCTATAAAAATTTGAAAAATTTGTAAAAATTGGAAATTTTTTTAATGATCCGTACTGCTACATAATGTTTCAGATTCTTCTGAAATTCCAAAATATTCTCAAATTTTTTAGACTATTTCGAAAGTTTTTTTATCTGAATATTCTAGAATGTTCTGAGATTACTCTAGAATATTCTCTTATTTCTAAAAGTCTCCACAATTTTGGGAAAGCTCTCGAAATTCCTGATTTATTCCAGAATATTCTAGAATATCTTTGAATTTTTATGATATGCAATAATGTCTGGGAAAAAAAAATTGACAGGGTTTCAGTCGGCGATTACGACTGTCGGCCAGTCTGGCTGCTTGAGGGACTTGACCGCGACGTATATGCGCTTGGACATTTTTAGTCATATCTCGGGAACCCATTGAGATTTTTTAAGTTTTATGGACCTAAATCAAAGATAAGACTTTAGAGAAGATTTCGTATAAATTTCAGATTTTTGCTATAAATTTCATAGGGTATATCATCAGTTGCAATCAAGATACAATATTCGAGAAATTCTTTCATTTTTTTTTTAACTTCTCACATGATATATTCTCTTTAAAAGGTCAAAAATATCTCCGTTAGGTGTCATTCGACGCGGAATTTCATCAGCTTTCAAAAGGCTTATTAGAACAGTCTCTATATTATTTTGTGAACGAGTAATCACGTTTCAAAGTCATCAATGATTCATAGTACCGCTGTAGATGATTTTCCAGAACAGTATACAGGATGAAGTTTCAACCAAAAGTGGAACAGTTACATTTTCAGATAAAAACTCTGAAAAAAATAACTTCGAAGAAAAAAAGAACGTATTTTCAACATATTTTTGAATTTTCCACCAACAAGATGAATTTTCGACCAAGAAGATTAATTTTCTATAAACAAAGATAAATTTCTTACCTTTCCAATATACATGATAAAGTTTTAAGCAGACATGGAATAGCTGGATTTTCAGACAAAAAAAATCCATTGAAAAAATGAATTTTCAACAAAATTGTAAGGTTTTTTTAACTAAAATTCGAATATTTTAGAAAACGGTGGACTTATCAATCGAAAAAAATGAATTTTTAACAAAAGAGATGATTTTCAATCTAGAATGATGAATTTTTAATAAGTTAGTTGAATTCTCAACCAAGAAATTGAATTTTCAACAAACAAGAATAATTTTTTACCCCAATGGACGACTTTTCAACAAAATACATTAATAAAAACCTCATTCAAAAAAAAGGAAGAAACTTAATTTAAAAAAAAAACATGAATTTTCAACTTATACAGTATGCAGGATGAAGTTTCAACCAAAAGTGGAACAGTTAAATTTTTAGATAAAAACTTTGAAAAAAAAAATTCAACGAAATTGTTCAATTTTCAACAAAAAGGAGAAATTTTCAACCAAGAATATTAATGTTCTATCAAAAAAGATAAATATTCAACTTATCCAATATACAGGATTGAGTTTCAACCAAACATAAAATAGTTAAAACTTCAGATAAGAAAAATAATTTGTAACAACATATGAATTTTCAACAAAGTTGTTAACTTTTCAACGAAAAGAATAAATTGTTATCCAAGAAGATTAAATTTCTACCAAAAAGAAGAATTACCTACGAAAAAAGTTGAAATTTTAACCCAAAAATATGATTTTTCAACCAAAAAGTTTAAATTTCTACCAAATTGTTGAATTTTCAAGCCAAAAAAAATTAATTTTCTACAAAACAGTAGACTTTCTAACATTAAAAGTCGATTCAAAACCAAATAGTTGAGTTTCCAAATCTAATTATGAATCCCCAATAAAATAAAAATAATTTTTTTTAAAGTAGTTCAAATTTAAGTCAAATAATCGACATTTCAACCAGAAAAGATGAATTCACAACGAAGCATGTAACAGTTGATATTTCAACCAAAAAATTGAATTTTTAACCAAAAAGGATCATTTTTCAATCAAGATGATTAAATTTCTAGCCAGAAAGACAAATTTCCAACAAAATACATAAATTTTCAACAAAAAAGTTGAACTTTCAACTAAAAAAGATACATTTTTACCCAATTAGTTGAATTTCTAACTAAAAAAGATAAATTGTTAACCAAAAATGAAAAAGTTTAATTGTCAATATAAAAAATTTATTTTCAACCAAACATGAAACGAATTTTTATCAAAATAGTTAAATTTTCAACTAAAGAGATGAACCTTTAACTAAAAAAATGCATTTTTCACAAAGTTGTTAAAATTTTTGATAAAAAATATGTTTTTTCAACAATATAGTGGCATTTCAAATAAAATAATTGGATTTTCAAGCAAATATTAGAATTTTCAACCAAACGAGATGAATTTCAAATCAAAAATATAAAAGTAGCCTTCTCAATACCAAAAATTAACCAAAGATAAAGTTGGATTTTCTTATTGGGTTTAAGTTCTAAATGTTATCTAAGTTCGTAACGTTATTTCCATTCATAACACCCCCCCCCTTGTATTGAACTTAGTGCTCAGCAGTTCTGATCAGATCTAATTTTTTCAAATGTATGTCCAATTATGCGCAAAGTAGAATGCCTGGCAGGAGGAGGCCTGAACCTGACACGAAGAGAGCTTTGAGGCGCGGAAGGTCTAACTATTAATTCACGTTTATTTCTGTAAAAATAATAAGTGCTTTGCAGAAAATACAACGGATGGTGCCAGGTGTCAATAAAAAAACTTGACCTAATTATAAGAAAATTACTATCCTTAACCGTGAAAAAATACCGTCTGGTACCATCAGTTCTAATTAATTCCTAACTTAATTTCTAAATTAATTTTGTTGTACCATCAGTTCTAATCAGATCAAATTTTTTCAAATGTATGTCCTATATGCGCAAAGTAGAATGCCTGGCAGGAGGAGGCCTGGGCCTGACACAAAGAAAGCTTTGAGGCTCTGCAGGTATAGTATTATTTCACGTTAATTTCTGTAAAAATAATAAGTGTTTCGCAGAAAATACAAGTGATGGTACCAGGTGTCAGTAAAAAAACTTGACCAAATTAAAAGAAAAATACCACCCCCAATCGCGAAAAAATTCCGTCTGGTCCCATCAGTTTTAACTAATTTCTAAATTAATTGCTGAAATAATTTTCTGGTTCTATTTGGATCTAATTTTTTCAAATGTATGTCCAAGTATGCCCAGAGTAGAATGCCTGACAGGAGGAGGCCTGGACCAGACACGAAGAGAGCTTTGATGGTCGGCAGGTATAACTATTAATTAACGTTCATTTCTGTAAAAATAATAATTGTTTTTCAGAAAAAAACATATGATAGTACCAGGTGTCCGTAAAAAGAACTTGACCAAATTAGAAGAAAAATTCTACCCCCAATCGTGGAAAAATACCGTCTGGTACCATCAATTATTTTTCCTGCTAAACACTTATTTTTATGAAAATTAACGTACCCTTTTTCTTGATTTTTCGACTCAATGCGAACTAAGTTAATAGAAAGTCATAAGAAAATCAACTGTTTTTGACTGAAAATTCTACACATTTTGTCAACAATTCATTTTTTGGAGTGCAGATTTATCTCTTTCACTGCAAAATTAACAATTTAAAATCATCTTTTGTTGAGATTTTTTTTCATAAGATTCGTAATTTTAGTTGCAAATTCATCTCTTTTATAAAACTGTTTAGTTGAAAATTCGTTCTTTATGGGTTGAAAATTAATTTTTATACAACAAGTGAATATACTATTATCAGTTGAAAGTTGATATTTTTTATTGAAAACTCATCCTTTTGCATTAAAAATGTAACTGTTTTGGTCTGAATTAATCTGGTATGTTTGACGATTTAACACTTTATTGAAAAATTAAACTATCCAGTTAAATTGAACTTTTTTTCTGAAAAATTTAATCTTTTGTTAAAAAATAAACTATTTTTTATGAAACATTTTTTTTGTCAGAAAATTAATTTTGTTGTTGTTAAAAAGTCATCTTTTCAGATTGAAAATTCAACCTTTTTGCAGATGATTATCACCTTTTTGGCTTCAAAATTTAACACTTTTGTTGAAAATTAATGTACTTTGTTGAAAATTCGTCTTTTTTGTAGAACATTAATCTTCTTGCAGAAAAATTGATCTTTTTGATTGAAAGTTTATCGATTTCGTTAAAAATGCATCTTTTCTAGTTAAAAATTCAAGTACTTGGTTGAAAATTGAACAGTTGCTTAAAAATTCATATTTTTTAAGATTCACCTCCTTAGTTGAAAATGTAACTGTTCCGTTTTCAGAAAATTAATCTTCCGGGTTCATTTGGAATCTCATCTATACCAGGTGCCTTTCCATCTTTCATTATTCCTAACACCTTGACTATTTCTCCCCTTTTCATGTCCTCTTCCTCATCTCTTTCTCTACCATATTTTTCTCCTTTCCTAACTTTTCTCTCTACTCCTCCTAGCAAATCCATAGAATATTTTTTCCATTCTCGCATGTCAATATCCTGGTTTACTCTTTTTCTTCTTTTTCTCTCTCTATTTACTACTTTCCAAACCTCTTCTTCCGTCATTGCCTTCTCCGTCTCTTCCTCAAAATTTTTATTCTCCTCCTCTTTCTTTTGATCACACAACTCAGTGTACTCTTTCTTTTTTCTCCTATATTCTTCTCCACTACTTTTCTCTTTTTTTCCATTTTCTTAATTCCCTTCTGACCTTCTTCTTTTTCTCTTAACATTCCTCAGCCAATCCATTTCTATCCCCTCCTTTACTAACTTTTTTTTTGCTTGTACTTTCTAATCCTCTTTTTATTTCTCCTACCACTATTTTCATTTCCTGGTCCACATTTCTCTCTCTCATTTTGATATTTCTGACCTTTTCTTTGAACTGTTCTCTTCCTTCCATTGACAAATCCCCCTTTTCAGCTCTTTTTATCTTTACTTCCTTTTTTCCATATTGTTATTACTTTTTCTCCCTCTAATGTAACTTTTACAGGAGAGTGATCCGAACCTATGTAATCCCCTACCTCTAGTTTCTTGACCTTATCTCTTACCTCATCGTCCACTATAAAATAATCAATTACTGTTCCCTTTCCTCCTCCTGAGCGTGTATATTCCCCTTCCTCAATCTTCCTCTATATTTCCATTAAGGCTAAACCATCCCAGCTCCTCCAAGCTCTTCAAGAACTTCTTTCCCTCCCCATTCAGTATCTTGTCTTTGGATTTTCTTCTTTGCTCTCGCCTCATTCCCTTCCTCCTCTATCTCCTGTTCTCGCATTGAAATCTACTCCTATTATAAGCCTAATCTCTTCTTTATTTTCTTCCGTCATTTCTTTCATCTCCTCTGATTTCTCCTGCATATCCCCGTTCACATAAACCCCCGCCATCTTCAACTTTTCTCCTCCCATATTTACCTTTTCTACTATTATTCCTTCTTTTTGCTCTTTTCTCTCTTTCCTATCCTTCCTTGTTATACATTCGTTCCTTACTCCCATCGCGATTCCTTCCATTGCTCTGCTTTTTTTATTTTTTCTCTTTGCATTTTGAACTTGCCATTTGTTAACCTCTTGGCAACCTTCCCCTTACTCTTTCCCATCCCTTTTTCCCAATCCCACCATACACCTTCTATCTGTATTCTGCCATAATTAACCCACGTTCTTTTCCCCTTACATCTTTCCTCTGTCGCTATTTGCCTTCACTTATACTGCATATTCCTTTGTAACCATGTCAAATCATCCTCTATTCTCTCCGTGCTTCGACATAATAACCTCTCCTTTTTCATCACATTCCTCTTATGTTCCCATTTCTTTAGTTTCACTAGTACCATTTTTTCTCCTCTTTGCGTTTCCTTTCCTACACTTCACATTTCCTCTATCTCTACTTTGGCATCTATCCTTTTTAGCAAATCATCCACTCCTTGCCTCAATTCCTTCCCTTCTAATCTTAGACCCTTTATCACTATGTTTTTCTTTCTTTTATATCTTTCTTTCCTTTCTAATCTTCTTTCTGCTTCCCTTATTCTTTCCTTCTCAATATTCCCACTCTGCCCTTCACCCAACTCCCGGTTTGATTTTTCAATCTTCACTAAATAATAGCGATAAGGAAGAAGAATATACTTCGGTAATTATTGTCTCAAAGAGAAATCGCTATCAAATATAAACACATATATTCATATAGATATTAATCCGGAGTGCCTGTCATAAAATTAATCGCTATGATATGTATTTATATTTCAAAATAGGGGAGATAAGATCGCTAATTAGATACTCAGGACTTATTTCATAAATACTACGTATGAGCGAAAAAAGATATTCCACAAGGTTCGAAATTTAAAATTAAGTTATGAGCTTCGTAATAAATAAGATACCTCTTTTAATTTGCGAGCCCCACGTTGGGGGCTAATTGTAACGCTACCTTTTTCCCAATCGAATATATAATCAGGAGGTCTTTCTGAAGGACGCACACGGACCCTAATCGGAATAAATCAACTTTTTTCAACAAACGATTTGAAAGATGAAAATGAATAGGTTTTTGGGCGCAAATCCTTGCTTGGGACAAAGGCGAGCCAATTTACCAAAAGTGAGTGAGAAACGATAAAGATACACGGAATCGATATTCTAAACAGTAAATGGAAACTCACTGGACGCTAAAAGTTTCAGGCTAAACGATAAACAAAAACCTCACAAAGGTAAATGACATAAAAATCGTTAAAACATGAATCAGAATTTAAGAAGCAACATTAGGGTCGACAAAAACTACTAGCCCAGTCTAAACTTCATTTAGTAGAGGGGCGGGTTGCGTAATTACGAAAGCTCATATGATAATCAAAGTAGTTAACAACAGTTTATTCCACAACTAATAGAAATTAAACAACAAGGTACACCCAGAGCTTTCAAGAGAGGTTCTCGCAATTTCAATAAGAGGGTCCTCAAAAATAAATGCGGAAAGGATTTCTAAAGTATATACAAGAGGTATTTCAAAATAAAAAAAAACAAGGGTTCTTGAAAACGGGAGCGTAATTGACAAGAATCGTAAACGTTTCAAATAAAGGGTCATGGCGAGGGTTGCAAAATCATTGGGTTATTAAAAGAATCGCAAATCTATAGTAGGGATATTGAAATAGAGCTTGCAAAATGAGTCTCACGAATTGGGGTTAGCTTGTGCATTTGCGGAAGGGACCAAAAGGGGCAATTTCAAAGAATAGCAAAAGCTATAGTGGGGATATTAAAATAAAAGCTCACAAAATAACTCTCACAAATTGGGGTTGGCTTGTGCAGTTGCGTAAGGGGCCAAAAGGGGCAATTTCGAAGAACCGTAAAAGCTATAGTGGGGATACTGAAATAAAAGCTCACAAAATAAGTTTCATGAATTGGGGTTAGCTTGTTTATTTACGGAAGGAGCCAAGAGGGTTCATTTCGAAGAATTGCAAAAGTTATAGTAGGGATATTGAAATAAAAGGGTTATAAAATAGGTGGTTTCAAAAGGAGGGTCTTCACAAGGTATCGCAAACGGTCCGCTAGAAGAGTCTCACTCATTCGAAAATTTTTTTAAGGAGAGGAGGCGACTCAAGATTAACGACATAATTAGAGGCATTATTAATGATTGGCACTATAAATGGGGCAAGAAGGGATCGCAACAAAGTTAAAATCGAATAATTAAAATATTACGGCACATATTATTATATTGCGCAATTTGACGCTAAAACAGGGCAGAAGGATCGCAAACAGGGAAAATCGAGAAAACGAAAATATCATGAACCATATTAAAATTGGCAATTTGGCACTAAAAGGGGGGGGGGGAGGATCGCAAACATAGGCAAAATGCAAAAATATAAAAATATCACAACATACTAAAATGTAGATTTCCATTTTATGTGTAGATTTCTCTTCTCGATTCGTTACCTTCTCCGATGATAATACAGATTTCTATTAAAACACTTGAATTTTCAAACATAAAGATAAATTTTTTATCACAAAGATTAATTTTCTACCCAAAAAAGAAAAATTTTAAACAAGAAGATTAGTTTTTTTCCAAACAGATTAATCTTTAACAAAATGCATGAATTTTCAACCAAATAGTTAAATTTTGAACTAAAAAAGAAAAGTTTAGAAAAAAATGGAATAGTTAAATTTTCAGTTAAACAAATTAATTTAAAAAAAAACAATTAATTTTAAATTGAATAGTTAAATTTTCAACCAAAGAGATGAATATTCAACTAAAATTATGAATCTTCAACTAAAAAAATGAAATTTTTATCAACAAGATTAATTTTCTACCCAAAAAGACAAATTTTCAAGAAAATATATAAAAATTATACAAAATAGTTAAATTTTTAACTGAAAAAGAAAAATTTACAAAAGAATGTAATAGTAAAATTTCTGGTGAACAAATTAATTTTTAACAAAACAGAAAAAGAATTTTCACAAATATACCTAGTTAAATTTTCCACCGAGATGAATTTCCAACTAAAATAATAAATCTCCAACAACGAAAAAATGAATTTTTAATAAAATAGTTACATTTTTTAACCAAAAAGATGAATTTTTAATCAAAAGGATTAAATTTCAACAAAAAATGGAATATTTGAATTTTCAGTCAAAATATAATTCATTTTCAATAAAAATAAATAAATTCCCAACAAAAAAGTTTAATTTTCAAATAAAGAAATGAATGTCTAACCAAAATGATTAATTTTAATACAGAAAAATCAATTTTCAACAAAGCAGTTCAACCTTGAGCTAATTAGCTAATTAAATACCTTTTTAGTTGAAAATTCATTTCTTTGATCAAAAATGTAACTATTAGTTAAAAATTCCTTTAACAATTCAAAAATGGAATAGTTCAATTTAAGGTGAAACAAATAAATTTTGAACAAAAAAACAGATTTTTAACAGAATAGTTCAATTTTTAACTAAAGAGATGAACTTCTAACTAAAATAATGAACTTTCAACCTAAAAAATGAATTGAAAAAAAAAATTAAACATTCAACCGAATAGTTTTATTTTCAAAAAAATAGTTGAATTTTCAACTAAAAATATAGATTTAAAGAAATTTAATAGTTCAATTTTCAGTTAGACAAATTAATTTACAACAACAAAGAAAGTTAATTTTTATTAAAATACTTAAAATTACAACTAAAGAGATGAATTTTCAACAAATAAATTTTTAACCAAAGAAAAAGAATTTTCATCAAAATAGTTACATTTGTCATTAACGAGATGAATTTTCAACAAAAATAATAAATTCTTAACAAAAAAAAAAGAATGTTAAATTAAATAGTTAAATTCCCCACCAAAGAGATGAATCTTCAACAACAACAAAATTAATTTTTAACGAAGTAGTCAAACTTACAACCATGTAGTTTTATTTTCAACCTAATAGTTGAATTTTAAAATAAAAAAATAAGTTTACGAACAAATAGAATAGTTGAATTTTCCGTTAAAAAAATTAATTTTCAACAAAAGAAAAACTAATTTTCATTGAAATAGTTAAATTTTCAATTAAGAAACATTAATTTTTGACCAAAAAAATATTTTTGATCAAAATAATGAAATTTTCCTTCAAGAAGATGAATTTTGAAAAAAAAAAAATCTTCAACACAAAAATGAATTTTCAGTTAAATAGAGTGTGTTCAAACAAGTTATTGGCCTGTAATTCTCTGGGTTGGACAAGTTGCCTTTTTTCGGTAGGAGTATAGTGCATCCTAACACCAGTCACTGCGGAATGGGCGTCTCCGACATTATATATAAGGTGAATATTCAGGCCAAATGTTGATGTGTAGAAGAATAATTCTTCCACCAGAAGTTCTTGATACAATCTGGTCCAGAACCTACAACAAGGACAATTAATTGTACCGAATATTTTGGGTACAGTCGTTGCAGCTCCCTTTCAACGTATTGATACCTTTCCTTCTTTTCTTTTTCGTTGGCAGTGATGTAGTGTTCGGAAGGAGCCGAGAATTCGATCACGAATATAGTTTGTTTCTCGAAGATTTGGAGAACAATGTCAGCCCTCGAGTATGCGATGGAGACTGCTGTCTAAAAGTCGTAGTTCCAGAAAATTTGGCACTTCTCGTTTTGGACAATAGACTCTATCTTCATTGGAGCATTCGGCATGCTAAGGTGGAAATTACAGTATCCTGGCCTTCGAAAATTAAACCCTCTATACCTGAATTAAGCCCTGATGATCTGAGAAAAGCAAAAGTTAGCTTCTCCGAGGAAGACTGTTTTTCTACATTCCTATGACAATTTCCGTGCATTTTCTTGTCGAAAAGCTCTTGATGGAGTAATGCACTTTTCTTACTTCTGACGTTAAAATTAAGGCAAAGGGTATCAGCTGCCTGCTCCTCGGGTTGCGGTTCCTGTACCAAGGGTTTCTGCTGAATATGGTTACAATAATTAATAATCGGTCGCGGACAATTGTCCAGGAATGGTCCCGAGGGAATAACCCCTAAGCGGAGGCGTAGCAACCGTGCCGAAAGCTGAATGGCACGTGGGTGAGATGTCTTAAACGGTGACTCTGGGATACCGGGCGACCTCTCAGAGTATGCAGCTTTATCCGCGATTATACATTTCACGCCGTCAACGCGGACGCGGACTTCTTAATCTCCAGTATCTTCATAACTGAATTATTTTGAGTGCAGCTAACATCGTTGCAAATGGAAAAGATCCTTCCTAAAAATGGTCAGGAGTCACGAGATGGTTGGCAAACGAGCGTTCCTTTACAAACTCGCGGAGCAGGCAGCTGAGACCCTTGGCCTGAATTTCGAAGTCATAAGTGATCAAAGTGCATTACTCCATCAAGATGCTTTACCTCTGAAAGCCGAAGTAAAGAAAGCAGAATTTGAAAAATTCCATCAAGAGTTATTCGATAAGAAAATGCATGGAAGTTTTCACAGGAATGTAGAAAAACAATCCTTGTCGAAGGAGCAAACTTTAGCTTTTCTCAAATCACTGGAGCTCAATTCCGGTACAGAGGGTTTCATTTTCGCATACCAGGAAAGTGTCACTTCCACCTTAGCGTACCGTAACCGCATTTTATGTCAAGAAGTGCCAAGCAATAGGTGCAAAGCGTGTCATACACACGTTGAGTGCCTAGAACATATACTATCAGGGTATCCCACTCATGCAGGAACGACGTATATCTACACTCAACTGCGGCCCTGAGAGTGCTTTATCACCATCTTTGTCGCTCTTACGGTGTTGTTAGTGACCCTGCCCGGCCGAACGCCTCAAGGGAGATAGAGTCAATTGTCCAAAACTAGAAGTGTTAAATTTTCTGGAAATACGATTTTCCGACAGCAGTCTCCGTTGCACACTCGAGGCCTGACATTGATCTCCAAAATTTCGAATAACAAACTATATTTGTGTTCGAATTCTCGGCTCCTTTCGAACGAAAGTGTAATATAACACGTTCGTTTATTTTATACTATTCAAATCAGAATTTTGGGACCTAGGTGTCACGTGTAAAAAAATAATTTTTTAGAAATAATCTAACCGACCACAAAGGGTAAATTTCAGTTGTCAAGGTCTTGACCGTCGATTTGACTTAATGTAGTACAGCGTTTCCCAAAGTATCTACTACGAATAACCCTTTCATTGTTATGAGATTACAATAACTGAAATGGTGAACACATGACTCAAATAAATTTTAATTATCTGGATGAATTTTGTGATGTAATTTGAAAAAAAATGAATAAAAGTTCTTGAAAATCGGTTGTTATCTGCACTAATAAAGGAAACGTTTACAAATCTTGTGATTATATAAATGGAATCTCTCAATGCAAGAAAAGTGCGATAACTCTTGAAATTATTATCCGATTTTCTTCTATCTTTTTTTAACGTTTTTGTCATAATCTCACAAATCTAACGCAGGCTATTGAAGATTAATTCATTAATATTTTACCAAATTTTCATTTTCCTCAACCGGCTCTGATTTTCTAACAATGGGATGGTCGCGCGAAGCAAGCAACCGCTCCTGAACGACATGCGTCCAGTGTCTCTTTAGGGTTCAGTATTGTGGGAAAATTGGAGGGAGGCAACCCTGCCGCTCCCCAGAAAGTGCAAAAAAAGTTTGGGAAACGCTGATGTAGTATATACCAGAGTATTTTTCACTTTTCGAATTTCTCTGATCTCACCCCTCAGTTTTGTTTAAATCCCCATGAAAAAAAAAATCTTCAAACTTGAACAGAGTCAGTTTATACTTAGGGGTGGCGCAAAGACCATGAACTTTCTCAGCGATTCAACAAGGAAAAGTCAAATTGTTCTAAATCTAATATTTCAATGCGATAATATTTTACAAATTAATGCATGTTTTAGGCTATCGTTCATAATTTGTCACAAAAAGAGAATCAATTATAAATTTTAAGGTTAAATATTTTAAAGCCACTCTCATGGGTCCCCAAGAAGAACTTCATAAGTGACAAATTTGAAATTTACGTAATATTGCGGCTTATTGGCGCTTTTTGAAAGTTTAAAAAAGATCAATAATCATTAGTCGGTTATTTCAGAATACCCAGCCATATGTTGACTAATATTCAATTGTTTGAACAATATTCAATTTTTCAAACGATAAAATATTATTTAAACAATTTAATATTAAATTTGTTTGAACATCGTTTGCATTTGTTAAAACATCGACGAGTATTCATAATAAACACATTAGTACTTGAAAATATTAAAATTTGTGGAAAACTTAGTGAGATGAAATGTTTTTCCTACTTTTTTTCAGGCAACATATATACTTGCATAAAGACGTATTATCTGAAATAATCAGAAAATTATTTAAACAAATTATTTTATTGTTATCATTGATTATATAACTGCTAAAGTATAGAAAATACGTTCATTTCGCGATTAAATTGAAAAAAACAATGTTGAAACAAATTAAAATGGTTAAGACAATTGAATATACGTTTGAAAATGACTGCATATTCGGAATCAACCAATTTATGAATATCTATTTCTTTTAACTTTCAAAAAGCGTCAATAGACCGCCATATTACGTAGAATTCAAATTTTTCGCTTATATGGTTTTCTTTGGAAACCCATAAGAGTGGCTTGAAATTATTTTACCTTAAAATTTAAAATTGATTGTCATTCTATGACAAATTCTAAACAATATACTGAAACACTTATTTATTTGTAACTAGTGTTACTGTCCTTTAAAACAACAATACCAGTCGAAAAATCATTTTTGTTGTGGTTGACTTATTATTTGTTCATAAATAAAAAGGCGATGTAAAGTCAACGATTTGAGAAAAAACCGCCACTTTCTAGCTCTTATCTGAGAAAAGATAGTTATAACCAATATTTAATTGTTTAAACAACTTTTCGGTTAACTTTAATTAATCATTACCTCACTAATGTAAGTGAGAAAAGGACAGAAAGGTAAAAATTGCCGATAAACCGCAACTATTAGGCGCAATCGATATCGATGAAGATAGTCATACACAATAATAATTTGTTTAAATAATTATTTTTACTAAATCTAATTGATTATCAAGTCACGCCTAATAAAAAACAGACAAACAGTTACAAATTTCAGAAAAAAACGCAACATTCTACCAATTAAGGAAAAAGAATATTATCAAAAATTATAATAAATCGTTTAAACAATTATTTTGTTAACTTGAATTTATTATTACATCACTCCAAATAAAAATTTGTCAAGAAGCCAGAAATTGAAAAAACGCATCTTTCTAGCATTATTCAAATATAATATTATTAATAATTATAATTAACTGTTTAAACAATTATTTTGTTAACTTGAATTCATTATTACTTCACTCCAAATAAAAATTGGACAAAAACCCATAAATAAAAAAAAACGCATCTTTCTAGCATTATTCAAATATAATGTTATTAATAATTATGATGAATTGTTTAAAAAATGATTTTGTTAACTGGAATTTATTATTACTTTACTCCAAATGAAAATTGGACAAAAAGCCAGAAATTAAAAAAAAACCGCATCTTTCTAGCATTATTGAAATATAATCTTATTACTAATTATAATAAATTGCTTAAACAATCACTATTATTATATATTATTATATATATTATTATTATAAACAAAAAATGGATTTATTTTTGGGTGGATTCGAACAAATTTGGGGGGTGTCCCCATAAAAATTAAAAAAAAATGTTTTGGGCCTAGTGCACAGTCTTCCTATTTTTTCCTTAGTTTCCCTTTTTTTCTTGAAATTTCCCTTTTCCCCCTTTCTCTTTAAATATACGATATTTGAAAATACAATATTTTTATTACGCGGAAAATTCTCTGAAATTAGTAAGCGTATCCATCATTGAATAATAATTAAGCAATTATATCACTTAAATAAATTATTTATGAATAAATAAGGTACGCGTTTCAAGTGCTGAATCATGAAAAATAAATACTCTTAAAAAAAATTTGAAGCTGAATGCATGTTGAAAATGTGAAAACTGGAGACAGAAGTCATCTAATATAAAATTGGAACAATTACTGAGCAATTTTTAATTTGAGCTTAAGAGCACTGAAGAGTAGGACGGAGTGAAAATGCTAAAATAAATCAAATCGTTTGAGCTGAGAGGGGAAAAAAACTCGTAGGTTAGCGTTCGACAAAAGTTAAAACAAATTTTAATCAGTAAAATTTAACGATTTAAAATTCAAAATATTTCGTATTGGTTAAAAATTTATGACGAATTTGTTATATTCACAGCTTTTACTAGTAAAGAATAATAAAAAATTAAGAAATTTAAAAATAAATGTTTTGCTCAATAACAAGTTTTTTTGAAAATGTGCAAAAACATGTTTTTTTTGTTTTGATTTAGTCATATGCACACATTTTAAAAAATGTTGAATATATCGATGTACTTGAAGTTCTGAACGTTCAAATGAACGAAATATTTTTTCCCCATTTTATTTTATATGTAAATATTGTTCCAACTACAAAATATTTTGAAATCTTTTTTCAATCTTTAAAATATTTAAAATCGTTGCTAAATCTTTCTGCAATCATTAAAATATTTGAAAACTCTTAACATTTTTTGAAATCTTTAAAAATTTTCTACAATATTTTTAAACCTTTTGAAATCTTGAAAATCTTTTGAAATCTTTTGAAATCTTTAAAAGATTTGAAGTCTTTTTGAAGTCTTTTTGTATCTTTGAAATCTTTGTTGAATTTGTGTAAAATCTTTAAAATCCTTCTGCAATGTTTACAATACTTAAAATCTGATATCTTTGCTAAATATTTTGAAATTTTTAAAATATCTGAAGTCTTTTTGAAATCTTTTGGAATCTTTGACATCTTTAAGATATTTGACATCTTTTTTAAATGTTCGTAAAATTTTTTGAAATCTCTGTCGAATCTTTCAAATATTTAAAATATTTGAAATATTTTGAAATCTTTAAAAAAATTTACAATATTTTGAAATCTTTTGGAATCTGTAAAATCTTTTAAAAAAATTACAATATTTTGAAATCTTTTTTCAATCTTTAAAATATTTAAAATCGTTGCTAAATCTTTCTGCAATCATTAAAATATTTTAAAACTTTCAACATTTTTTGAAATCTTTTGAAATCTTATACAATGTTTTTAAACCTCTTGAAATCTTGAAAATCTTTGGAAATCTTTTGAAATCTTTTAAATATTTGAAGTTTTTTGAAGTCTTTTTGTATCTTTGAAATCTTTGATGAATATTCGAAATTTTTTGTTGAAATCTCTCTGAAATCTTTCAAATGTTTAAAATATTTTGAAATCTTTTGGAATCTGTAAAATCTGTAAAAAAAAATACAATATTTTGAAATATTTTTTCAATCTTTAAAATATTTAAAATCGTTGCTAAATCTTTCTGCAATCATTAAAATATTTAAAAACTTTTAACATTTTTTGAAATCTTTAAAAATCTTCTACAATATTTTTAAACCTTTTGAAATCTGGAAAATCTTTTGAAGTTTTTTGAAAACTTTAAAATCTTCTACAATATTATGAAATCTTTTAATATCTTCGAAATATTCTACAATATTTTGGAATCTTTGTTAAACTTTTGGTAAATATTTTGCAATTTTTTGAAACCTTTGAAATATTTTGAAATGTTTTAAAAATCCTTTAAATAGTTTAAAATATCTTAAAACGTTTGTGAAATTTTTTGAAATATTTGTGAAATCCTTGAAATATTTTAAATCGTTTCAAATCCTTAAAATGTTTGTTAAATCTTTTATAATCTTTGTTCAATGTTTTTAAAATCTTTTCAAATTTTTTGAAATCTTCAAAACGATCTACAATATTATGAAATCTTTTAAAATCTTCGAAATATTCGACAATATTTTGAAATCTTTTGGAATCTCTGAAATCTTCGTTAAACTTTTGTTAAATCTTTTCGCAATTCTTTGAAATATTTGAAATATTTTAAATCTTTAATTAATGTTTATAAAATCTTTTAAGGTCTTTAAAGTCTTTGTTAAATATTTGTAAAATCTTTTAAAATGTTTTGAAATCCTTTAAATCGTTTGAAATCTCTTAAAATCTTTTGAAATCTTTATGCAATCCTTGAAATATTTTAAATCGTTTAAAATATCTTAAAATGTTTCTTAAATCTTTTGGAATCTTTGTTTAATGTTTGTAAAATCTTTGAAATCTTTTTCAATTTTTTGAAATCTTTAAAATCTTCTACAATATTATGAAATCTTTTAAAATCTTCGAAATATTCTACAATATTTTGAGAGAATATTTAAAAACATGAAAACAATTTTTTGAATAATGAATGACAATTGAACAATTACTAATTTGCAAAATAATCGAGTGAGTTTCAAATATATTCAGAAGTTTTGAAAAGATTCCAAAATAATTTAAAACGTGAAAAGATTTCGAAACATTTAAAACATAATGTAGCTTTTTAAGCATTCTGAAAGGTTTAAAATGAATAAAAATATTTGTAACAAAATTCCTAGATAAACTAACAATACATTTTTGTTAAAAAAGTGAATTTTAAAGTAATATTTAATAAGATATTCAAAATTTTCAAAAAAGAATCTGGATTATTTTAAGTTAATTTTTTTACTTTTGCAGGATTTTTAAAAAATTGTAGGAAAAATTCCAAGTTCCAAGGTAATAAAATTATTATTAGATTCCAGAAAAAATTTTAAATGATTTTCTTAAACCAATTTTCAAGAGAATATTTAAAAAGATTTAAAAACAAATTTTAATGTATGGTTTAATGTTTCTAGCCTAAAATTGCTTCAAATGATATAATTTTGAAAAATTATAAATTTTTCGAACTATTCTTCAATTCAAAGCATTGAAAATGATAGCAATGACTTGAAAAAAATTACTAAAAAAACATAGTTATTTAAAAAACATAAAAACTAAAGTTTTTTGTATTTTTAATATCGATTATTATTCATTATTGTTATTGTAATAGCGATCATGTACACATTTCTTGCAGAAAATTAAAACCACAATAAAATACAAAAATGAACAAAAAAATACAAAAAAGTACAAAATTTGTCTCAAGATAGAAAAAAGTTGTACTTTCCTGTAATTTGTTTGGTAATTTATTTTATTTATTTGTATATTCCTGCTCTCTTAACATGAACCAGTAAAATTGTCACTGGTTGAATCAGTATTTTGAATTATCACTGGTGAATCAGTGATTTTTCGAATTCGACTGGAGGAACCAGTAAGTAACTCAACTAAAACAGCGTTACTGAATATACCAGTGACGCCAAATAATTGATTCAACCAGTGATATAGCGACTGACTACTGTTACTGATTAAACCAGTGACGGAATTCCAATGGTTGAACCAGTGCGATCTCACTGATTAAACCAGTGACGGAATTCCACTGGATAAACCAGTGAAATCTCACTGATTACACCAGTGACAAAATTCTACTTGATAAACCAGGAAAATCTCATTGATTAAACCAGTGACGGAATTATTACTCCATGAACCAGTGAAATCTGACTGATCAGACCAGTGACGGAATTTCACTGGCTAAACCAGTTAAAACTCACTGCAAAAAACAGTGACGGAATTCCACTGGAGGAACCAGTGACGGAATTCAACTGGATAAACCACTGAAATCTGACTGAAACCGCCAGTGACGGAATTTCACTGCTCATAATAGTGAAATCTTACTGAATAAACCAGTGACGGAATTCCACTGAATAAACCAGTGAAATCTCACTGAAAAAAAACAGTGACGGAATTCCACTGGATGAACCAATGATGGAATTCCACTGGATAAACCAGTGAAATCTCACGGAAAAAGACAGTGACGGAATTCCACTGGATAAACCAGTGAAATCTCATTGATTGAACGAGTGACGAAATTCTACTGGATAAACCAGTGAATTCTCACTGAAAACCCTAGTCACGGAATTGCACTGGACGAATCAGTGAACGCTCACTGATTGAACCAGTGTCGGAATTCCACTGAATGAACCAATGAAATCTCACTGTTTAAACCAGTGACGGAATTTCACTTGATGAAAAAACTCTATAGGAATGATATCTGATGATATAGAAACCCTGTGGACTTTCCATTTATCACAGTATTAGTGTCGGACTGTGAGTAAGCGCCCGAGGCCGCCAAGCCCGGGTCCCCGGTGAGCGCTCGAGCACAAATACTCAAACTTCGATATCTCTAAAACTAAGGGCCATTAGATCGAAAGAAAAAATACGCCCCTAATGGATTTTGATGTACTTTCATCCTGCGAAGTCCCAGTCAAATCGGTGATTGCCATCTCGCGTCCTCTCCTTGTTAGTAATAATTAATAAATAATAAGTATAATTAATAAGTAATAATTTTTCTGTTGGGTTACATCATGCTAGACTTAGCATTACTATTCGCGAAAAAATAATTTTTTGTTCTTTTCGACATTACTTGAAATATTACAAAATAAATTGAAAGAGTTTATAGGTATTAGTTATGAATATTTATGAAGTAATGCTGGATAAATTACATTTACGCAACAATGGAGGTTAAGACATACAGGAACGCTATAATCTGCTTTGCAGGATTTCAAAGATTTGAAGAGATTTACAAATATTTGTTGCAATTCATTTTGAATCTACCCTGAATTATTATAATTTTATCCTGGATTCTTTTACATTCTTTAGCATCCTTTGGAATTCTCTTCCATTTTTTTTAATTGACATGAATTCACCTAAATTCAGTCAATTCCACTTAATTCCATTGATTTTTTAGTTTTTGTTTAATTCATCCGGAAGTTTTTTAAACTCACTTTGAATTCTCAAGGATTTTATCAAATTCTTTTGAATTCCCATCAATTTATCTAATCTTGTTTCATACTTACTGTATTTAATGGATTTTCGCATATTTTTGACTGTTTTTAATTCTAGACAATTTCAGTCACTTTTGGTCACTTTTTTACTTTTTACAAGTAAATTAGGGACCGTATTTAAATTACGTAACAGCTCAAGTGGATTAGAGAAAAAATCTTGCAAAAGGTTTTTGAATATTAATCGTCAGGAAAAATGAAAAATTGGTTAGGGAAAAATTAGAGAGTTATTAAAATGAAGATTTGCGGTAACCCTGATATAATATTCTTGTTAGTAATTTAATTGCCTTGTATTTATATTTTTTGCAGTTGTTTCCTCCTTAAGATTATCTTTTTAGTTATAAATTTTATTATTTGTTTGAAAATTCAACAATTTTGTTAAAAAGACATCCTTTTTGTTGAAAATTCCACTGTTTTGTTGAAAATTCACCTTTTTGGGTTGCAAATTCAACTATTTTCATAGAAAATTTACTTTTCGATTAAAATTCATATGTTGGTATTGGAAAGGCAACTGGAACCTCTTGGTATTGAGAAGTCAACTGAAATTCTTTTTTGGGTGAAAATTCAACTATTTTTATGAAAATTTGTATGTTTAGTTTAAAAATTCATATATTTTCGTGGAAATTGCATCTTTCTTGGATGAAAATGCAAGTTTTTGGTTGAAAATGCAACTGTTTTGTTGAAAACTCGTCTTTTTGGGTTGAAAATTCAAGTATCTTTGTAGAAAATTTACTTCTTATTTAAAGCTCATATTTTGATGTTCAAAAGTCAAACAGAAATCTTTAAATCTTTTTTAGGTGAAAATCGAACTATTTTTTTGGAAATTTATCTTTTTAATTTAAAATTTCATCTATTTTAGTAGAAATTGTATCTTTCTTGGATAAAAATGCAACTATTTGGTTGAAAATTGAACAATTTTGTTGAAAAGTCATCCTTTTTGGTTGACAATTCAACTTATGTTATTCTGTAATAGCTTAAAAATTTCGAGAATTTCCCGAAATTTATGTTCGCGTCGACTGCTTTCTTAAACAGTCGAAGCGTCATTTCTGTTGCGAGAGAGGTGGCACGTCGCGCCCTGGCGGATTTCTCATGAACTATCAGCTCAGAGCAGCTTTCATTATTATGTTTAGAAAAATGTTATTATTCATACAAAATCATCAACTTAATAATCATTCATTAAAAATCGAAATAAATTTATAAAAATTTTGAAGCTTTCTATGCCGAATTGTTAAAAAATCTACAATTTTCTATAACCTTCTATGAAAACGACGGACAGAAATCTTTGAGATGACTATAATATTAATATACCTTTTTTCCACAAAAATGTGTAAAATTATTCAAAATATTGTGCTAGTTTATCAAATATTTTAGAGCTAAATATCTTCCTGAACATACGGTAATACTTCTAGAATTTTTAGAAAATTTACCTAATCTACGTGGAAAATCAAAAATTATTTTTGAAACGATTCCCTACAATCAGCAAGAATCATTCAATTCCCCAAATTTTAGGGAATATTCCAAAAATTTGGTATAAATTAAAATAAGTTTCGGGAAATTTCCCCCGAAATTGTAAGTATTATCTAATTTCCTAAATTTTAGGAATTTTTTAATTTTTTAATGAATTATAAGAACTTTTAGGAAAATTTCCACAAATCTTGTCCAAAATTTATTTAATGAAACTTCAACGTTTCGCCCTTCTAAGAAGGGCCTCTTCAGTCATATAACTATGTATAGCCATATTACATCTCAATGAATCAAATCATTATAAGATACCGGAGTGAAGAAGATCTTGGAGCAAGTCATTACAGCCGATTTTTTTTAGTGGTGTTAATAATTGTAGAAAACATTATTTTGTGTTGTAAGATTTTTCTACTAAAACAGATGCAGTAGATGTTGAAAAAGATGAAGAGAAAATGATTCTCATCTCTTCTTATCCTCTATTCTCTCCGAGCTTTTTTCTTACTTTGTCATCACTTCCTTCTTATTGTTCCCTTTTGTTTAGTTTTACCAGGGAAATTTGCTCTCCTCTTCTCCCTTCCTTTCTTACACGTCTCACTTCCTTCTCTACACATCTATCCTTTTTTAGTACCCTTACACTCCTTTCAGTTTCTTCCCCTCTAACCTTAGACCCCTTATAACTATATTTCTTCTTTCCTCTCTCTCCCTCTCTCCTTCCTATTCTTATATCTAGTTTACTCAACCTTTCCTTATCATTCCTACTATCCACTCTTCCAAACTCGCGGTTTAGGCTCTCTATCTTCTTTATCCTACTTTCCAACTCTGCCACCTTTTACTATATTCCTGATTTTCTCGTCCTTAAGTCTGCGTCCTTTTTTACAAATTTTTCCTGACTTCTTCCCATTTCCTCATCTCTTTTTTTAAGTTTGAACATTTCCTTCCTAATTTCTTGTTAAATTTCTTCTCACCTTTTTTCCTTCATAGCTATTACCAGAATTTTTACAAACTCTTCCCTGTCTTTTTCCCAATCCCACCATATACCTTCTATCTGTATTCTCTCATACTTCAATAAAGTTTTTTCATTCTTTCTTTACTTTTCCGGAGCCTTCTGCTATTTTATTTGCTCTCCTCTTCCTCCTTCCTTTCCTACACTTCTCACTTCTTCTATCTATACCTTCGCATGTATTCTTTTTAGAACTTCTTTTAGTTTTTGCCTTTCTAATCTTAGATCCTTTTTTACTATATTTCTCCTTCCTTCCCCTCTCCTCTTAAACTTACTCATATTTGTTTTAAAATGATGTATTGTGGCGAATTTTTCCTTTAAAATCTTGTACAATTTTTTTCAAAATTTTAGGAAATAATTAAACATGTTTTGTAATCTTCTCTAATTTTCTTCCATATTCTTTTTCCACACAGTTTGAAATACTGAAAACTTGTAATTATTCTTTTAAAATTAAACCTAAACCGTTTAAAATCATCCCAGAAATCTTTAAAAAAATGTAAACTCAAAATCTTGCAAAATTATTAAAAAGCTTCTAAATTTTTTATCGAATTCTACGACATAGGTTTTTCCCATAACTTCATTTTTCCACCTCTTTGAAAATGTAAAAAAGATTAGAAATTATAATGTGGTAGCAAAATGTTAAGTACAGAGTTATTTCCCAATATTAAATAATCATTTACAATTTAAATGTGAACCAAAAAATATTATTTTTAAATCAAAAACAATTGAAATAAACAGAAAATACGAGTTTTCAACAATTTAAATAGTTTAACTTTCAGTTTAAAAAAATACTTCCAACAAGAAAAAACGAATTTTCAACAAAATAATTAATTTAATACCAAAGGCATGAATTTTGATTTAAAAAAAATGAATTTTTAACACTATAGTTCAACTTTCAACCAAGTAGTTGAATTTTAAACCAAAATAGATTTATTTTCAAGAAAACAGTAATAGATGATATTTTAAGTAAAAGAAAGATTCTTTTAAATACCCAAAACAGTATAATCAAACCAAAGAAGAAGAATTTTTAACAATTCAAGCTGTTGAATTTTGAGTTGAAATAATAAACTTTCAAACAAATAGATGACGTTTCAACCAAAAAATATATATTGAAAAAAACAGTTGATTAAAAAAAATGAGTTTTCAAAAAGTAAAATAGTTGAGCTTTAAGTTAAAAAAAATTAGTTTCAAGCCGAAAGAAAACGAATTTTCAACAAATCAGTTAAATCTTGTAACAAGAGATGAATCTTCAACCAAAAAATAATTGCTAACAAAGTAGTTCAACTTTCAACCAAGTAATAGTTGAATTTTCAACCAAAAAACGAAAAAAGCTTTTTATTTTTATTAAAAAGCAGTAAGATTTAAATCAACGAAGACGATTTTTTCACGAAATGGTTGAATTTTCAATCAAAAAATATTTTCTATCAATAGAGATAAATTTTCATGCTGAAAATCGAGTTTTTTAGAAACCCGTTGACTTTGAAACGAAAAAAATGAATTTACAACAAAAAATTTAATTTTCAAGATGAAGAGACGAACGGTCGACAAAACAGTTGAATATTTAATAAAAAAAGTTGAATTTTTAAACAAAAAGTTGATTTTCAAAATTTTCAACCAATAATGTTTCGAAACGTTTAGAAACAAATTTTATTATCAAGTAAAATTATTATCATATCATAAATCTTTGTTATATTCAGGCAGTGACGCAACCAATCATGTTTTCGACAACGATGTGTTCGATATTTTCGAGATATTTAGTAACATCGCTTTTTTTGGGCAATTAAAAATGTAACTTACTCCAGTACCCTTCTTAATGTTACGTAATATGTGAACGCTCCTGATTGCCTAAAACGCGTCAGGCGTTTAGAAGATTTGTTGAGTATTCTTCTGAATGCCTAAATAAACCAGTGTATAGAATTCCTGAAAATAATAAAAAAATCCGACGATACATTTTTTTTTTATCAAGTATACACAAAATTCCAATATTAGATCAACAAGATTTCCGAAACAAGGTTTTACACTTGTCAAAGATGCTTATATTAAGTTTATTCAACATTCTTTGCAAGTCCTCGATTGATTCTGCCATAACAATCTTGTCATCTGCGAATTTTTTAATTAAAAAGACGAATTTAAAAAAAAATAGTTGAATTTTTAACCAAGAAATCTTTGATTTAAAGTTTGAACCAAATTGAAAATTAAATAATAATAATAATAATAATAATTTTCAATGAAGTTTCAACCCAAAAGACGAATTTTCAAGAAAACTGTTGAATTTTGCAACCAAAAAGAATGACTTTTTAATAAAGTTGTTGAATTTTCAACCAAATAATAACATTTCTAACAGAAAATATAATCGTCCGGTGGAAGCGAGTGAAAAAAAGTAATAAAAACACAAGTAAAATAAATTACTAACTTAACTATAATATTAAATCAGGGTGGTCACATAAATTAATTTTCAAAATTCCCTAATTTTTCCCTGACAAATTTTTCATTTTCTCTGATCATTAAAATTCAATTACCGCAGAATCTTAATCTTGTAAAATATATTTAAAAATTAAAATATATTGAAAGAACGTTCAATTCAGCGTGTAAAGAACTTTTTTTGATTAGAATTTGTTTTAATTTGACTGAGTTATCAAACATTATTTGTATCGCTTTTTACACGATTTTATATATTGCACTATTTCAAATTTCAAGCAATCCTAATAAAAAAAGCTCGATGCACCCGACATTGAACGCAATTTCAATATATTAACATCAAAAAAATTCAGGATTTCAAAAAATGTCATTCAATTTTTGTTAAAGTTGAAAAAATCGGGGAAAAATGAGATTTTTCGAAATATGTTCGATAGTAGCTATACCAAAAAAGAGGATTATTAACAAAAAGAAAACTTGTTTACCGATAATAACACTATTTGCCAATTTGTTTATCAAATATGTTTATGACAATTAAATGGATCAATGAGCAAATTTCTTTTTTGAGTCCCCACGCATTGATTTAAGAAGCAGTTATTTAAGCATAAAAAATGTCACTTTTTCCATACTTTGAGTGAAAAATTTGTAAATAAACAAACAAAGAAGACAAAAGTTGCGACCGTGAGACTTCAGGAATTTTTTAACCTTAATTTAAAACAAATAATAATACGACTAAAATTACTGAAGGCTCTCGACTATTTTGAACGAAAAAAAGTTCATTTACAAAAAATTTGTAATAATAAATTGATAACATTAAAAAACAAGATTTTTGATCGAAAATCGAAACTTTTGTTTTGTAAATTCCAGCATAGGTTTAGGCTAGATTTCAATAAAATGTATTCAAACTAATGAATTTTCCTTTAAATTCTGGAACAGTAAAACTGTTCTCTCATTCTGGCATTTTTGGTAAATTCGCAATTACTTATTAATTCAACGTAATCCTTTCAGCATGGACTCGTTCAATGCAGAATTTGAAAGGATTTACACTCTCCCATGACATTAAACAATTTTGTTAACAGTCGAAAAACTCTAGAAAGTATGATACGCAATTTAAAAATGTTATACAATTATCGATTGAAGTTTCATGAAGATTTCTTCACAAAACTGATACTTCAACACGGGAAAAATTAGCATTGAATCAAGAAAATTGGCCTCGTATCGTCCGTGTAAATTTTAAATTATTCTAAACCTTCTAAAATCATTTTAGAAATTACAGTGAAACCCGGATTTAGCTCGCCTGGATTGTGCCCTTCCGAGAATTGACGCCGCGCCGTGGGGATACGTGAGAGGCGTTTGCGGGGGGATTTGCGGTGTGCACTCAGGCGAAAAAGTACTTTTTACTCCCTAGGGACTGAAAAGTGAAGTCAGATGTGAATAATGAAAATTATACATCTATGAGCTCGCATTTTACAATTATCAGTCCATTCAACGTAAAAACGGTGACGAAATTTTGGTTGCCAGATAATAGAATTTTGCGGTTATTTATGGAAAGTTGCCATATATAACTGATTAAATTACCGTAAATTACAGTAAATGCCCGAAATTTTCATAAATTTCTGGAAATAAATGGAAATTTTTAAAAATGAATATTGTATAATTTATGGTAAGTTACCATATTTACCAGTAAAATTACCATAAAAGACCGAAAATTTTCATAAATTTCCGGAAATTGATGGAAATTTTTAAAAATGAATTCTGGATCATTTATGGTAAGTTGCCACATTTACCTGTGAAGTTACCATAAATGACCGAAAATTTTCATGAATTTCCGGAAATTTATGGAAATTTTTAAAAATGAATATTGGGTGATTTATGGTGAGTTACTATATTTACCGGTAAAATTACCATAAATTACCGAAAATTTTCATAAATTTCCCGAAATGTTAAAACTCGAATATTGTGAAATTTATGGTAAGTTACTATATTTACCAGTAAAACTACCATGAATTACCGAAAATTTCCATAATTTTCCGGAAATTTATGGAATTTTCTAAAAATGAATGTTGGGTATTTTACGGTATGTTGCCATATTTACCAGTAAAATTACCATAAATT
Source organism: Andricus grossulariae (assembly GCA_011634705.1). Lineage (NCBI taxonomy): Eukaryota > Metazoa > Arthropoda > Insecta > Hymenoptera > Cynipidae > Andricus > Andricus grossulariae. Next base: position 150,847,321 of record JAABKJ010075445.1, on the reverse strand, counting down.
ACCGAAAATTGTCATAAATTTTGGGAAATTTTCAAAAATGAATATTGTGTAATTTATGTTAAGTTACCATATTTACCAGTAAAATTACCATACATGACTGAAAATTTTAATAAAATTCCGGGAATTTATGAAAATTACAAAAAATGAATATTGGGTAATTTATGGTAAGTTACTATATTTACCGGTAAAATTACCATGGATTACCGAAAATTTCCATAATTTTCCGGAAATTTCTAAAAATTTCTAAAAATGAATTTTGGGTAATTTATGGTAAGTTACCATATTTGCCGGAAAAATTACCATGAATGATCGAAAATTGTCATAAATTTCCGGAAATTTATGGAAATGTTTAAAAATGAATATTGTGTAATTTATGGTAAGTTACCATATTTACCCGTAAAATTACCATAAATTTTCGAAATTTTTCATAAAATTACGGAAATTTATGCAAATTTTTAAAAATGAAGTTTAGATAATTTATGGTAAGTACCCACATTAACCTGTAAAATTACCATAAATTACCGAAAATTTTCATAAATTTATGGACATTTTTAAAAATGAATATTGGGTAATTTATGGTAATTTACTATATTTACCGGTAAAATTACCATAAATTAGAGAAAATTTTCATAAATTTCCAGAAATTAAAAAAATTGAATATTGAGTAATTTATGGTAAGTTACTATATTTACCGGTTTACCGAAAAATTCCGGAAATTTATAGAAATTAAAAAAAATGAATTTTGGGTAATTTATGGTATGTTACCATATTTACCGGTAAAACTACCATAAATTACCGACAATTGTCATAAATTTCCGGAAATTTTTAAAAATGAATATTGGGTAATTTATGGTATGTTACCATATTTACCCGTAAAACTACCAGCAATTTCCGCAATTTTATAGACATTTAAATTGAATCCGCAATTTTTTAATTGAATTTTCGATAATTTGGAATAAGTCAACATAAATTTCATGCTTCTTTATTCAAAATCTAATATGAACTGAAATCATGACTGTATTTCAAAAAATGTCTGAAACCAAGTAGTATGATCCCATGCGATGACTGGTTCTAGTTATAATCATGGCGAAAATTTCGCTACAAAAGCTTTGATTATAAATCTTGAATGGGATCAAACGCTAACCCCTGACCTTTCCTAGAAATAGCATGATTTTTTTCCAAATTGCCTGCCTTGTGACGTATTTTAATTTCAAGATGGACTTTCGCGGGTAGAGATACTAAGTGGATTCAAATACATAGCTTCTCCGACGCATCTCGCCCAGCTTTCGCTGCTGCTGTGTATTTGCGTATTGTTTCCGAATCAGAGCATGTCTCTCTTGAACTTCCCATTGCTGAAATCAAGATTGCATCGATTAAAACAGTTAGCACTCCGAATACTGACCTATGTGCTACTACTCTTTTGGCAAATATGGTTACATTCGTCATCAGTTCTTTGTCACTAATTGACTTTCAATTGATTAATTAAATTTCTGTTGGACAGATTCATTAATTGTTCTCAATTCGCTGCAGGAAAAGCTAGTTACGCTGCCTGCTTTCAATAATAGAGAGCCTAAAATTCAAACCAAACTGCCTTCTGCCTTTTGGAATCATGTTCAATCTAAAAAAACCCCGGCTAATTACGCTTCACATGGAAAGGTTCATGTGGCTTTCCAGCCCTTCAGAGGCCTGGCCCAAACGCAATGCGAAAACCTTCAAATCGGAGCAGGGGAAAATAATCTCTCCTCATTATGCTACAATTGAGAATGAAAACGATTGGCAATCTAGGTTACTTTTTCGGGAACCATATAAAGCTCGTTTCCTTCGGGTACGCTATGTTCAGGCGCATTGATCCGTTCATTGATGGTGATGGCTCCGCTCGTTTCGGTCACCGGTTACGCTAGTCAAAATTGTTAGCCTATCAAGAGTCCCTGCTACTTTGCCTAAACATAGGATATCTATTTTTATACTAAAGCAATCTCATGACAATTTGCCTTACGCTGAAACTAAGCTGATACTCTATATGACTCGTACTGAATTCTGAATTATTGGCACTCGAAGTGAAATTTGAACAATTGTACATCGTTGTATTGTATGCACACGCGATAAGGTTTAAACATAAAGTCAACTTATCAGTGAGTTTTTTACTCCTAGAGTGACGCCCTCACGTTTCTTTTCTCTTCCCGAAATTGATTAGGCGGGTCCACATCTTTTCCGTTCTAGTTCAGGATGTGAAATAAAGTCACAGTAGGCTTGGATTGCAATCTTTGTTTGTTTCGCTATGAAAGCTAATAATTTAGAATAAGTACAAGATTATACTAACAGATCTTTTCTTGCCCCCTGCCAAAGTTTTGCTTCTCGTCGCGGAATCTTCACGGATGTATAAATTGACAATGGGCCGAATATTCGCGAAGCTGATCGAGAGCTTTCAAAGCCTTCTGGAAGCTATGGAATGATCACAATTTAGCCTTTCATTTGGCCTAAGATAGCATGACCCAGCATTCTATACCTCCTATCACTCCACACTTTGGCGGGTGTGGGAGGCGGGAGTTAAGAGCGTGAAACTGCACCTACGTACATTATTGTCTAATGCTACACCTACCGTTGAAGAATTTGAGAAGCTGCTGTAATAAATCAGAAGTTGTTTGAACTCCCGCCCTCTTGCGCCTGCTAATGATCCGGAAAGATGTGAGGCGCTCAATCCTGGACATTTTTCAAGTAGCACAGCTTTAAGAATTGTACTGATCGTTTGCGTTCTGGATGCCCATCAAAACATTTTGTCTTCTTGGCAATTTTATTAAAAATTTCAGACTTTAGGAAGGCTGGCGCTCGGGCTTTAGGAAGTGATATTTTATTTTTATTTGTATTTGTGCGAGGCCTTAAGGGACTCAAAATTATATTTTTTCATTTTAGGAAAAAGGTTGCGTCACATGAGGTAAAAAGAAGTTTCTCTGCGGAAAAGAGAAACGTTGTATGCTTGAAAATGTGTATTTTTTTTAAATTGTTCATAACCATCACACGTGTTGTTACAGGAATTTCATGTGTCAAGATATTGCTAAGGTCATCTAAATTTTGGGTCTATTTGTCGAAAATACTATAATCATCGGAAATTTCCATTTTGAACCAAACGGCGCGAGATACGGAAAAATGTTTCAGCAAGGAATTGCAGATTTTTAGAAATTTAAAAAAAGCACAAACATAATTTGAAACTTGAAAAGATATCAGAAAATGTAAAAAAATTCAAATTTTTAAGATTTCGGATAAAGCATTCCAGGTTTTTTAAACATTTTGGAAGGTTTCAAGAAAATGAACAACGTTTCTTAAAATTCCTAGAAAAATTAAACTTTTTTTTTTGTTTTTAAAATTAATTGTTAAAGAAAATTTAAAAAGATTTATTAACATACGTAAACTTGTGAAATTCATGTTTTTTGAATGAATTCCACTCTTTTTGCTTTAAAACAAAATATACTTTAGATTGCATATCAACAATTGCATTTTTAGTTGAGAATGCAACTTTGTTGTTTGAAAATGTACAGATATTAACTATTTTGTTGAAAACTCATATATTTTAATAAAAATTCTTTTTTTTTTGCAGAAAGGTTCTTGGTTCCGAATAGTCTTCCTAGCTGAAAATGAATCTGTTTTATAACAAATTTTAATAATTTGTTGAAAATTTAATTAGTTTGTTGAAAATTCAACACTTGGTTAAAAATACAACTATTCGGTTAAAAGTTGAACTATTTAGTTGTAAATGCTACTGTTTCGTTAAAAATTAATTTTGTTCTTGTTTGAAGTTCTTCTCTCTTGATTAATAATTAATTTAATTGAAGAAAATTTTACTTCTTGGGTTTGAAAAAACAACTCTTTTCGAAAAAATTCGAATTTTAAACTTGAAAATTCAATTAAATATTTGGTCGAAAATTAAACTGAGTTTGACTGAAATTTAATATTTTTTGTTTGAGAACTCGACTATTTTGTTGAAAATGTATCTAATCAGGGAAAATTCAGGCAATTTTTAAAATGAACTTCTGTAGCCACCCTGGTTGCGATAAAATTCGAATCCAGAAAAAATCAATTCGAAATCCAAATGGATGCAATAGAATTTAAGGACCACTTCCTAAAATATGTAAAATTGTACGCTTTATTTACCCCTCATATTTCAAATACCCTCACGAGATTTATGTTTAGTAGGACTCGAAATGAAAGAAATGGATTAATTTCACGTCTTATTAACTTTAAAAAAATCATTGACTGTTAACTGGTCGGCGTTGCCCCTCCTTACCCTATCTATCTTTTGCGGAAACATTCCAAACAGAAAAATAATTATGTCGTTATTTCCTTCAAAAGATTAACTAAGTGTATTTTTCAAACATTTATACATCAAATTGAAGCGCGATTACAATGTCATATCCTAAATATGTATTACTAACATGAAAACTGATTACTTTTTGCGATTGAAAGTCTTTCTATTTAATAATATATTTAATATTTTAATAAGTTATGCAATTGTTATAAATAAATTCAGTTTAGTGTACATTTCTGACTTTATATTCCCCCCAGGAAAGACTCTACTGATTCTATATCGACCAAAGTTAAATTCTCTAATACAGAAAAATAATTTTCGTCAAGCAGACTAGATGGGGATATAAATTAAAATCTTTATTAAATTCAAATTTTATTAAGAAAAAAAGGATCTCTCTCCTCTTACTCTACTCGGATTCGAACACCAGATCAACTGATTCCTATTTAAAAATATAATTTGCTTGAACAATTATTTTCCCAAAAATATTTTTTAAATCGTATTTTCTGAATATAAATACACTTTTATAATTTAAATTCTATTATGACTTTTATTATTTATTTAATAATGCGCCAAAAAAGATGTAAACCATCCATACTCAATTTGAAGGAAATTTAAAAAAAAAACATTAATTAATTGTATAGACAATAAGATAAAGTTCTTAGCAGAATTTATTACTCCCCGAAATCATTGAAGATTATGTTTCATTCAGAAAATACGATTTTAAAAGTATTCTTGGAAAAGTAATTGTTTAAACAAATTATATTTGTTTCAAAAATTAAAAAATGGTTAATATATTCTTTCTATACATTATATAGTCAGAGAAATAATTATATGTATCTTTTTTCATTTAATTTTTTTTTAAGTTTTCGAAAAAAACTGCTTAAGAAAATCAAAATTGTTTAAACAAATCGAAATTTATTAAAAATAAAAAGATATGTATCAACATTATATAATTATTCAACGAAAAGTAGCATTGAATACCAATTTGAGAAAAATCTGGACATCTCTGGTCAATTTTTAGAAATAATGAGAATAAACAATAAGTAATTGTTTAAATAATTGCATAATGTTTTTTTTTAATTTTCTTCTCCAAACGAAGACAAACTATTACATTTAAATCAGAAAATGTGATTACTTTTACATTTTTTGGAATAAATAGTTGTTTAAATAAGTTACATTTGTTTAAAAAATTAAAAATTATTTAAAGAGTCATGGCAAATATATAAATTGTCCATTAGTGATTATTTGTATGAAAATGATGACGAAAATTGCTAAAAAGTAACAATATTACGCAAAAATGTAGTTTTTAGATTTTTGGGTCATATTTGGGGCGCTGTAGGAGGGCAAGGGTGGGTTAAAAATGAAAGTTGTTAGTATGGTTTTATTTCATAGGTACTCCTCTTCAATCTCTGAAAAACTTGGCACGTTTCGATCAAACCCTGATGTATGAGTTCAATTTTTAGAAAATCCAAAATTTCACCATGTTAATTAAATGGGATTTTGAAGTGCCCGGTGGCACTTGTTAATATTAGAATTTCGAGAAAAAAAAATTTTCGATTTTCTTTCTCCGGAAATCAAAACTTTTTGCGGGGGGCCTTACCCTCTTGGGTAAAACAAAATTTTGCAATGCAGTTTGGACCACCCTAATTTACACGTCTCTGGGTGAAGCGGCCCGGCCCGGTGCCCCTGATAGAAGAACAATAAATGGGCCTGAGGCCTGTCGCCCCCAACGGTGGAAAATCGAAATACTCTAACTTCAGGCTTTGCCGTGGAGGTCAAGAGGAGCGAATTACAACATGAAAGAATGACATCTTAAATTCCGACTGATGCCACACTGGGGAACAGTTCAGAGAATTAAAATCAGTTTTTATTTTCAGTTACACTGTTTTTTATTTATGCTTCTTTACTCATGCATGTGTTACAATACCCAGTGTTTTCATTAAAAAAAAAAAACAATATTCACAAAAATGTCATTATTTTGGTAACAAGTATTTTACTTCTGCTGCAACATAGGAGATAAATATATTTGTCATTTCCAAAATCACCCAATTAAGAAAGATCAATATAAATTATGGATTTTTTAAATTAAACTGTACTTTTCAGTATTAAAAAGTTACAATAATCAATTTTACAAGATGACAATCAATCAATTGAAAATCAAACACTTTACATATTTTAACGTTAATTATTAAAATTTGAAACATTTTAAATCTTTATTACTTAACTAAAGGAAACATTCTCTTAATTTAAATTTCAAGTTTTTGAAAAATATTGTTTCAATTTACAAGATTTCAATTTCAACCCATTACGTATCAAACTAAAAAAGAATCAAAATTTATTTCCTAACAATATTCGAATCTTCATATAAAAAGATAAATTATACATTACAGTATCTACATTTTCAACGTTACAATTTTAATTCTTTTATTTAAAAATAATTTAATTTGTAAATTAATTTAAGATATATTGAGAAGTTTTAAAAAAAATTACCTTTTTCAAATGTATGAAAGATTTCATAATGATGAAAATGGTTTATTATGTTTTCTAAGAAAATTTAAAAATAACAAAATTATCAAAACATAGTGTCAACGATTTTTTTGGCAATTTTTTTCTATTAAAAAATATTGTAAACAATTTTTACGAAAAATTTGATCGATTTTATTAAATATGTACAAGATATGAAAAAATTTCTAAACTAATTACGAAATTTATAAATATTTCAAAAAGTCTAAAACAAAATGTTAATTTTTGAACATTTTGATATTGAATTAAAAACATTTTTATGAATTTTAATACATTATTTTCATATTCCTGAAATAAAATTTTAAATAATTTTTTAATTAAAACATCATTTTTTGAATAATACTTCGAAATATATTGAAAACAAATTTCATATATAAATAACAATTTAACAATTATTGATTTGAAAATAATTGTAATTAAAATAATATAACTTGTCAAATGGAAAAGTTTGGAAAATAACATTTTCATTGTTAAACTTTTAATATTCATAGCTTAAAAATGATGAAAATTATATAAATGTACATTTTGAAATATTCATTGATTCTTTTATCAATTTAAAACATTAAAAATTATAACGTGCATTTATGTATTTATAACTGAATCTAAGTCCCTTAACTATAAAATTTATAAAAATTAAAAAACTTTACTTTTGCACTTTAAATTAGTTACATTTAACATTGTTTCCTTAAAACCTTGAAATATATTTAATTTTATATAGGTACATTATTCAACACTTTCACACAAAATTTTTGATAATAAAATTTTAATCTAAGTTGTAATTATAATTCTATTTCAAATTCAAATTCAAATACTTTTGTCCTCAACCGTTACTATTTTTTAATTTGCATTGCAGGTAAACTATGCTGGGTTCATATAAACCGTAGTATAACAGCCAAGGGTTAATTTCATTGAGCATATAAAATTGTTACAAATCAGATTAAAAAATAAACAATCGGCTAAAATATTTTTCGTTGGTTATAAAGACTATCATAAACATAAAAGCGTTCCATTGTATATTGGATAACAATAAATGTTGTTCTACATTTTTACATTCTCATCCAGAGATGGTATTAGACGTGTGTAAAATTTAACCCTCCTGGTTTTTGTCAAATGACAACGTTTTGAGACCTTCTGAACCCAAAAAACAGGTTTTCGCGAATGTGTCCGTGTGTATGTATGTATGTAGATTTTTAGTCTGTTAGTACGGTAACTATAGAAAGAATTTACAGATTTGATTGGGCTTTGGTATACTCTTCAAGTGTCCTAAAATGAAGGTCAAGTTCGTTAGTCAGTCAGGAGAAAATCGAGACACAAACAGGTGGACCAGGAGGGTAGGACTCTGTTGGAAATCCTGGGAGAAACAGGATGGTTCATTTGTAATGTGAACCCGGAAGGGGATGAGGAAGGCGAGATTACGTTTGCAGGAATAGGGCAAACAGTAATAGACTACATTCTGTGCGAGGAAAGGATGAGGAGGCTGTTAGAAAGAATGGAAGTAGGGAACGAGATAGGGTTAGAACACTTCCGGTCATTGCAACGTTGAAATGTGAGACTTAGAGAAGAGAGGGAAGGAAGAGGGATAGAGCCACAGGGAAAAAAGCAAAGATGGGCAAATGGGAAGTTGATAAGCTAAGAGAATATACGGGAGGAATGGAAGAAGACTATCTTTTGATTAAAGATGGAGGAGGCGTGGATGAGATGTTGTGTAAGATGAGGGGATGGGTAGAGACGATAGTGGAAGAAATTAGGCCAAGTCAGGAAGAAAGAAGGGAGAAGAGAGGATGATGGGATGTGGAATGTGTAGAGAGTAAAAAGCGTATGAAGTTATCGCTAAAGAGTTTGAAAAGAGGAGAGATTGACAGAAAGGAGTATAATAAAAGAAAAAAGAAACACGAGAAATTATTGGATGTAAAACGACAGAAGGAGAACGTCAGGTACACGGAGGAGATAGAGAAAGCAATAAAGGAAGGAAGATAATGCGAGGTGATCAATAGAGAAAGGAGTGGATGAAAAGGAATCACTCAAGAGATATGTATGGATAAATGGACGGCATATGTCAAGAAATTGCTAGGAGAGGTGGATAGCAAGGTGAGGAGGGAAGGTAGAAAGATTAAGGAGGGAGGAATGGAAGGTGGGAATGAGGTGACCAGAGAGAAGGTGAATCATGCAATTGAGAAGTTAAAAAGAAACAAGGCGACAGGAGAGGATGGGATGGAGAATGAAGCGTTGAAATTTGGTGGAAGAAGGGTTAGAGAAGAGATTTGGGAAGTATGTAAAAGAGTATGAGTGGCCGAAGGAGTGAAGAACAGGTTTGGTAGTTCCTTTATTAAAGAAAGGAGGGGGTAGAAAAGTGGAAGATTATGAAGAATCACTCTCATGCCAGTAAAGTAAAAAATTTACGCGGAGGTGCTTAGGAAGAGATTCGAAGAACAGGTAGAACAGAAAGATAGTATTCCACACAATTAAACAGGATTGAGGAAGGGGATGGGGACAGTGGACAAAATTTTTGTTCTAAATTGTCCAGTCAACGGGAACCTGGGACAGAAAAAAGGAAAACTGATCGCACTGTTCGTAGATTTTAAGGCAGCTTTCGACTCGGTAAATAGGAAAGTTTTGTGGCAGGCAATGAATGAAAGGGAGGTAGACGAAGAGCTGATGGGGAGGATAATAGTGGTCTTTACGCAGACGAAGGTAAGGGTGAGGCTCGGGGAACAGAAAGGAGAGGAGTTCTGGACAGGGAGGGGTCTCAGGCAAGGGTGCCCGCTAAGTCTGTTGTTATTTAGCATATTGTTAGCAGACCTAGAAGAGAAAATGGAAAAGAAAGATAAAGGAGGTACAGTTCTAGGAAATAAAAGAATATACTTATTAGCGTACGCGGACGATGTGGTGCTTCAGTCAGAGAATGAAAGTGGAATCAACTTGACAATGAAAGGATTCGAAGAGTATGCGAGAGAGAAAGACATGACAATTAATGTGACGAAGATAAAGATAGTATGTTTCAGGAAGAGAAAGAATGAAGTAAAGTATGGATGGAAGATAAATGGAGAAATGGTGGAAAGGGACGCCTTCGTGAACCCCGCACACCCCGCGCAGCTCCTGACAAGCCTACCCGCGGCGCGGCGTCAATTCTCGGAATCCCTAAATTCGGGAACGTTGAATCCGAGTTCGACTGTATCTGAATTTTGAATAAAAAATATGAGTTTTCAAATAAACAAAATTAATTTACTACGAAATAGTTGAACCTTCGACCAAATTTTTGAATTTTTTACCAGAAAATATCAATTTTGAATATTTAATCAGAAGTGGAATGGTTCAATTTTAAGTTAAATAATTCATTTTTATGCAACAATTTTTTTTACTAACAAGTTCAACCTTAAACCTTTCATATTGAAAATTGATCTTTTCTGGTTGAAAATTCAACAATCTGGTTGAAGATTCAACTATTTTGTTAATTTTTTGAGTGTACTATTAAACTATTTTTAATTAAAAATTAACATTGATTGAGGTTGAACAACTTTGTAAAAAAAAATTTTTTTCTGGTTGAAGATTCATCATTGTAGTTGAAAAGTAAACCATTTCGTTGTAAATCAAATTGTTGCTCAAAATTCGTATTTTAGGTTGAAAATTCAACTATTGTGTTGAAAAATGTTTTTTTTGTGTGTAGAATTGAACGGTTTTTAATACAAAATTAACTAATTAATGAGTTAATTAGAATTGACCTGTTCCATTTCTGGTTGAAAAATCAACTTCCTGCTTTAGTGGAACTAGTTTTTAAAACATCTATTTTTTTAGTCGAAGATTTATCATTTTAGTTGAAGATTGAACTATTTGGTTGTTGATAGTTGATTTGTCAAGCAAAAATGATGTTAATTTTTGATAAAATAAAAAAGTTGAATTCAACCAAAAGAAAAAGAAACAAAAGAACAAGAAATTTAGAAGAAAATAGTCGCTAGACAGCCTGGAATTGTGTAAAGTGTAAACCACTCTAATATTTATAATTAGGATCCTTGCTTTAGATTGCATTAAAATTCTTAATTCCCTCGGTTCGCTCACATTTCCAGCATCATTAAACTGTTCCCCGTAATAATATTGTTAGCATTTCTCGGCATCGCGAGCATTGTTACCCCACCGCGCGCACCGATAAATGGGCTTATGTTTACGAGGAAAAAAAAGAAAGAGAAGGAAAGAGAAAAAATTGAGAATGAGAAGGACAATATGTGCAATAATGGTGGAAAAAAAGAAAAAAAGAAGAAGGCGGGGTCCGATCGAAGCCTGAGTATAAACGACGTGGGCGGCATATGGAAGGGTGGGAGGACGGGAGGTTAGAATAAATAAAGCGATAAAATATAATATTACATCGTATTGCGACTGCCTGCGCGTAGGGTGCATTGGCCTCCTCGTAATGTAATGTATCGTCGTCCTCCTCGTCGTCGCCGTCGTCGACGCAGACAGGGCCGCTTTTCATTTTTCGGGAGCCCCGAACTACAATCTCCTCCTTTTTTCAACCCCCAACATATTCAAAAACCAAATAAAATAAAATTAATAGTCCACGTGTCCAAGATCTATTCACTTAATTGTAATAAATAATAACATAATATAACAAATATAATAAATTCAAGATTATGAGCCTTTAAGTATGGACATCATTTCATTTTGGTAAAGATGTTTTTGTTATCCAACATCCCAAAATATCACAAAACTTATTAAAATACTTTGAAGTTGGAAACGAGGATCCAGGAACTTATTAAAATACAATTAGAAGGAATCTGTATTATCATCGGAGTTTGTAACGATCGATCATATGTAGATAACTTTCACGAACTGTGAAACTTATTCCTTACTAAGTGTATATAAATTCCCCTTCCCACAGGAGATCGACAGATTTAGTTTAACCCCAATTACCCCAACTCTGGATTAGCCTTCAGGTAATGTCTCACGTACTCAATCATGTGGGCTTTTCAATCTGAAAAATTGCATGAAAGTTTGTTCAGGGGAGTGGGGAACTACAGAAAACGAAATCTCTCAAGCAGAATTACCTACAGTTGAGTTTGGATGTAAACATTCAATAGCACCGAGTGCAAAATGAATCCGCGTAAATCCGATACTTCTATTCACATGATTTCGTATTATTCTGAATCAACTTTTCATTCAATGTGGATTCACTGGTGGATTAAAGTTGATTTCAAATGACTTCGCATTATTTCGGTATAACTTTGAATGATTTTCCAAAATTCTGAGATAGTTTTCATTTCATTTCAATGAAAAAATCATTTCAAATGTTTCTGTTCAAAATCACAATTCATTTCGAATGATTACGCTGTCATTACAAATAATTTCCACATTTTTCCGTATGATTCCATTGTCAATACACAGTCATTCTAGAAAATTCCACATAATTGAGAACCAACTGTTCAATCTAATCTCATTCCGAATGTTTCCACATCATTATGAACAAAACTTTCAATTCACATTATTCTGAATAAAATTTTCTTTCTGTCTGAATCTGTTATCGTTAATTAATTTTGAGTTTCAAACAGGGAATTTTTGACATGGAATAGGAGTTTTGAGAATGAATTTCAATTCTGACTTAGAAGATGAGAATTAAAAAATATACCTGTTCCAAGTAAGAATTCGTGACAATTTGAAACTTCCCTCTTCCGAATGTTGGAAATCGTGTGTTACTATATTTCTGAATTACAATACAAAACTTTATAAATAAATATAATTCTGACTTGAAACAGGGAATTTTTGAAATCGGTTTTATTGTGACTTGGTATAGGGAATTTTCTGCTTTTTTAAATATAAAAAAATTCTCATAAATTCCCGTATTTTGACTTTGAATTGAGGGATTTTCGTAAAAAAATTATAATTAGGACTTTAGGTCAGGGAATTTTCGTTGAGGATTATTCTTTGACTTGGAACAGAACATTTTTAACATTGCACGCGACTTTCGTAATATAATTTTAATTCTGATTTAGATAAGGGAATTCAAGGACAAATCCTTGTTCAAATGCAGAATTATAATCCTCCTACAAAATTCTCTGTTCCAAATCAAAATTTTAGTTCTTATGACCAAGATTTATCTGATGTTCTAATTCATAATTATAATTCTTTTCGTTAATATCTTTTCAACTGTTTTAAATTAACCTGGAGGAAATTGGAAAATGACCGGGAATTTGAAATCCTCCTTCGGGTAGACACCCTGAAATTTCTTGACTTGCTCGGTGAGAAAAGGAGTAATGTGAGCTAGGGGGTATAGATTTTTTAGATTGATCTAGAATTTTTGTGTTGTTCATTTAACTGATACGTTCGATCCACAACACTGCTCCGAATCAGGTTGCTGATCAATTTTTCTAGCGATAACCTCAAGTGAAGAGCCTCACAAAATTGTTATGTGTGGTTCCCCACTTGGCCCCATTAATATCCAAGGTCTTTGTTTCAGGCCTCATTTACGCTACTGACATTCTTTTTATAGACTATTTGTCTCCACACTTTTCTGTCCTCGCATACTACTCTAGCTTTCTGCACGTCCATGCATTTTTTCATGCAAGCTCTCGTGTTTCTATGGCTTCTTATGTCTCTTCGAATTAATGTCTCATATTTTGGATTGTTTTCTTTTCCTAATTGGAAAATTTAATAATCTGAATAGATTGGTTTCAGAATCACCCACAAAAAAAGATAATGAAAGCTATATATATCATTTTATAGATAATATTGAACTTGTGCGAACTGATACTTTATCAATTTCACCGAATCCTTCCTTCTTTGATACTTTTATCTTTATCTTTTTTTTATGCTAGACAGCACTTTGTACACTTCCTTTCCATAAGTGTGCCGCAGTTTCTCACCCTAGAGACAAATGGGACGCTTTATCACTTTGACCCTTCAATCCCATCGTACCTACTACTACCTACATACTACCTTTGCGCTGAACATTTAGGTTTATGCTTACGGCTTGTCTATGTGATGTATCACCACTTCCGGTATTATAAAAAAACGTAGCACATTTTCTTTCAATTTTTACGAGGCGGAAACAACGTCTACAAATACGGATTACCGCTATATACAGAATTTTTTAATTTTTTTTATACTTTCCGATGGTTTCTGAGTTTCTTTTCTCAATTGATATTCTTAGATTATATTGTTAAAATAATAATAATAATTGTATATGAAGAATATAATATTCAAAATTAAAACATTACAGACATTTTCTATTTTCAAAACTTTTTAAAACAATACGTTAATCTTCATTTAAACTTTTTAAGACAATACTTTTACTCGTTTTTTGTATTATTATTCCCTTCTTTTAGGATAATAAATAGAAAATAACAAGATTTTAAAGCAAAATTTTGCAATATTGTCATATTAGATCATTTAAAAAAAATCTGAATAAGTTTAAGAGATATTTAGAAGTATTAAAACGATTCAAAAAGAATTTAAACTTATAAAGTTATTTAAAAATTTGTTTAAGGTTCCAAGAAAATAAAAAAAAATCATTAGGTTTCTCAGAAAAATTAAAATGATTTTTCATGTTGAAAAATTAACTTAAAGAGAATATTTTAAAAATTTTCAAAACATTTCAAAAGATTTCTAAAATTGTCAGAGAAGAATCTGAAAGACTTTGAGTAAATTTTTTTTTCATTTTGCTGAATTTAAAAGAAATTCATAAAAAATTGGAATAATTTTAAAAGATTAGAAGGTTGAGAAATTCTGAAAAGATTAAAAAAAAAAAGAATTTTCTTAAGATTCTTGGGGAAATTTTAAATGATTTTTTATTTTGAAAAATAAACTTGAAGAAAAATTGAAAAATATTTCAAACCATATCCTAAATATTCGAAAATGAAAAAAATCGAGTAAATTCAATATAAATTCAATATTTTTCTTAATGACAATAATGATTGATTATATAACTAAAAATGTTTCTGCGATAATGTAAATAGGACAGCTAGGAGTCCTTGGCAAAACATTTCAAGTTGAATCAACAAAAAGAAATGAAGCCTATTCATGAAAAAATAGTTAAAATGTGGATTTGTGTATAAAAATTGTTTAATGTATTAGTAAACAGCAGTTTTTCTTAAAAAGTTTTAAGTACCTATTATTATCTTTTACATTCAATAAGAAATCTATGGATTTAAAATAACTAATAATTGCAAATAAAAAAAACTTATTTTGTTCAATAGTTTTCTTATAACATTATAAACAATTTTCTCTCACTGTAAACTGCCCGACATTAGTTCTAGTTACTCCTGTTCAATACTTCTGATTGATTGGGAATTGCATGCAAGTGTAAAGGTCGAATGTAAGTAATTTGTACAAAGTTGAATGTTATTTTTAATACTGTGTTTTATTTATAATTTTTTGCATGAAAACAATGAAAATACGTATGTTTCAATGCCAATGCATATTATGAATTGTGATAATATAAAATTATTGAAATGATAGATTTTTTAAGGTAGCTGAGGATAAAAATTAGTGCAAAATAAGGAGCAAATATTGAAGTAATCATTAAAAATAACATTTGTACATTATTTTGCAAAATCTGAATAAGCAGTACCAGTTTGAGATACATAAACAAATATTATATACATTTGATATAATAGTGTTGAACCTAAAGTAGAAAAGTTCAAATTTTTGACAAAATCGAGTGCGAAGCACGAGATAGTTGATGAGAATGTGTTCGTTAAAGGCAAAGGAGCTTTCAAAAAAGAGAATTCACAATCACCAAATTACAGTTGTCGATGATTTGACCTTTAATTTTAATCAGTACTCCTCGTTCAACATATTCTGTATTTATTTTTAAAAAATTTTATTGGTTTAAACCAATTTTTCTTCTTAAAGTCATAAAAAATTATTATTTTCTGAAATTAATGACAGGATTAACGAATGTTGAGAGTAATATATATTTTGAAAATATTTAGTAATTAACTAAAGAATTTTTTATTTGCTTAAACAGCTTTTTCCCCTGTAAAGCGTGAAAAGTTATTGTTTTCTGGACCTAATGACACAATTAACAGATGTTAAATGTGAGATTTTTTAAAAGTATATTTAGCAATTTTTAAATGATTTTCGTGCGCTTATTTTTCAGTATTTCCTTATTTAGCACGTATATCATATATTGTTTTATCAGCGATAATATGCAGAAACAATTAAATTCAATGGCTTTGAGTAAAGTATGTTTTTTTTCTTAAAATTCCCCCCGTTGATTAATGAAATCTGTGAATTAAAAAAAATTTGCACGTAGATCTTTCCTAAAGTATATACTACTTGAAGCAGAACAGAGAAGAAATTTTAAGAAAAAAAGGAATATACTTTTCTTGAAGGAATTAAATTAAATTGTTAAGCAATATAGGGTATACGTTCAAAAATAAGAAAATACTGAATAATAGGCGAAATATAGTGCAAGAGAATCGAAAGAACTAGACTTCTATCGATCTACAGATCTTGAAAATATAAATAAGACCTCTCAGTTATCCTCTGGTCACTAGATAGCCAAACTTGAAGTATCATATTCTGATCCTGCTCTGAGACACGTGCTAGAAGGCGTTTCGGTTTTCCCTCCCTACGTCCTTTCTTTAGTTTTTGAATTTGACAGTTATGTCGGTAAATTTCAGCAAGTTCATTTGATCGAAAATTTAATCATGAAACCCCGGCAGACTCCAAGTGATAAAAAGAAGTGTCATGTATTAGATTGCCCATCAACGCATCGAGCAAAATCTTATCATTTTCCTATAGATGGACAAATGTTGCCAAAAGTTTAAAATTAATACCACTTCAAAACTCAAAATATTATTTTTCTATTTTATTGTCATTTCTTTGTAAAACACAACTTTATGAAAAGCTAAGAGAAAAATATTTGGAAATTCATAAATAATTATTCTAATAATTGTGTATGTATTTTTATTTGTTATTTCTTGGTTTCATATAACTTGATTTACTTTTTAAGTTAATTTAAAAATTACTATTATTTGAGAAGTTGAAGGCTACGAAAGATACGATCATGGTTCCTGAAAGCAACCAATCCCGACGCAACTAGAACGTGTACGTTATCCACTTCTCCTCTTTCTGTCCTAGAAGGTAAGCAAGAGCGGGAAATTTACGCGAGACAACATCGTTCAACACTGTTCCTTGGAGTCAGGTTCAAGTGTATATTACATATATTTATTTCTGTACCTCGGTCTGGGGCTGCTTATTCAGATATTGCAAAATAATGTACAGATTTTATTTTTCATGAGGCCGAATTCATTTTCAATCGGGCAGGCTGTGCGAGCTCAAGTCACAGAATCGTTTCAACGCAAAATATATTGTTTTGCAAAGGATTCTAGATGACACGTATTTCACCGATTACATGAAAAGTTTTTTTGAAACCTAATTTTCTCAAAACCCCCAGCGTTTCTTTCTCTTGATTTTTTTTAGTTGGTACTAATATGGTGAATATATTTCAGTAAAGTTTATCTTGTGCCCGCTTCTTGAAGAGGAGAAAGAATTTTTTTTTGTTCAGAAAAATGAACATTCACGATTTTTGCTAAAAGAAGACGATATATGAAAAAAGTTGAGAAATCAAATTTATTCCTTCAAAAAAGGCTCTACAAAAAGTCCTTTGACACTTTTTTCTGTTTTGCGTTATTATTGAACTATTCGCTAAAATATGAATAATAACAATTTTTCGCTGTCAGAAATAATCAAATAGGATGTAAATCAACAGGAAGAAGACATTTTTCTATACAATTTTTTCCTAAAAGTCTAAATTTTCGAAACGAATATTCAATTTTTTCATCTAATCGGTGAAATACGTGTCGTCTAAAATCCTTTTAGAAGCAACATATTTTGTGCTGAAATGATTCTGTGACTTGAGCTCGCACAGCCTGTCCGATTGGAAATGAATTCGGCCATCATTACTTTAAGATTTATTTCTTATTTTGCATTCAATTTTATTCTTAGCTACCCTAAAAAATGTATCATTTCAACAAATTTATCTTATTACAATTCATAACATGCATTGGCATTTAAACAAAAGTATTTGCATTGTCTTGCTCCTATAATTTGAGAAAAGTGTCATTTCTTCCAAAATTTTTATTTTTTTATTTTTAATATATGTTTATAACAAAAGTTCATAAACTATTAGAAGATATTTTCTGGTAGAACAACTTTTTTTGTCATTTTTTTCGTCTCTTGTGTCGTTTTTCAAAAAATTTAATTTTTTTATATTTAATTTTATATTTTACGATTAAAAGAAAGTCATCATGTCCTATCTAAAAATTAATAATAACAAAATAATAGATTCTTTTTGGGTTGACAACTTTTATCGATTAATTTTTTTTCATACCTTGTGATGCTTTTCAACAAAATTTAATTTTTTACATTGCATGTTACCTTTTACGATTAAAACAAAACTCCGCGTCCTATCAAGAAATTATTAATGAAAAATTTGGATGAGTTTTCATCATTCTCATCTTTTTTGGAATAGCAACTTTTGTCCCAAAATTTATTTTTTAATTTTTAATGTGGTTATTTACGAATAAAGCAGAAACTCCGCATCCTATCAAAAATGATTCATAGCTCCTTGTTGAGACAACAAGTTTTGCTAAATTAATTTTTTTCTGTACCTTGCATAGTTGGACCGCAAAATGGAATTTTTTATTGTTTTTTTTTTTGCGATCAAAATTTCATATTTCAATTTTTCAAGAAAATTCAAAAGGTTGTTTTAATAGTCCTAAAAAATTATCCGGTATACAGACGACGACGACAACGACGACTACAACGACAGACAGACAGACACCGACGTAAAATCTATTTTTTCTGACTCAGGGGGCCTCAACACGTCAACATTTGATGGAATCCACGAAAGTCATTTTTCACATAAAACCAATACCTTCTCATTATGATGAGAATGTAATAATTCATTATGTTTGGCACTAAATAAGCACAAAATTATGGCATAGTTCCCATATCGATATGACAATGTTGTAATTCCAGCTTCCGGGACCTCTATAGACTTCAGCTCTATAAAATGTAGCTGCGCATTCGCTACTGTGCGCAGGCAGCGACCGCGTCCATCCGGCCAATGCCTTTAACATATAACGCCGGTTAGTGAATAATAATTTATTAGTGAATTATAACTTATTTAACTTTATATAACTTATATAAACTTATTCTGTATAGCTATCTAAATTCTTATTATTCTAAAATCTGCTAGAACTTATAAACAAATAATAATTTGGGATTAAAAAATTTTTCGACATTTAAAATTTTCGAAATTATAAAATTTTAAAAGTGATAAAGATCCCGAAATTTGTAATTCCCTAAATTTAAAACTAAATTTTCGAAATTTGATGATCTTCAAATTCCCGACATTATAAATATAAAATTCCAGAAATTTAAAATTCCCAAAATTATAAAACTATAATAAATTTTTCAAATTATCTATATTTTAGAAAAATAGCGAATTTATTTTAAAAAGTATTCATTCATTAGAAAAGAAGAATTCTGAACCCAGAATTCTTAAATATTAAAAGCAAACATTTTTTTACGAAACGGGTCACCAAAATTTATCACGCGGCCCTGCACAGCTGTAGCTTAGATTTTAGATTTTTGTTTATACTCCGAGTAAAAGTTAGCTGCGAGGTTTTGTTAGGAGTTGCGAATGCGTAGGTAGGGGGTTCGAGCCCACAGCGAATAAGAATTTGAATAGCGTGCGATTACTAATGTAGTGATTGTTTGCGTAATAGTGAATAATTATGTAATTAAATATGTGAACAAATATTAAAGTGTAATAATAATAATAAAAAAGATTAATTTTTTTTAGGCGAAAACTCGGTCATCATTTTATATAACTGTTATTTATATTTTGGAGACTTCTCTGATATAGACTCTATATTAGCTGGACTTTTAGATTTTCTAGAACTATTCTACGTTTTTCGCAGCCTGCCTTCTAATAGAGATTACGTCACCTCATTCTTTTCATTTTATAAAACTTTGTAACACATTTCGTAGAATAGTTCAATGCAATGTAAAACCAAGAAGATTTTAACTTTTATTAAACGACCCGTCGTATCCTCTATTATAGGTCTAGTTCTATAAAATGTAATGAAATTTTTTTCCCCTGTAAGCTTTCAATTAGTGAAAGGGGAGTTATATCTTGGAAATAGAAATGTGGATCATCAAAATTAAAATTTAGGAGTTCAATGAGCCTTAACTCTGTTATATTATATGTAGAGTCACCACGAATACACAAAAAGTAAGCATTAATTTAATTTACGAAACACACACAGGAATGGAGTCCAAGACGCTACTGAAAGGCAGAGTTTCACGCAGCACAGGAGCCTGACGGACCATTCCTGACGAGTCTGACTATTTCTGAAGACTTGCTAATTCACATCCTATCAGGTAGCTCATCAGCTAGGACCGCAGGTAGGCCAGCCCAAAACGATTAAAAATTGAAAATAATATTTTTTTTCAATGTTGCATATACAGATTCAAAAGTTAGAAATTCAGAATCTACGGGTTTCGTCGATTTCAGATACTTAAAAATTTTCCTAAAAAATTTAAAATTAGGATAAATATAACGCATCTTGTAAAGAGAAAGAGATGCGTCAAAACGAACAAAATTTTCAGATTCACCTTCAGAGTCATATAATATATAAATATTAATAATTAAATATAAGTAAAAATAGAATATCCCGTGGTGAAGAGCGTAAGTAGGTATCAAACCGAAACCAATGGAGATACGATGGAAATCTTTGTATCATTGATTTTATCGGAAACTATCACTCGCAGAAAAAAATGTTTGTTACAAAAAATGTGCATTTCAATAAGATGTACAACTTTTGTCTGAGATATTTTTTCAAATTTTACATATCAGTTAAGATAAACGCAATAAAACCATGATTTTCATGGTTTTTATCCAATTGAATTTTTAAAAATAAAAATGTAACTATTCCATTCTTTGTTACAAATGTATCTTTTTTGGACTAAAAATTCTGCCATTTGGTTGAAAATTCGTCTTTTTTGGCAGAAAATAAACCTTTTCGGTTGAAAATTCAACTATTTAGTTAAAAATGTATGCATTTTGTCGAAACTTCTTTTTTTGTGTAGGAAATAATTTTTTTTTATTCTTGTCGAAGATTCATAATTTTGGTAGAAAATTCATCTCTTTGATTTGAAGTTGAACTATTTTGTTGAAACTTCCCTTTTTCGGGGTAAAAATAATTTTTCTTACTCATAGGTTGAAAATTAACTTAAATTAACTTAATTAGTTGAAAACTGATTTTTTTTATTTTAAAAAATCAACTGTTTTGTTGAAAATTTATGTAGTATGTTGAAAATTCGACTTTTTTGGTAAGAAATTAATCTTTTTGCTTGAAAATTCAACTATTTGGTTAAGAAGTTTAAAGTACTTTATCTACCTCGTATGAAAATTTTCAATTTTTAATTTTCGTCTTTTAAATCACAGGGACGGGGGGGGGGGAGGTTGCCCTTCTCCGACTCCGCTCTTCATGATATACAATAATGTGGGACTCGAAATAAAAAGAAAATGGATCAAGTCTACGTCTTATTAACTTTTTATAGAGCAATGAATGTTAATCAGTCGGTTTGGCCCCAGTCTACCCTACTTACTAACTTAAAATTTATTTCCATATCTTAATCGACAACTGTAAAGAACTTGGTAATCCCTTTAGCCACTTGTCCGTATTTTATCCGTTTCCAAAAACACTCGAACAATTCGGAAAATTTTCGGAAATTATATTTTCTCTTACCCGCTGCGAGAAAATTTGTATGCAAAGTTTAGGCAAAATTCTCAAAATTTCTTACAGTGTGTATGCTCTAGACTGTGATGATATTTATATATTCTGGATGGTTTTTTTCACATTCGAAAGTGTATGCTTTTGAAATATTTGTAAAGGGAACATTCTAGGATATTTCGAAATGTATTCTTTATAATTATTAGAACTGGTTCTGCAATAAACTTGAAGTGTTTAGAAAATTTGAGACAATTCCTCAACTTTGTTGAACATCTGACAATGCTTCAGAGGATTGCACAAAATAATTTTTGAAGATTAAAAACTGTTTGCCTTGCAAATAATTAAACTTTCATTGAATAAATTCAGGAACGCGAAGATCAATCGTATCGGGTCGGGTTTGAGCTTTACAAAAGGCTGTAAAGTTTTCGGTTCCTCAAATACTTGCGGATTCTCAAATATTTTCAGTTCTTCAATATTTAAAAAAAAAAATAAATTGAGTGAAAGAATTTGAATAAATTTTTCATTAACAATGATGCTGCTGTGTCGTGTACCTGAACAGCAACTATAAGGGTAAATCCACGAAGCACTGGAATGGAGCAGATTATATTATGTCAACATGCCTTGTCGACAAAAGTATTATTATTATTATTATATCATTAAGCCGTTTCCCTTTCGGGGTAGGCGTGAATTGCTCGGTTGGATAGTAAAGAAGTACTTATTGGTTCTGCGGTTACGGAGGTACAATTGTAAAATTGTGCTTCGTCAAAATTTAATTTCGTGTGTGACGAAAAAGAAGGTAACGGCAGTTTCGTTAGCTTTCTTTTTGTTGTTTTCGACGTAAAACATATATGCCACATAATTTTGACGTAATGTCTCCGCAGCTTCACTATCTTTCAATATTCTCTTATACTAATCTCACTTTAAAGGCAAATTATTTCAAAATTATCCAAATAATGGACAAACGTCACAAAAGTGACCCTTCATTTTGTCAAGTTCCTTGAGTAGGATGATAAGGTTTTTTGAAACTCATAGACTGATTGATTGTTTGATTAAGTGTTTCTACACATATTTTTCAGTAATTTTATATAGGTTATTATTAGTTCCGAATTAGATACGTAAAGGTGTTTAGCAGGTCGACCGCCGCTGGCCTTTATTATTCACTTAAAACGCAATAATCACTAAAAGCAAATAGCTATCATCTTCTCGAAAGATTGCATGACATGCAGCGAACTGGGAGAATGACAATACGCATTCCCCATATATCAGCATATTCACGGTTTCTTTAAAGAGCGGTCTGTCGATTTTTTCGCGGATACCTAATTTCCTAATTACGTTTAAAATCAGAAGACTAAATTCGTGAGCAGAATATGAAATTAGTGACAGGCTGTTAGTTTTTTCAATGCCATAGACTCATTAGCTTCCTGCTTAAATGTCTTTGCACATATTTTTTCAGTAAGTATATTTAGGTTATGAGATCCGAATTATATACGTAAGAGTGTTTAGCAGGTCGCTTATCGCTGGCAGTTATTTTATATATAAACGCACTAATCACTTTATGCGAGTCGCTATCATCCGTGAAAGGAATTCCCTGAATTCCGTGAATTCCGCGAATTCCTTGCATTACTAGAATTCGGCGAATTCCTCGAATTCGGCGCATTCGTTTATTTCTGTGAATTTCTTTGAATTCGGTAGATAATTTTGAATTCCGCGAATTCCTTGAATTCCGTGAACACCGTAAATCCCTTGGATTTCGTAAATTTCTTGTATTTCGAGTTCCCGGTTGTTTTCGAGAACACAAAACTGGTCGTGTTCTCACAATCTTCGAGTACCCGAAACGATTCGAGTCCGGTCAGAAAAAGTTGAGCCCAACTCGCCCCGAGCTTTTTGAGCTTTTTGCTCATTCCTACTAATTGTATTAATCGAGACGTGCACAGTTTATTATGATAATATCACTTATGCAGAACAAATCAAATGATCGCTATTCATAGAACCCATCAATATGTTCACGTAAGGGGAAGCTGTATTGATATTACCGAAATTCAATGGATGTCAAGCAATCTTCAAGTAACATTATAGCGACTCTACTTGAGCGAATATATCGTTTTTAAATTATAATATCTGCAGGCGGCGAGCTACCTGCTAAACATCCTTATGTACGTAATACGGACCCACTAAGAACCTATATATACTTACTGAAAAATATGTTTAAAAACATTTAAGCAGAGAGTCAATCTGTTTATGGATTTGGACATACCTAAAATTCCAGAAATATTATTGTATTCTGCTAACGACTTTAAGTGATAATGTAAGTGATAAAACAATCACCTGATAATATCATTACGTTTGAAATTAAATATTTAATGTCTCTAGCAGAATATACTATTAGTAATAATATGTGAGATTGTTCAAAGCCATAGACTCATTATCTGCCTGCCTAAATGTTTTTACACATATTTTTCAGTAAGTATATAAATAAATCAGTATTTAATTTTGTTTACCGCATGAGCCTCTCATACACACGTTCAGGCACGCACAACATTTTATAACTTTTTTTTCTATTCGGCTAAAAAATTAATTTAAAAAAATTATTATAAAAATTTGTTTAAAAAATTTGTTTAAACAAACTGATTTTGCATAATCAATGGCTTATTTGTATTCCACGTTGTCAAAAACGAATAAAATGATATATCGCTTGTATGTGTTACTTTTATGTGTAGTTTTTATAGCCAATAATTGATGAGAAAAGCGTTATTTTCTTGAAAAAAATAGGGGTTGCAACCCTCACAAATACAAGTAATGTTGTTTTGGAACCCTTATTATTATACAATTTTTGGCGTTTGTTTCATCGAGTTATCTTTATTTGTTTCTGAAATTTTTGAAAAAAAGTGTTTTTGGGGGTGGAATTCAGGAGTGAATTTTACCCCCTTAAAGTGCGTATTAGGACGTAAGAAAAATATATGTATTATCTCTCTTTTGAGTCTCGAAATGGTTTGCAGTATCTTATTTCATGTGAGACGTCGAGAGGTTGACTGATCTAGCATATGGCAAAAGAATGATTTTCAAAACATTTGGTTCGACTAAGAAATCAAACTTTTAAGAGCAGTAAAAAAGAAGTGATCTCTAGGGAATTAAAGTAGAGTCTAATGACTAGGGTTATCAGACGTCCGTTTTTCAGCGGACATGTCGGCTTTTTCTGTCCCGTGTTCGCTTGTCCGTTTTATGTGAAATGTTCGCTTTTTCTCGACCAGACCTATGAACTATAAGGTTATACATATTTTCCTCTTTTCAGTATGTATTTAGCTTGATTGCTCTGGTTCCGCGCGCTCATTTGAAATTGTTGACATTATTGAAATTACTGACATTTCAAATGAGGGCACGCAACCACACCAATCAGATGGGTTACGCAGAGACTGCGCAATTGGGAAAGAATCACTCGTTATGGCGAAACCATACCTCCTCTTGCCGGCAAGAGAAAGTGTTATGGTTTAGAAAAGCACACATCACTGAGAATTCTAACTGTTGTTTTGTTTTGTCGTGATGATACATTATATGAATGTAGGCCTATATGAATAAAATGAAAATGTACGAATATATTTGTTATTTTGATTTAAATTCCATCCCAACTCCAGGTAGAATACAATATGGTTCGAGAATCACCAAATAAGTCACGCTCTTTCGAATTTTATTTTGTATTTTTATTATTTCAAATGTTTTTTTTTAATTCTTCATATGGGGGGGGGGAAATTGTGGAGTGTCCGCTTTTCTCACTCGGGCCGATGTGGAAAAGTTAATTGGGGCCAGACTGGGCCACAACCAGGTTGCCCAATTATTAGTTGGGCCCAACTGGGCAGCCCAATCAATTACCAATTGGGCTACTGTCTGGGTTGTAACGGTCAGCCCAACGAATGCCCAGATTAAGGTAACTAGCTGGGCCTTAGTTGGGAATCCCACTTTATGCCCAATTAATAAAAAAAAGGGTGCAGTTATTGAATTCATAAAGTTGAAAGTAATAAATGATAAATATTTGGTCTTATTTTTTTCAATTAGACGCTTCTTTATGATTTAAGAACTTTTAGCATCCTGTTATTCCTTTTGACCTCCATCTTAGTCTCTTCCAACAGTCATCTCAGTCCTAAAAGCATCTGACGTGGTGTTTTCTGCAATAAGTTTGGTTCAGTACAAATACTCTACTGAGAATGAGAAACAGCACAAGGCGATGACTTATGTTGTTAATTTTTACTAAATGATGTTCCTAGATTGTATTCCAATAATTCTATGACTTTTTTCACTTTTTCGATAAAGTCTGCGGTTCTTTAATAAATATTATATGAGATTCTAAAAAAAAAGTGGCCTATCCTAGAATGGGTGACTAGTCAAGTAAAGTTTCGACAACTTGTTTTTTCCGTGTACCTGAAAAGTGGGCAAAAATTTTGCCGACCACTGTGGAGACGCATGCAAGGAGCTCTCTCTCTGTGACATACGCTGCACGAGTTGCAAGCGTTCAAACTGAGGGTCGCGTACTTTTGACGCCGACTTTTGTTACTATCAACATTTTCTGTTGAAAAGTCAGTCGCCCCCAAGCACCCCGACAGATATTTCGTATCTACGGTGCAGCGCACGTCACAGAGGAGAGATTCTTGCATGCGCGGTCCAATCCACACCAGGTCTAGCTGAAAAACGTTCCATTTTCGTCCAAATCGCGCATACAAGCTCCACGTCTATCTTCGTACCATGCAACTCAGCTGCCAGCTGTACACTTATTCAATATGGCGGTGTAGCTGGTATCGTTTCTGATTGGCTGAAATTTTTTTTAATCAAGCGCGGCTACACTTTATGTGGATTGGATCATGCTTGCATGCGTCTACCACCACTCCCACTCTCCAGGAGAATAAGTGGTGGAAGCGAAACATGTGTTCCCGAAGGAAATTTCCCCGAGTTGGGCATGTCTGTTTTAAAGATTCAGGCCGGATCCTTGATAGACTATTGAAGTCTCTGGACTCTTTGAAACAATAATTGAAAATTCTAGAATTTTAAAAACTTTATGTTTGACAAATTCAATTGAGTTTTCAATTTAAAATTGCAACATTTTGATCACTTAGAATTAATATTAGACTGTACAACAAGCGGGATACAGCATCGATTAACCACGAGCATGAAGTTTGCTACGCGAGCGTGGCAAATCATGCGAGTTGGTAATTGACGTATCCCGCTCGTTGCACACAATGCTTTCCCTAACCACCGCGCCGGTACGAGCGACAACCTTCATTCAGAAGAATCTAAGTTTTGATGTGCAGTTTCAGGGTGAAGGGGTAGATTGGCGAGGCCCATGGCATTACTCAGTTTTCTAGATGACTACATGCCACATTTCTTCGCTGTGACGTCACAAAAGCATTTAACATTTCACAAAACATATGCATATAACTCAATCCATAATCCCGTTTGGAAATTGCTAAATGTTTGCCCAGTTACAAGTTTGGCATTTACTTGGAAAATTATTTAATGGCTACAACAGGGTTGATATCCTAAATCTAGTTTAAATCAACTCTGTTTCAAAATACATACAAAAACCATGACAAAATCTTGAAAATAATTAAATATACTAAAATTAAAAATTTGCTATATTAGCTAACAAAAAAATTAACTTAAGAAAATACAGTTTTTACTACCAATATAAATGTTGTATGTAAATAAGTATTAAATGGATTATTATTTTCAAGTATTGCGTTCTTACTCAAAAGAAGTTTATCACAACAGTTTTTTATGATTACACTGGTTTACAAAAAAAAAGGTGAGGACTATTTGACAAGACCACTTTATCCTTATGTATTTTGACGCGTTAAATACGAATCCGAGGTCTATTTACCACCATCACGTCAGATTCAAGGTCATTCCAAGGTCGAATACAGGAAAAGCAGTGCAATAAACTTCAAAAACCCTTTACATGTGTTTTTTGGGTCGCTGAATCGAAATCCGAGGTCCATTTACCTCCAACGCTTCAGGTTCAAGGTCATTTCAGTGGGACCCTGCGGTGGTTGTTAACCTTTAGTTTTTAATTATATATATATAATAGTATGTATATTGAATGAAAAAGTTTTAAAGAAAGAAAATATAATTTTTTATGGATTATTAGGAGTGAAAAGGGGTAAAATGTTTATTTTAAGGGAGCTATTTTTTATATTTGTATAATAAATTTTCTTATATAATTTTACACTTAAATTTTCATTTTAATTTCATAAAATTCAGAAAAGACACTTAAAAATTACTTTTAATTGTCTTAAGGGGTGAATTTTGGCAAAGTTGGGGGTAAATTAAACTTAAAAAAAAATGTCAGGCTTCGTACTGCTCATATGGTAGTTTTACATCATCACTGTAAAGTTTTTACGATTCTTTTTAAAATTTAAGGACTTACTGAATTTTTAACAATTTGTGGTACTTTAAAGGTCGTGCCCTATCTCTCAACATTTTTTTTAAATCTCAAAAAATTAGGAAATTTTTTTCCACCAAAAGACACGAAATGAGGGGGTGAGACTTTAAAAAATCAGAAAAATAATTTTTTGGACCACTCTAGTGTGTACGTAGGGTGGCCCAAATTTATACCTGTAAAAATTCGAATTTCGATTTGTTCGTTTTCCCAAAAGAGAAATTCCGTATTTCTTTATTCAAATTGGATAGCATTAACCCGTGCCCCCGGGATTTTGAAAGTAACAAGAGCTTTTTAATGGGAAAAGTTCGGTTGTCGAAAAATGGAAAAAAGAAGTACTTGTTATTAACCAACGTCAGTAGCTATGTGGTGATTCTCGACTCGTCGAGATCCTTAATGTTAAGCACGGACGGGCGCGGTTAGCGATCAGATGGGTGATCCGTTCATGATTCTCGCTTAATCGTCTTTTTACTGCGTTTAACTGCTGCCGAGCGGGAGGTTTGATGCCGAGGATGAATGTGGGTGTCGATGCTATCGAATGTCTACAACCAAGCTCGTTTGTCGGTAACCGTCTATGCTCAGGATTGTTCATTTTCTGCAGTTTTCCACTTCTCTGACCAAATGTTCAGACTAAAGCCACACAATTGAGTACATTAGGCATTGCTTGAAGGTTTGTTATGAGATTTGGGGTGATTAAGAATTTGGGAACGGATGTGAACTAAAGGGTGTTTAGTTGACGATTTCCTGTGGGAATGGGATTTTAGATATGTAAAAACCCGAAAACGGGGTATACATTTACTATAAATTTGGACTGTAAAAAACTAATCTACTCTAAAGTGAAGTACTTGTTATTAACGTTTTACTAATCAAACTTTAGTCACCTCTTCAGGAATGTTCAAGTCATAATTTTCAACTAACAACTTTTAATTTTGTCGCCCTCCCCCCCAAACCACTGGTATTGTGTCCGAAAAATGGCCCAATAAATGATAAATAGCAGTTTTATGTGAAATTCATGCTAAAGACGGTATTTTTATTTTTTTATTTTTTCAACATGAATTATTTTTATTTGATAAGTGACAAATTTTTAAGTATTTTTAACTAATTTTGAATTTTTTAAACAATTGTTTTCTTAAAGCAGCCCCCCCTGTAAATCGTGAAAAGTTATTATTTTTTTGGATGAATGATACAGTGGATGAATTTGAAGAGTAATATTTCTTCTTTAACATACCTGGTAATTGTTTAAACAATTTTCTTTTGCTTAAATAATTTTTCCCCTGAAAGTCGTGAAGTTATTACTTTCTGGAATTAATAACACAATTAACGAATGTTGCGAGCAACATATATATATATATATATATATAAGAAACCTTTGCCCGTAGTCCGTCTCTAGTGGAATGTCAACGAATAAGAGGTTATATCACAGCTATCACTATTTTTACTAAAAATAACTTATTCTTTTTGCTGGATATGTTGAAAGGTAATTTTCCTAGTACATAAAATGCCACAGACGCGAACCATCATGTTTTCCCATCTTCAAATGTTTTAATTTTTATAAAAAGCTGCGGTCGGCTTTGCCTTCCGGTGTGGGACAAAGCCGACGAAATACAGCTTTTTAGAAATAATTAAATCATTGTTTTATTCATGTAACTAATACTTATAGAAGTATGATATACAATAATGTAGGTCTCGAAATGAAGAAAATGGATCAATTCTACATCTTATCAACTTTAAAAAAATCATTGACTGTTAACTGGTCGGCGCTGCCCCTCCTTACCCTACACGTTGCCACGGCTCTATGATAACATACAACTTGTACTTTTAGACATTACACTTATATATCATTTTTCGCCTTTAAAACTAAGTTGATTGTTGCTTGCGGCACATGCTCATAATTGTAATTTTGAACATCCTTATACCTCGTTCCTATTTCCGAAAATCGATGTTACAATATTTGTGGATAAATCTAAAACATTCGAAATGAACAAAGAATTGTTTGGAAAATTATAAGTTATATAAATCAGGGCAATATTTTTTCAACTGTCAATCGTAAAACGTACGGGGAAATCATGAAAAGTTTATTCTATATTCCTTTTATAAATTAAAAATGTATTTCATTTCATTTTATAATTTTATTCATTATAAATATAATATTATAATGCATTATCATTAATATTGCACGAGTGTTTAGTTTTAAAGGCGAGAAATAAAATATAAATTTCATTTCTGAAAAGAAAAGTTGCATTTTGTCATTGAAATAAATTAAGTTTTGATTAATTAGTTATTGGCAATAATTATTTGTTGTGTAAATAATTATTAATAAAAAATACTCTTGAAAGATATTAGAATGAGCTATGTTGCAATATTTGAATTGAACTTTATCAATTTATTAAACAATAGCGATTCACCAGTTACAGTTTTAATTTTTGAGGAATATATATTTTAATTCTTTAAATCCTTTGCACTTTCTTTCTCTCAATAAGTTTAAACGTGCAACTTTTAAGACTAAAACTCCGAGTTTCAAGCATAACCTGTAAAATTGTATACTTACCCACCTGCCGCCCTTAATATAACAATCAGGTTACAAATTTATTTCGTCAAATTAAGTCAAATTGCTGTTTTATTGTATTTCAAGCTGTTTGCCATAAATATTAGCACGTCATGATTGAAATTGGCGTGATAAGCAGTTTCTTTTCGTAAGGGGAGACTGCATACATGTCGAGTAGACATTTATTTTGTTTTCGTTTCCTAACAATTTCTATTTCCGAATTTCTATCTAATTTCTTCGTTTCATTAGGGTTAATAT
This sequence comes from Andricus grossulariae, assembly GCA_011634705.1. Lineage (NCBI taxonomy): Eukaryota > Metazoa > Arthropoda > Insecta > Hymenoptera > Cynipidae > Andricus > Andricus grossulariae. The sequence continues at coordinate 150,816,536 of JAABKJ010075445.1, read as the reverse complement.
AAAATAAATTACATATATTACAACCTGTTGATTCAATCAAAACTTTTGGCTTGGTCAATCAAATTTTTTTGAATCAACTAAAATTTGTTTAATTTAACCAAATTTTGACGTATATCAAAGAAGAAAGTTTTTTTGTTTAAGAAAATGCTTTTTCTGAGAGTAAAAAAATCTGGCCGCTGGGCGGGCATATTCTCATCGCGCGCCTGAGGCGCGCGACTGTTGGTTCTCGCGCTTCGCGCTCGATAATATTTTTATCTCGCGCTTCGCGCTCGATGATGTGTTTACCTCGCGCTACGCGCTCGGTCTTTGCATTTCCCCCACATTTGCTGAAGCCTAAATGCATCGGTCGATATTTATGATTTTCATAAATAAACTTTTTTCTTCCCCCAACTCTGTGCCTTGCCTCAAACGGTCCTTTAATATTTATTAATATTTTTCGAAAATATTTCCGCGTTATTTTAACTATTATTTTTAAATAACGGTGAAAAAATATTGATTTCAGGACTGAGTCGATCAGCTGGTATACTCATTACATGGCCTTAAAATTGTTATAAATAGTTCACATTATGAAATTATATTGTCTCTCTCATGCCTTGCTCATGCCAGTATTAATAAATTGTTATTAATGTGTATATATAAAGTAATAATAAATAATTTATAAGTTTTCCCTAATTGATGGTTTTAAACCTTTATTTCTCACGATTTGCTTTCGCAAGTATAAGATTTGAAGAAAATAGTGAAAAATGCTGATGCAATATATACAAAAAAATTTTATTCAAAAATGCGGTCCATAATCAAGATCCACAAAAAGCAGCCTGCTGTAAGAGACTATAACTTCTGTTCTATGAAAGCTAGAATTAATTCTTTTTTCGAGTTTTAAAGATAATTTAATCTCCTTTAATTTATTTTTATACAACTTTCATGTAGGATGTACAGGAGATGAGATATTGTGTAAAAAGAACAAGATTTACCGTTTTTTCACTGAAAAATCACTTTAAGAGGGCATAACTTTTGAATTATGCTAGAACATTCTTTTTTTTTAATTCTTCGGAAATTTTGGACTTTCTTTTTGTGTTTTAGAATTTTTACGACAAATGTACCAGAATTGTGAAATCTTGAAAAAACTGATGTCTCCCATATATTTTTCAGAGTCTGAAAGGGATCGGAAAGTCAATCAATATTAATCATATAGGAACTTATTTTGGCCACAAAATATATGGTTATTAGTACAGAAAACATTACTTATTACTTGTTGCTTTTGAAAAAAATCACATGAATTAATCGAAAAACAACAAATATCGGGTTATTTTAAAAGGAGACCTAACGATTTTTTTTTAATATTCTGTAAAAATACTCAGGTGGCATCCCCAAAACATAATTTCTGAGGTACAAACTTTAGCCTGCTCATATAAGGGAAACTTGGTTCTGGGCAGGCGCGCATATATGTATTTGGTTTTAAGTTTATGAGGAAATTGTAAACAATTGTTAAAAAATAATATTTTTACAAAAAATATTGTGGACGCAAGCTCTTTAAGCAAAACCAAGCTCTGTTGTAGAGGTTAAAGACCACTTCAAAACGTGAAATTTTTCCCGCAAGTTATTTAATGCAACAAATATATATGAATATTATAACAAAATAATCATAAAATCATGAGAAATTCAAATGTAGTCTTTAAATAGACCATTTTACCTATCGGAAAGTTTGCGGCACATGTGCAATGTACTTTCTGTTGTACACAGTTGTTGCGATCATTTTTACTCGTTCAACACAGTGTAAACAGTTTTATTTAATTTTTAAATTAATGTGACAAAGGACAGAAAAAAATGTCAAAGTAAAAATGAATTTCAATGAAAAAGGTAGTAAGGGAGCGTGTATCCGTTGTATGTACGGCTTGTGCGAAAGTGACAATCGTACCAAAGCATACAAGGAACATAACCTCTTCTACTCCATATGTTTCGCGAAACTTTTATTTACCATACAGAAGTGGTCGTATTAGGAAAGAAGACTTCAAGAAACATTTTGAAGAATGTAATAATTGCTTAAAATGTAAAACTTGGGTCGAAGTATGCGGCCGTACAGATGCCAAGTTCAACTCGTTTTTTGATATTCTTGAGGAAGTTTCGAAATATTTTCTGAAATTTCAGGTATTTTAAGTCAAAATTTGAACACAAACAAAACATTTTCAACCGAATAGTTTCATTTCCAGGCAAAAAAGATTAATTCTCAACGAAAAATGTAATAATTGCTATTTCATTAAAAAATAAATATATTTTCAATAAAAAGCGGTCGAATTTAACATTAATAAAATGAATTTCCGACAAAATAAAAAAATGTTCTAAAACTATGTTCCTTAGTTATTAAAATAATACAAAGAATTACCATCAGACATTGTATTATCCTTTTAAAATCATCAGATATGTCTTAATAAAATAAATTTTGTTACATTTATTTTACAATTAATACAATTAATTTTCAATTACAATTATTTAACAATTGAAATAAAATTGTAAAAACTAAATTTTGTAATGTTGAGATCAGTATTTTCAGACATTAACGATTTTGTAAAGTTTTTATATATTCAGAATGCATATGAGGTCTAGATAATAACTTTTTGGCTTTTCTCTTAAAATCCCCAAAATTGTGATTAGAGCCTAAAATAGCATTAAAAGACTTATTTAATAATTATTATCATTGATTATTATTATTATGGCTTTACAATATTTGAAATCAATTGAAAAAAAAAACATAAATAATAAAAAAAATAAACTGCAGAATCGGATAGTCTAAAACATTTCACAATAATTCCTGAAAAACATAATCATTAAATATCAGAAGACTTCATTACAGCTTTTGAAGTCTTTCTTCAAGGTGTCAATTTTTGCAAGCCAAAATCAACCCAAACGTTCTAATAGCCGCCGAAAGCGAATCGAGAAGTCGGGGCCGGGCCTCGGGCGAGCTCGGCTGCGTGCTCGTGCCTCGGGCGATCTCGGCTTCCCGCTCGAGCCTCGTGAATTTTCGGCTTTACACGAGGCTGGCCGACTCACTGACGCTACGCTTGCTTGTATTCTCCCAGATGAGAAAGTGGTGGGGGCCGAAAAATCCCACGTTCTGGAGACACTGAATCAGGAAGCAAGTGACTAACAAGCTATAGGGTGATATATGGTAGCTCTAAGAAAGCATCCAGAGGCGACTTCTGTCACCACCAACTCTCAAGGCCGCTATGTGAGCATAGCAGCGGCAAATGACCACCTGCGAACTGCACCATGCTCCTAATTTTGTATCTAAAACATCACCGCAAATGATTTCATACATCGTATTAATTTAACTATCTATATTCTACTTGCATCAGTGACTTGACTTAGTCCGTGGCTATGATGGAAAACCGGGTTCTTCTTAACCCGAAAACAAGTTTGAAAAAAAAATTAATCAGATAACATATTTATTACAATGAGTTAATTGAATTGGAAAATTCCAAACAGGGGGGAAAAATTAAATCACCCTGAGGGTTTAGAAAATAATTATTTGACACGTTTTTAATAAAAAGATCCAAAAAAATCTGCCCGCTCTGCGGGCACATTCTCGACGCTCGCTTCGCGCGAGGCTCGCTTCGCTCGTGGACCGTGAAATTGAATTTTTGATTGTTCAATACTTTTTGTGCAATAAAAATGGGAATTTTCGATTTTTCAAGAAAATTCAAAAAGTCGTTATGATAATGCTGTAGGGTGTGCAAAAAGAAAAACTTTTTTCTCTCGGAATTTTTTTCGTGTGGTGCGTTGTTTGGCTGAATATGTTAATTTTCGTTTCCTCTTTTGGATTTTGAAAATGCTGTAAGTCTGAAAATTTTCATTTTATCGAAAAATGTCAAACTTTGGTAAACTAGGCTGCCTTATGAATTTGAAGCTACATTTTCTTCATTCGCATATAACTAAGTTTCCAGACAATCTGGGAGACTTTAGTGAAGAGCAAGGCGAACGTTTCCACCAGGATATAAAAGAGATGGGGAGGCGATATCAGGGACGTTGGGATGTCAACATGATGGCTGACTACTGTTGGACTTTAAAACGAGATCAAGTTAATCAAGGTACCAAACAAAAGCGAAATCCACTACGTAGGTCTTTTGAGGACAAAAGGGTTCGATACGAGCGAAATAAAGAAAAATGAAAAATAAAAGAACCCAATAAGCGTGAGAGGCAAGGGGACTTACGGTAATGAAGCACCCCAAGGGAACAGAATTTACTACGTCCACGTCGTCGTTCCTGGGTAACGCTAAAAGTAAATAAAACTTATTTAGAAAAAATCCTACTCATGCCATGCAAGGGAACTAACGCAAATTAAACATCCCGAAATGTGAGAGGCAAAGAAAATCTACAGTAAGCAACAATCATATAAATATGGTGATTTAGTCCACTAGGCGTACATCTTTTTTCCATCTGAAAAATAAAGGAAAAATCACGATTTTTGGTATTTTTTCCGGCTAATTTAGAGTTTTAAAGACAAACTACGATCTAATTGGGTTATTTTTACAGCGCGAAATTAGATTAAGCGACTCAAAAAATTATGAAGGTATGGTAATCAAGTTTTGCGTTTTTCGGAAAAACATGAGCTAACTGGGTTATTTGGACCCCGAATTCGGATTCAGCGACACCAAAAACATATAGATATGCTGGTTATGTTCACCGGGCATGAAAATGCTTTGTTTTTTGTAAAAATATACAAGAAAAATCGCTGTTTTCGTCGATTTTACGTACATTTTTGCGTTTTTTGGAAAAATACGAGCTAACTTGGGTATTTGGACCCTGGATTCGGATTCAGCGACCCCAAAAACATATAAGTATGCCGGTGTAGTCCGCCGGGCAGACTACTTTTTTTTGTGTGCCGGTGAAATTGGTGAAAAAAAACACGCGAAAAGCGAGCAGAAGACTAACCGTAAGAGTAACTAAGTAAGTATAGTGCTATAAGACTAATTTTAAAGAAAATTACGTAATAATAGACAATTTGTTAATAGGCTTGATAAGAAAAATAAATAGTCATTTAAGATCGAAATGAAATCTGCTTTTTTATAAATAATTAAATGCATCAAAATCAGACCATGAAAGAATCCACAAATTTAAACTAGATTTACAATACTATACTTCCTTTCCGAATCATCAGAGACAATAGCATAACATAAAAATGAATATAATATCTGAAAGTAAAACCATAAACGTTTATAGAAAAATTACTCGATCTAAATTCTAAATCTAAATTCTAAATATAAATGTATAAAATCTGTCGCGCCAATTCCGCCATCTTCATGTGACGGAGATATATAAATACCATTGGTATTTTTTGCTTAAATGTAAGAACACCTATGCCAAAAATACAGGAAAATTATTTATATCTATACTCAAAGGTGAGGAACGAAAAAAGTTGTGCAAAATTATTCGGCGTGACATGTTCTCTACCGCATCTTTAACGTCAACAGTATATTGAATCGAAGATCATTTCAACGGTATTTAAATACTTTTGTATTGAATAGAAAAATATAAAAATGTTTTTTTTTTTATAACATAAAACTCGTAATTGACTTATATTCAACGGTGTTACATATATGGGTGGCCGGGATGTATGTGAGCTATAACCTCGAAAAATCAAAAATGACTATAGCAGACGACACAATTAACCGACGAGGGTACTGCCTGCTTTTTTGATACTTTCCTGCGTTGTTGTGCAGTTAATCCGCCGATCTCGGAGCGCCTCTCTCTCGTCCCCTTGGACCACCTTGTCTTACATAGCGGGAAGTTTTATAGTGGGACTGCAGTGTAATTAGATAAAATGTCGAAGTAGGCAAAGCGAAAAATAGGTTCTTTGCTTTATTAAAACTGGGTTCCTTTAGAGGCCTAAATAGAGTTTCCTTTGGAACTAATTCATCGCTTTGTGTTCGCTTTCAGCAAGAGGGTTTTTTTTTTGTTACAGCTCCTTTGGATCCAAAAATTGGTTCTAATGGAAACCTCCGTTTTTTCTGTGCCGCGACCCGGCAAACATGGTTGTATAATAGTTAAGTAACTGCTAAATAACATATTGTAATATGTAATGTGCTACATAACTTTTGAGTCACATGTAACTCACCTGTGACGCAAAATGTCACACTTTGCTCTGTAACTCTCTGACATAAGTTTTGTAACACGCATGTAACAATGTTATAACAGTGTTATGTTATATATGTTATGTAACTCTTACAAAACGGTACTATAATGATAAATTTGCAAAAAAATTGTTTTATATATTATCACTGCACTTAATTTATTTTTTAAATTACACAATTGCACGCACGGTCACTTACAAACATAATCGCACGGTCACTTACAAACATATTCGCACGCTCAAACGCTTTTAAAAATCGCACCGGCTGGGGATTCGAACCCTACCTAAACAACCTAACCTAAGCCTATAAACCTAATGCACCACACGCGCTAGCCAACTGAGCTAATGATTCGCATGGATCTTGTCGACAAAATCTCAGCGAAGCTTTTTCGCTGAAAAAGCCAGGGCTAATGGAGGAATAAATTTGCATTTTTCGTTTTTACGTATTTTATGAATAGGTGGATTTAAAAACGTTCGATTTAAATATTTAATGTTATTGCTGAATAAACAATATCAACAAAATTTTTTATTAGCAATAAAAGTTATTTCCGGGAATGATAGTCACTTTTCACTTTTTTTGTATTAACAAACTGTTATAAGTTAAGTGCATGTGATGTTTATAATTCATGGACTTCATCAAAACTTTAAACTTCTGTCTCTGCACACATGATCAAAAAATACATAGTCTAGTCACGCGCAACTAAAAAAAAGTTAACCAATAGGAATCAATTCTACTGCAGCCAGCCATATTGGATATGTGAGCGCGCGAGAATGAAGTATATTTGAAATGACGTGAATGCCATGAGCATAGATTTCAAGTAAAAGATAAAGAAATTGTACAATTTATAAATCAATAAAATTAGTCTGAAATTAATATAATTTTTGCCATAGATAAGATAAAATATTCAACAATATATAATTTCTTATCCTTGTAATGTAGAAGTAATATGGATAACATAACCTCTCAATGCACCTGCAGAATTTTACCTCTTAACGCAAATGAAATGACGTAAAATAGCCTAAAGAGAAAAAATAAGTTTGTTTTGGGTCTCAAAGCACAAATAAATAAATGAAAAATATCGATATCATAGTCTGTATTATGACGATATCAGTTTTTATAATTCGTATATACATGCAGATAAATGCTAAAAAACCCTCTCATTAAACACAAAGAAACATATTCACATCTTATATTCGTATGAAATAATAATAATTATTATTATATCATTAAGCCGTTTCCCTTTCGGGGTAGGCGTGAATTGCTCGGTGGTAAAGTAGTTATTTTATTGAAAGTTTTGTTAAAAAAGAAGCGGTTAAGAAGAACTGAATTACTAAACAATCTTTTGTCCATAAAAAAGTGATAAATCTTAAAATATAATACTGATGCTACAAAATAACGAAGAAGAAACAATTTATTGAGAATTTTAAAGCTGTCTGCTTAACAGTGTAATGATTATTTTAATACTTTTACAATATATATATATATATATATATATTATGTTGTATTATACATGCATATTCAACATACATGCATGTTCTCTATCCGCACGCGTATATTACGCGGTTATGTATATGTCATGATTAAAGAATGCCTCACTATGTGCGTCTATTGTGAGCAGGTATGCAAGAAGGTGGAGATCCTCTTGAATTGAATCGAAGGTCAGGGATAACAATGGGATTCATTTTTTACCTTTTCAAGGTTTTGGGGAATGCAAATTTCCTTTACTTGGAACTATAACAAAAAAATAAATAAACTGCGTGTGTGTGCAATGTAAGTTGGGTTTCCAAATCGAAAAAGGGTAATATTTTAACGGAAAAAAATGACAATACGTTCAGCATATATACAGAATGAATGGAGACTGATCTCAAAATACGTTAGGTTTTACATCTTAATTCTGCTTTACCAAATTTATTCGATGTATATAATATTTCACCAAAATCATCTGCGATGCAAAAAATTCCACCAAGTACTCAGTTCAATCGACAGAGTTCGTGAAATCAGTAATTAAAGTTTTCCAAGTAATTCTAAAAGATATCTAAAGTTAATAATATATCAAATGGCAAAAATTACAGAACCTTTGAAAATGAATTAAAAGGAAAAAAAAACGAATCAGCGTTTTTTGTGTAAAGTTTTTTTTTATACGTGGATAACTGCTAATGAACCGAATTTTTTGTATGAAATGCACGAAATATAAAAAATTAATTGACGAATGAAAATTTCCTGCATTTTTTTTCGATAATTTCATCCAACAGTATTGTTCCTGAATATTAGTACTAATCGGTTGAATAGTGTATGTTGTAGGTATGTACTATCCTGTTACAATGGCTCTGCCCAGGTGGAAATACACCACTGGTGCATTACTGGCTCAATACAGATTGTCGGAGTCCCAGTACTGGGCATCTGTACTGGGCTAGTACTGACTGGTAATGCTCCGCAGTACTGGCGTGCGGTACTCGCGCGGTACTGCACATCAGTGCTGGTTGTGTACTGACAAACCGCTGGCGTACGAAAATGCTGGAGTTTATTTAAAAAATGATAATAAATCATTTAATTGTTTTTAGAACCATCCATTCATCATCACCCTGCTTAGAATAAATGCATATATTACATTTTTAAATATTATATTACAAATAAAATGGCTAACGCTACGGGGTTGCGAACCTACATCTGTAACTGAATCTTTCGCCTAGCAGTCAGTAGTCTTAACCATTACTCTATACCTACAGTTAAAACAACATTTTTTTATCTCTTTTTTCTCATTAATTTTTTTATTATTTACGACATCACATATTATACCATTAGGCTATTTCCCTTTCGGGGTAGGCTTGACTTGCTCGGTGAGGAAAGGAGTAGTGTGAGGTAGGGGGTACAGATTTGTTAGGTTGATCTAGAATTCTCGTGTTATTTATTTAAATGACACGTTCGTTCCGCATCACTGCTCCGACCCAGGTTGCTGATCAATCTCTCGAGCGATCACCCCAAGTGAAGAGCCTCACAAAATTGTTATGTGTGGTACCCCACTTGGGCCCATTAGTATCCAAGGTCTTAAAGAAAAACAATACAATTAGAATTTGTTTAGATGCGCGATATTTAAATAATATAATTGAATCGGACCATGAGTCTCTCCCAATTATTGGAGAGTTAATGCAAAAATTCCATGGTGTTCGCCATATGCCGACCACTGATCTTACCAATGGGTATTGGCAGATTCCATTAAAGGAAGATTCTCGACAGTATACGGCATTTCTTTATGATTCAAAATTGTCTCATTTTTGCCGGATACCCTTTGGATTAAAAACTGCGGGCTCCGGATTTATGAGATCGCTGAACCAAACATTAGGAAATGAATTTAACTCAATTTTAACTACATATATAGATGACCTTCTGATAGCTACTAAGAGCTCGGTACTGTAACATTTTTCTGCTTCGGAATCAATTTTTACTGCACTACAAGACAATCATTACACGCTAAAATGATCAAAATCAGTTTTTTGTTGTGAGTCGGTAAATTATTTAGGGTTTTTGGTTTGTATTGATGGAATTCGACCCAATCCAGATCGCCTCGAAGTTATCAGAAATTTTCCGGAACCCAAAAATCGAACTCAATTGCAGCAATTTCTCGGCGTGTGCTTATATTATAGCTATTTTAGTGTGCGTCATGCTAATTACATCGATCGTTTCCGAAATTTATTGAGGAGTAAGAATCCATGGATTTGGACTGATGAGCATAAAAAAGCTTTTGTCTTATTAAAACAGCATTTCGCTGATTGTATGATGTTGAGTCATTATATACCGGATGCGATATTTAAGTTTCAAACTGATGCATCTAACAAAGGTATTAGCGGTCACTAAGTTAAGAATTTTTTTAAAAGAAAAAAAATTTGAAATCATTACAGATCATAAGGCGCTAAGTCTTATGCAAAATACGATGCATCAAAATTCTAGAATTACTGGATGGAGTACTGCATTGCAGCAATATGAATTCGAAGTAAAGCATTTTTCTGGACGGGATAACGTAGTCGCTGATTTTTTTTAGCCGGAATCCAGAAGGGAAATTTGAAACTGTAGAACAGGATACATTTTTAATTAATAATTTGATTATAAATTTGCCTATATTTTCAAATGAGACACGTATTTGTGCATTGGATTTGAATAGGAATCTCCGTAATGATTTTAAGAACATCATTAATTAGCAATTACAAGATCCATATATCATGCAAATTAAGGATGATCTGAGTATCAATCAAGGTCAAGATTATTTTGAGATTCACGAAGGAGTACTTTTTCATAAAGATAAGTATATTAGTGCGTGGCAAATCGTTGTTCCTGATGATGGAACTCAGTTTACATCTCCTATGTGGAGTAATAAACTTCGACAAGCTGGTATTGATGTTGCATTTCGCTCAATTCGACATCCTAAAAGCAATCCAACTGAGCGTATAATGAGAGAACTTGGCAGATTTTTTCGTACGTTTTGTTCTCATTCTCACTCAGGTTGGGCTAGGTATATACCCGAAATTGAGTATTTTCTTAATATTACTACTCCTCATAGTACGGGATTTACTCCGCTAGAATTGCATTTCGGTATCAAGCCATCAGATCAAATTCAGAAGTTAATTAATTTTCAAGGAATGGAAGACATTGCACACGAGGATAAGATTCTTTTGGCCCAAAATCGAATTGATAGACATTTAAAACAGCGTCAAAAGCAAGAGAGGTCTGTTTCGTCCATTGAATTTAAAGTTGGTGACTTGGTTCTTATCAATGTTCCACATCAATCCAAAGCTCAAGATAAATTAACCAAAAAGTTTTTCCATGTAAATCTTTCTAACGTGATTCCTTGCAGAAATAACCACGAAAAAGAGAGGCCTGTTTTCAATAAACTAGTAGATCGATCCTTTTCTAATGAAAGAAGGTGGAAGATCAGTAGAACCAACCACCATCCATAGAAAAGGGCAGGTCGACTTTCTCGATTCTCTCTATAGCATATTCCACTTCTGGCGGCCAGGGCCAGCAATCCAGTATTATATGTCGATGATTTTCATAAATTTACTACACCAAAAATTTCCATGAATTTTAGAATTTATGGTACTTTATGATAATTTATGGAAATTTGAGAAGTTTATGCTAATTTTCCGGTAACTTTTGATAATAGTTTTGCTGGGTGGATCAATTGTCCTCCACATTTTTAGCTATATGCCTTTATGTAGCTTTTTGAGGTTCGTTGGCTCTCCAGCTCTCTAGTTATGCCGTCAAGCGAGGCCTTGAAATTTTCAAGTCAAGTCAAAACGAACTATACCTGCCGCCTTGAATTTATCGTCTTAGGCCTGACTTGAAAATGTCGAGGCCTCGAAATTCAAGGCCTTGGCTTGGGGGCTTGAGTTTCCACTGCCAGCTGCGTGAACGCCATTCACTGAATGAAAATCCCGTACTCTAAGACCCCAGCCTCCCTGATCCTTTGCAGTAGGGGTCTTTTATCTGTGAGACGGTCAAAGTAACGAATTTTTTTTTTTTAATTTTCTACTTAGCGACATGAAAATAAGTTATTCGGAATCTACAAGTTTTCACGATTCCCTGCATATGTAAATTCTTCAGAAAAGTTTAAAAATGTCTCTAACAGTCATCCTACGAGAGCTTTAATTTATTCGCCCCTCCCAGGCGGTCGGTTCAGCGAAGGAAAAATGCACATCTGCCAGCGAAAAATCAAGCCTCCAAGACAAGCCCAAGGCGAGGCCTCGCTTTTTAAGGCCTTGAATTTTGACTACCTTGGATTCGCTCGAAATGCGAGGCTTGAAGTTATCCTCCATTTCTTTCCTTGAGCCCCGCCTTGCTATTCCTCGTCTTGAACGGCATCACTACAGCTACACATTTAATCAGTCGTCAATACTAGATACCAAAGTCAAACTTTCAGCATAGCTGTTGTGACAATTACAGTGCGTGCAAAGGGGAGACCGCAGTTTCTCTACTCCTGTGAATACCAACCTTGCTTTCAATTAACATTGAAAGGTTCCATCCCATCAATCTTTCTAATTGTACAAATATCTAAGAAATGTTTCCTAAAAATGTATAATCATTTTCATGTATCTGTTGGCTTGGCTTGTGATTATGATTTAACCTTAGTATCCTTTCAAATTGAAAGGTTTTATGTCAAGCAGAATCTGTGATCTGATAGACTCGACCAAGTCTGAAAGTCTCATGGAAAATAAATTAATATTGTCGACGGTGCTGCGATATAGAGAGCGAGACGTGACTTGCCGTCGGGTTGTCGAGTCTGCGAATGACAGCGTTTTTCAGAGGGCGGTTTCTCTCCCTTCGTAACTACTTTACCGCATGTTACATGGATCTCAATATGTGTAAGTGAATGAGAGTATATACGAGTATATATGTATCTATCTTGAAGGCCCAGCTTCCATCCTTATTTCGGTACTCCTTGACTTTACGTCTTCAGAAATTAAACCAAAAGTAGGTGGCGATTTTTAATTTTATATTTTAAAACACAGGCAAAAACTGTTATTAGTTTGTTTAATTCCATCACATAATATATATATATATATATATATGTGTGTGTGTGTGTGTGTGTGTATGTTCGTTTACGAGACTAAAAGAGTATACCAAAGGCCAATCCAATAGGTCAATTCTTTCGAAAGTCATCGTGCTCACAGGCATACATACACACATACATACATACAGGCAGATACATTCGTATAAACCTGTTTTTTTGGTTCACGGGGTCTCAAAACGTGGAAATTCGACAAAAAAAGGGGGGGGGTCAAATTTTACAAAATCTAATACCTTCTCTGGATGAAAATGTAATAACTAGCGCAATTCGCTCACGTCGGAGGTAATTTTGAATTAATTGGAATTGCTGTAATTTTCCCTTTGATTTCCTTACACCCTCCCATTTCGCATGCAACTTTCCGCTGCGAGTTGTACCCCGCTCTTGATACACGCATGCAGCCACAACAGAAACAAAGTCTATCTGAGTTTTCAATTTTCAAAATGGACATTTTTTTAACACCCTCGTGCGTCATTACCTTTCGTCCAGCACCGCGTATACCTTTTATAGCATTAAAAATTACAACAAAAGAATTGTCTAACTTAAACTCATAATTACTTTCAATGATTTTAAAAATGAGATCCCAAAAGATCTCGAAACTTAAATCAAGTGCTGGACAAAAGGATAAACCATCAGCACCTTTTGAAAAAAATCTGAATTAAACTTTATGCCAGCATAATCTTCAGGGCTGTCGACGAAATTCATCAGGTATTCAAAAACAGCGGTAAACGTTTTTTTTTAAATACTCAATAATATTTTCAGACCCTGAAGGCTCCACTATTTTAATTCCAATTTCGCGACCATTAGCAATAATCTCTTTGAAATACCGCGACCTATCCTATTTAATAATAAAAAAAGCTCTATCTCTCTCTCTCTTACCTGTTCTTGCACCGCCGCACTATAGGTCAAATTGCATTTTTCTAGTTTAAAAGCTAATATAACGAGAAAGAATAGAGATAACTCAACAAATTTTTGTTTCGTTTTTGTGGGTAGTAAAAACGATTCAAATAACCATTTCTTCAAAAACCTCAACTGTATGGATAGTATCTCGCTATCATTCTCCTTTCTAAGGTTGAATATCATTTCGACAACCACCAGTTCTGCATTATTCTCTACTGTGTGGATGGTTACTCGTTTCCCCCACTCTAGGGTATATTCGAAGAAGGCGTTTTGAAGATCGTATTATTATAAAAATATTACAGTGGAGTATCACCTATTCTCCAACTCCCTTATTTCCTAACGCCTTTTATTTCCCGTCGGCTGTAGACGGTTATTTTCATTTGCGCAGTTCTGGAAACTCCCACCACGGTCCCCGTATGTTCTCCTCCGCACAGTCGGTGACCAATTAAAAAGAGGTCCGCAGAGCGGGAAGCCTTGAGTTGAGTATTGTTTCAAGACGTTATGGGAATATGTCGCACTGTTACATCCCGAAATTTGACCAAATTTGATGTAACGCCTAGCTAGGCGCAACCTACCTTACTCTACATCTTTCCGGCTAACTCTATTAACTACAAGCAAGAATATTACCGATCTTCTCTGAGTTTGAACCTATTTATGGTAAATGCACTACGGTCGGTAAGATAGAAATCATGAGATATATAAAGTGTGTTACCATGGAGGCATACTGACTCAGAGAATACCGATAACTTAACGTATGGAAATAGCTAGTTGAAGAGTCTACCACTATAAGATAATTAAGTATAACATACGAATGTATGCACGTTCCTAATAATCTGAAACATAAACAATAACAAAATCAAAACTAATCATGTGGAACATGAATACACGTATGTATAAACCCATAATAGTCTTCTTTTGCTAATGATTTTTTAAGCTTTACAGGAAAGTTCAAATAGTTCACTAATAAATCTGCAACTCCTTGATACTTTATAATGTTCAGACGATATTACTATAAATTATGGCCAATTAGGGCCACTCATTTTCGGCTGTCGTTTTGCCTATCGTGTTCCTGTCATCGCGACAAAACTACAGGGAAAAAAGGACAAGCCTGTCATTTTCTTCCTATCATATATTTTCATAAGGGTAAGGAGACCAAACGACAATACGCGTGCGAATGAAAAATGAACCTCGAATTTTTGGAAATAGTTTTGGCGTAGAGGGGTTTGGGGAAGGGCGTATTCTGAATAGTAAAGAAGTTCGACTCGTTTTGAGTAGAATATCTGCAAGAAGTTTTTGATTGGTGGCTTCTTGGCGGTAAATTTGAATCATGACTAACCCCCCAATCAAACAGCTCTAGCAGATATTCCATTCAAAACGAGGCGAACTCCTTTACATTGCAGCGTACGTCCTCCCCTAAACTATGTCCTAAAAAATGGCGACAAACTTTTCACACTCAGGTTTGTCTCCTTACTATTACTCAATGCTGTATGTAAATCTGACAAAAAGACATTTTACTGTTGTGCCTCCTTTAACTAAAAAAAGATTTATTTTCTATCAAAAATAAAACAGTTGAGTTTTCAATCAAAAAAATTAATTTTCAACAAAAAAAAAGGCCCGACATCTGAAAATTTCAAAAATCTTTTCAAATGCATGTAAAACCAAACGTTCCCACAACGTAATTATTTTATTAGGCTTTGTATGTGATATGTAATCAGTAAAATCTTACTGATTACTTCAGTAATAAATTATTAAATAATAATATAATATAATAATGTATGTGATATGCAATCAGTAAAATCTTACGAATTACTTCAGTGATAAAATAATAAGTAATATAATTACGTTGTGGAAACGTTTTATTTTATATGCAAATACGAAATTGATCACATATTTATTCAGAAATGAGAGTATGTAATTATTTATATATGTAATAATGTATTATGTAGTAATGTATGTATGCAATTATTTTGTAAATTATAAAGACAAATAAATCATATATTTTACTTACCAGGTTCATTCATTGCTTCCGCAATTTCTCCCCACACCTTTTCTCTGACATTAAGATCCTTGTAAAATTGATTTTTTGCATCAAATATGCAGAGATGCTGCCGCACTAATTCCACTAACTTTGAACCGTCCATAATTTTGGTCACAAAATAAAATTGTCCACAAAAATCTTGCTCAATAAACTAGACAACCCTCTTGTCGCACACCTACCGCCGCAGCATTGAAAAGGGTGCTATAAGATTGATTGTAAAGCAGTACATTGAGTGACGAATACAGCTCCCTCCGTGACGTTAGCTTAAGCTCAGCCGCAGCATTCGAAGTCGACCTTTAGAGAAAAAACTCCTGCAAGAAACTACACAGTAAAAATTAAACCTTAAAGTCCGAAAATATATCGACGGAGTTTGAGGTGTGATCAAAAGAAGAACGCGAGCACGGAAAGTCAGCATCAGTCGGAAATCTTGAAGTTAGCTCGCTTTGCGGAAAAGACGTCCGTCATATTTTGTTCGTAAAGTCAGATGTATAATGCAATGCAGATCCGAATTAACCCTGGAATTTTACAGTGATGTATAGATTTATGAAAAGTCAGGGGAGACACTAGTTGATATATGGGAAAGAAATCAGTTAAGATGGTTCGGACATCTTGAAAGAATGAAAGATGAATTTTTCGCATTTGACCACTGTGAGAGATTAGAAGATACAACCTTTCCATATCGCTGTTGGATGTCTTGGAAGAATCCATATATGTATATATAAAATAAAATATATAAGTCTGAGCGAGAAAATGATTATGAACAAAATATTCAGAACAAAAAGTTATGCATGCATAATAAAAAAATTAATTGCACTATAGCAAAAAATTCACCTACGTGACATACGAGTAACGTCTCCCGAGAAGACAAATCACTCCTGCCACATTTACTGATATTAAAAATTTTTAAATAGGATATTAAAAAATAAAAAAATAAAAAAATAAAAAAACAAAATATATGAAAAAATAAAATAAAAATTGTTTGGAAATATTTTTTTTTTTACATTTAAAAAAATATATGTATGCGTATATGTGTATGCATGTGTATGTGTATGTATGTATATGCATATATGTGTATATATGTATATATGTATATGTATATGTATATGTGTGTATGTATGTGTGTGTATATATATATATATGCATGTATATGTGTGTATATGTATGCATATATATGTATACTATGTTTTCTACTTACTTATAAATAATTATTCAGCTTTCATGATTAACTTAAAAAATTTTCAGTCTCAAGTCCGTATTTTCATGGAAGTGCCCAAGCACATTCAAAAATCAACCAAAGCTGTAAACCCGTACCCCTCAGTAACAAGAATTTAAAATGAAAATAAAGGAAAGTCTCCGATTTCAAATTTACGACCTTCCCTTTAAATCTCACTACTCTGAGCTGTGATATTCACTTCTCCCACTAAAACCTTAAACCGCATGGCCCGTTTCACGTAATGCGCCTTAGACTTTGGAAATCAGTCGTTTTCCAATAGTGACAACAGCAACTAGTCACTTTTGTTAAAAGAGATGTGTTTTCCAAAAAAACGACGAAAAATCACATCAAATTTATCCATAGTGATCGGCAATGAATTTTATGAGTGCAATAGTGATGTGACGAATTTCTTACACAATTGCTAAGGTTAGTAATGATATATAAAGATATACAATTAAAAATAGAAAAATAAAATAAAAAACTGATGAGATTAGAGAAATTATGGATTACTCAAACAAAACCTTGTTTTCAAATTTAAAAAACAAACTTTGTGACTCTTCATTACTATAATAATACAGTTTCCTATTTATTCGTCATCGTGTTCCATTATATAATTCTTTAATAAGTTCACTTATGTTTTATCGTTAGTTAGTTGTAATTATTCACAACAAATTACAATTCAATTTTTATTCTTTAATTCTATATATATTCGAAAAAATTATTGTATTTCGAACAAAAAATTATACGAGAAAAAGAGTCATAATTGTATTTTACCTTCTACAATTATATGGTTTTCGTCACTGTTAACTGTAGCGAAAGCATATTACTGAAAATGTAAATTTTGTTTTGTTTAGAAATATATCACTGAAGAGGACTCCCACATGAGTCGAAACGTCTGATAAAAAAACACGGATTTTTGTTTACTGGACCCTAAAGCCCATACAAAGAAACACCAACTCATTGAATACCAGAGGGTCAATATAATTCCTCATCATGAATTAAATTAATTAGGGCAATCAAACACAAAGAAAAGGCAACGGATTCTTCCAAGACATCCAACAGCGATATGGAAAGGTTGCATCTTCTAATCTCTCACAGTGGTCAAATACGAAAAAGTCCTTGGCCAAAAAGTTCAACCAGAAAGTCTTTCTCCTTCGTTGCAAAAGACAAAATTTACCTCCAAAATTCAAAAGGTCCATGACTCTCATGATGAGACATGTCCACGAATCTTTATGAATTGTGCAACGTTTGTAGACCTGCAACCAATCTCAATGACAAAACAGAACCCCAGTAAGATTTGTTCATTTTGCGGATATAGAACAACAGAAAATGAGGAGGCAAGAAAGAGTGTTTGAACCTCCAATGCAATGCGGAGACCTCATCTTGAGAGCCTGTCTCGAGGAGTTTCCAATGTTGAGAACAATCACACAGTCAGTGAGTAAGTTTGTCATGCCTGAGATCCTGTCTTGAGGTGTCCGCAAGGTTGCAAACAATCCACCAGCATTGTGGTTGTCATGCCTGAGAGCCTGTCTCTAGACGTTTGCAATGTTAAAAACAATCACACAGTTAGTGAGCCAGTTTGTCATTCCTGAGAGCCTGTCTCGCGACATTTTCCACGATCGCTCACCGAACAATCGATCCCGACGTGACCGGCGGTAATACGTCATCCAACTCGTCACTTCCCACAACACCATAAAACGTTCAAGTCGGGAAATCACTACACAAGGAATAGAAACCTAAAGAACCACAGACTTTTAATTGAAGGACTCAAATACCTGAATTATCTCGGAAACAAGCACAATTGATTTTAATCGTTGCGAACACCGAAAAGTGGCTACACTTGCCTACACCTTGATTGAAAATGAACCGCGCAGAAAAAAGGCCCGAGCATGCTTAACTAAAGGAGCCTCACGCTACTACTTCAGTTCCCACACAACGAAAAGGTAGTGCCCGAAATTCGAAAACAGAGGGAAAACTTTCAAGAGAATTAGCATTGGGCGGAGACCATGTTTTAATCAATGAAACCTGAAGGTCAATCAAAAAAGGAACAATAACACCAAATAAATTATTAACCAATGTGTTTACAATGCAGAAAATGTTCTTTGAAAATTTTTCGCTTTCTACATTATACAACTCTCTGACGACAGTAAGACTGTTTTCTGGAACAACGATATTGCCTCGAGCAGAATCAGAATTTGCAAGAAGGCAAAAAGGCTAGATTTATACTCCCTTTGTCAATTCCATTCTTTAGTTTTTTTTCCAAGATATATCTAGGTCACTCAGCTTTATATTCATGACAATATTTTTGCATTGACTATTTTATAGGCTATAGGACAATACAAACTTAACATTTTCACCCGTTTAGGCTATCTCATCAAAGATATATTTTAATAATATTTGTAATTATTTTATAGGGTTCAATAGGAAGAGCAACAAAATTTAAAATATGTTGCTCATGTAACCCTGAATCACAATAGCTGTTGGGCACAATATTTTATGGAAAATTTGCCTCTATTGAAAGTACATAAGTTCACACGAATAATTTCTTCTGCATCAAACACAATATGTTGTTATTTTTAATTGATATGTAAATAGAATTACAAATAAAAATAAATACGTGACTTTCTGTTACCTAATTTAAAAGAAGGTCGTATAAGTTAATAAAAGGTGTATAAGTAATTCAAAATAATATAACCTGAAAATAAATTTGGAAAGAAACTTTCGAGAATATATTTTGAAACCATTTTATGGAAATATTCGATCAATGTTTCAGCTAATGTTTCAGCAACATTGCGCGGTAATACTTGAGCAAGATTTCGCGGACACTTTTCACACGCATACAACGAGGTCAATTCCAATATTCTTTCGAAATGTTGCAGAAATATTCTTGACCAATATTGCCTGCGTCGGACATTTTAATGTTTCTTGAACGTTGCTGCAATATTCATTCGGAAAATCTTACCCGGTAACCCGGTAGTCCGGTACTCGTAAATCGCGCCTGTACTCGTATTTGTTCGTATTATCAAGATTTTTAAGTTCGGGGGTCAAGCCAGCATAGGAACTTCCTGGAGCAAATCTGACTTCCGGCCCAGTTCGATCTGGGGTCCTTTCTAGGGACTTTAAAAATGTTCAGTTTGCGAAAATGTAGTTAAATTTGAAATCGTTAGCATGGTAGCACTGAAAACTGACAGTTGAAAACATCATGGTTGAAAACGTTGAAGATTGACGCTATATTTTACCCAAATTTTTAGACTTCCCAATAAACATAATCGTGAAATCTTAATACTAGAAGTGCCGACATTGTCTGATGAATCTTGAATGATTTCTAAATAATTTTTTTTTTTTTTTGAAGTGCGCATCCAATATTTCCGAAAAAATGGTCAAATACTCATATTTATAAATAATTTGAAGTCGAAAAACACCATCTCTTTGCAAGCAACCGCTGCGCAGATTTACCACTTTAAAAATCGAAAGGGATCAATTGATCCCGCTCGGTACTTCAAGTGTAATCTAGTAATCATACAGTGATTTGTGTAGAATAAAAACCCATGCTCAGAATCTTTGTTTATTATTTTATGAAATTATTTTTATCAAATTCCATTTACCAATAATGTTGTCAATAATTTGTAATACCAATTATTGATGTTATTGTGTACTTCAATTTTTGTATGTGATGATATCAATAAACGGTACTACAAATTATTGACAACAATATTGAGTCAGGGTGCCCACCAGTTCCCTTTTCCTCTTTTCCCTGTCTTTTACTGGTTTTCCCTGTCTCTTTTAAAGACCATTTTTCGCAATGTTAATAGGAAATCGCGATATTTCGAGTGATGAAAACAAAATTTCGGTTGTTATTATAGGAAGGAAATACATCTGGAGGAATAATAGTATAGAACAGCGATTTCAAAAGTTTTAATCCTACAATCTTTGGTTTCTCAATAATCAGTCAAATGAAAGCTATTTAAGGTGAGTAAAATTTGTAAGAATCTCATACGCATACCACCAATGGGCGCCTCGCAGGAGGCAACAATGCGAGAGTATATGAGCACTTTATTCTGCAAAAATTAAGAACATAATTCGTTCTCTTTAAACCAAGGGCTCGGAGCTTACTCAAGGTTATATGTAAAAAAATCGATCTCTGGTAGAGTTTTTTTTAAAAAAGGTGCTATATTTGAATAGAATGATTATTTATATGCTAAATTGATTTCAAGTTTTTCAACCGTACTGATGCGGAGATAATTAATGTCAAAGTTGACTACTTTAACACTTAATTCGTGGGCAATGCATAGGTACTCTCCACAATTTAATTTGTAGTAATTAAACGCTCTGATACAGAAATTTAAAAAATGTCGGTATTTGTGCTGCTTGAAAATACAAATTTTCAGAAAAAACATCCAATTTTTTCACCGTGTAGTTTCACAAATAATCTAATAAAAAACATTGAAATTTTAGTCACTTTCAAACGGATAAACGTAACAGTATCGCGACCCGGCTACACTATTTCCTCTGTCCAGCTTGCCTGCTGTACGCACTCCACACACACTCACGCATACAACCAGCTTGGAAGCGTACGTGAAATTGCGACGTTGCGCGACCTACGAGTCTGCCGCTGGCATATGAGTGGTGACTATACGTATACACACATGCTACGAATTCTAAGCCAGTAGCGCACTGAAATTTTCACCATGCGGGCCCGTGAAATTTTTTCAACATAGCATGGAAACTTCAAACTGCCATAAATATCGTCAAGAAGTACACAGAAGAGATTGGGATGGACTTTGGATTGGATAAATGTGCTAAAATTCATCTGAAGAAAGGAAAGATTATTGGTGTTCCCAAGGACCCTGAGCTTGTGAACATAAGTTTTATTAGACATCTTAACACTGGAGAGACCCACACATACCTGAGCGTGACTTAAAGCCACATTCAGGACGTAACATCAGTAAAGGAGTCTCTCCGAAGCAGATACAGGCATCTTCTTTTACAGATTTGAGGAAAGTGCATTACTCCATCTAGATGCTTTACTTCTGAAAGCAGAAGTAAAGAAAGTAGAATCGGAAAAATTCCATCAAGAGCTATTCGACAAGAAAATGCATGGAAATTTTCACAGAAATGTAGAAAAAGAGTCCTTGTCGAAGCAGCAAACTTTTGCTTTTCTCGAATTATCAGGGCTTGATTCAGGTACAGAGGGTTTTATTTTCGCATACCAGGATAGTGTCATTTCTACCTTAGGATACCGTAACCGCATTTTAGGTCAAGAAGTTTCAATCGATAGGTGCAGAGCGTGTCATACACACGTTGAGTACCTAGAACACATGCTATCGGGGTGTCCCACCCACGCAGGAACGAAATATATCTACAGGCACAATGCAGCCCTAAGAATGCTTTATAACCATCTTTGTCGCTCTTATGGTGTTGGCCGCGATTCTGCCCTGCCGGACGCTCCAAGGGAGATAGAGTCAATTGTCCAAAACGAGAAATGCCAAATTTTCTGGAATAACGATTTTCGGTCAGCAGTCTCCGTTGCACACCGTATACACAATTTTTTTAGAAATTTGAAAAAAAATGTATAAATGAAAATGGGTTTGTTCTATTCATATTATTATTCTAGGAGACATTTTTCGTCGTCCTTGCTATATTTAGTGTCCTGGAAGGGGACCGTGAAAACAATAATTTTGATTTTTTACTCAGACATATTTCAAAGACCATGCTTTTTCATTAAAGTACATGAAAGTTACGTTTTTTAAATTTGTCGTTACAAAACTCTTTCCAGGACAAGCCCACTATCAATTACAGAACTTCTTTCTTTAAACCCGTTCTTCTATATCTATACACCTTTTAGAAACAACGCGTGTTGAAAATTTGATTCGAAAATTCGATTTTTTAAAAATAATTCATCATTTATAAGTAGCTGTATTACGATCACTTGTCTTGAGATTCATGTGATCCTCACATGAATCTCCCGGAATCTATCAAAATTCTTGAAGATTTAAGTAAGCTTTTCACTGAAAAAAAAATGACCAAGCTTTCAAAGAATATCTCACTGAAGCTACACATTCAGCAAAAGATTTAAAGGCAGATATCAAGTTTAAAAAACCTGATAGGTACGCGACAAAGAGCAGATTATCCTGAGAAAAGTTTTGAAGTTGATTTTTACTTCACAATATTACACGTAAGAATTATGTCCTTGCAAGAGCGGTTTGAGTTTATGAAGCAGTTTGAGAATATTTTCGGTAGACATAGTAGGCGTGGATTTGTATGATGAAATCATTGCGTTGAAGACTTACCTAAAGCCAAACTTGAATGCAAATGAAATGTTGACGTTCATAATAAAAGCAAACTTGCATCTCGTGTTTCCAAACTCGTTCATAACATACCGAATTTTAACAACTTTGCCTGTATCTATCGCAAACGCGGAGCGATCCTTTCCAAAATTGAAAATATTAAAGAACTACTTGCGAACAGCAATGGCGGAAAAGAGACTGTCAAGTGGGGATCTTAGTCGCATCACTACAATGACCCTGACATATATAATATTCAATTATACCTTGCGTATAATTATACATCATACAAAATCAATTTTGTCATTATAATAATGCCACCAAGGGACCCACTAAAAACCACCACCCTATCTCCTTGGCATGGATCCCCCCGGAACCGCTTTCGCATTACTTGAGGAGGTGATGTATTCTTGGCCGTGCCTCGGCCTTCGTCTTTTCTCCCAGCTTGGGCTCCTCCTAGTTAACTGGGCTTCTCGTCGGACCTGCCCAGCTATGATATTAGCTTGCGCGTCCAAGAGGCTTCCTCAAGGAGGTGGCCTCTCTGAACGCCAAGCAACTCCTTGTCCCCGGGCGATGGTCTGTCCGGGGCTTACTCTCCTTTGCAGCGCAGAGGTAGCACTGCGGTGTACTTTCGCACACCGCAGCTTTATGCCCCTATTTGCCGCATCGCCAGCATGATTTGGTTCTGTCTGGACCCTCGCAGTTCGCCGCGATGTGGCCTAAGCCTAGGCAGCGATAACACCTTACTGCATCCGCCTTTCTGCGTACACGGCAGGACACCCACCCTACCTTCAGGTGTCCGGCGTGTAGTATTTTTTGCGCCTGTTCCTCTGTCACTCCCACGAATGCCTTCAGTGTTCGCCTGGAGGCCCTTTTTGTGAGAGTGACTCTCATCTGTTCAGGCGATTCAGCTCCAAGACATTTCCTGACCGCAGCCGCAACCTCCTTCGCAACAGTTGTGGTGTCGAGGTCCAAGACCTCGACCTCTGTGCGAGGGACAAGCTCCCTCACACTATCACCTTCACTGATGGCCTCCCTTATAGCATCGGATAGCTTGACTCTGCCGTCCGCTGCAGGTCCTCCTTCCACAAGGACCTCACCGTTCCTGGTTTCTCTGACACCCTTAATTTTAACACCAAGGGTGTCAGGTTTCACCTTACGTTTGAGGTCTTTGAGGACCTCTGCGTAGCTTAAACCCTCGGCAGGTTTCGTAATAACCGCTTCGGGTCTAGCTCGCCTCTTTCTCTCCTTCTTCTTTGTAGGTCGTGTTGCATGTGTAGGCATCCCTTTCTCGTCCTTCTTGGGCCCTCTCCTTCCGGGTCATGGCTCTCGTTCGGGCAGTTCGTCCAAAATTCTCGATCAAATCCCTATGAAGACCTTCGGTCGTCACAGAGTGATCGCGAAGCTGGTCCACGAGCCGCTCCACTCGTTCCACCACTTCCCTGATTGGCAGCCACATGTTCCTCTTTGTGCTGCTGAATTCCACCATTTCTTTGATGGTGCAACCTGGGGAGGCGCCCGATGGGGTACCAGCAACACGGGTGCCAATGATCTTTCTTCACCACCATCGTCAGCAGCAGCGGCACCAGTTTCAGAAATGGGGCGAAATGCGTCATTAATTGATAATAATGGCAGGTTTTCTAGACAATCTATTCAAGTGATTGATGTATGCAGTGAAGACGAGGACGACGAAAAACAAGAATTGGTAAATAAAGAGAGTGAAAATGAAAACGCGAACGTCGATGAGAAAGAAAACGGGGATGAAAGTGAAAACGCTAACTACGACAGCGATAGCGGAAATGAAGACGGTGGTGACAGTCAACACGAAAGTAGTGACAATAGTGAAAACGACAGTGATAATGGAAATTATGGTGAAAACGACTATGACAGTGACAACGACGGTGACAATGGAAATAACAGTGACTTTGTTGTGTACGACGACGATGACTTTGACGAAACCCTCTACGACGAGGTAGTCCCGGCTTATTTACAAGCGTTTGGCGGCTTGCTACGTCACATCAAGATGGCGGAATGGGCGCGAGAGATATAGGAATGTCAAATATGCACAAATTTTTCTTTTTCAAATATAAATTCGAAAAGAAGTTTTTTTGCACTATGGTAGTATTGTTAGTGATTTTAGAGCATATACTTTAGTATGCAAGAATAAAAAAAGATAGTGGATGACCCTATTGTTTAGTTTTTAATATTTGATTTATAATTTCTCATTTTATATGCACAGTCAAATATTCTGAATTATTGAAAAACTGTTATTTTTAAATTTTGAATTGAATGGGGTAAAATGGAATATTTAAGGCTGAAACAATGTTTTAATTGGATTTTAAATGGAATAAAAGCGTTTAATTGTGAATCTGCTATTTTGAAATTATTTGAGAAATAAAAATAGTTTATAAAATTTCAATCGGACGTTTATAATCGTTTAACTACTTAGGCTTTCGAACTGAAAAGTTTAAAACGTTTTTTATCCAACATTTTATTTGTTGAACATGTCACAGTACAATTATCAAATACGAAAAATTCCCACTGAATCATTTCAAAGGAAATACCACCATACGACATGTATCGTGCAGGATTAATAAAAAAAGAGGAACTGTTGGATTTCTGTCTAAATCTGGCGGAAGTTCCATTTGGTGGAAATTCCTGTTTGACAAATTTTTGAGCATTTTAAATTCTGAAGCTAATGACATACATTAATATCAAAAGTTTGTAGAAATTTTGCTTTAAAATGTAACATTTTTTTAACTAATGCCGGTATTTAACTTTTTGTTCTTTATTCTAATTTGGTTTTTCTTCATTTACCTTTTCCACGTTTATTTTTATACAAATGAAGGGCGGCAGTACAGAATTAGCTAATAAAAAAATGACAATTTTTTAAAAGAGCAAAAAAAACATTCTGTAAAATCGAAATCACATTTTAAGAATCAAACAAATATCTACTCCTGAGCCGAAGTGTTACTAAATTGAGAACAAAAAAAATTTGATACAAAAAGTTATCCAGGCACGAGGAAGCGGATGTGGAAGTTGACAATCTCAAAGTGACTGTGTCCACAAATTGGAGCAGACTCGGTTGCAGATTGTGATTAAAAATTCAGTCATCAGTTTAAAAATAAAAATAAATCATGCTTTAGAGTTCAGTTTCTACATACGGGTAATTAAAGCTTGATGTAAAAAAGTTAACTAATTCCGAGAAAATCGACTGAGAATTTTGAACTTAAAATTTCATGGATTTTTAAAATCGGCTTTGGATATCGATTAAAAAACGAATTTTCAATTTGTTGCACAAATAACATCTTACTCATGCGAGAGAAGTTTTGAAAATTTCAATAAGTTTCAAAAGATTCCAGCAGTGATCGAACCCTTCATTTTATACTAAAGCATACGTATTAATCAAATACTTTTATTGTTAAAACATTTTTTGGGATGACTGATAAATTCTGAAAATTACAATTGCCGACAATTTCAAATTCCCGACAGTTAAAAATATCCGAATTGGAAAACTCCCGAATAATACAATTTCCTACAGTTTATAATATTACCAAACATAACTATAAACCTGACTATTTTTACTGAAATTGTACGGGAGACACTAGTTGATATATGGGAAAGAAATCAGTTAAGATGGTTCGGACATCTTGAAAGAATGAAAGATGGACGGTTGACCAAACAGGTGTATAAAGGTAAAGTAAATGGCAGAATGCCCAGAGGTAGACCGCCGAAAGAATGGTTAGGGAATGAAATACTTTGAAACTTCTTTCAAACCATTAAAATCAATCGAGAATTCCCTAGAATTCAAAAAGAATAACAATTCAAATTCAAATAACTATAAATTAATTAGAAAAATATTCGAACATTATTATAAAATTCAGTAAAAGCCATTAAATTAATCTCTGGAACCTGTCGAAAACTCATAAAAGTGCCATGATTTTCATCAGAGGAAAAAAATACTTTGAAAGTTCTTTCAAATCATTAAATTCAATCGAGAATTTCCTCGAACTTGAAGTGAATAACAATTCAAATTTGAATCGCTGTGAATTAATTAGAGAAATATTAAAATATTATTATAAAGTTCAGTGAAAACCATTAAGTTAAGCTCTGTAACCTGTCGAAAAGTCCTAAAAATGCCATGATTTTTATCAGAGGAAAAAAATACTTTGAAACTTCTTTCAGACCATTAAAATCAAGCGTGAATTCCCTCGGATTCAAAAAGAATAACAATATGAAATTCAAATCACTAAAAACCGATTAGAAAAATATTGGAACATTACTATAAAATTTAGTGAAAACCATTAAATTAAGCTCTGGAAGCTGCTAAAAAGTACTAAAAATACCATGATTTTTATAATAGGAAAAAAAAGCTTTTAAACTTCTATCAAACCATTAAATTCAATCGAGACTTTCCTTTAATTCAAAAAGAATAACAATTTCAAATTAAAGTCACTATAAATTAGTTAGAAAACCTTTCAAACACTATTATAAAATTCAGTGAAAACCATCAAATTAATCTCCGGAACCTGTCAAATAGTTCTGAAAATGCCATGATTTCTATCAAAGGAATGAAATACTTTGAAACTTCTTTCAAACCATTAAAATCAATCGAGAATTCCCTAGAATTCAAAAAGAATAACAACTTTAAATTCACATCACTATGAATTTTTTAGAAAAATATTCGAACACTACTATAAAATTCAGTGAAAACCATTAAATTAATCTCTGAAACCTGTCAAAAAGTCCTAAAAATGCCATGATTTTTATAGGGGGGAAAAAAATACTTTGAATCTTCTTTCAAATCATTAAATTCAATCAAGAATTCCCGCGAACCCAAAAATAATAACAATTTCAAAGTCAAATCACTATAAATTAATTAGAAAAATATTGGAACATTATTATAAAATTCCGTAAAAACCATTAAATTAATCTCTGGGACCTTTCAAAAAGTCCTAATAATGCCATGATTTTCATCAGAGGAAAATAATACTTCGAAACTTCTTTAAAACCATTAAAACAAATCAAGTGTTCCCTCGAATTCAAAAAGAACAAGGATTTCGAATTCAAATCACTATAAATTCGTTAGAAAAATATTCAAACACTATTATATAATTCCGTGAAAACCATTAAATTATTCTCTGTAACCTGTCAAAGAGTCATGAAAATGCCATGACTTTTATCAGACGAAAAAAATACTTTGAATATTCTTTCAAACGACTAAAATCAATCCAGAATTCCCTCGAATTCAAAATGAAAAACCATTTCAAATTCAAATCACCATAAATTAATTAGAAGAATATTGGAACATCATTATAAAATTCAGTGAAAACACATGAATTAATCTCTGGAACCTGTCAAAAAGTCCTAAAAATGCCATGATTTTTATAGGAGGAAAAAACAAACTTTGAAACTTCTTTCAAATCATTAGGATCAAACGAGAATTCCCTCGAATTCTAAAAGAATAACAATTTCAAATTCAAATCACTATAAATTAGTTAGAAAACCATTCAAAAGAGAATTTCCCGCAAACAGGGAGTTGAAACGGCAGAAAGCTCTGGAAACACAGAGCCTTACTTTCGCGCAGATCGCCAATAACGCCTTGATGAAGGTTGTGGTTGCGTCGGGTTACCTAAGAATTCTCTAACTCACGAGGAGTTGGACAGGATGAGAGATGAAATCTCTGTAGGGATTGAAGCATAAAGTTCAAAGAGGGCCTTAACTTGAAACTCAAAAGGGCGGAGTATCTGCAGGGGTAACGAAGAGCAACCGTACTGATTCCTTGAACCCCCAAGAGTCCATCGGTCGTTCTGGGGTGCCTGAACTCTCAGAAACGGTCTCTGCGAACTGATTCATGGAAGGTTTATACCGACCGGCAGGGTTCCAGTCCAAAGGGAAGAGTGCCCGGAGGTGCTCCGAATTAGCCTCTCAATGGCTGAGACGAGAATCTCCATGATGCAGATTAATTTGCACTACAGCAAAAGCGCTTTGGCGGTTCTATCCAGACGCATGTCTATGGTGCAGACAGGGCTCGCCCTAATCCAAGAACACTGGTTATGCAGGTAAATCATTTTTGGCTTGTCAGGGTCAAGGGTCAAGGATATGTATGCGATCTTGAAGCCTAAATCCTGCGTTAGAAATTTCCACCGTTATTAAGGCGAGACTCAGGGGCAGTAGCGGAGAAAGGCTAGTGGTAGTTATCGTCTTGGCCTGTTTTCCTGGCGATTCCGAGGGACCTTCGCCTCCTAGAGAGGTGGAGGCTCTAATTCGGCACTGTCAGGCGAATGAGATCACTCTGCTGTTGGGCTGTGATGGAAACTCTCAACACACGGTGTGGGGAAGCACAAACATCAATGATAGAGGAAGACATTTAATTGAATATATAGAAGGTACAGAGCTGGAGATTCTGAATGCAGGTGATACTCCCACATTCCAGAATAAAAACAGGAGTGAGGTTCTCCACTTGACTCTATGTTCGGGTGCACTGAGGAGCGGAGTAGAGGACTGGTGTCTTTGATAAGGAGTCTCTCTCGGACCACAAATATATCGTTTTTCGATTAACACTAGGAAAACCGGTGGTTTCCAAGATCATGAACCCCAGAAATAGACTTTGGGACTCGTATAAAGAGAAACTCAAAGGAAGGCTTGCGAACTCTGACTACATCATATGAGGACAATTGCCCTACAAGCACAATTAAGTCTAGGAAGGGAGCAGAATGATGGAATACCCACCTGGAGGGACTTCGTAAAAAGACAAGAACGTTGCGTAATAGGGCAAATAGAACTAAATTATTTCGGACAGGGACATCTATAAGACTGCCCAGTCTAAATACAATGAAAAAATAAGGAAGTATGAGCGGGAATATTGGAGGGGCTTCTGCGAGGAATCGAAAAACATTTTGGAAAGCTGTACAAGATCCTTGCGAAAAATCCGGAAGCTCGCCTCGGGCTCATAAGGCTCGATAATGGTGAGTTTGCCGAACAAAAAGAAGCAACCCTGAATCACCTGATGGAAGTTCACTTACCGGGTTCATCTCTCTCTTTAAATCGCCAGGGGCGGATGGCATTTGTCTCGCGCTTTTACAAAAAGGCATGGATTTAATCGTCCCTCCTCTGACGAAATTATTTAGGGCAAGTATAGCCCTTAAACAAGTGCCATCGGCATGAAAGGATGGCAGAGTAGCCTTCATACCCAAGCCTGGGAGGGTGGGTTACACTACTGCAAAATATTTCTGACCAATTAGCCTAAATTCTCTTATCCTAAAGACGCTGGAGAGACTGGTCGTTCCTAAGATTTTAAATCCGGATATATTGCATTTTCAACAAAATGGTTGAATCTTCAACCAAAAAATATGAATTTTCAACAAAAGAGTTTAGTTTTCAAGCTAAAAAGTTGAATTCTCTTCGTAGAAAATTTTACTTTTAAACCAAAAAAGATAAATATTTAAAAAAGTTAATTTTCAATCAGGAAAGATGAATTTTAATACATGAAGACGAATTTTCAACAACCCGGAAATATACAATTTCAACAAAACAGTTCATATTGAACTATATAATTAAATTTTCAATAAAAAAATGCGAATTTTGTACAAAACTGTTGAATTTTCCACCCAAAAATATTAATTTTTTCAAACGAAAAAAACGAATTTTCAACAAGAGTTGAATTTTCAAACAAAAAATACGAATTTCGTACAAAACAGTTGAATTTTCCACCCAAAAATATGAATTTTCAACAACAAAAATTCATTTTCAACCATATAGTTTAATTTTCTATCAAACTGTTGGATTTTCAACCTAAAGAAGAATAATTTTCAAACCAAAAAGACGAATTTTCAACAAGAGTTGAATTTTCAAACAAAAAATACGAATTTCGTACAAACCAGTTGAATTTTCCACCCAAAAATATGAATTTTCAACAAGAAAAATTCATTTTCAACCATATAGTTCAATTTTCTATCAAACTGTTGGATTTTCTACCTACAAAAAATAATTTTCTAACCAAAAAGACGAATTTTCAACCCAAAAGGAAAAAAAAATAAATCATATTGATTAATTTTCAAACCAAAAAAAAAAATAACTTTCAACAAAAAAGGTAATTTTTCACTTACTAATAAAATTTTCAATCCAAAAAGACGAATTTTGAACAAGAGATGAACTTTCAAACAAGATAGGAGAAAATTTCAATCAAATTGTTGAATTTTCATACAAAAAAGACGACTTTTTTGGGAAACAGTTATATTTTCAAACAAAAAATATGAAATTTGAACAAAAAGGTTCATTTTCCAACAAATGATTAAATTTTCAAGTAAACAAGACGAATTTTTTTACTAAACTGTTGAAATTTCAACCCGAAAATATGAATTTTCAACAAAACAGTACATTTTCACCCAAACAGTTAAATTTTCTACCAAACTGTTCTAATTTCAAGCAAAAAATACGAATTTTCTACAAAACAGTTGATTTTTTAACCCGGAAATATGAATTTTTTATCCAAAAAGACGAATGTTCAATAAAACTGTTAAATTTTTTACCCAAAAAGATAACAACAAAAAATATGACTTTTCTACCAAAAGAGGAGTTTTCAATTCAACAGAACGAATTTTTTTCCAAAAAGACGATTATTCAACAAAACAGTTACATTTTCGACCTAAAAATGACTTTCACAAAACAGTTGAGTTTTCAATAAAATAATTAAATTTTCAAGCAAAAGTGGTGAATTCTGAACAAAAATATAATCGAAAAACGAAAAAAAGGGGAAGTTTCTTGAAAACAGGAAAAAAAAAGGAATTCATTAAAAATAGGGAAAATAGGGGAATAGGGGAAAGAGGTTTGATTCCTTCTGAAAATAATGCTTCAAAATATACATTTATTTCGAACGATTTATAAATTATAAGGGGAAACGGTTTAATGATATAATAATAATAATAATAATAATTGTGTTTAAAGGGAGAAAAATATATCCATTTTTCACCATTTTAAAAGTCACTACTTGGAACTTAAGGCATCCAAATTTGAACTCTTTGAAAGAGTCTCAACTCCAAATTAAGATTTAAATTATTTCGTTATAACTGTCATTTTTATAGGTAAGGACAAGTTTTATGAGTTTCTTATGAAAATAATAAATCAGTTTTTTCTAAATTTGTCCTTTTACATTATAATTATTACGTAATATATAATTTTCTAAGTTTGATTAGTTTTAATTTCCTAACCTTAATAATAATATAAACAATGTAAAAATCCATTATTGAACAAATTTTTTAATATTAAGTTTTAACAATTTGTAAAACAGTAATAATTCATTTATAATTTTGAATTGGAAGCGTTTGAAATTGAAAAAAATATAGTGAACGATTTTAAATTTAAAAAGTTCCAAGCCGGAAAATTTTATATTACGTAAAATTGAAAAAAATGAAACATTTGAAATAAAATGAAAAAGAATCGAACTTGTATTATTTATAAATGAAAGCGTTCGAAATTGAAAAATTTTCGAGTAAAATTTTAAAAATTGTAACCATTCAAAATTTAAAAAATTATTCAATTAGTGAGGTATCAATTTCAGATAGTTTAATTTTGTTATCTTTTTTTATTTTAATCTAAACAATTTCTCAACTTTTTAATTTCAAATCATTTAATTTTAAATCGTTTGATTTTAAACACTTCATTTAGAATTATTATTAATTTTTTAATTGTAAATGTTTAATTTTTTTTAAATCTTTAACTGAAAATTGGACAATTTTAGGATATTACGCTAAAAATTTAAAGTTAAAAAATAATACAAAACAAGATTGCCGTATATGATTCCTATGTTTAAAATTGCATAATTTTAAATATTTCTATTCACAATTTTTTTGAAACATGAGTTCAAATTTTCAATATTTTGGAATATTATAATATTTGGAATATATTTTAAATTTATTCTGCAGGTCTTTCTATTTGAAGTTATTAAATTTGAAACTGACGAAAATTGAAACTGAACAATTGAAAAGATTCAAATCTAAAATTATTATATTCACAACTGACTATCAAGGCTTTGAATATAAAATTTTAGAAGACTTAATAGTGAAATTGTACTGAAATTTGAGTTTGGACACCTTCAAAAATTAAGTAATTTCAAATCAATTATTTTCGAATTTTAGCTTTTGAAGCAAGAAAAAAATTTAGATTGTTGGCCTGAAAAATTAAACTGTTTTATAATTGCGCAGGCAAATAAAATTAAATTTTTTAAATTAAAAGTCGAGTTTCAATTCGAAATATTCCAAATTGAAGAAATTTCGAATATAAAGAATAAAAATCAAAGAATTTTTAATTATAAAACTTAAAACTCGCATAATTGTTGATATTAAATTGTTAACATCAAACATACATCATTTTTGAAAATGTAAAATTCAAAGTTTTGTCATTAAATTTTTTTTTTTTTATTGTTTCAATTTTGAAGATTTACAATTGAAAATTCTTCAATATTAACTATTTGAAATTTAAAATTCTTCAATTCCGAATATTTGCAAACACAGACTTGGGAATATTTAATGTGTATAATAGAAAATGATGCAATTTCTGTTACTATTTTTGTAATAGGTAAATTTTCAAAATTAAAAATTATTCAATTTTGAAAATTTTAAATTCAAATTTATTCAATTTTATAGATTTGCAATTAAAAACTCTTTAACTGTGAACAGTAAAAATGACAGCGTTGATTTATTGTTTGGAAACTTTAATAATTTTTTTTACATCACGTAACATATGTTTCTGTACATAAAAAAACTGTAGCTGTAATTA
This sequence comes from Andricus grossulariae, assembly GCA_011634705.1. NCBI lineage: Eukaryota > Metazoa > Arthropoda > Insecta > Hymenoptera > Cynipidae > Andricus > Andricus grossulariae. The sequence goes on along the minus strand of JAABKJ010075445.1, from coordinate 150,782,644 downwards.
GTTCCTTTCTTTAAGGAACCTTCCTAATACTGTATCGAATTTTAAATGAATAATTTTACGGAATTGAAAAATTCCCGAATAATAAAATTCCCGAAATCGTAAATCTCCAAACATAAAAATTCCCAAGTTAGAAAATTCCCGAATAATGAAATTACCTAATTATAAAATTCCCGAATAATGAAATTCGCGATTTGGAATATTCCCGAATAAAAAAATTCCCGAACAGTTTATAATATTACGGAATTGAAAAATTCCCGAACAATAAAATTTCCGAATAATAAAATTCCCGAATTGGTAAATTTCCTAATAATAAAATTCCCGAATAATGAAATTACCGAGTAATAAAATTCCCGAATAAAAAAATTCCCGAATCGGTAAATTTCCAAATAAAAAAATTACCGAATAATAAAATTCCCGAATAATAAAATTACCGAATAATAAAAATACCGAATAATAAAATTGCCGAATAATAAAATTACCGAATAATAAAAATACCGAATAATAAAATTCCCGAATGATAAAATGCCCGAATTGGTAAATTTTCGAATAATTAAATTCCCGATCAGTTTATCATAATACCGAAATGGAAAATTCCCAAAAAATAAAATTATCGACAGAAAATTGCCGAATTTTAAAATATCCGAACTATGAAATTCCCGAATTTAAACAATTAAAAGAATTGTTTTTCAATTGATATTATTTATTTCTCAAAAAGAAAATCCAATATTTTTATAAAAAAATTATTTTTAATGTTTCTTTCAATGTGTTTTTAAAGTTTCTAAAATTATTGTTTGAAATTGCAATAATTGAAAAAAATTTATTTCTGGATGAAATTGTTTTTCCATTTATTCTTATTTTCAATTCAAAAAATATTTATCGGGAATTTTCTAGTTCGCACATTTCATAATTCGGCAATTTCCTGTCCGAAATTTTATCATTCGGGAATTTTATTATTCGGGCATTTTCTTATTCGGGAATTTTTTCCAAACTGGGAAGGTTATTATTCCGAAATTTTATTATTTAGGAATTTTTCAATTCGGTAATTTTCCAAAACGGGAATTTTAGTATTCGGGAATTTTTGGGCAATTCTAGGTACAAATTAGCAAAATGGGATGGCTGAAAAACACGAAAAATAAAATTCCCGATTAATAAAATTCCCGAATAATGAAATTCCCGACTAATAAAATTACCGAATAATAAAATTCTCCAATAATAAAATTACCGAATAATAAAATTCCCGAATAAGAAAATTCCCGAATAAGAAAATTCCCGAATGATAAAACGCCCGAATTGGAAAATTTCCGAATAATTAAATTCCCGAACAGTTTATAATATTACCGAAATGAAAAATTTCCAAAAAATAAAATTCCCGACAGAAAATTTCCGAATATTAAAATATTCTAACTATAAAATTCCCGAATTTAAACAATTAAGAAAATTGTTTTTTAATTAATATTATTTATTTCTCAAAAAAGTCGAATATTTTTATAAAGAAATTATTTTTAATGTTTCTTTAAATGTTTTTTTTTTCAAGTTTCTAAAATTATTATTTGAATTTGAAATTACAATAATTGAAAAAATATATATTTCTGGATGAAATTGTTTTCCTATTTATTGTTATCTTAAATTCAAAAAATATTTATGGGGAATTTTCTGGTTCGCACATTTCATAATTCGGAAATTTTCTGTGCGGAATTTTATTATTCGGACATTTTATTGTTCGGGAATTTTTTCCAATCTGGGAATATTATTATTCTGGAATTTTATTATTTAGGAATGTTTCAATTCAGGAATTTTTCAATTCGGTTATTTTCCAAACAATTCAGAATCAATTAAAATTCTTCTTTAATATACAAAAATCAAATCTAGCTACGAAATTCTTCGAAATTATAAAGAACTAACGGATTAATTTTCCATTACAACTTTAAACAGTTAAATTTTCAACCAGGGAATATAATTTTTCAACGAAAAAGATAATTTGCTACTAAATAGTTCAATTTTCATTTGAAAAATTGTTTAAATTTTAACCAAATAGTTGAATTTTCAAAAAAAAATGCTAATTTTAAAGTTAATTTTAATTTTAAGCCAAATTGTCGAATTTCAAAGTGCGAAAAAAAATTTTTTTTCTACAAAATAGTTGAATTTTTAACTCGAAAATATGAATTTTCAACTAAAATGGTGAAACTTCAACAAGAAAAAAGTTTTTTTTTCCAAGCAGTTTAGCTTCAAACCAAGCAGTTGATTTTTCTATCAAAAAGATGCATTTTCAACCAAATATAGTAATTTTCAATTTTTTTTTTGAACAGAAGAGAATAACAGATAGATTTTCTAATAAAATGGTGTGAATAAATTTAAGAAATTAAATTCCGAATCAATTTAAATTCCTCTTTAATATACAACATTCAAATCTAGCTACGAAATTTTTCGAAATTAAGAAGAACTAACGGATTAATTTTTCATTACAACTTTAAACAGTTAAATTTTCAACCAGGGAATATAATTTTTCAACAAAAAAGGAAATTTTGTAACAAACAGTTAAATTTTCATGTGAAAAATGGTTTAATTTTTAACCAAATAGTTGAATTTTCAAAAAAATGCTAATTTTAAAGTTAATTTTAATTTTAAACCAAATTTTCGAATTTCAAAGAGCAAAAAAAAACTATTTTTCTACAAAACAGTTGAATTTTTAACACGAAAATATGAATTTTCAACTATAATGGTGAAACATCAACAACAAAAAAGTTTAAAAAAAAGTAGTTTAGCTTCAAACCAAGCAGTTGATTTTTCTATCAAAAAGATGCATTTTTCAACCAAATATAGTAATTTTCAATTTTTTTTTAACAGAAGAGAATAACTGATGGATTTTCTAATAAATAGGTATGAATAAATTTAAGAAATTAAATTCAGAATCAATTTAAATTCCTCTTTAACCTACAACATTTAAATCTAGCTACGAAATTTTTCTAAATTAAAAAGAACTAAGAGATTAATTTTTCATTAAAGCTTTAAAAAGTTACATTTTCAACCAGGGGATATAATTTTAAAAAAAATGTAATTTTTCAACAGTTAAATTTTCATTTGAGAAATTGTTAAATTTTTAACCATATAGTTGAATTTTCAACAAAAACTTGAATTTTCAACAAAACTGTTAATTTCAAAGTTAATTTTAATTTTAAACCAAATTGTTGAGTTTTAAATTGAAAAAAAATCTGCAACATAGTTGAATTTTCAACACGAAATTTTCAACTAAAATGGTAAAAATTCAACAACAAAGTTTTTTTTCAAAAAGTAGTTTAGCTTCAAACCAAGCAGTTGATTTTTCTAACAAAAAGGCGAATTTTCAAAAAAATATAGCAATTTTCAACTTTTTTTGAACAGGAGAGAATATCAGATGGATTTTTCAATAAAATAGTATGGATAAATTTAAGAAATTAAATTAAGAATCAATTTAAATTCCTTTTTGATATACAAAAATCAAATCTAGCTAAAAAATAAAAAAAATTAAGAAATTTAATTCAGAATCAATTAAAATTCTTCTTTAATATACAAAAATCAAATCTAGCTACGAAATTCTTCGAAATTATAAAGAGTTTAGTTGAAAATAATTTTTTTTTTCAACTGAAAATGTAACTATTCCATTTTTGGTTGAAAATTTATCTTTTTTAGTTCACAGCTCAACTATTTCGTCGAAAATTCGTGTATTTTATTGCAAAATCGTATTTTTTGGAAGATAATTAATCTTCTTACTTGAAAATTAATCTTCTTGTTTGAAAAATGATCTTTTTTGTGAAAAATTTAAGTATTTTATTGAAAAATCGTATTTTTTGGTTGAAAATTTATCTTCTTACTTGAAAATTAATCTTCTTGTTTGAAAAATAATTTTTTTCGTGGAAAATTCAAGTATTCCAGAATTTTCAACAAAATACATGTATTTTCAACGAAAATCAAGAATCTTAAACCGGAAAAATGAATTTTCAAAAAAGCAATTCAACTTTCAACCTAGTATTTAAACTTTCAACTAAAAATGATCAATTTTCAACCAAAAATGGAATCGTTAAATTTTCAGTTAAAAATTTATTTTCAACAATATAGTCAAATTTTAAACTAAAAATAAAATTTTTCAATAAAACAGTTAAATATACACCCAAAAAATGACTTTTTAACAAAGTTGTTAAATTTCCTACAAAGTAGATCAATTTTTCACCAAATATTTGAACTTTTAACCGAAAACATGAATTTCCATAGAAGAAGTTTCATTTTCTATCGAAAAAGACGAATTCTCCACAAAATAAATGAATTTTCATATAAAAAAAAGATAAATTTTCAACAAAAAATTGAATAGTTAAATTTTCAGTTAAGAAAATTAATTTGTAATAATAAAACAAGTTTTCAACAAATTAGTTGAAAACTGTTTGGATTACCTATGTGAATTACGCTCTTCCTATTATTTTACCCCTATTTTTCCACTTCTCTTCTATTTCCCTTCCCTTCCCCAACTCCACCTCCCCTCGCTTCCTCCCCTTCCACTACCCATCTATCCTAACTTTTCCCATTCCCCCTACTTTCCCTGCCCTCATTTCCTCTTTTTCTCCTTCCATCGTTTCCCTTACTTTCCCTCCCGTCATTGCCCCTTACTTCCCCTCCACTCATTTCCCGTCACTTGCCCTCCCCTCGTTTCCCCTACTTCCCCATTCCGTTATTTCTCCTCTCTCCCCTTATTTCCCTCCTCTCATTTCCCACTTTTCTCCTTCGATCCCCTACGTTCCCTCTCATGATTACCCCTCAATAACTTTACTTCCCCTCCACTCATTTCCCCCCACTTTCCCTCCCCTAATTTCTCATACTTCTTAATTCCGTCATTTTCCCTTACTTCATCAATTTCCCCTACTTTCCCTCCCGTCATTACCTCTCACATCTACCCCCTTATTTCCCCTATACTATTTGTTTGAAAAATAAATTATTTGGTTGAAAATCTGTGGGTAAGGAATAAGGATTGAATTTCATTGAAGATTGGTTGAGAAACTCATGCATTTGATTGAAAAATGATCTTTGGTAGAAAATTAATCTTCTTGATTAAAAATTTATGGTTTTGATTAAAAATTCAACCATTTAGTTGAATGTAGATCCCTTCTGTTACAGTTTTTTTAAGATGCATAATTTCAGTTGAAAATTCATATCTTTAATTGAAAATTGAACTTTTTTTTAACGAAAAATGGTATATTTTAGTTGAATTCAACATTCATATGTTTAATTTTTTTCTTTTTTGTTTCAGGTAAGCTTTCCATCTTCCTTGATTTCTCAATCAATTCTGATGTATCAGTGAGTACATATAATTTTTTGTCCCAGTACAGTTTTTTCTATGAAGAATGAAATGAAGAATGAAATGAAGAATGAAATGAAGAATGAAATGAAGAATGAAATGAAGAATGAAATGAAAACTGAAATGAATCATGGAGTAAAGAATAAAATGAAGAATGAAATGAACACTAAGTTGAAGGGTGAAACAAAGGATTATATAAAAAGTTAAGTGAAGAATTAAATTAAAAATGTAAGGAAGGGTCAAATGAAAAGTAAAATTAATAATGAAATGAAGAATTCATTGGAGAATGAAATAAAGAATAAAATCAAAAATGAAGTGAAGAATAAAATGAAGAATGAAATCAAGAATTAAATGTAGGATAAAATGAAGAATGTACTGAAGAATGAAACGATAGAATGAAGGGTGAAATACAGAATAAAAATGAATAATTAAATAAAGGATAACATAAAGAGGGAAATGGATAATTAAATGACAAATGAAATGAGGAATGAAATGAAGAATTGAATAAAGAATTTAATTAAGAATGAAATGATAAATGAAAAGAAAAATGAAATAATTATTGAAATGAAGAATTAAATGAAGACTGGAATGATGAATGAATCGAACACTAAAATGAATCATGAAATGAAGAATTAAACGATTCATGAAATAATGGTTGAACTATAGAATGAAATAAATAATAAACTGAAAAATGAAGCGAAGAATGTAATAAAGAATGAAATAAAGACTAACGTGAATCCTGATATCAATGATGGAATGAAGAATAAAATAAAGATTGAAACGAATCATGAAATGAGAAATAAACTAAAGAATGATTTGAAGAATGAAAGAAAGAATGAAATGAAGAATAAAATAGAGAATGAAATGAAGAATAAAGTCAGGAATGAAATGAAGAATGAAATCAAGAATAAAATGGAGAATAAAATAAAGAATGAATCAAAGAATAAAATGAAGAATGAAATGAACAATGAAATGCAGAATGAAATGAAGGGTGAAATAGAGATTGAAATGAAAAATGAAACGAAGAATGAACCGAAAAATGAAGGGAAGAATGAACTAAAGAATGAAATGAAGAATAAAATTAACAATAGAATAAAGGGTGAAATGTAGAGTAACGTAAATAATGAAATAAAGAACGAATTAAAGAATGGAAAGGACAATGAAATCAATGAATCAATGACAATAAATAAAATGAATAATGAAGTTAAGAATAAAAAGAAGAGTGAAATGAACAATTAAATGGAGAATGAAATGAAGGATGAAATGAAGAGTGAAATGAACAATGAAATGGAGAATTAAATGCAGAATTAAATAAAGGATGAAACAGAGAATGAAATTAGGAATTAAATGAAGATGTGAATAAAAAATTATATTAAGAATTAAATGAAAAATGAAATCAAGACTAGAATGTTGATTTAAGCGAAGACCAAAATGAATCATTAAATGAAGAATGAAAAGAAAAATTAAACGAATCATGAAATCATGAGTGAAATATAGAGTGAAATGAAGAATGAACTGAAAAATGAAAGGACAAATGAAATTAAGAATACAATGAAAAGACTAACACGACTCATGAAATCAATAATGGAATCAAGAATAAAATGCAAAATGAAATGAATCGCAAAATGAAAAATAAACTTAAGAATGAATTGAAGAATGAAATGAAGAATGAAGTAAATAAGAAAATGAAGAATGAAACTAATCATCAAATGAAGAGTTAAATAAGTCATTGAGTGAAGAATGAAATAAAGAATGAAACGAATCACGAAATGGAAAATGAACTAAAGAATGGAAGGAAACGAAGAGTGAACCCTTAATTTAAATACTTTGCAATTTTTGACATCCCTTGAAATCTTCAAAATCTCTTTGAAATTTCTCGGAATCTCTCAAAATTCCACAAAATTTCTGAAATCCTTGAAAATCCTTCAATTTATTGAAAAATCATTGGAGTCTTTTAAAATACCCTTAATAATTTTTAATTATTTGAAATCTTTTGATATCCCTTAAAATCTTTTATCTTCTTTAAGATTCCTCAGAATCTTTAAAAATACCATGAAATCTTTGAAATCCCTTTAATTTGAAATCGATTGAAAAATCTTGGAGTTTTAAAATACCCTTAATTTAAATACTTTGCAATTTTTGACATCCCTTGAAATCTTCAAAATCTCTTTGAAATTTCTCGGAATCTCCAAAAATTCCACAAAATTTCTGAAATCCTTTAAAATCCTTCAATTTATTGAAAAATCATTGGAGACTTTTAAAATACCCTTAATAATTTTAAATTATTTGAAATCTTTTGATATCCCTTAAAATTTTTTATCCTCTTTAAGATTCATCAGAATCTTTAAAAATACCAAGAAATCTTTGAAATCCCTTTAATTTGAAATCGATTGAAAAATCTGAGAGTTTGAAATACCCTTAAATATTTCAAATACTTTGAAATCTTTTGATATCCCTTAAATTCTTGGAAATCTCTTCAAGATTTCACGGAATCTTTAAAAATACAATAAAATCTTTGATATATTTTAAAATCCTTTTAATTTGAAATCGATTGATGAATCTTAGACTTTTAAAACACCTTGAGATATTTTAAATTCTCTGAAATCTGTGGATATCCCTTGAAATTTTTCATATCTCCTCGAAATTTCTCGGAATCTTAAAATACCACAAAATCTCTGAAATCCTTTAAAATTCTTTAATTTCTCAAAATCTATTGAAAATCCTTGGAGTCTCTTAAAATACCCTTAAATATTTCAAATACTATGCAATCTTTTGATATCCCTTAAAATCTTTGAAATCTCTTCAAGATTTTTTGTTGACTTCAAAAATATGAGAAAATCTTTGAAATTCTTTGAAATCCCTTTAATTGATGGAAATCCTTAGAAGAATCTTGGAGTTTCAAAAGACCCTTAAATATTTTAGCTTTTTTGAAATCTTTCAAAACTCTTTGAAATTTCTCGGAATCCTTAAAAATACCGCAAAATCTCTGAAATCCTTCAATTTATTGAAATTTATTGAAAAATCCTTGGAATCTTTTGAAATACCCTTAACTTTTTTCAATTCTTTTAAATCTTTTGTTATTCCTAAAAATCTTCATATTATCTTTAAGATTTCTCGAATTCTTTGAAAATACTATAAAAACTTTGAATTCCTTCAAAATCCCATTAGTTCAAAATTAATTGAAAAAGCTTGGAGTTTTAAAATACTCTTAAATATTGCAAATACTTCGAAATCTTTTGATATACCTTGAAGGCTTTGAAATCTCTTTGAAATTTTTCGGAATCCTTCAAAATAAAAATCTCTGAAATCCTTTAAAATCCTGTAATTTATTGAAATTTATTCAAAAATCCTTGGAATCTTTTGAAATACCCTTAACTATTTTTAATTCTTTTAAATCTTTTGTCATTCCTAAAAATCTTTATATTCTCTTTAAGATTCCTCGAATTCTTTGAAAATACCATAAAAACTTTGAATTCCTTCAAAATCCCTTTAATTTAAAATGAATTGAAAAAGCTTGGAGTTTTAAAATACTCTTAAATATTGCAAATACTTCGAAATCTTTTGATATACCTTGAAGGCAACAATAAATAGCGTCAATTTTATTGAGAATAGCCTTTTTGCCCTAAAATGACCTTGAGCGACCTTTAAATGTTATTGTTAAAATCTGAAAAGAATCTAAGTGCAATAGTGACTTGAAAAGAACACAATTCATACGCTCAAGAAATAAATAAACAATAAATAGCGTCAATTGAATTAAGAATAGTCATTTTGGCCCTAAAATGACTTTGAGCGACCTTTGAATGTTATTGTCAAAATCTAAAAATAATCCGAGTGCAATATTAAATTGTAAAGAACACAATTCACACGGCTCAGAAATAAATAAATAATAAATTGCGTCAATTTAATTGAGAAAAGCCTTTTTTGCCCTAAAATGACCTTGAGCGACCTTTGAATGTTGTTTCAATAATCTAAAATGAATCTGAGTGCAATATTGAATTGCAAAGGACACAATTCATACGCGACATAAATAAATAAATAAATAATAAATAGCGTCAATTTAATTGAGGATAGCCTTTTTTGCCCTAAAATGACCTTGAGCGACCTTTGAATATTGTTTTAAAAATCTAAAAAAAATCTGAGTGCAATATTGCATTTTGAAGAAAATAATTCATACGCAAAAGAAATAAATAAACAATAAATGGCGTCAATTTAATTGAGGATAGCCTTTTTCACCCTAAAATGACCTTGAGCGACCTTTGAATGTCATTTTGAAAATCTAAAAAAAATCTGAGTGCAATATTGAATTGTAAAGAACAAAATTCATCCGCGCCAAAAATAAATAAACAACAAATATCGTCAATTTAATTAAGAATAGTCATTTTGGCCCGAAAATGACCTTGAGCGACCTTTGAATGTTATTTTAAAAATCTGAAAAAAAATTTGTAGGGGTGCCAAGTTGAACTAAAGAAAACAAAAGTAAAAAAAATCAAGCTAGTGCATACATTACATAAAACCTTTTGGATGGGAGGGGGGAGGTCAACAATCTTTCTATGCTGTCTTGCAATAAGGGGGGGGGTACGTGGTCTAATATTTAGTCGAATGATGAAATACTTTGTTAAAAATTAATTTTTGTAGTTGAAAATTCATCATTTTAGTTCAAAACTCAATTCATTGGTCAAAAATTTAACTATTTTATTAATAATTCAACAATTTTGTTGAATATTAATCTTTTTGATTGGAAATTTGACTATTTTCACACAAAAAAAAAGATATTTTTTAATTTTTTCAGTATTTTTATCAAACTTTTCTTTATTGCTTTTGTTTTTGAAATAAAAAATAACCTTTTTATTGATGTCAAAAATTTTCTTAGTGAAAACTCCATGAATTTTGCATTTGATCAGAAATTCTTGTTGTAAAATTGTTGATCTAATTTTTTTTTAATTGAGTAAAATTCTTTGATATTTTTCGCAGGTGCTCCCATCACATCAATCCCATAGCTCCAATTTCTGTCTATTTCAATAAATTCCATTTTCCTCACAAAAAACAATCAATTTAGCAAACTTAAAAATATATAATCCTCTTTCATTTTTTATAAAAAAGGTGAAATCCCTGTATTTGTCTTCTCATGAAAAATCCAAAATACACGTTCTAGTTTTTCAGCTTTGCACACTTAGGAAACCAGTATTTAAAACTTCTAATGATTGTTTAAATCACAATGTAAAAATTGCAAAACATGGTTAACAAATTTATTTTAATTATTATAAAAATGAACACTTTGAAAACTTAAATTTCACTTTTATTTTGTAAAACTTGAAAAATCAGCAGAAATTGAATATTCACGATGCGTCGCACATATACATATATATGTCTTCAAATATATATATATATATATATCATTAAAAAATAAGTTTAAACAACAACCACCGCAGGGTACCACTGCCATATAACAATGACACCGACTCCCAGTAGGACTGCGGTAAATCTCAGTCATGGGAATCGAAATAAAAAATAAAATAAATAGCATTGTAGCAGCCGAGCATAGTACATAGTTCATGATATTTACATATATTGGAAAATCCTTCTTACTAAGTACTGCGTACCGATATTCAATAGAAGCACTAGCATTTATTTGTACTTTTGGCCAAGGGAGAGGAAAAGGGCAGAAAACCTTTTCCCAGGGTAACCCATTTCCGAAAGATGTATATTTTTCTTGTATTTTTTGAACTAGATCTTTCTGCCTCTGCTTCGATCAAGGGGGCTTATGGAGCGATCTCGAATTGCTTGTTCTATACGTTTCGTTGGATGTACTTGCTTATCATTTTGGTATCTCATTACGTGGGTCGTTCCACTACTAATACTTTTCATAATTTTCTGGCCTTTAAAATTATATATTGCATGAATAATAGCATTTCTCATCCATCCGATGATGTAATTATCCTTTGCTGCAACTATTAAAGGACCTAAAACTGGAAGTATGCAACCATTTTCTACCCAGGTATGAACATCAGGAATGTCTTCTGGTAAAACTTTAAAAAATCTGTAACCAGGAAGTCCAAGCACGTCTCCGGCTGCAGTAAACTGCCGTATACGAAGGCAATCTGAAAAAGTAGGATGAATGGTTTTATTGAAATAAATCTTTTAGTTATTTGATGTACAGAAGGAATTCCATTTTCTGTTTTTGCAGACAAAAATGCTTTTAAAACAGGGGAAAGCAGGTGATTCTTCACGTAAATATGGGAATTATATTTCAAACAATAGTAATTTTATGTCCTATTAAACACAATTCGAACGCTTTAAAATCTTGAAATTTTAACTAAAAATAAATTGTATTTGTAACGAGACAGTTGTATTTTCTACCAATGTAGATAAATTGAGAAAAAGTTTATTTTCTACCAAGGAAGGTGAATTAAAAAAGGGATGACTCTTTTACCCTCAAATGAATTTTCATTCCTCAAATACGAACTTTCTATCCCATAATGCGACTTTTCGAGAAAACAGTTGATTTGTGTGAACAAACAAAAATTATTTTCAACGACATAGTAGAATTCACGGCAAAAGAGTTTAATTTTCAACCAAGAAAGATACTTTTTTAACAAAAAATATGACTTTTCTACTGGAAAAATAGTTGTTTTTCCGACCAATAAAAGTAAATTTTGCACAAAATATTCGAATTTTCAACAAAATAGTTGAATTTTCAACCCATTAATACTTATTTTAACTGTGAAACATAAGTTCTAAACTGAATCTATAATTGTAGACTTTTAAACTAAAAATTAAATTTAAAACAAATTCAAAAAGTTAATTTTCAGTGAAATAGTTAATTCTTTAACTCAAAAAGACGAACTTAAGACAAGAAGAATGAATTTCTGGAAATATATTAAATTTTCAACAAAATGATGACTTTTTTGAAAAAATACTAAAACTTGTAACCAAAAATATAATTGTTGACCTTTCAACTAGAAATAATTAACTTTCTACATAAAATAGTTTGATTTTGAATGAAAGAGACTGATTTTCAACTAGAAATGACGAATCTTCAACTAAAATATACTAATTTTCAGCTAAACAAATTAATTTTCAACCAAGACATTTTCAACTAGAAATCATGAATCTTTAACTAAAACAAGACAATGAAAATACGTATGTTTCGATACCAATGCATATTATGAATTGTGATAATATAAAATTATTGAAATAATAAATTTTTTAGGGTAGCTGAGGATGAAAATTAGTGCAAAATAAGGAGCAAATATTGAAGTAATCATAAAAAAAAACGAAACTTCTACAAAAAATTACATTTTCTACCACATAGTTGAATTTAATGCCAAATTCTTGAATTTCCAAAACAAAAAGACGAATCTTCTATACTAAACAGTGGAATTTTCAACCCAAAAATATAAAATTTTGATTAAAAAAAGTTAATTTTTAACGAAACACTTAAATTATTATTTTAAAAAATTAGTTTTTAGCCACGAAAAAGTAAACTTTGACAAAGTAGTGTCATTTTAAACTAAAAAGATGAGTTTTCTACTAAAGTTATAAATTTTCGATAACGAACAAAAATTTAAGAAAATAGTTCATCTTTCAACGAAGGAGTTGAGTTGTAAACCTAAAAAGATAAATTTTCAATAAAAATGTTATTTGTTGATACTTCAACAAAAAAAGATTTCAATTTTGATTAAAACATAATATAATTTATTTTTAAAAAAACGAATTTGTAGCAAAATAGTTGAATCTCCAAACAAAATAGATTCATTTTTAATGGAACAGTTGAATTTCTTACCAAAAAATTTGATTTTCTACCAAAAAATACGAATTTTCAAAAAAAAATGCATACATTTTTAATCAAAAAGTTGCATTTTCAAACCAGGAATTTTTTCACTTTTTAACTAAAAATTGAATGAATAAATTTTCATTGAAGAACAATAATTTTTAATTTAGAAAAGCGAATTTTTTACAAAACAGTTGAATTTTGTACAACTTCTTTAATTTTCAAGCCAAGAGGATGAATTTTTTACAAAACAATCGAAATTTCAACCCAAAGATATGAATTTTCAACAAAACAAGCTGAATTTTCGAACAAATAGTTGAATTTTCTACCAAGCTGTTGAAGTTTGAAGCCAAAATAATGAATTTTCTACAAAACAGTTGAACTTTCAATCCAAAAATATAAATTAAAAATAAAAGTAAATTTTCAAATAAACAGTTGAATTTTGAAATGAAATTATGAATCTTCAATTAAAAAAATAAATTTGTATTAATGTGGTTCAACTTTCAACCAAGAGTTGAATTTTTAATAAAACTTATACCCCATCTAAGACGCCATCTAGAAAAATCGTTGCCTCGCCCCCCCCCCCCTCCAAACAGAATAAAAAAAAAAAATTTACGGTAGTGATATATTCCAAATTAAAACGAAAGTTTTCTTTATACACCATTTTTTTGAAACTTTATAAATCGGTACTGGGGGCTGGTAAAAGATTCAACAATTGGTCGATCGATGCATCTCGAAGACGCGAACAAATACACGACATATAGTATTCTTGTATTTTGAATATTAAAAATGTTTTTCTCATATAAATAGAATGAAACACTTTTTTTTAAACTTCATAAATACTTTCTGGAGGTCATAAAAGATTCGAGAATAGGTCGATCGATGCATCTCGAAGACGCGAACAAATACACTACATATGGTATTCTTGTATTTTGAATATTAAAAAAGTTTTTCTCGTGTAAATAGAATAAAAGACTTAATTTTAAACTTCATAAATACTTTGTGGAGGTCATAAAAGTTTAGAGAATAGGTCGATCGATTCATCTCGAAGACGCGAACAAATACACTACATATGGTATTCTTGTATTTTGAATATTAAAAAAGTTTTTCTCGTGTAAATATTATATATATATATATAATATTTTATTGATAATTGTTACTTTTATACACAAACCCTTTGAAATTTTAATTATTTTAAGTTAATTTCAATCATTCAAAAATTATTAATTCTTGAATTGTTGCACATCATAATTATTAATAATGATAAACAATTTAAAATTGTTAATTTTGAACGATTTAAATTAACTTAAAATAATTGAAATTTCATAGGGTTTGATCATAAAAGTAACAATTAATAATGAAATAATATTTTTATACATAATATTAATAAATATTAATAATAATAAAATTAACAATTATTAAATTGTTATTCATTATTATTAATAACATAAATTATGATTAACAATTTTAGAATTGTTAATTTTTAAACGATTTAAATTAACTTTGAATAATTTAAATTTTTAAGGGTCTGAGTATAAAAGTTGTCTTATCACAATTCTTCAGTTTTATATGCATTTCGTATTCGTTTAATTTCCTAAGTTTTGTTGAAAATGGCTCAAAAATTCAAAAATTTGGTTAACAATTGATGTATTTTGTTAAAAAATTATCTTTTTTTGTAGAGCATTAATTTTCCTGATGGAAAATTAATATTTCTTGTTGAAAATTGACCTTTTTTTGGTTGAAAGTTGAACTACTTCATTAAAAATTCTGTTTTTATGCTCAAATTCGTTTCTTTAAGATTTTTCTTTTTTGGTTAAATACAACTAGTTGAAAATTAATTTGTATATGTTGAAAATTATTTTGGTAACTGGAAATGTAACGATTCCATTTTTAGTTGAAAATTCAAGTATTTGGTTTAAAATTCATCTTTTCTGATTGGAAATTCATCTTTTTTTATTGGAAATTCATCTATTGAGGATTCAACTATTTTCTTAAAAATTCTTTTTGTTTTGTTTAATTCAACTCGTTTAAAATTCGCCTTTTGGTAGAAAACTCATCTTTTACGGTAGAAAAGTCATCTCTCTCGGTTGAAAATTAGCTTCTGCGTTGAAAATTCAACTTTTCGAGTTGAAAATTATACTATATTGTAAAAAATTCGTCTTTTTGACTTGAAAATTGAACTGTTTTTGGTTATAATTTAATGTCTTTTGTTTGGAAATTCGCATCTTTGTAGGTTGAAAATTAAACGATTTTGATTAACCTTTTAGAAACCTTTATAGAAGTTTTGAAACGATAAAAAAATAATTGAAAACTTAGAAAAGATTTCAACCATTTTTTTCAATGTAGATTTTTGAATCTTTCCAAAAGAAGAAGCTTTTTAAGAATTTTGAAAGGTGTCCAGTAAATGGAAAAATTTGTGTTAGATTCCCAGAAAAATTTTTAATTAGTTAAAAAAAAAAATAATAATTTTAATATACCCAAAATTGTCGAAAAAAGGTATGATTTTAAGGCCATTTTAAAAATTGGCCAGAAACTTGAAACAAATTATGGAAAAAATTTGCATCATTTTGAAAGATATTTAAAAGGTTTAAAAGATTGAAAAGATTAAAAAATAATTAGAAATTTGAAATAATTTTAAAAAATGTAATTTGTTGAAGATTTTGAACTAAATTTAAAAGTTTTTCATGAATATTGAAATGATTAAAATGAATAGAAAAATTGCTTAAAATGCATGGTAAAATTTTTAATGATTTTTTGTATTGTAAATTTATATAATTTATATCATGTAGTTTTAAGTGACATTGAAAGCGGTTGGATAGATTTTTTTACTAAAAATGTGATTCTTTTCAAAAAACACCACTGTCATTTTCACCGTTTAAAATTTCAGAATTGTCACAAATGGATGAGATCATCTCCTAAAAATGGTCAGGAAACACGAGATGATTAACAAAGAAGCTTTCATTTACAAAGCCTCAGAGCAGGCAGCCGACATGCTTGACCTAAATCTTAACATGAGAAGTGTGAAAAGCTCACTACTCCATGTACATGCATCACTTCTAAAAGCCCAAATAACAAAAGCAGAAGCTGAAAACTACCACCAATAGCTCCTCGACAAGAAAATGCAGAAAACTTTCACAGAAATGTAGAAAGTCAGCCGTTTTCAAAGGAGTCAACTGTTGCTTTCCTAAGATCATCAGGACTTAATTCAGACACAGAGGATTTCATTTCCGCGTGTCAATACGGTGTTATTTCCAACTTAGTAAACCGTAGCCGTATTTCATGTCAAGAAGTTCCTAGCAATAGGTACAGAGCGTGTCATGCACACGCCACACGCTGAGTATCTAGAACACATACAATGCAGGTGTCCCACTCACAAGAGAACGACGTATCTCTACAGACATAATGCATCTTTAAGAGTACTTCACTACAATATTTGTTGCCCTTACGGTGTTAGCCGTGGCCCTTCACAGCCGAACGCGCCATTATCTCCATTGCACACTGGAAGCCTAAAATCGTTCTATAGGATTTCGAGAAACGCACTATATTCGTCATCGAATTCTCTGCTCTAGACGATGACCACATTACAGTCAAGGAGTAGGAAAAGAAGAGGTATTGACCTTAAATTCAGAAAAATACTAGAGGAAAGATCGTCATTCGAGGCACAGGTCAAAGAAAAGTAGTTATTTAAACCGTTCATATAAGGAAGTCGAGTGTTTAAAACGCAAAATCAAGAAGCTTGATCGTCGAAATGGATCTTTGTCTACTTCATCTTCAGGATCTCCTCGAAGTTTTACCATCACTGAATTAAAAAATTACTAAGGTTTAGAAGTGTAACAAGATCTAGATTATCAAAAGGTATGAGTCAGCTCACTTTTAAAAAGATGAAAGGCTGACTCTTAGTCTGGTCAGCCTGTACATAAGTACAGGACTAATCCAGATTGTTCATCCTTTTAGGTGAAGAAAACAAGGAAGTTTCAATGACAGATGGCACCACACATAAGGCAAATCCTACGGAAAAGAGAAAAATACAGATTTGAAAAAACTGGACATCCTTGGGAAAAATCCGTCAGCAGTCAACCAAAAAGAGGTTAAGTTGCAACCAGATTTAGTTCTAAAGTGGAAACATTCGCTCATAGCTGGCCTTACTGACCAAGTCAGGGAGGAATTATTGAAAAAAAAATTCTAGGAAGGGTGACTGCTTACTTGAACCTTTTCAGTTAAATCCAGAAGTAAGGTTTCCTATGAATGACGTTGCTAAAAAACGCGACTAAAATGTTAAAGACATACAACGCTGAGCTGGTTCTACATTATCAGCTATAGGTTCGGCAATTTCCAATTCACTGGAAAAAGAGGAACTCAAAGCCTTGAATCAGTTGAAAATGCTCGCAGATTTGAGCAAACTAATTGCAGAGTTACATCACTCAGTTTCGAAAGCTAGAAGAGCTTTTGTCACTCCTAGATACATATTTAAAATCGGGAAAAAGAATGGTCAGACTCGTCATCAGATCGAACGAACGCCTCCAATTTCAAGGGAAGCAACAAGGGAACAGCGTCCTCGAATCAGACGTCATCAGGAGAAACGTCAGCAGATTCTGGTAAATTCAACCAAATATCCGAGGCAGATCAACTGACAAAGACCATAGAGGTACGTAGGGCTGGCTTTCCGAGGTGAAAGTTTCTCTCCCCCCAACCGTTCTACGCGCGTGAAACTAACCTTCCGCTCGTCGGTGTAAAGACGACCATTGTCGAACAGGTTTGATCGTGGAGAGAACTTCTTGGGTGAAGTTCGCAAAAACTCGCGTTTGGACATCGAGGACAGTTCGTTAGCAATTCTTGTCTGGAGTCGTGACAGACGAAGCAGGAACGTGGAAATAAAAATATTTGCTTTTCCTCGAATTCGATCCAACCTTGATTTTACTTTACGAAGCGTATTTTGCCTCGCTTCGATCCATTTTGCTGATTCGGCACCACGCAGGTTTTCAAAGATGTGCGCAATTTTCATCTCTACGAGTAGGGTCGATATTAAATCACAGATGGCCTTGTGATCCTTCCAGTGATGTTTCTGATGACTCTTTCCGCAATATGATACCATATTGCATTGAGTGCATCTTTTCAAGTGTTTTCTGGTCCCACATATGACGCAATCGTTCGGGTAGAAGGGCATTTTTAAATAGTCGAGTCTCTGATTTTATTATTTTTGTTTCTTTGGTTTACATTTTGATTTTGCAAAGGATGTAAAATTGTTTTATCCGATGGGCATCTCCCAGCTGCCTGAAAATTATAATATGTGAGCTGTAAGTCTGTAAATTTTTAGGGTCTCTGTCCGATGGATCCAATCCAACCCGTGATAAGCAAAAAGTTGCAAAATTAATTAATTTTGAAACAAATAATTAAATTTTCAATTAAAGTGATGAACTTTCAAATAAAATTATGAATCTTCAACCGGAATAGTTGAATTTTAAACCAAAAAGATGTGTTTTCAATTAAATCAATGAATCTTCAACTGAAATAGTTTAATTAATAGTGAAATAGTGAATTTTCAATTGAAATGATTAATCTATAACCAAAAAGATTACTTTTCAACCAAAAAAATCAATTTTTAACAAAAGCGTTTATCTCTCAACCAAGTAATTAAATTTGCATTCCAAAAAGGATGAATTCTAAACAAAAAATGTAGAAGTCGATATTTCAACCGAAATTTTTTTAATATTTACATTTTCAAACAAAGTGATAAATTTTCACCGGAAAAAATTGATTTCTGCCAAAAAAGACGAATTTTCAGCAAAAAAAAATTTTTAACCCAAAATTGAATAGGTAAATTTTTAGTTAAAAAAATTAATGTTCAACCAAAGAGATGAATTTTTAACGAAAATGATGGATATTTAACTGAAATACTTGAATTTTCAACGGAGAAATGAATTTTTCAACAATAAGATAAATTTAAAAAAAAAAGATTACGTTTCTACCAAAAATACAATTTCTCAACAAAATACAAGAATTTTTAACGAAATAGTAGAATTGTCAATTAAAGAAGACAAAATTTCAACCAAATAGTTGAATTTTGAACTACAAAAAAAATCAATTTTCACGAGAAAATGGAGCAGATACATTTTTAGTAAAAAAAAAATAATTTTCAACCTAACTGATGAATTTTCAACTAAAATGATGAATCTTCAACCGGAATAGTTGAATTTTGAACTAAAAAGATGAATTTTGAACTAAAATTATGAATATTTAACTAGAATACTTGAATTTTCAACAACAGAAAAATCAATTTTTTAACAATAAGATTAATTTTCAAAAAAAAAGATTACTTTTCTACCAAAAAATACAATTTTTCAAAAAAATACATGAATTTTTAACCAAATAGTTGAGGTTTTAACTAAAATAATGAATCTTGAACTGAAATAGATGAATTAATAGTGAATATACAAGCGTTCATCCCAACCATCAACACTACATGATGGCATACCTCGTTTTCATTCTAAAATTTTGTGGTGAAAAGCACCTTTTTGATCTTCGTTCCCTCGACTAATATTATTTACTATATTAATGTAGTGAAGGCCTTTTCCGGGTTTTTGATGTTTTTATTTAAAAATTGCCGACATATTTCGACTCGGATTCGAGTCCTTTTCAAGACGTAGTTCTTATTATTAGTTAACGGAAATTTAAAAATTTTCTTAGAAGATTGTACAAGTACTTAGTTGTCAGTTTGCAATGACGCTATTATTTAACATACCACAAGGCTCGGCCACTCCCTTTTTTAAAAAATGTAGAATGTATAATAATTTGCTCTAGGATTTATCTCCTACGAGACAAATATTTTACCAATTTTAAGTTTATGACGATCCAATTTTAAAATTTCAAACTATTGCAAACTGACAACTATGTATAATCTTCTAAGAAACTTTTTAAATTTCCGTTAACTAATAAGAGGAACTACGCTTTGAAAAGGACTCTGATTCGAGTCGAAACATGTCGGCAATTTTTAAATAAAAACATCAAAAACTGGAAAAGGCCTTCGCCACATTAACATTCTAAGATATCGAAAAAAATTAAAACAATAATATTATTTACTATTGACCCAAAGAGCGAGCACAAAAAGTTGAAACGGTTTCTGAATCTTAAGCGTTCAGACTTTCCACTACTTGAAACATTTTTCAAATTCTTTGTGCAAATCAGGGCAAAATCGGCATTTGTTTATTCAAAAAAGATATTTAGCAACAATAATAATCAGTACGATATTGGGAATGTTATTGTTAATTTCATTTATTTTTCACCATCCTCTAAAATTTTCATAAATTTTTCGTATATAGTTTAGGAAGTAATAATTTGTTAATCAAAAGGTGCAGAAATGTTCAATCGAACATTGTTAATAAATAAATTAAATTTTTCTTAAAAATTTTTATAACGTGACTTAGTGTTAATGAGAAGATTATTTTCCAATTCTTAGTTTTAATTTTCCTCTCAACGTCAAAAATCATAGGCTCATTCAGGAAATTTCTACTCTTTTATTAATGTAATTACTTTTTATTACATTTTATTAAGTTTCCGGTTCTAGTCTATTCACTCATTACCAATAAACTAAATTTTACATTACTTTTATTAATATTTGAAGTTGTCTTCCATACTAAATTTGAATCTTCAGCATATCCCGAACTGTACCGAGTGGTCACGAACCAAAACATCCATAAAATGAAACCGGGATTCAGTTCCCCTAGATCGTGTTCCTCCGAGAATTGACGCCGCGCCGTGGGGATACGTGAGAGGCGTTGCAGGGGATGTGGGGTGTGCACTCAGACGTGACAAAACATAGAGAGAAACAGAAGAGAGATAAAACAGGAGAGAGACAAAATAGTTTCGAGACTCTGGATTTAATGTCAAGGTCAGCCCCAAAAATGGCACTAAATCCAGATTCGACTGTATTTGCATATGCTTGGAAGGTCGCTCGCTAGCTACAGTGGTTTGTTCACGAATCCTGTCCTAAACTTATAAGCATATATAAACTTATCCTATATCTAAAAATCACACGCATTACGCTGAGACTTAAGATTCTTTCAGCCCTTATATACTAACGAGTAAAACTTATCACTACTTGTGAGAAACTAATAGTGCTGGGTCAAAAATTTAAGGTGCCCCGGACTTTATTAAATATTTATATTTATCATTTATACGCATATGTATGTATATATATATATCATCATGTTAGTTAAAAATTCACCCTTTTCGTTTAAAACTTGTTTTTTACAGTACATTTTTTGTTGAAAATTTATCTTTTTTAGTCCAAAATGCAAATATTTGGTTGAGGATTTATCTATTTTGTTGACAATTCGTCCTTTTTGGTTAAATTCTACTGTTTTTTGTTTAAAATAAAAATATTTTTCAGTTGAAATATCGTCTGTTTTGGGTTTACGAAACCATTTTTTGTTTGAAATATCAACTAATAATACATTTTTCGTTGAGAATTTATCTTTTTAGTTAGAAGTACAAACGCTTTTTATTTTTAATTAAAATCATTTTTGGTTGTAAGATGAACAATTTTGTTATTATTATTTTGTTGTTATTCAAGATTCCTAATTTTATTCGAAAATTAATCTCTTTGGCTGTAAATTTAAAAATTTAGTTAAAAATTCATTTTTTGGTTGAAAACATTTTTTAAATTGAAATTTGAACAATTCTTGTTTTTGTTCAAAAGTACAATCTTTTTTGTTTAAAATATCATCTACTCAGAGATTTTTCGTTCATAATTCAACTTTTTAGTTAAAAATACAACTGTCTTTTATTTTAGATTAAAATCATTTTTGGTTAAAAGTGTAACTGCTTTGTTAAAAATTTATTTTCTTTAGTCCAAGATTCATCATCTTAGTTGAAATTCATCTCTTTGGTTGAAAAATCGTTTTTTGATGAAAATTTAATTTTTCTAAATGAAATTTGAACACATAATTTTTTGTTGAAAAGTGACCTTTTTTAGTTTAAAATACAACCACATGGTTGAGGATTCAACTATTTTATTGGCAATTTATCCTTTTTGGTTGAAATTTAATCCTTTTTAGTTTAAAATGCAACTTTTTGGATAAAAATTGATCATTTACGTTGAAAATTGAACTATTTCATTAAAAAATCGTTTTTATGCTTGAAAATTAATTTTGTTGATTGAAAATTTAAAACTTAAAATGACTGAGCACTCAAAATTGAGTGTTTCAAATTTAGAATGTTAACCACTCAAATAAATGAATTTCTATTAAATTTTGACAGGTTTAATCTCACCGGGCGGCTATGGAAAAGAAGTTGCAAATGAAAATGAATTTACAATTTTAGACAATTATCAAGTTCAGAAACGTCATGTAATACTCCCGAAGCCCAATCTTCACGGTTTGCCGAAAGCCCTGCTTCCAAAAGTTAGGCTTGAACAAGAAAGGGAAAAATTGGATGTAGAAATTTTTGCACAACAACTTGCTGCTCAACAGTTTAACCCTGCTCAACATATCAACCCTAATCAACAGATCCAACCTTCATCAAAAAATCTGGGCTAATATACGACAACGTACTACATATTATTATATAAAAAAAGAAAACTATCGGTAAAAATTGAACGCCGTAACCAGTAAAAAACATGTATAATTGAAAATTATTCAAATAAATCAATAATTATTGACTACTGCATTAAATTTGTTTCTATTTCATTATTAAGACATATACTTCCTCATATGCATAGGGTATTTGGGGCCGTTCAAAAAAACCGTTACCCTAATTGAAAACAAATGACCCTTTAACAATATCGTAAAATTAAAAAAAACAGCTTCAACTTTTAGAATTTTTATCCAAAATGGCTGGCTACAGACAAACATACATACAGACATACATACATACATACATACAAACATACAGACATACATACATACAGACACATTCGTAAAAACCTGTTTTTCGGGTTCAGAGGGTCTCAAAACGTGGACATTTGACAAAAAAAAAGTCGCGGTTTTCCGAATTTTTCAACTTATTTTCAACTTTTCAATTAGAGCGAGGCAATAATCAATTAAATTAAACAGAAATAGCTTTTTCACCATGTATTATTATTTATAATAATATTCTCGCAAAATAATGCTAGACAGTTGAAGTTTTTTCTGGTATTTCCCACTTTTTGTCAACTTTTCACATTGTGAGGTATAACTAAGTCAAGTTAACAAACATAATTGTTTGTTTAATTAATTATTTTTTATAACTATCTTCTAAGAGAAGGTACTTATAACCCCCAATAATTTATTTAAACAATTATATTTGTTAACTTGTAATAATTATTATCGCACTAACTAAAAAGTGGATAAAAAGTTAAAAATGTCAGCAAAAACCGCAACTCTCTATCGTTAATATAAGAGAAGATAGTTGTAAACAATAATAATTTGTTTAAAAAATAACATTTGTCACATTTCATTCATTTTTACCTCGATCTAAGTGAAAAGTTGATTAAAAGTGGAAAATTTCAGGAAAAAACCGCAACTATCTAGCATGATTTTGGCAGAAGATAGTTATAAACAATAATAATTTGTTTAAACAATTATTTTTGTTAAATTTTATGAACTATTACCACACTCTAAGTGAAAAGTAGACAAAAAATTGAAAATCGCAGAAAAGCCCAACTTTCTAACATTATTCAAAGACAATATCATTAACAACTATAATAAATTGTTTGAACAATTATTTTTGTTAAATTGAATTAATTATTACCTTACCCTAATTGAAAAGTGGACCAAAAAGGGAAAATATTTTTTAAAAACTTGCAACTATCTAGCATTATTCTAAGAGAATATTATTATTAATAATAATACATTATTGAAACAATTCTTTTTCTCAAATTTCATTGATAATTTCCTCGATCTAACTGAAAAATTAAAAATAAGTTGAAAATTTCGGAAAACCTCGCGACTTTCTAACTATTCTAAGAGAATATTGCGAAAAACAATAATAAATTGTTTAAACAATTTATCATAGTTTTTAGCCATTTTCTCTCAGAATAGAGTTAGAAAGTCCAATTTTTAATTAGAGTAAGGTAATATTTAATCACTGTTGATAAACATAATTTTTTTAACAATTTATTATTATATTTAATAATATTATTGATAAATATTGCTAGAAATTGCTTTTCTTTTCTAAAATTTTTAACTTTTTGTCCACTTTTCACTTGGAGTGAATTAATATTTAATTCAATTCAACAAAAATAATTGTTTGAACGAATTATTATTGCTTATAATTATCTTCCAAGGGAAGGTAGTTATAAACCCCAATCAATTCTTTAAACAATTATGCTTGTTAACTTTTAATAATTATTATCGCACTAAGTAAAAAGTGGATAAAAAGTTAAAAAATTTCAGTAAAAACCGCAACTATCTATCGTTAATATAGGAGAAGATAGTTATAAACAATAATAATTTGTGTAAATAAATTTTGCTAAATTGAAATAATTATTAAATAACTCCCAATGAAAAGTTGACAAATAGTTAAAATTTGTAGAAAAAACGCAACTTTCTAACATTATTCAAGTTGAATAATATTAACAATAATAATAATAAATTTCCTAAACGATCATTTTTGTTCATAATAATTATGACCTTACTCTAATTGAAAATCTAAGAGATTTTCATTTAGGAAATTTCTTTAATTTAGAGATTTATAAAACTTTTATTAATTATTAACAATTAATAATTTAGAGAATTTCTCTAAGAGAAAATTGCTAAAAACAAACCGATGTCAGCTCATATATTTTCTTCCGTCTCCCAAAATTTCGACACGCTAACTTATTTAGTTTTAAAATAAGAAGACAGACAAAATTAACATTGCAAGGTCAAATTTTGATTGCGTCATAGACTACCATTTACCCTTAAGCTAACAGAATATCCATGTGATAAGGTATGAAGTTGTCTCTAGTAAAAATACAATTCTTTATTTTCGTTATGTTTTGTCAATGAGTGAAGTAATCTGCTGGTATCGCTAGATAGCTTACATTATGTTTTTCCGTGTATAGAAATAATTTTCCCAACCGTAATAGTATCCGGATATCTCAATGTATCCTTGATGAAGGACAATCATCACGTAGAATATTGCATGCAAATCTTGATATTGATGTGAGAATGTGACGGATACAAACTAGTTGAGCTAGAAGGTTCTCCATATTCTTAATTTATTATGCAATTCTGTAATTGTTAAAGAAATGTCTCGACACAGCGACACTAACGAGCGTAATTAACGTCGAAAAACTTTCCCTAAAAAAATCTCCCTGATATGAACGCTCTCAGGTCAGTAGCTCAACGTTCACTTGACTGAAAATCGTCATAGAATTTCGATTAGCAGTCTACCTAAAAACGAAAGTGGTATATCCAACCGGTATTTAACAAGGCATGTAATATTGGAATTATAATACAGATACCGAAACATTAGCTGTGTATCGTAAACCGGAGGGCTTGTACATTCAGAAAATAATGTTTATGGTCACATAAATCTTTTTTTTTTTATTCAATCGGCTCAATTTCCTAATTGCAGGGATCACAACGGTTCGATAAAAAAGGGAATTTCGTTTATTATTACAAACTTTTTATATCATATTTTTTGGGTTTAAAATTCAACTACTTAACTTAAAATGTTAAAAATAAACTTTTTTGTTGCAAATTTATATTTTCGGGTTTGTAGAAAACTCGTTTATTTTGTTTGATATTTGAACATTTTGGTAGAAAATTCAATTATTTGGTTGAAAATTCAACTGTTTCATTAAAAATGAATTTTTTTGTTGAAAATGCGCATTTTCGAGTTGAAAACTTGATTTTGTAAGTAGTTTTTTTTGCTTGAAAATTTTACAAATTTTCATTTTTTTCAACGTTAAAAATTCGTCGTTTTCGTTTGAACATTCATCTTTGTAGGTTGAAAATTTAACTATCTGGTTAAAAGATTGAACTTTTTCGTTGAAAATTCATCTCTTTTGCTTGAAAGTTGAACTACTTTTGGTGTAAAAGAAACTGTTTGGTTGATTATTAATCTGCGTTGATTGAGGATTCAAATATTTGATTGAAAATTCGTTTTTTTTTTCAGGTGAATTCAACTGTTTTCATTGAAAATTAAAATTTTGTTTGCTTGAAAACTCATGTTTTTATTGAAAATTCGACTTTGCGTGTTGAAAATTCATCTCTTTTCGTGGAAATTCAATCTTTTTTGTTAAAAATGAAACTGCTTGGTTGATTATTATTAATCTGTTTTATTTGAGGATCCACCTACATTATTGAAACTTCGTATTTTTCGAATGAATTGAATTGTTCCTACTTTAAAATTTAAATCTTTTTTTGGTTGAAATACCAATTATAACATTTTTCATGAAGAATTCATATGAAAATTCAACATCTGGGTAGAAAGTTGATCTACTTTATTAAAAATACATTATTTTTGGATGAAGATTCATAATTTTAGTTGAAAATTCCGCTACATGGCTAAAAGTTGAACTACTTTGTTATATATATATATATATAATATATATATATATATATATATATATAATTTAAAGATTATAAAATCATTTCAATATCTTCAATATTATGTTTTATTTAAACTATTTAAATCATTTGAAAATAGAAATAAAAATGATTTCAATCATTTAATAAATAAGTTAGAAGATCATTACAATTGAATACTCCTTTAATTGAAAAATTAATTGGAACTTTTTAATTAAATTAAATTATTAAAAACGATTTACGTCTAATTTGGTATCAATTATAATTTTATAATTTTGAAATAAATTAACTAAATGATTACAAATTTAAGCCGAAATTAAATACTAAATTTTTAGTTTTATTCTAAATAATTTTTAAATGCAATTTAAATGTTACTAAATTTGAAGTTTTATTCAAAAATAATTTTTTTATGAAATAATTATTGAATTCAATTTAAATGTTATTAAATTTTAAATATTATACAAAAAACGAATTAAAATTTATTTGAATTTTTATAATCATTTTGATGATCCTTGTTTCCATTCATACTATAAGCCAATAATTAAAACAAATATAATAATTAAAAAAATGTTTTTCTAACAAGAATGTATTAAACTTAAAAATTTAATAATTGGAAAAATTAAAGAAATTTCTACATAAAAAATTAAACAAATTATTCCATTTAAAAAAATTTTATAGAAAATGTTAAACGTGATAGTGAAATATTATCAAATCCTCACTCCAAATAAGTTAATTCATTACGTATTTAATTATTTTTTTTACTAAAAAAAATTTAATAATAATAATAATCCACTAATTATAATTAAGAAAATATTTATGAATAATTATATTATATTATATTCATACAATTGAATTCATGAAAATCATAATCCTAATATAATTTTTAATAATATCCAAATTACTCTTTTAAATTTATTTCCATGCAATAGACAATGATGGGATCAAGTAATTGTAATTCCAGATGACAACAAAATAATCGTATTTAATAAAGGAATTTCATAAGGATTAAATTGATTAATATTTTTAGGTGGTCATAATCTCTCAATTTCTACATTTGGAGATAAGGCGGAATGAAAATAAGACAAAAAAAAAAAATAATAATAATAATAACTGTGAACGAATAAATAAAAACATCCTTATTCTTAAGGATTGACGAATTTTTAATATACGAAGTCCTTGAAATGTCCTTTCTCGAATTACATTTCGTCATCACTGAAAAGAAATGAAAGATATCTAATGATTTTTAAATTAAATTAATTCACTCCTAATTTTCAATTTACGAAGTCAAGTAACATATCGTTGGAATCGCCGCGAGACGTAGATTTCGAGTATAATATTTTCAAATTACCAATTGCAAAATTAAAAAAAAATTCTGTTTCGTATTTTGTTCCTCATCAGTTCAAAGTACCCCACGCCGACGACAGACGCTGACGAGAAATCGGCTAGGTGAGAGGAAGTTCGGTAGTGGGGGTAAAACAAGCAGGTAGACAGCGATGAAGTGGGCACTGTCCCAGATGAATACCTTCGGCTTGACTGCTGTATAATAGACATTGTCTATTGTTGGATTACCTAAACCCTGAACGCCTAAACTCTGTAGGTCCTTCTAAGTCCTCCGTGTAGGCCCTGCTGTAGCCTTTGAAATCCTGTACACGAAACGTGACGTGACATGACCATTTACCCCAGAACAAACACATGTAAACCAAAAGTACAAGGATACATTTTATAATCTGATTATATTTTCATTAAAAACAATATTGTTTCTTTACCACAATTTTTAGAATAAACTTTGGCACCCCAACACATCGCAGGAAGTCCCTTGTTCTCGGTGGCGAACTTGATGATATTTCTGTTAGCAGACAGAAAAAATGTATGTATTTGTACTCGATTATTCCATTTTATTTCATCTAAGTCGGTTGAGGTCTACTGAGAATATTCCTCCAAAATGTTGATGCTCAAGTATAATTTACGTGCGTTACATGCATAACATAGAATTACATACGTAAAATTATTGAGCTATTATATAATTTATCTTTAGCAATTATTCATTCATTATCTAATTCAGTTGATGATTCTAAAGTCAACTGTATCGCTAAATCTAAGTGATAGAAACGTGTCTACAACCATTGATTTTTCGACGTATTTAATTTTCTCTGTTCAGGAAATCGGTCCCGAATATATACATTGGCACCAATCCTGACAGAGTATTAAATCTGAAATGAAAAATTTTGTTAGCGACAAAGATTAAGATTTCAACTCCAAATAATTTAACGTTATGAAAAGAAAAATGTGAGGTCTGAAAAGCGAAAAGCTTTGAAATAAATTACCCAATCGTTTTAAGCACTTTGGTCCTCCTGGACATTTCCTAAAACATGTAATCATAAGTAAGCTTCGCATCTGACTACGACATGTCACCGAATTGGAGCTGGTAGCAAAACGGAAGAAGCCCCTTCCTGGCAAAAGCACCTGTCGTTGGTCGTATCGAGCGCAGAGTTCAGAATATTTGTAACGGTAAAAATGAAAATATCCATTGAGAATGCGAGACAAAAGTTTATAGCACGCTACTGAATGACCTTCCGTAAATTCATAACCAAAATGGTTACATATATATCTTAAGAATGTAGATATTATGTAAAACGAGTGCGAATCGAAGGAAAATCGATAATTGCGTGCGCAATCAATAATGCAAAAGAGGGGATGAACGAGTCCGATGAACGGAGAGACTCACTCGATACGAGGACTGATCAAAGAAGATCACTCTGCGCTCGATACCACCAACAACAGGTGCTTTTTCCAGAACGGGCTCCTTCCATTTTGCTACCAGCTCCAATTCGGTGACAGGTCGTAGCTAGATGCGAAGCTGACTTATAATTATATGTTTTAGGAAATGTCCAGGCAGCCCAAAGTGCTTAAAACGATTAGGTAATATAATTCACAGAAATTTATATGAAAAAAATGTTAATATTACAAAAAATTTAGATTACATAGTTTGTGTGGGACATAAAGAAGTTTATTCTTTTTTAACCCATCATAAGTATGGAAACTCAATAATCAGCTCTTTGGAACGCAAAAATAACATTAAGATTTTTAAATAATGCTGTCTGGTAATCATTACAATTCTCAGTTCATGTAAACGAATAAATCAAGTTTAATTAAGTGTTGTAAAGAATGGAAATTCAAATGGATTTTTAACTCATTTAAAATAAGGGAACTCATCCAATGAGTCATCTCGCATTACAAATCTAATTAGAGCACACTTTATAATTCAACGGTGACTCTGGGATACCGGGCGACCTCCCAGAGTATGCAGCCTTATCCTTGCACGCGGGGCTCTACAAGGATTGGATAAATGTGCCAAAATTCATCTGAAGAAAGCAAAGATTGTTGGCGTTCCCAAGGACCCTGAGCTTGTGAATATAAGTGTTGTTAGACATCTTAACACTGGAGAGACCTATACATACCTGGGCGTGCCTGAAAGCCGCAGTCAGGACGTGACATCAGTAAAGGAGTCTCTCCGAAGCAGATA
This sequence comes from Andricus grossulariae, assembly GCA_011634705.1. Lineage (NCBI taxonomy): Eukaryota > Metazoa > Arthropoda > Insecta > Hymenoptera > Cynipidae > Andricus > Andricus grossulariae. The sequence continues at coordinate 150,752,540 of JAABKJ010075445.1, read as the reverse complement.
CAGGCATCTTCTTCGACAGATTTGGTCATCCAATCTCCTAAATGTCAGGTGAGTGGTACTCTAACCTCAAATTTCGGACAGTTGCTTGTATTTCGTGAAACTGAAAGGTCTTTTACCGATAAAAGGATGAAGAAACAGAATTGCGCAAATGCATTCTACACTTGAAAAGATTATTATGCAGACCTTTGTATATTACCTTTACGTTTAGGGGATTCTCTCCAAAAAGTCGTGTGCAGTTGCAGTACCATGTACTCACCTTCCTGACGGCTGACATTTCCACCACCTAGTCTAGAATATCGTCACGGTACGTCATGCTGAAAAACTCACTATTCCGCGAAATATTTGCGTCGTTTTTTTATTCTATAATATTGATTATTAGTTTGCAAATTGTCGTACGCCAACAAAAACACCGGATGCGCAATAAGTCGGATATCCAATCGCCAGAACCGTTTTTTGGTTGAAAAATTTGCGTACAGGTGGCGCATCGATAAAGAGAACGGGGCAGCCAATGAACGTCGCTTGATCCAAATATCCTGCTCACTCGCGGTAAAGGTGAGTCCCCTCCAGCGTGGAAATAAAAGAATCGTTTTGTTTCAAGGTCGGGGAAATAGGCGAGACTTTACTGTATTTTGAAACTTCTCACGAGATTGGCCAAAATAACATCCGTCATCTCAAAAATTGAAGTTTCAAAAGATTTCAAAAATTTTCAAAACATTCAAAAGGTTTTTAAGGATTTCAACATATTAAGGGGTTTCAAAGGCTTCTAACGGATTTCAGAGATTTAAAGTGATTTTATAGAGTTTCAAGGTCTTTAGAGTATTTAAAAAGATTCCAAGAGAATTTAATTTTTGAAGAAATTTTAAGAGATATTGAAAATAGTTGATGGGAATTGAAAGTTTTTCAAGAGATTTAATGGGATTTTACCAGACCTATGCGATTTGATGGGATCTGAAAATACTATAAATATTTTTAAAATGTCAAGGAATTTTTAAAGGGTATCAAAGATATCAAAGGATTTTAAAGATTTTAGTGAATTTCAAAAAATTTCTAAAGAACTTCGAGGAGTAAATAAAATGGAATTAGATTTTAAGGAAATTCTGGTTATTTCAAAGTATTTCTATGGATTTTCTTTTGAGGGATTCAGAAGATATGAAAAGTAATTAGGATTTTATATAAGATTATAAGAAACTATACATTTCAAGGAATTCAAAAAAATTGGAGAGTTTTCCAGGGATTTCAGAGGATTTCAACGATTCAGAAAATATCAAAGATTTCAAAGGAATTCAATAGGTTTTATCAGATTTTACTTTTTAAAAGGGCTTTCAAGGAATTTCGTAAGATTTCAGGAAATTTGATAGGATTTTAAAAACGTATTTAGGGAATGAATAAATGAAATTTCAAGGGACTTCTAGGTATTTCCAAGGATTTCTACGAATTAAATGTTTTAAATTTAAATTTAAATTTGTTTTATTCCGTTTATAAAAAATTCTATATTAAAAATGTTACAAGATTAAGATTCTGGTCTTTGGATACTATTATTCAGTGAAAATGAAAAATTGGTCATGGAAAATTCAGAAATTTTGAAAATTAAGTTTCGCGGCCCTATACTATTCTTATCAGTAATTTATTTTCCTTATATTCATTTATTTTTTTTCAATTGCATCCTTGTGATAATTATAATTTTTGATCAAAAATGGTATTTTTTGGTTGAAATTTCATATTTTAGTATTGATAATTTAATTGAAATCCTTCTTGGTTGAGAATTCAACTACTTTTTTTAATTTATTTTTTTGGCTCACAAAATGACATTTCTTCAAAATTAGATTATCTTTTAACCAAGTAGTTTCATTTTGTAGCCAAAAAATTACTATTAACAAACCAGTTAAATCTTCAGCAAAATAATTAAATTTTTAACCAATTGGTAGTATTTTTAAACTAAAAATGTGACAGGAGACTTTTCAATTGAATAGAATTAATTTCCAACAAAAAGTAGTTGGATTTCATTATAGGGTTCAATTAGTTCAGTTCGCATTTAAGCGAAAAATCCAGAAAAGGGAAAGTTTCCAGAAAGCAGGGGAAGAAAGAGAAATTCTTTAAAAAAGGGGAAAAAGAGGAGAATAGTGGAAAAAGAATTAATCGTTTTATTTTGAACATTTGAAATTGAATTTTCTGAAGTTTTAACAATTTGTAATTTAAAAATCTTCCATTTTTAAAATTTACAATTGAGAATTCTTCAATTTTAACAGTTCGCAAATTGCATTCACAATACTTTAATTTGTAAGATTTACAATTAAAGGAGAGATCTTATAGGGTTTCAAAGATTTTGAAGAATTGAAAAAAAAATTCTGTATGATATTTCGTTGTTTTTGAGAAAGTTTTCTAAAAGACGTTTTGAAATATCGGCGAGGAGGCTTACAAAGTTTGCTCACCTCAACCTATAAATCTCTGATTGTTTGAATCTTTAATTATGCGACTCATGTCAAAATGATCTCATTCTCTCAAGGCAATAGAATATTCAGTAATAAAAGACGTCTCTAATAAAAAAAGTCATACATACTATTTTATTAATTTTTTTATCACAATTTTGTAACTACATTTTATAAATTGCATTTTTTAAATAAAATAATTGACATATTTAATCATAGTTTGTAAAAATAAATTTGAAGATAAGTAAATTACTTTCAGCACCCGTTTCTTCAACATCATTTTTTTTCAATAAACCAAAATACCTTCAAAATAAACAAAATCATGGAAATTATAGAAGAATTGTAATCCAAAGAAAAAATCATTTCCTTAAACCACACACCTTTTTCAATCAAAGACATTTTTTTGAGTCAAGAAAGCTACAAATTTGTTACCAATCATTTTTATGGAACTTGTAGTTTTTATTTTAATCTTGAAAATCAAATTCAAAATTTTAAAATTAAATTTTTGGACAAACCACACATACTATGAAAAAATGAATGGACAAAAGTTACTCATCCGAAAAAGAGCTACAAATATGTCATGATAATTTTTTTATGGGACGCGTAGTTTTTGTTTTAATCGTAAAAATAACAGTAAAAATAAAAACAGAAAATTGCCGAATTATAAAACACATTAACCAAATATTATTATCAACGAATTTTTTTCAATGTTTAGAGTTTTTCAAATTATTGGTTGAATTTATAATAACAATAATTGTATAAAAATGTTATTTGAAAAATAAATTAAAAAACATGTTCATCTCAAACGAAAGGAAAAATTTCCCCCGAAATTTTCTCCGAGCCAAATAACATTTTCCAAACAAAATTCACAGGATTCAATTGAGCACTAGTTTATCTTGAAGTTAGAAATTATTTTGATTAAAAATTCGATTTTTGAGAAAGATTTTTTCAATAAAAAAAATATATGGAAAAATATATCCTGACGTGATGGGATTAAATGGACCCCGAAATTGAATTTAGCGACACCGAAAATATATGATAGACATAGTCAGACCCCAGGGGTAATTTTCTCTATTTCTTTTTGTGGAGCTGTGTAATCGTGCATATAAGTTTTTCCAATATGACAAAATTTTAATTGAAGATTATACGTTGACACCATAAACTCATAAAGCAGACCCTTTCACGGCAAAGCTTTCGATAGTTATATTTCCCTTTTTCAGAAAAGTAAGTAATAATAATTCAAGGGACATAAAAGTCACATCGATGAAAAGAACTGAGATTGCACTTTTACGATCGACTCTTCACTTACCAAAATTCGCAGCTTTTGCAGTGACAACATTCAAAGACAATGGGGCACCTCTAAATATTGTTTAAAATAAAAAAAAACTGGCTTCTACAAACGCATGAACTACCGTTATTTGCCTTTCGCTCCTAAGAAAACCAAAAGTGTTTTTTTCTGGTCACCCTAATAGGCAGCTATATTATTTTTTTATGTGCACAGTCTTTCCCCCTTTTTTCGGTTTGCAACTGAAATACAAACGGAATTAATAGAATTCAATAGTAAAATCCAACTATGTTTGGTTTAAAGTTCATTCTTTTAGGTCGAAAAGTCTGCTATTAAATTTCTAGTTGTAAATTCATCTTTTATGGTTAAAAATACAACTTTCTGGTTAGAAATTAATCTGCTTCAGTTGAAAATAAACTCTTTTTTTAAATTCAACTACTTTGTAGAAAACTTGTTTTTTTTTCGACTCAAAAATTGAACAATTTGGTAGTAATTCTACAATCTGGTGGAAAATTCAACTATTTATTGTAAAATTGAACTATTTTATTAAAAATTAATTTTTTTAGTTGAAGGATGAAAATTTTATTTGAAAATTGATTTTTTGGCAGTAAATTGAATTATTTGATTAAAAATCCGATTTCTTTTGTGAAAAATGAATTTTTTTAGCTGTAAATTTAACTATTCTATTTTTTGTTGAAATTGATCTTTTTTTGCTGAAAACTTAACTATTTGCTGGAAGATTCATGTATTTTGTTAAAAATCGTCTTTTTGGGTAGAAAATCCATTTTTTCGGCCAAAAATACAACTGTATGGTTGAAAATTAATCTGTTTTATTTGAAGAATTAACTATTTTGTAGAAAATTCGATTTTCGCCTGATAAATTTAACAATTTGGTAGTAATTCTACTATCTGGTAGAAAATTCAACTATTTTTTGTAAAATTGAACTATTTTCGTAAAAATTTATTTATTTTTTGCTAAAGATTAAAAAATCTTAAAAATTTATTTTTTGGCAGTAAATTTAAGTATTTTATTAAAAGTTCGATTTTTTGTAAAAAATTGATTTTTTCAACTGTAAATATAACTATTCTATTTTCGGTTGAAAACATACTTTTGTTGTTGTTGAAAACTCAAGTATTTGCTGGAAGATTCATGTATTTTGTTGAAAATCGCCTTTTTTAGTAGAAAAGTAATTTTTTTGGTTGAAGAATCAAGTATTTTTTTATTTAAAACAAAAATATAATTTTTAGTTAAAATATCAACTAATAAATTTTGTTGTTGAAAATTAGTATTTTCGGGTTGAAATTTCCACTGTTTGGTAGAGAGTTCATCTCTTTGGCTTGAAAATTCACCAATTTGGTAGAAAATTCAATTATTTAGTAGAAAATGCATTTACTTCCCTTCCTATCTAAAGATCGGATAATCGAGATTTAAATTTAGTTTTATATAATTGGTAGCCATAAAAAATGAGCACATATGGCTCGACCTTATATTAAAAAATTAACGCCTACCCCGAAAGGGAAACGGCTTAATGATGTAATAATAATAATAATAATTATGATTATTCATCATAGCGTGCTACGCCCCAGTTGATAGCGACCCGAGGGAAGTCAAAGACGCCTTCTGGGATACTTTATCTGTTGCCATTTCTATGTTCTATACCCAAATTTGCTCACTGCAGTGTGGCGATGTAGATTAAGTCAGAATTATTCTGCTAACCTCGCTGAAACTTTCACTGAAATAATTTAATTTTCAACCTTTACAAAATTTACCTGCAGCACATTTTAGCTTTTGTTTTTCCTAAGTCTTATTATTTTCAAATAATAATTAAGTAAGCGAATAGTAGTCTCATACGTAGTCGTTTTCCCACTGCTGCTAAGGGCGTAGCAGACGACAGTTTGTATTCCATAGTAGGATAATATTTCGCCAAATAGCATGTAAACTTTAACAGCGGAAAATTTCACATGCAACCAAATTTAACTTTAGTTTTTTTCTGTGCTTGTCTGCATTAAGAAAGATAAGCTGAAGGTTTTCTTTCGCGAATGTTTCGGCCGATCCGGAACGCGATCGTATAGATAGGTCCAAAATCTCTAGTTGTAAGGACATTGAAGCATTAACTAGTTTTTTTAAAGACGAATGGGTTTCCTCAAAGTGGCCACCTGAGCACAACGATCTTGGGGTAGAGCCCGAGACGAAGTTTTCAACTTCGTTTGAATTTCTATTTTCGAGACGGAGCCGAAAATGAAACGAAATCGAAAAGAATTTAAAACCAAAGTTCTGTCAAGCCTGGAAATGGAGATTTCACTCTCGCTTCACTCTCGAAACTTGCGTGGACTTCGCAATTCGCAATTTTCGACGATAAGGCGAGAGTAAGCTTTCATTGTCTTCACTTTCTGTTCACTCTCCATGCACTCTCTTCTCAAAATTTCTACCCGATCACTCTCCACTCTCGTTTTTTACAATTTTATTGACAAGGATGATTAGTAAAATAAAGTTCTCTAAACAAATTTGTCTCTGTTGGTGTTGTCTTTGATTATTCAATGTACATTGGAATAAGGGTTTTTTAATCATTTTCTAATTTCATTTTTTTCGGGTACTTCATATTGCTTTTATAAAACAATGGATCAATTCAAGCCATAAATAATACAAAAAGACATTTTCAGCAATAGTCTAATAAAAATAAAAAAAATAAAATTAAACGTTGTGTCAGATGAATAAACTGCCCAGTTTATTGATATAATACAACGAAGACATTTTAGGGTGTCTGGAAAAAGAAGAAAATAAGACAAAACAATTTGAATCGGAGAAGCAAAAGTTTGAGAAAAATGACGTTTTTATGTTCTGAAGTAAAATTGGAAAAAAATGAATGTTTTCTCATTGACAAATTAATTATTTCTGGAGTGAAAAATTGATTTTTTTACTTAAAATTTTATTTCTAGAACAAAATTTCGATATATGCTGATTAGAAAGAATTTTGTTCAGACGAAATATCAATGTAAAATAATTTAATTAATAATTTTACACTGACTTTGGGTTTTCCTACCTTTACCACACACTCGATTTTTCACTTTTCTACTAGTTACAGTTAATTAAAGTTAAACTCTCGCCTCAATTTCTCTATACACTATCGAATGCTAGTAATGTAGAGTAAAAGGAAATTAAAACGATATTTAAAACATTGATTCGGGATTATAAAACTTCAACACTTACATCTCGCTTTACGATTTTACATTTTAATCAGAACGAAATAAATTCGCGATTTGATCAATTCAGAAAAAAGGAGGTACCCGGGTAAAAATATTTGGTCTTGATTTTGCCTTGGGTAAAGACCAATCCAAGACAATTGCAAGTCATTCTGTATGTCTAGCTCGTGAGACGGAGCCAGACCATTTTTGATGTCTTAAGGCTTTTTGGAATTTCGAATGTCGCGCTCACCAGTGAGCTTTGGGTGAGATGGGAGGGGCATGTATTCTTTAGTTACACGTACGACCGTTATTTCCGGCAATTTCGGCTGTTTCCGTCCAAAACTTCTTTTTTTTTCTTTTTTTTATGTCACCTACTCGTAAGTTGATTATATTGTAGTTTCAATTTACAAGTGTCAAGTTAGGTACTTTTTTTCAAGTGGTCCTTTTTGAAGTGTCAATTAAACTTGAGTATATTCTAGTTTCATTCTAGTTTAATTGAACGGAATTATATTTTTGCAAAAAAAAATTAGAAAAAAATTATTTTTCAAGCTAGAATCTATATTATGTAGATGGCTAACTATATGTTGTTTGAATAAAGAATTTTGATAAAGAAGGTGTTTGCCGGGTTGTATCAGAGTTTTTTGCTTTCATGTCAGTAAATAATTCATAAAAAGTAGAGAAAATAGCGCGTAGTCAACTGACCGCCTGCGCGATCGCCCATGTGCATCAAGTTGGCGCGAACGCATGAAAATTAAATTAGTTATATTTGTTAAGTTACAGTTATTCATGGAAATTATTAGTTATTTAAGTAATTAGTTAAATTAGTAAATTAGGTAATAAGTTTAAGCTACTTGAAGCAATATAAATGAAACATCGAAAAGGAGTTGAAAATCCACGATAGGAAAAAAATTCCGCAGCTGATGAGTTAAATTTTGAGAAAAAAAAACTGATTTCTTTTCTCCGGAAATGGAAAATTTTTGGGGAGAGGGGTGACTTGCCCTGTAGAGTGAAAAAAATTGTGCAATGTATTTTATGACCACGCACCCTAGTGAAAATACTTGAGAAATAATTCAAGCTTTCAAAATCAATGAATGTTAACCCCTAAAGCGGAAGGCTGTGTTCAAAGAAATGTGCCCAAGGGGGGGGGCAGATAAAAATTAACTTTGATTTTCATTAATCCTGGTGTCTTAAATTTTTTCAAGTCGCAAAATACAAATCTGTAGTCAAAATTTGAAAATCCAAAATTTCTGATCCAATGTGGTGACTCAAAATTGAAAAATCGTAAACTCGATCATTTTTTTCAAACTTTGTATCCCGGGGGGTTTTTGGGCTGAGAAATACGACTTCATGTTCCAAATTAAAAAATTAACAATAGCTGATTTAGTATAGCGACTCAAAATTGAAAAAATCTGAAACTCGATAGATTTTTACGGAAGTTCGTATCTTGGGATTCGTATTATACGACCCCAAAAACTCGTAGAAATAACGTTTTACGAAAATGTGCCAAGTTTTTGCATTCCTTCGTATCTTCATGCCGCGATATTGGTTCAGCCATTTTGAATCTTGACCACGAATTCGTATTCTATAACCCCAAAATCTCGTAGAAATAAGGTTTCACGGAAATGTTCCAAGTTTTCAGACTTCTTGGCATTTTTAAGCCGCTATATTGGATTAGCCATTATGAATGTTGACAATTTTGACCACAGATTCGTACTCTTTGACCCAAAAAACTCGTAGAAATAAGGTTTCACGGAAATATTCCAAGTTTTCAAATTTCTTGACATTTTCAAATGGCCTCAATGCCCCCCGGGGCACGACTAAAATTGACGCCACAATGCGTCAATGCCGCTTAAGGCCATGTGACGAGTGGGTCACGTGACAGGCTTCCTACCTTAACGATACTTTTTTTATTTCTAAACTTATTTTCACACGAATAGCCACATCGAGTTGAAAATTTGGGATAATAAATAAGAAGCACTAAGAAACGCGGCATGCTTGTCTAGAACTTTGTCAAAATCTGCTGAATACAAATTCGAGAACTGATGTTCCTAGATTGTATTCCAATAATGCTATGACTTTGTTCATTTTTTCGTTAAAGTCTGCGGTTCTTTAATATAAATTATATGAGATTCTAAAAAAAGTGGCCTATCCTAGAATGGGTGAGTGGTCAAGTAAAGTTTTGACAACTTATTTTTTCCGTGTATTTTTGTTTCATTTTTTTAAACTTGAAAATTTGAAAATGAGAGTGCCCGTTTTAATCACAGAAAAAAATCCCGGTCATTTCCCGGTTCGCTAACATTTTTCACAATCAATGAAAGTAAAAACTTCTAACTCTAAAGCTAAAAATGTTTACATATGAAGTAGTAAGAACTGAGTTGCAAATCATTTTAAGCAATTTTAAGCTAGAAATATTAAAAATTGAGGAATTAAATTTTTGTTATAAACTAAACACTTCTTGAATCAGAAGTTGAAATGTTTTTATTTTAAATAGTTTACAAATCCTTGAAAAGCTCCAAAATTTGATTTCAAAATCTTGAAACATCTATACCTTGTTATACATTTTTTCAAATTATGAATTTATTTTTAAAGTTCAGACCTTCTAAACATCTTTCAAATTTTTCCTAAAATTTTGTTTATTACCTAAAAAGTAAAAAATATTTCCTTAAAATCTTCCAGATTCATTTTTGACAATTTTAGAAATCTTTGTGAATATTCTCTTAAAATTAATTTTTCAAAATAAAAAGTCATTTTCAATTTTCCTCGGAATCTTAAGGCAGGATTCTACTTTCGAACGCGCGCAAAAAATGCTATTTTTGTGAATTTAAAAAAAAAAATTTAGAAAGATATTGATGTAGGGTTTGTTATGCTTAATAAATATACTCTTAAAATACAAAAAAAAAAATTTTAGTTCATTTTATGCGCTCTATATACATTTAAGTGGCAGTTCCTCGAAACCACGTTTTTTACCGATTGTTAAAAAAATCACCGAAACTACCGAATGGATTGGTCTGAATTTTATACCACATATTTTATACATATCCATCAACAAGTGGTAGTAGATTTTTGCATTTTCATGCAAAAAACAAAACAAAATGGCGGCCTTTCGAAAAAAAATCAAAAATCAAATTTTTTTGCTTATTTTTTGCAAACTAATAATAGTAAAAATAAACATTTTCATATAAATCTGCAACCGCCGGTTGATGTATATGTATAGAATATGTGCTACAAATTTCACACCAATCGATTCGATAGTTTCGGAGATTTTTTTAACAAGCGGTAAAAAATGTGGTTTCGAGAAAGTGCCATTCAAATGCACATAGAGCACATAAAATAAACTAAAACAATTTTTTAAATGTATTTTAAGAGTTTATTTATTAAGCATAACAAACTCTGCATCAATATCTTTCTTAATGCTAAAAAAAATTTACAAAAATAGCATTTTTTGCGCGCGTTCGAAGGTAGAACCATGCCTTAAGAAAATGTTTTTTATTCATGTCAAGCCTTTCACAATTCTTGAAGATCTTCTAAATTTTTTGTTTGAAATCTGTACAAATCCATATTTTGTTTTAAATTAGGCCGTGGGCTATTTGCACCAAAATTTCGGTACAAATAGCCAAATTTTATCGGTGTACGTAGACACTTTGTTTAAATTATTTGAAATCACTGCAAATTTTAAGTTGAAATTAAATTCAACTTACTTGAATGTTTTCTAGGAATAATAATAGGTGTTCAATATTTATTATACATCAAAATTCAACAATCAGGTTTTATAGGTTCCACTTAATTTTATAATTTCCAGTCTCTTATAAGAGAGAGACTGAAATAAGTAGGAAAAGGAAAACAAATATAGAAAACGTACGATAATCAAATTGACCCCCTAAGATGTCCAGGTCGCCTGTCCGAGGAGATCAAGTAGACCAATATGATATGACCAAATCGACCCTTTATGAAGAGCGATTCGACCCTTTATAATGATCAGTCCGCCCTCTGTGATGATCGGTTCGACTCTCTATGACGCTTGAGGCGACCGTTCGAGATGACTAAGTCGACACACTGAGATGATCGATTTTAACCTCTTGTTTTAACCTTCTAGAGGTAGTCGCTTTAGACATCTTCAACGGCTGTCCTATAGTTGACCCTGCAATATAGTCTGCCTGCACATCTAGATGGCCCAAGTGACCTTCCATTTTTCTCCGTGCACTTCAGCACGTTTCCGTTGAATTTACGTGTGAGGGTGTTGATCTTAAATAATTTTAGATGACACTGATATCCACTGCTAACTTTAAAGGTGTGAGTATGTGATAAATTGGATGATACGTTACCGATGTTGCCTCTGGTTGAAAATAGCAGAATTAATTATTACTAAAAGTAATTTAATACTTAAATTCCGTTTATCTTTATAAACACTTTTCCATTTTTCTTTTAGTGAGAGTGTACGTTAATCCCGAAAAGTAGAAATGGAAAGGATACCAAAAAAACTAAATCCTCGGAGCTACCGCTCGTACGGTCGGAGAGAATCTGCCAGGTAGCTTTGTCCCTCGGATGGGGCGGAACTACTTTTCCTAGACCACTTATCACACCTGCAGGCAGCTAATCGGTCAAAAACTGCTTAATTGCATTTCTCGCGACTTGATGGTCTTACTCCGCGGGCAGCGGATGTAACTGGAATCTGCTGACCAGCGAGATATAGTTCCCTCGTTTTGAATCTTTTTATGGTTTCATGCTTAATTATTCTCTCCTGACTTTTCGTATTTTTTTCATCTGCTATTTTCACTATCCAGAGATATTAAAGACTTATAATTTTCTCCTCCCTTATTTCTTCCTGTTAAAGTTGTTTGATTACAATTGTTTTGTTTAGTTGGTTGGTTACATGACATTTAGTTATTTCCTTCACACGCACACACCATGCATGCATTTACTATAATAAAAACAATAATAAAAACATTGTGCGTCACACATGTTTTGTGGAGAAATCATTTCATATTTTGGTCGGAAATTAAATTTTTTATTTGAAAATTTATCTATTGCGTTGGAAATTAGTTTTTTTTTGTTTGCTAAACATTAATTTTTTATCTGAAAATCTAACTTTCCAGTTGGTAGGCATGTATGTTGTTGAAAATTCGTCTATTTGGGTAGAAAATTAATCTTTTTTGTGGAAAATCCATCGTTTTGGCTAAGAATTAAACTATTTTGTTCAAAATTTGTCTTTTTATGTATAAACATCTTAAACCTCGATATGGGGAGTCGCGCCTGAGTCGAGTGAAACCATGGCTCGAAAGTGTAACGAAAGCCTCTCACACACGCGTTGTGTCATGTGTCAGAGATCGGAGGCTTGCGTCTCTTCACCCACTCAAAGGAGCCCTTCAGTTACTTTCTCGCTCTCTCCCTCTCTCTCTCTATAAAAAGAAATTGTCATTTCCGAACTTATTGATATTTTTTGGAAACATTAAAATTTGATGTTTTTTCAAACAACTTCTAATAAAATTAACACATACTGCCTTTCATTTATGCCCATAAAACGGGTACTTTTATAGATGCGCTCAAAGTCGCATTTAGCAGACTTCAATGAGAGCCACTATATTTTTTAAATTTCTAACGCTAAAAAATAAACTTATTGCAATTACGGCATTACCTTCTAACGTAAATTTTAACGTAAAATTATAATTGCAACAATTTAGATATTTATTTTGTTTCTTTTATTAATTATGCGAGATTACTTTAGGGTTACTTTACGGTTACGCTGTAGCGTAACGCTAGCGTTTAGCCGGTCCGCCAGGGAGTGGTCTTGAAAGTGCCAAGCTTTACTGGTTCGTAGCATGAAAAGCATCGCTGCGTGTCAACGAAATGCTAAGACGCTTGCGTGGAAAATGCAGAAGGCGGTCGTCCTTGGGTGGCCCCGTGTCCTCAGGGTGCACGAGAGTTTTGCCGGATCGTCGTATTGAGTCCATCGCCGACTGTAACCACCTATCTCACGGTTGTGAGACGTGGTTACAGTTGAAACGTAAACGCGATTTCGATTTTTATTTATTATATAATTGTATTTTTCATTATTTTATTTTATTTACTGCATTAGTGTTACTCTATTTATATTATAGAAAAATGACAATGAATAATAAAACATATGTTTAAAGTTTCAAAATTGAATTCCAGCAAGTATTTTAACTATGATGAAATTCTGTCTCTCATATATCCTAAACCTATCTTATTGTACATAATATTGATTTCTAATTTTTAAAACAATAAAAAAAGTTCTGTATAGTCGACTTTGAAATTTTGTTTACTTATTGAGTTTATTTATAATAATTGAAATAATTAAAAACATCAATTTAGTCGATTTCTTAACTTTCTTTTTACATTGAAAATACAATCACTTGTTATAAATTTTAATCGCGTGTTTTTTTCGTTGAAGCTTAAACAATTATTTGTAAGGACCTTTAAAAATACACGTAACACTTTTTTCTTGCAAGCCCCCTCCCCCTCCACCCTTTCCTTCGTAACTTTTTTTCTATAATAAGTGTATGTGATGGTTTATTTTGTCGGGAAAAGCATTCTCTACAACTGTACTGTTTCCAATTTTGAAAATAAATTTTTTTATGTCTAAAATCGTTCAAACCATTTTTGAAAAAGAAATAATTCTTTAAACAAATAACTATATTTGAAGATAATTTAGTTATTTCCACATTCGGAAACAGTAGCACGGAATGTTTTCCCTGCAAATATAAGCCATGATTTCCTGACATTCAATCTTTTTTTTTTATTTTATAAGGCAAAAATAAGACAATATTCAAATACAAAAACTATTGTTAAAATAATTATTTTAAGTAAGCATTAAATTTCAGCCATAAAATTTTTTTCTTTCTTTCGTGAGACATGACTGACGATATCATTTCAATTCTTAAAATCATAGAAAACTTTTTTTTTCAACCTGATTTTTGGCACAACTACCTTAATTATGCAATTTGGCCATACAGCGTTTAACTTGGTTCAAATTTGACGCTTAACGTCCTTTCAAAGATGGAAGACGCCCGACGTTCTCGTTGATTTTGTTAATGTGCATGGCGAGACCATACTTTGTTGGATCACGGTAAAGACATTATAATTCTAGATGCGGCAACTCACTAGCGAACCTATAATAAGTTCCGAGAACTAAAAAAGTTCCACTGGTTAAAAAGAGATGAAAATTCTATCTCTCTTTTTAACAAATGGAATTTTTTTAGTTCTTGGCTTAGAGCATATATTACATGGAGTGCTAATCAGGGGTAATTTCGCGTCCAAAAGATAGGTAGCGCTGTTCAAAATCTTGCGTTGTTTGGCTGAAAATGTTAATTTTCGTTTCCTCTTTTGGATTTTGAAAATGCTGTAAGTCTGAAAATTTTCACTTTATCGAAAAATCTCATGGGAATAAATTGTTTGAATTTTTGATTACTATGAACGGACGCACATATAGTTTCCAAATTGTGAAAAAAATTGCCTAAAAAATTTTCAAAATGCTCTCACTTTTTGAATTTTCATCCAAAATGGCTGGCTAACGAACTTGACCTTTCGATTTCGAGACTAAAAGAGTATACCAGAGGCCAATCTGAAAGGTCAATTCTTTCGAAAGTATCGTGCTCACAGACAGACATACATGCATACATACATACATACAGACCGACAGACAGACGGACAGACACATTCGTAAAAACCTGTTTTTGGGTTCAGGGTGTCTCAAAACGTGGACATTTGACGAAAACCGGGAGGTTCAAATTTTACACAAATCTAACACCTTCTCTGGATGAGAATGTAAAAATGTTAATGCCGATTCAAACCAGGCCCCCCAAGCGCCCATGCATTTAACGTGTCAAAGTTTTTGATCTTTATGTTTTTGCGACTGTCTGTTATATGCTGTCCCTTGTGGTTATATACTTAAATTATGATTAATATCCTTTATTATTTTTATTCATTTATTAATTATTATTCTGTGAATCAATATTTATTGTCATCGACAGTAACTATTTATTTTGTACTCCTAGTCTTCTTTGCCAGCCAGCCTCTTCTTCTCCAGAAGTTATTATACCATAGATATCACCATACATTCATGTGCATAATACTCTCGAATTTAAAATTATCATACCAATATAGCACATACCCCAATAAAATGATTGTAAAAATATGAATTACCTTTCTACAGAAACTGTTGATGACTCTAAATCTTTATTTATAAAATAAATATAATCATAATTGAAATACATATGTAACCCCAAATGGCAACAAATGACAGACACTACCAAACGTATAACGATCATCAGAGATGAGGGTTTGACCTGTGTTGAGGCGAATGTGGCGCTACGGTAGGGATTGAGAAGGTTCTTTTTTATTTGAAAACTTTGACACGTGAAATGCATGGAGGCTTGGGGGCCTGATTCAAACGCATTCAATCGATTTTTGTTTCCTGGATATAGCTAGTGGTGCCGTTCGATACGATACGTTCTCGTGATCATGTCGGGATCGCATCGGTTTTTTCTCGGGTCGTGATCGGCTTTTCGATACCCGTGACCGGTTTTCTCGCGGCTCGACTTTCATTCGGAATGCGATATATCTACTCGGGATCATGTCGGGTTTTCGACACTCCTTCGCCAGATATGTGTCTGAGACGTAGAGGTCCACAGAGGATGAAATGAAAAACGAAGTTCAAAATGACATTTTATTATTATTATTATTATTATTATTATTATATCATTAAGCCGTTTCCCTTTCTGGGTATGCGTAAATTGCTCGGTTGGAAAGTAGTGATGTGTGGATGAGTATATAGGTATAGGGTAGATAGGTATATAGGTTTAAGATATAGATATTTTAGAATGATCTAGAATTCTCGTGTTACTTATTTAAATAACACGTTCATTCCGCAACACTGCTACGACCCAGGCTGCTGATGAATCTCTCTAGCGATCACCCCACGTGGAAAGTCTCACAAAATTGTTATGTGTGGCTCTTCACTCAGGCCCATTAGTATCTAAGGTCTTTGTTTCAGGCTTCATTCACTCTACTCACATTCTTTTTATAAACTATTTGTCACCAAACTTTTCTGTCCTAATTTCACGAAACGTATAAATCCATAAAGTCTCAGAAAAGTATTTTTGGTGCCTTTTTTGAAAATCTTAAAAATCAGTTATATCTCTGGCTGGTCTCAAAGATCTAAATTCTAAAATTTTAACGAAAAACCTAGAACCTAATGCAGGAAAGTGTCCTTGAAATTTGTACTCTGTATCTTTTGTTAGCTTAAGTAAATTTCCTGAGTACCCCATCCTTTGAATTTAAAAAAGAAAAGCCGATATATTTCGGGCGAGAGGGCGGGGCACTGCTGATACTCCTTTTAGATCCCATTGATTTTGTTCTTTTCATTGTATATTTTCTTTTTCTTTAAACCGTCATATCTACCTATACATCTTTTAATTTTTATAATTTCAAAAGAAAATTTTTATCTTGTATAATAAGGTATAGTAAGGTTTAATAAGTCAATTTGACTTGAGAATTAAATTTTCTGTTATATTAGTTTAAAATTCATAATTTAACTTAAATTGGAATTGTTACAAAATTTGGTTTTCTGATTTCTATAATTAAATATACATTTAGCTATTAATTAGTCAAATATATTTAATAACTGATTATAAGAGAGACGTAAAGGCTTCAAAATGTACACCCTCTGAACCCTCTCAAGCTATACAGCCTATTGTGCCACTACGATATAGAAAGAAAATTAAAAAAATAATAATAAGCATTGCAAAACTAAAAATATTAATGAATTTCATATTGTCAAAGAAAATAAAAACATGTTTGGTGTAAGGCTTTCAAAAAGAGGTTCAATTTTTTTTTTTAATTCAAAAAGTTTGAATTTTAGACAACTAAAATGTGACAGATTGAAAATTAAGTTTTAAAAATTTGAAGTGTCTATAATTTACTACATGTACCGAAAATATCCAGCTATTCATACCGAAATTTCGGTGCAAAGAGCCCGTTGGGCCTGAAATTCGTACGGAAAAAATCCAGCTATTCTTATCGAAATTTCTGTACTCATTAAAAATTGTACATTTTCAAAATTGAAACGTTTAAAGTGAAAAATGTCTAACTACGTATTCCAAAAAATTAAAAGTTGTAATTAATATCAACGAAACTGAGAAGTTTGGTCTTTTAGATAAGAAATATATAAATAATAAAATATTAGAAACTAAACATTTACTGATACATGTTCATATTGTTCAAAGTCTAACTATTTTACTATTTCAGGATATACACTATTTATTTCAAGTTCAAAAATGAGCATTTTGAAAAATGATGTTTAAACTCGAGGAAAATATTTCCATTGTTAATTGTAACTAACTTTGAAAGATTGCTGAAGGCGAAGTTTCAAAAAAATATTTCAGTTTAAAATTATTCAGTTATCTAGAAGTTTACATGTTTCTACTTTCTGTTCAGGCAAACATTGCGCAATTCTTATTCAATACTAATGTTGTACGGATTATTCTATTTTTATTTCAAAAAATGTATTTAGGAAAAATATTATTTATACAATTAGCAATTGTATAATTCTTGAATAAAATGTTGCAAATAAGAACATACCAAAGAGATTCGTAGATAATTCTTCAAAGAATAAAATGAAGTGAGGAAAACTCAGTAAAAAAAGTTGAATAGATATAATGCGAAAACGAATTCAGGTTAGGTTTGGTGTATTCGATTTGGTGCCATTATCGAATTGGACCTTTCAATTCAATTCTGCAATGAATTAGCCTCTATTCGGCCGAGTTTATTTTATGAAATGAAGGGAAATTATCAGTTTTTCAGGGTAGCAATGAGTATAATTATGAGACATGAAATCACAACAAAACCTAAGATTCTTTTGACTACTTGCCGTAGAACTCTTATTTTCTCGGCTAGTAAGGCGATGTTCGCAGACAGCCCGTAGATTTGACTCGTGATTCCAAACTCATATCGCCAGTAAAATGATTTTAAAGTTGAATTTTATTGTTTTTAGATTTATTTGTGCGGGGTACAAATTACCCCGTCACAACTCCCCCCTCAAAAGATTCGGCCCACCGGGGAAAATACCAGGCAGGCGCCCTCATCTCTCCGTCCAGTTCAACTTGTCAAAAAAGAATAGTTGAAATTGGTTAATTGCCAGACCTCGGGTTCCATACACCAACATACACAGGTGTATCCAAGTAGAGAAAACGATAGAAGAGAACAATAAATTTTTTATAATAATTGAGAAAATGATAATAAAAAATTTTTTTTCTGAGTCATCATTTGCATTGAGTTGATCCGACCTATTGCCGTCCCGATGTGGTAGTTCACCTTCTAGTGATATTACTTATTTTAATCAATAATGCTTTTACTTAATGAATCATCCTAGGGATGACACTAATGTACAGAGGTTCTTCCGATGAACCACGAAATTGCTTATTCTACTGCTCTTATGGTTTTACTTATTCAAGTTACCTAAGGATAATAACTAACAGCTAGCTTAATTTAATCATGTAAATGAATAATGTAGAGGATCAAGAATCATTGAGGATTTATTTGTGGGGCTTTGCCCCCCGCACTGGGCTTACACGTATGAGCGTTATCGCCCCTCACTCTTCCTCATCCTTTTTCTGAGGTCCGTTCCAGCGAGGGCACTGGTTCCAACGTTGCTCGGCACTCCCACATTTTCCGCACCTGTTCTTTTCGGCCTTTGTGGCACCCCACATCACCGGCCTCCGACGACGTTTGCGGAAAACCGGATCGGACCTGATCCGCTCCCGGACCCGCCCCTCCATGGTTGGCTCTCGGCCAGCTGGTGCGGGTTTCGGGGTAACCACCGTAACGTTCTGTTCCAATGCAACCTCCTACACCCCCTGCAAGCCCACTCGTCCCGCGTCCAATTGGGCCTGAACCAGGGCTGCGTAATCTACTGCACCCTCCGGGAGTGGGTGATTCCACTCCAGGTCCGAGATTGACCATGCCGGCTTTAGCTTGGGTGTAGCTTGACTTCGCTGTTGAGTTGGTGCCCTTGGGGTGGAGACGGTGTCGTCTCCCACCGCTCTGGATTCCCTGAGCCCGACAGCCAATTCATCGTGGTCGATGGCTGGAACAAATGCAATACGGGTGCCAAATAAAATTTGATCTAACCCACCCTTAATTTGTTGTGTCTCTTAGCGTATTAAAAGTCGCAGTCGTCTCTCTAACGATTTTACCGTCGAGTCCCTATTTCGAATACCAGCGAGCACGGAGTCTAACGCGATTACTAGCGTCCGAATCCGAGTTTGAGTGATCAATATTTCCCCGTCCCCAGTCAGAGTGTATTTCCGCGTCATCTCGGGCCTCCTCTCCAGCTTCCGAATCGCTGATTTCAAGTAACATTCTGTCCAGTTCCGCCAGCTCCTCCGGACCACTCGGTTCGTCTTCCGGTTCCTCGACATACCTTTGAAGGTGGGATGCATGATACCGTCCTGCTAATCTTCCTTCTGGCGACGCCAGTTTATAAATATTGGGTGAGATTACCTCGACCACAATGAAAGGGCCACTGAACTTTGGAGCCAGCTTTGCCGCTACGTGCCCACTTTTGCTAGAATACACTTGAGTCGGTTTCTTAACCTATTAATTCGTTTACAGCTGGATCAGATCGCTGAAAAATTAAAATTTCATCTTCCTCCGTCGTAATCGACATTTGCCAGGCCAAACATTCTTTCTCGCTCGCTTTCTCAATCGGTGCCCTTGAGAGTGCGTCGACATGACGCATTTGATCCCCATTACGATGTTTAATCTCAAAATCGAAATCTGCAATTTCGCTTGCCCACCGAGCCACTTGTGCATTTTGAGTTTTCCATGTATTTAGGTGCACCAGACACTGACAGTCTGTTTTGATCACGAACGGGATTCCAATCAAAAGCGGCCTGAGTCGCTGAAGCGACCACGCGATAGCAAGAAGCTCCAACCGACTGGAGTGATATTTGGACTCACATTCATTTGTTCGCCGACTAATCGCGTAAACCAATCTAAGTGGTTCCTTTGTCGCTATCGGCTTGGAATAGCATAGCCCCTAACCCTGCCGCCGATGCATCCGTATTCAATTCTGTACGATACACATGCGAGTTATAAATTTTCAGAACAGGCCGCGCTATTAGAGCAGATTTGATTTCCTCAAACGCCTTTTGGTGAGTCTCGCCCCATTTAAACTCCTCTTTTTCTTTCAGAAGATTCGTAAGGGGACCTGCCACCTTAGCAAAGTTCGGAATAAACCTTCTGAACAAACTCGCCAAACCTACAAATCGTCGAATTTCATGTTTAGAGTTCGGCCTATCAAAATCCTCAATCGCCTTAATTTTTCGACTTCCTGGCTGCAAAATTCCTTCACCCAATACATACTCCAGATATTCAACCTGTCGCATGCCAAATTTGCATTTTCGTAAATTTTTTGTTAATGACGCTGCTCGCAAAAGCTGAAAAATCTCACGCAGGTTTCCTAGCAAGTCTTTCCAGGTTTTGGCAAAAACACAAATATCGTCGAAAAAAGTAAACGCAATGCCCTTCTTCCTCGCTTCTCCGAGCATCTGTGACATTAATTTTGCAAAATATCTAGGAGCATTAGCTAACCCAAACATCGCGCGTGTAAATTCACGGGTTTGAGTCCCGGTAATGAAAGCCGTTTTCTCTCTTGTCTCTTTCGTCAAGGGCATCTGAAGGTAACCACACATTAGATCCAAAGTACAAAAATATTTCGCGTCACTCGGTTTTTCTAACTTATCATCGAAATTCGGTATAGGATAATTTACCAGGGACGTGATTTTATTTAATCTCCGGTAGTCTACAACCATTCGGGGACTGCCATCCGT
This sequence comes from Andricus grossulariae, assembly GCA_011634705.1. Classification (NCBI taxonomy): domain Eukaryota; kingdom Metazoa; phylum Arthropoda; class Insecta; order Hymenoptera; family Cynipidae; genus Andricus; species Andricus grossulariae. The sequence goes on along the minus strand of JAABKJ010075445.1, from coordinate 150,731,799 downwards.
CTTTCGCACGACGAAAGCGGGGCTCGCATATGGAGACTCCGTGTCCGTTATAATGCCTACCTTTCTGTACTTTTCAATTTCGCTATCTAAATCCATTCTATCTTTTGCGTTTAACCGATAAGGTTTTGTCTGAATTGGATTTGCTCCTTCTTTTATTTTGATGTCCATCGTCGTGTGACTAGCAAGTCCGAGTTCCGACACGTCATTGGCTACGCAATCCGTAAACTCATCTATTATTTCAAGCAATTCTTGTTTTTGTTCGATTGCCAAATTTTTATCAACTTGGACCTCTTCCAAAGAAACCGTCAAATTACGTTTTTCTGGGATTGGCAATGGTTCTATAGCCAATACATTCCCCCCTAGCTTATGAACACTCTTCAATACTGCCGGCATATCCCCCACGTTAATAATTGACATCGGTACACTAACATCTTCAGCCAAAACGTTAATATAATTTACCGTTCCGGATTTAAGGGTCACTTTTTCCGCTACTCTAGCCTTATCCCTATCCTCGCGCCTCACGAATAAGCTATCCAGGGCTTAATTCAGGTACAGAAGGTTTCATTTTCGCATGCCAGGACGGTGTCATTTCCACCTTAGTATACCGTGACAGAATTTTATGTCCAGAAGTTCCCAAGGATAGGTACAGAGCGTGCCATGCACACGCTGAGAACCTGGAACACATACTATCTGGGTGTCCCAACAATGCGGGAACAACGTATATCTGCAGACATAATGCGGCCTTAAGAGTGCTTTATTACCATATTTGTCGCTTTTACGGTGTTGGCCGCGACCCCGACCTGCCGAACGCTCCAAGGGAGATACAGTCAATTGTCCAAAACAAGAAGGGCCATATTTTCTGGAACTACGACTTTCGGACAGCATTCTCCGTTGCACACTCGAGGCCTGACATTGCTCTCCAAGACTTCGAGAAACGAACCATATTCGTGATCGAATTCTCGGAGGCATGAAAATCACTGGTTCGTAACCTTAAAGCCATTCCCGCGTGCCAAAAATGTGCCAAGGCACTTGCGAGGTGGATGCAGAAAGCTGTCATCCTTGGGTTGCTTCGTGTCTTCAAGACACACAAGGGTTTCGCCGGCCTGTCGTCGTAATCTCATAATGCCACCCATATCACGGTCATGAGACGTAGCCGTAAGTATGATTTAACGCGGTTCTACTGGGAGCCGATGTCATTTTTAGATGGCACCTGCTCCCACAAGGAAAAAAATTTAGGACACGTGTCGCGTTCGGTGCAGTAGGGCAACACAACCAGGATTTTAACGCGACAGCAGCACCATTTTTCGTACAGCAGTGGCCTTAAAATATGGTACAACGTTGCTATCTTATATCTGGGAACACTACAGCCCCAAACGAAAGATGGCCACGTCTCACGACCGTAAGATGAGTGGCCATATATATATGGCCACTCATCTTACGGTCGTGAGACGTGGCCATCTTTCGTTTGGGGCTGTAGTGTTCCCAGATATAAGATAGCAACGTTGTACCATATTTTAAGGCCACTGCTGTACGAAAAATGGTGCTGCTGTCGCGTTAAAATCCTGGTTGTGTTGCCCTACTGCACCGAACGCGACACGTGTCCTAAATTTTTTTCCTTGTGGGAGCAGGTGCCATCTAAAAATGACATCGGCTCCCAGTAGAACCGCGTTAAATCATACTTACGGCTACGTCTCATGACCGTGATATGGGTGGCATTATGAGATTACGACGACAGGCCGGCGAAACCCTTGTGTGTCTTGAAGACACGAAGCAACCCAAGGATGACAGCTTTCTGCATCCACCTCGCAAGTGCCTTGGCACATTTTTGGCACGCGGGAATGGCTTTAAGGTTACGAACCAGTGATTTTCATGCCTCCGAGAATTCGATCACGAATATGGTTCGTTTCTCGAAGTCTTGGAGAGCAATGTCAGGCCTCGAGTGTGCAACGGAGAATGCTGTCCGAAAGTCGTAGTTCCAGAAAATATGGCCCTTCTTGTTTTGGACAATTGACTGTATCTCCCTTGGAGCGTTCGGCAGGTCGGGGTCGCGGCCAACACCGTAAAAGCGACAAATATGGTAATAAAGCACTCTTAAGGCCGCATTATGTCTGCAGATATACGTTGTTCCCGCATTGTTGGGACACCCAGATAGTATGTGTTCCAGGTTCTCAGCGTGTGCATGGCACGCTCTGTACCTATCCTTGGGAACTTCTGGACATAAAATTCTGTCACGGTATACTAAGGTGGAAATGACACCGTCCTGGCATGCGAAAATGAAACCTTCTGTACCTGAATTAAGCCCTGTATAAATTAATTAGAAAAATATTCGAACATTATTATAAAATTCAGTGAAAACCATTGAATTAATCCCTGGAACCTGTTAAAAAGTCCTAAAAATGCAATGATTTTTATAAGAGGAAAGAAAAGCTTGAAACTTCTTTTAAACCATTAAAATCAATCGTGAATTCCCTCTAATTCGAAAAGAATAACAATTTCAAATCACTGTAAATTATTTAGAAAAATATTCGAGCATTATGATAAAATTCAGTTAAAACCATTAAACTAATCTCTGGAACATGTCAAAAAGTCCTAAAAATACTACGATTTTTATGAGAGGAAAAAAAAGCTTTGAGATTTCTTTCAAACCATTAAAATCCATCGAGAATTCCCTCGAATTCCAAAAGAATAACAATTTCAAATTCAAATCTCTGTAAATTAATTAGAAAAATATTCGAACATTATTATAAAATTCAGTGAAAACCATTGAATTAATCCCTGGAACCTTTTAAAAAGTCCTAAAAATGCAATGATTTTTATAAGAGGAGAAAAAAGCTTGAAACTTCTTTCAAACCATTAAAATCAATCGTGAATTCCCTCAAATTCGAAAAGAATGACAATTTTAAATTCAAATCACCATAGATTAATAAGCAAAATATTCGAACATTATTACAAAATGCTGGAAAAATGCTGGAAAAATAATTCAGAATCATAAGAATTGAAAGAGGGAAAAACCTTTGAAATATTTGCAAATAGCTTTTTGTGAAAAAAAGAATTATATACATTACCCCTCCCCCCATCCAATAATCACACGAGGGGCGAAAGTCCAAGAATTTGTATCAAAAATGAAAATTTCAGTATTATTTGAAGCTCCTAACATTAAAAAGTTGTATCTCAACCCAAAATTAATTGATGTCAATTGGTATAAAAAAAACTCTGCTGTATCAAAGGCTTAATTATTTTTTTATTTTCTTTCCGATCTCAAAAGTCTACTTGATAGAAACGATTGGCAATCTTTTATAGAAATTTCTGTATGCATAAACACAGTTTAAACGAAAACTAGTCAAATTTTAGAATTTTATTTTTGGTTTCTTTTACAGTTCAAATAGCGACCAACTCGTCCAAACACTGTCGCGAGACTAATTTTTTTCAAAGAACAAAGAAGGTCCATGTGAAACGAGTTCGTTTCAAATTCAGTCGCCTTTCGACTTCAAGTATCGGCAGTTTCGAGTGATTTAAGAATTTTTCGGATATACTCTCGATGATGAAAAAATCTGTTGAATACTGTGCGATTCCTGATTTATTTAAATCAAATTCTTTGAAAAAGTTAAAATATTATTATAAAATTTAATGAAAAATAATGATAATTAATCCCTGTAAACTTTTAGGGGAAAAACACCCTTAAAATGTCAGGAATTTTTAGTAAAAATAAAAGTTTTCTGTGTTTGTTCTTTGAACTTCCCTCCAAAACCATGAAGATTAATCGAAAATTCCTCTGAATGCGTCAAAAATAATTCAGAATCATGAGAATGGAAAGAGGGGAAAACCTTCGAAATATTTGCAATTTGTTTTTTTGTGAAGAAGATAACTATATATATTAAGCCCCCTCCCCCCAACACATAATCACATGAGGGGCGAAAGTAAAAAACTTTGTATCAAAAAAGAAAATTTCAGTATTATTTGAAGCTCTTAGCATTAAAAAGTTATATCTCAACCGAAAATTAATTGATATAAATTGGTATAAAAAAAACTCATCTGTATCAAAGGCTTCAGGATTTTTCTATTTTCTTTCCGATCTTCCACTGTGCCTCACTTTTCTCACTGCATCCATTTACTTTTTTCACTGCGCCCCTTCACTTTTGTCACTGTTGCTCAGAAAGATCGGCACTGCGCATGCGCCACGTCATCGACCAAAAATCGGTCACTTTTTGCACCAAAAACAGGTGGAAAAACTGGCACTTTTTCGCGAATTATAGAAAAAAGTATTTATTTTGTTTTTAATTTTTCCATGAAAGTCTTATATCTATATTATAAAGAAAATTGTACATTTTTTTAGAATGCTCTTCATCTTATATATTTTATTTGCATATATGCATACAAAATTCTTTTTTACAGTAACTTAACTTAACGTCTTTAGACCGTACATTTAAATTTAGAGAAACTATTACGATAGTTCTGATCTTTCCGATATTATCGTTCAAAATTGATCGGAAGTGAGACATGAAACGATATGATTGGTAACAAATGAATGCATGAGAATTTGGTTTTAGAATATGTTTCGAAAATGTATGAGACCGATCGAAATATTTAACATTCTCGTATCGAAATGCAGCACTATACCTGCAAGTTTTGGAGTCGCTAAATGCGAATCTGGTGTCAGATTTGCTCCATCGCGTCATGTTTTAGACAACGTAGGGTGCGAATCTGACGTTCTAGAAACATTTAGTACCGCTCAAATAAAAATTTAACCTCGTACTTTAAGGTGATTATATTGAAAAAATGATGTCCGTTGCATATCTTAAGCGGGCGCGTAGTACAAACCTGTTATCGCTCAACGTAGGCGACGGAAATAATTTTTTTCTAATACGATCAGCTTAAAGTACTAGATTCGATTTTTAGTTTGAACGGTACTAGAAGTTTATATAACGTCAGATTGGCACCCTATGTTTCCTCCCTAAAACTTTTATTCAAATGAACAAATTACCCCCGTACTATTTTTTTCTTTAAACAAGTATTTTAGCACAGGCTTGTCATTTTACAAAAACTCTTTTTTAAGAACTAGAAGTTTGAGAATTCTATGGACAGTATTTCACTTTATGTGAAGCAAAAGGTACTTTCTCAATGTTGTGTTAAAAGTATAATCTTCAGAGACTACATTATAGAAGAAAAAAGTTTGTTTTTGTTTCGCGGCTGTAGGGCCCTTAAATGCCTGAGAATTTAAGTTGAGCAAATGCTCTCGAGAATATGCTCAGCATTTAAGCTCGAACAGAGCATTCATGGTACATTTAAGAGAATTTATAGCATTTATTTTTTAAATAAACATATATCATAATTGATACATATATTTTTTACTAACACACTCTACACTCTCTACAGTAAAGTAAACATATAGTTGTTTTTAATTATATATTGCTTAATGCGAAAAATATGTTTTCTATTACTTTGACTTGTTTTATTATTTGAATTTAGCGCTCTTCCTAGTTTGAAGCAAAATATTTCCCCGCGAAAGTTAAATAATGTAATTATTATTTGGGTTCTTTTTAATAATTTTAGCTATGTAAATTACAATCCGAAATAAAAACTAAAAATGTAAGCAGTAAGACATTTTTCCGTTGAAAGGTATTAAAAATAGAGCTCATTAAGGACATGTGATACTTCGTCGTGTGGTAAATCGGGCTCAGTTCCCCCGGGTTTTTGTCCACAAAAATTAAATACTTTTAAAAATGTATTTGGAGATGCTATAAAATATAACAACAGACGTCCCCGAATTCTTTTTTGAGGGATAATAGCAAAAAAAATTTATTCTGCTGAATAAAAATTTTCTCTATGTGCACTATTTGGAGGTTAACCTTAGATCTCGCGCAAGGTTACCTACAAATACCGTTAACCAAAGAAGCGCGCCAAAAAACGGCATTTATAACACCAGACGAAACCGGAGAGTTCACAAGGATGGGTTTTGGACTTAAAAATGCTCCGTTTTATTTTTTTAAAGTCATTCAAAAAGTTTTAGGACCGTTACGCAACATAGTAATGTTCTATCTTGACGATTTTTTAATTGCAGCCAAATCTTGGCTCGAGATGAAAGAAAAACTTACGTTAGTTTTCAAAGCTTTAAAAGACGCCGGTCTAACGTTAAAGCTCTCAAAATGTACATTTCTGAAAAATAAAGTACCGTATATAGGATTTACCCTATCAAAATTTGGTTTAGAACCGTCAGAGTCTAAAGTTGAATGTATTCGAATTTTTCCACGACCTATTGATGTACACGGCATACGCCGATTTTTAGGATTACTAAGAATCTTCATGAGATTTATACCAAAATTTTCTGAAATCGCGGAACCCTAATTTCGCCTTTTAAGAAAAGATGTAAAATTCTTATGGACCGACAAAGAAGAAAATGTATTTAGAGAGTTGATCAACAAAATGTGTAACAAACCTATTTTGCAAGTTTATAATGCGAATTTATCCACGGAATTGCACACTGACGCCAGTGCAAAAGGACTAGGCGCAATGCTCTTACAAAAAGGGCCTGATAATAATTTACATATGGTCTATGTGATAAGCCGACGTACCAACGAATACGAGAAAAATTATCACTCTTCAAAACTAGAATTACTCGCGATTGTATGGGCAATTAATAGATTGCGTATATTTCTTATTAATATTCCATTCACTGTTGTTACAGACTGCCAAGCCATTATTTATTTCTATTCCGGAAAATCCAAAAACTCTCAAATTATCCGTTGGCAGAACTTAATTAGCGGATACAAGTTCGAATTAGTTCATCGCGCCAGAGAAAAAATGGCTCACCTTGATGCCCTGAGTAGAGACCCCGTAAGTCCGCCTGAAAATATGGACGAAATTGAAGACTGAGGTAGCGTTTTTACTATTGTTAAACCAGATGAAGAAATACTGTTATTTCAATATGTAGATGAAAAATTACAGAAAAAACTACTAATTTGACAAAAACCCGAACGCGAACGAACGCAGCGTGAAAAAGCAGATGTGACAGGTTACGAAATTCTCAACGGGATTTTATATAAACACGAAGATAAAAAAAGATTTTACGTTGTACCTTATCGTCTACGAAAAAGCCTTGTGATACGTTTCCACGATTTTCGAAGCCATACTGGAGTCGACCGAACTTTGCCCAAAATGCGTGAATATTACTTCTTTCCACAAATGAGACGTTATGTAAAACAGCATATCTACTCGTGTTTACAGTGTCTGATGACAAAGGCAAAAACCGGACGTCAAGCAGGGGAATTGCATCCCATTCCCCCTGGAAAACGACCTTTTGCCGCCATACACGTCGACCACGAAGGACCGTTGCCGACAACTTCGCGCAAAAATCAGGACGTTTTGGTGATAACAGACAATCTAACGAGATTTGTCATCATGAAAGAAGTCAAAGATGTGAAGGCCGAAACAACGATACGAGTTCTAGAAGACGTGATACTAGACATCGGAGCACCATCGAGAATTATTTCGGACAGAGGTACCTGCTTCACGGCGGAAGAATTTTTTAAATTTTACCAAAAGCATGGAATACGTCACACATTAAACTCAAGTCGCCACCCACAAGCAAACGGTATGGTAGAGCGCACCAATAGCACATAAATGATCTATTAAATAGTGTGTATCTTAAACCAGTGGTCCAAAATTTATTTCATTTTTTTTTTCACCTACAAACAATATATATTTTTATATAATATTTAACTACTCATGAATATGATTATACAATATGATCATGAAATATGATCATGTATTTTTTATATAATATATATATATTATATATATATATTGTCTTATAAATATATACCTCTGGAAATTTTTTTACGTACGTTTATCGAGGTTGTGATGGTTCGGATCCCACCTTAAGCTGTAGGCTCCCCCACCAGGCACTTGGCTACAACCCAGTCCATGGTGGAAAACCAGTCTTTGCCTCCTGATCTAAGATTCTAATTTATATCAAATTAGGCACACTGCTTTTATCAGATCACTTGATTGTATTACAAAAATTCGTATGTGGCTGATGATATGTACCAGGACAGACCCCTGCAGAATATTCAAGAATATAATTCTAACAAAAAATGCCTTAAACATATTGGGCTGTAACCATCTTAAGCCTGAGACAAAAATGAGCTTCCTTATTTTTTTATAATAATAGTGGGTACATTCTCGGAACGTCCGTTCTGTCCTGCTTTTTTCGGAAATTTTGACATTTCAAGATAATTCCACAGTTGAACCTAAAATTTTCTAAACGTACGATTCGTTCACTCTGATTGATCGAAATTGTCGTTACACTGTTGTAACGTTCGGACATTTCGGCAAAATCATGACGGAACGGACTTTCCAAAAATTTCACATGTGGACTCACCTTCAACTAACTTCAACGTTAGTTTTGAGCATTTAAAACAAACCATCGTAGGTTCACAAGTGGAATACCCTTGAACTGATAGGGGAAGGTCCACTATGAGATTCGTGAACGTCGACTTTCGAACGCATATGCATATTTGACGTCATACGCACGTTGTTGTCAACTGTACAAGCAGTTTTCCAGTTTTGCTGTTTCACATTTTTAGTTTTCTTACTAAAGCAGTGGGTAACAACTTACGTATTATGTCAAATACGCATATACGTTCGAACGTCGGCCTTTACTTATTTCATTGTGGACTATTTATTATATTATATCAACTATTTGTCGCCACACTTCAATGTCCTGGCATACTTCTCTAGCTTCCTTTACGCTCATGCATTTTTTCATGCAAGCTCTCCTGTTTCTGTGACTTCGTATGTCTTTTCGGATTAAGGTCTCATTCACACATTCTAACCATTCCTTCCGCGGACTGCCTCTGGGCATACTGGCATTTACTTTGCCTTTATACACTTGTTTTTTGTAGTCGTTTATCTTTCATTCTTTCAAGATCTCCCAACCATCTTAACTGATTTCTTTCCCATGTGTCATCTATTGTCTCTTTTGACCCACATAATTTGAGAATTAATTTGTTTCTCACTTTGTCCATCAGCGTCTTTCCGCATGTTGTGCGCAGAGGTTTCATGCCAATCGCGTCAATTTCACTCTTGTCCTTTCCTTTACAAGTCCATTTCTCGCTACCGGGTAGCACAGTCGGTATAAATGTAGAATTATGTATGGTCATTTTAGCTTTTTTTGATATTTTTGTTGTTGCATTTTAAGAAAATGTTTTTATGTTTTTATTTCTTGTTTAGTTTCAGTTTAGTTTCACTTATCATATTCATGTTTTTATTTCTGGGAATGGATCCTGCTCTACCGATAACCTTCTTACCCTCATTAATGCGCCTATCTAACTCCCTATCTATTTTTCCGTCGCTAGTGAATAGGCTACCCAGATATATGTATTTGTCCACTTGCGAGATGGATGCAGAAAGCTGTCATCCTTGGGTCGCTTCGTGTCCTCAAAACACACAAGGGTTTCGCCGGCTCGTCGTTGTGATTTCGTCATGTCCTGTGACCACCCATCTCACGGTTGTAAAACGTGGCCATGAGTGTGATTTACGGCGGTCCTACTGAAAGCTGGTTTCATTTTTAGATGGCAGTTGCTTCCAGTGGGACCCTGCGGTGGTTGTTAACCTTATTTTGTAATTATAAATCTGAGATAAAAATGTATAAAGAATGGATAAAATGAAGTATGCATTAAGGTTGTGAAAAAATATAACGGAAAAATACTAAAAGAAGGAAATAAGTTTTAAGTAGAATAAGACGCATGATACAATATTTCAAGAATCGAACAGACGTGCAAATCAAAATTTTGTTGAAGCATTTGTTGCTTTAGGTAGTGTATTAAACGTTTCATTACAATCAAATTTATTTTTTCCAGTATTTTTTCCGTTATATTTATTTTACAACCGTAATGTAGGCTTCCTTATCGCGAATCGTAGTATATGGTTATAATTTTATGGATAAATTTTTCTCCAGCTGCAGAAATTCCTGCCATTATTAATGACTTTTTTACATCCAAGTGAAAAGGATTTTATCCTATTATTAACTTCCTTTTTATACATTTGCAACTTGAATATATATTTATATCTTATATCTTTATATGGCATTTTTATTAAACAATAATTTAGGGTTCCTATCTATGAACTGCATTATATGGTTTTCGTAATATTATTGACATAATATTAATATTACTTATTTGATTACCTACGTACACGGTACACGAGTTTGTTTTTGTTGCTCTTTTCATTAGGTATGAGAAATCGTACAAGACCTTCATAATGACTGGATACCTGTTATCTGCTCACGTTCGTTTAATGGGCGAATGAAATCATCCAGCCCGCGACACGACGGGGCAGTAGCCTATTGGGCTAGAAAGTTTCAGCCCAAAATAGCCGACTATGTATACAGTTCATCGTATGAATATGTGAATGATTGAGACTTTTTATTTTTTTCCATTTAATATTTAAAGGCAAAACTAATAAACAGGGTATCTTTCAGAAAGGAGGAGGGTCAATAAGGCCGGTTTTTGGGCCATCTACTAATTGGTATCGAAAGTAGTTTATTTTATTCATATAACTACGTCTCATAACCCCTTGAAAGGATTTTTCCTAAAAATGATTTGATTTCAGGAAATAGGCATTTTTAAGTTCGTATTTTACATGGGTTTTCGCACTTTCGTTCAAATCATGCTGGCTTCATATTGTCAGTATTGCTCGCGCAAGATCGTACTTTGCTAAAAACTGCGCACATATATGCGTTACAACATATGTTAAAGCCATCATTTTTCTCGAGGTACTTAACCTTCCAAATAAGGCTTATTTTGATACTCTATTAAGTCTGTGACCATGAAAAGAGTACAAATGTTCTGCTTTATCATGTTTATTAATAATAATTTCTATAAAATGATCGAAACAAACTTGGAGATGCGTGTTTCTAAGAAATGGTATATTAGATTAGGATTGATCAGAACTTATGGTCAATTAGAGGTTACGTACTGTGCAAAAGTTTTGTTCGTCAGAATCGGTTTGTTCATCTGAAGATGAAGTTCTTTCTCCATCATCTTCCGACCAACACGATGCATCATTTAAATGACTTTCAAATTCACGTGAAGGTCTGCGAGTGTTTTGTTGATATCTAGAGTAACCAAGATACCACAGAACACTGGCAATGTGAGCACCATTAGTTTGGTTTCAAAATTGCAAAGATCCTTGTTCTAGAGTAACAAGATGGAAATTAAAATTAGCCGAATATGGCTTTCAGGTTGCCTATAAAGCAGGTAAAATGAACTTAAATGCAGACGCGTTATAAAGAAACCCGACAGATGTTAATGAAGAACTAGAAGAAGAATATATCAAAATAAAAGAAGAAGATACTAAAATAATGAAAGTTAATCAAGAAACATACTCTACGCTTGAAGAAGAGGATATTAAAATAAAAGAAGATACTAAAATAAAAGAAGCAGATACTGAAATAATGAAAGTTAATCAAGAAACATACTCTACGCTTAAAGAAGAAGTTATTAAAATAAAAGAAGTTACTAAAATAAAAGAAGAAAATACTAAAATAATGAAAGTTAATCAACAAACATACTCTACGCTTGAAGAAGAAGATATTAAAATAAAAGAAGATACTAAAATAAATCAAGAAGATACTGAAATAATGAAAGTGATTCAAGAAACATGCTCTACGCGCTCAAAATCAAATTCAAAATCGAGTACTAACAAAGACTCGCAATCAAATTCTAAATCATGTACCAACACAAGTTCAAAATCGAATGTTAATTCACGCTTAAACTCACAGCCGAGTTTCAATCCAACTTCAAATTAAAATCCTAGCATGAAAATAAATAAAGAAAACGATATGCTCACTAAAGAATTATTTAATCAAGTCAAAGAAAGAATTGATGTATTACTAAATCAAATTAATTTCTCAAACCTAAATGAAATAAAAGAATCAAAATGCCACGCAATGGTAACAAGACGAAAATCAAGACATCAAAATGAAGAAATTAAAAATCCAGTTAATATACAAGAAGATATTCAAGAAACCTTTAAAGAAGATAATAGCGAAGATAATTATGAAAAGGACTCTCAAGAAGAAATCATTATTAAGAAAAGACGAGGTAGACCACGCAAGGCTACACTCAAAACAAAAAATTTTATCCCTACTCTTGCAGCAAAAAAGAGAGGAAAACCAAGAAAAGAAATTATTACAGAATCAAGAAAGGACAATAAAGTAAAAACGGACGTTAATCCCGATTATATATCAGACAACTCAGATTCTGATCCAGATTATTATGAAAATATAAAAAAGAAAAAGAAATCCTGTAAGAAAAAGAAGAAATTGAACATTCAAGAAGAAGAAGATAGCAACGCAGAAAATCCGAATTATTTTTCCAGTTCCAGTGAATCAAGCGAGAATGAAAACTTAAGCGATTTCCAAGACACTTTTTTAGATTTTATTGAAGATAACCATGAAAATTTTAATAATAACAATTTAGATGAACATTTGATCAATTTGGATGAAATAAATCCACATTTTAATCAAGATTTACCAGAAACGAATAACAAGAAAGAAACTCACGACGGAGATTCAGCACAAAATCGTCCACCTTCAGAGCCACCGCCGGATAAACCAGCCATCGGAACGTCAACTAAGCATCCAAATATAATAGACTGCCGCGATAAAATTACAATGAGAAAAGATAAATACGCATACTTTACTACAACGAATGGAGAACCCCGAGATAATGGATCAGAATTATTACACTGGTTTACAAAAAAAAAAATGTGAGGACTATTTGACAAGACCACTTTATCCTAATGTATTTTGACGCGATGAATACGAATCCGAGGTCTATTCATCTCTATCACGTCAGGTTCAAGGTCATTTCAAGGTCAAATACAGAAAAAGCCGTGCAATAAACTTCAAAAACCTTCTACATAACGTTAAAACACTTTATCCTCTCAATTTGGCTGAAAATTCAAAAACTGAAATTGGAAAATCTGATTTTTATCTCAGAGTGCTTTTTGCTCCTTGTTCTGGCTCCATCCTAGAAGTTGGCCGGGAATTAAGCAGATGGGAACGTATGAACTCTTATATAATACAACGCTGCTGAAGACTGGTGACCTCCTCAGCATAAAAGAAAAGAATCGTTTCCAATCGATTCGTTTCAAGGTCAGGGGAATAGGAGAGTTTTCACTGTACTGAAACTTTCGTGAGTACGGATGGTTCGGACCGTTCCTTGCGTCATGTCGCTCAACGAGTTGCGCCTGTGTGCGTCGCGTATGCGTGAGAATGGATGTACACGAGGTAAAAGATAATGCAAAAAACTTTTTAAATTGTCTGTTCACTAGTTCATCTCTATTCTGTATATCGATATCTATGAACATATCTGCCCAAAATGGGCCGCGGAGGCGCCACTGTACTGATAGTCATGCTCCCTCTGGACGTGTTTACTCTCAGTTTCTCTCTGTCAATAGCAACAGATTCTCGATTCATTTTTCAAAAATTTCCGATATCTTGAATAGTTTTGAAAAATATACGTATCTAGTGTACAAAATGAAAATTCAGAGATTCAATGAATGTTCAAATTTTAAAAACTCTTTAAGATATCGAAAAGTCTTGCAGTGTTTATTGAGAATATGTTACTGCAGAATTCTTATTAAAATGTTGTGTAAATCGGTTTGATAGATTAGGCTGGAGAGGTGAGCACACGTTAAAATAATTTTGTTTACAAATCTTCAACATTAATGCATGTCTTATTCAAGAGAATAAAATATACTTCTATAAAATCTGGTAGAAAATTAAGTATCGATTAAGTTCAGTGAACCTAGCCACTTTTTCCATTTTTAATTGGATAATATGGTAACGTTTACTTGAATTCAAGAATAAATCAATTTTATTAATGAAATTAATTTTTAACGATAATTATTCAATCAGTTTAATTTTTCATATTTATTAAATTAATAATTTAAATTAATTTAATTGAGCCTACCTATTTTATGTTTTTATTCCCACCAAAAGCATCAGCGATGCAAAAAAATCTGCCAAGTGCAACTGTTTGAATTTGTAAAATCAATGTTGGCCAAGTAATTTGGGTATGGGAGTTCTATGGTATAATAGAATCCCGTCAATTTATATAATGTCTAATGTGGCTTTTTAAAATTTATTAAAAATTTCTGAAGGGCACTTTATATATTTCTTTATGGATATTTTTTCAAATAACTTAGCCAACTTTAATTTCACGAATTCATATAGTTGTACTACAGGGCAGATTTTTTCCATCGCAGATGTTTATGGTGATATTTTAATTAGATTAGGACTTTTGGCCGCATTTTGAGGATTCTGCCCCACTGTGGATCCAAGAAAAAAAAGGTCGTGTGGAAGTCGTTTAAAACGACAAATTCACGATTTTAAAGGGCTTCTAAAAGTACAATTTTTCATATAATCACACAATAATGACATGTTGCTTCGATTCAAACTAATGAAATTTTAGGTTCGACATGTACAACTTTTGTAAAAAGAAAGTGTAATTAACTATATTAAACAAACATGTTTTTTTACATTTGCAAATAAACTGTAATTTGCACAATTTTTTTTATTTCTGTTACGTCACGGAGTTAATCGTGACGGTGAAAGGGTTGAGAATTAATTCATGTCTCTTTATAATTTAAAATAATATCCAAGTCCCTCGAGCGGCTAAGAGACTAGGATTCTCTCTTGACAATTTTCGAAAAAATGACTTGCTGTACAGAAAAACAGCTTTTGATTGTTCTGGTATTTCTTTAATCGATGTTTTCTCTAAATGTATCTACTTTATCAAAAAATGATATAAGAATGAAAATATGCATCTTTCGAAGTAGACCAACTTTTGTTTGAAACTTTTTCCTGCAAAATCAATATCAAGAAATTTTACCTGAATTTCCCGGCAACTTTGCAGGTGCCTTAAAGCACTTTTCAATACAGATAAGTGCCCTAAAATTCACAGGTGCTCTTTATATGTCATCTTCTACATGTATACAAATTTTCAACCTTTTCCGAGTCACTGCGATTAACCATGAAAATTCGCATTTTTGCCAGGTCGCCACCGCTCACCTCTTCCACTCTGACTTTTAAGGCACACATTTTTACGTTTGTCAGAGTAAGTAGAACCTGCCAGGTGAAAATTTTTTCTCTTTCCGATAATTACATTATTTATGTCATGGGCTCTTGGTCTATTTGGGAAAGTGACATAATTTGGAAGGCATAAGTTAAAGGTCCGGATGGAAGTGTAATGTCCACCGTATGTTAATTTCGTTTCTTATTATTTTTTTATAATAATTTTGTTTACCTACATGGTTTTTTTATTAATATAATCAATTATTATTTTTAAAAATCCTCAAGGAAGATCACAAATATTTATAATAATGGTCGTGTGGGGAGTAGGGGGTATTTTTGACTCGACTGTTAAATGATAAATGATTGTTTGATATTGGAAAATAATTCTGTTTTTTAAATTTTTCCACCACACTATAATTTCTAAACTTTTTTACATTTTCAAAGAGATAAGAAAAATTAAATTATAGGAAAAACTTTTTCTGAAGAATTAGAAAAAAAATAGAAGCTTTTTAATAATTTTGAAAGATTTTCAGAATAAATTTTTCAAAATATTTGTGGGAAAATTTTTAATGGTTTAGGTTTAATTTTAAAATACTAATTGTAAGTTTTGAAGATTTCAAAACGTGTGGGAAAAAATATGGAAGACTTTGAGACAATTTTTTCAATTTTTCAGGATTTAACAAAAATATTAGGTAAACTCAATTTATCCGGGCGTCAAGTGAAGGAAACAAATATTCTTAAGATTCACAATAAAATTTCAAATGATTTTTTTAATGAATTCTAAGAGCAAATCGAAAAAAGATTACAACAATTTTTTAATTATTTCCTAACATTTTGAAAAAGAGTGTAAAAGATTGTAAAGCAAAATTTTGCCATAATGAATAATTTTAGAAGAAACTTGAGTAAATTTAAGATATACGTAGAAGTTTTTAAACGATTCAAAAATAATAAAAACTTATAAGATATTTTAGGAATTTTGTAAGGTTTGAAAAAATTAAAAAAATTCCTTAGGTTCCTAGGAAAAATTAAAATGATTTCTCATTTAAAAAAATTATTTTCACAGTATATTTTAAAATATTTGACGAAAAATTTGTTTAATTTGAAAATATTAAAGGGTTTAAAAATTGTTAAAGGAATAAAAAAGAATTTTCTTTAGATCTCTTAACCTTCCGTTACTCGCACCTCCAGCTCGACATGGTTGATCGCGCGTATGTGACCAAGCGTGATGACATATCCCATATCCCCAACGAAGATGAAGACTTACCGTTCCTTCTGAAATATTGCAGCCGAAGCAACAACATATATTTTAGGTCTTTTACTCGGAAAACCCCAAGGATTCGGAAGAAGAATGTTAACAGATCACGATAAAGATCGCACAAAAAAGTTACTTTCAAGAATTATTATATTGTACGCTTTTTATTCTACAACGTTCATATTCATGAAATAAACCGGCAGTAATATGGCGGACACCATGCCCCATGGTATGGTATACGCTGATCGAAATGCGAGACAAACGAATTAATTAAATATCAAATAATGACGTTAAAAACGGATTTAAGTAATGACATATGTAACCTGATAATGTGAGCTTCTCACCAAAAAATACATACATCAAAATCACATCTCAATTATAATTTAAAGGAAATTTCATTCAAAGCCTGACACCATACCCCACTCTCCGTTAATAATTAAATACTTTTCAATAGTAAAATCCTAATATTCTTTTACAGAAGTTTGTTTAGGCGAAAACTAAGAAAAGTCAAGGATCTTTTAACGGGATTTTGTAGCAACTGTGTCAAAGAAAATCAGAATTTATTTTTAGATATCATCTTTTCTGAGATGTTAGGATTAAAAAAATATTAATTTTACTTTGTGTTATATATGGCACACTGGATACGTTAAAGGGTTAAATATTAAGAGTTACATACTTGTAGGGCTCGTGTAAACGAAAGTGTAATGACCAAACATGTGGGGCGTTTGAAAACTCTTAGAGGTGTCTTTCATCTCAACCGCCTATGGCTGAATTTATATTTAGAAATGTGCACTCAGAGTTCATAACACTTTTAAAACTATTGTGGTTTAAGTTTCGAAAATTTTCACGGGTAGATTTTCATTTAAATAAAAAAAAATGTTGTTTAACTTCAAGAACTATTTATTCGAAAAAGTTATTGTATCGAATTCAAATGATCTAATTCAAAATAAAAATATCTTATCAGAAAGCTCATGAAGTTTCCTGAAATTTCTTTTTTTTTCTGAGGAAAGGAAGTTATTTAAATACCACAAACAAAATTTGGACAGTTTACAAAAAAAGATTGTAGTCTCCTCAGGATAAAGCTGGACATAATGGAAAATTCAGAGAATGTTGCCATCTCATTCTCTACTGCCTCCAGTATTTCTTGACTTATCCATTGCTTTCTAGCCATCCTTTTCTGAAATCCTATAACTTGTTCAGCAATTATTACTAATCCTGTCCTCATACCTAACCAGTATCCATGTATCATTTATGCTACTCTCCTCATTTTACCTACGTTCAATTTCTTCCTCAGTCTTTATTTGGATACTTTCCAGAACATCCGCGTTTTTCAATTTACATATCTACATTCCATTTTCTCATTCTTGTTTTCTTTACAATTTTTAAAATTTAAGATGGCATTTTAGGATAACTGGATTGTGATCGCTATTCATATTTGCCTCCGGGGAGCTTTTGCAGTTTTTAACTTGATATTTAGGTTTTCATAACCCCCGGCGGAAGCAATTATAGTTTCGATTAGGGTTCTGTCCGTCGTACCTTCTCCTCCCCGATAGGATAGGATTTTAAATATTATGTTAAATAGGCTATAAACCCGTTTTTTGTAGGCGCATGTCATCTACTTTGACTAATTTTTAAACCCGTGCTTCACCAGAATATAACCTATTTGATACCTTGCTACGTCTTTTGGCTGGGTCTACGTATAGATTCGTCTTTTGTAGTTTTTAAGTAGGCGTGTCGGAAATAACTAGCCTTTTTTTCGTATTGAATTATATTAATCTTTCCCCTCGACTATTGTGTTCTAGTCCCCTGCTAGTATTAAGTGTTCATTATATATATATATATATATAGTTAAAAGTTTGTCATAAGGACAACCGCAGGATTTCGCCGGGAGCAGGTGCTAATCTATAGGTGTAAGGTATAGATATTTTAGATTGATCTAGAATTCTCGTGTTATTTATTTAAATGACACGTTCGTTCCGCCACACTGCCACTTGGGCCAATTAGTATCCAAGGTCTTTGTTTCAGCCGTAATTTATTTTACTCACTTTCTTCTTATAAACTATTTGTCGCCAAATTTTTCTGTCCTGGCATACTACTCTAGCTTCCTTCACGTCCATGCATTTTTTTCATGCAAGCTCTCGTGTTTCTATGACTTCTTATGTCTCTTCGGAGTAATGCTTCATTCACAGATTCTAACCATTCTTTCGGCGTTTTACCTCTGGGCATTCTGCCATTTACTTTACCTTTATACATCTGTTTGGTCAGTCGTTCATCTTTCATTCTTTAAAGATGTCCGAACCACCTTAACTGATTTCTTTCCCATATATCAACTAGTGTCTCTCCTGTACCACATTCTTCGAAGATTATCTCGTTTCGGACTTTGCCAATCGCGTTAATCTTACTCTTGTCCTTTTCTTGACATGCCCATGTCTTGCTACCGTATAGTACAGTCGGTACAAATATAGAATTATGTATGGTCATTTTTTATTTTTTTTCTTTATTTCTGAGAATGGACCCTGTTCTACCGATAACCTTCTTACCCTCATTTATGCGGCTGTCTAACTCCCCATCTATTTTTCCGTCGCTAGTGAATAGGCTATTTAGATATACGTATTTGTCAACTTGCTCTAATCTCTCATCATTCAGGATAATGTTGCACATTGCTTTCTCACTTTTTCCTTCAAACACCATTACCTTTGTTTTATTTACGTTAATTTTGAGGCACATGTTCTTCAACATTGTTGTGGCAGAATCAATCGAGGACTTGCAAAGAATGTTGAATAAACTTAATGCAAGCATGTAAGCTTGCATTAAGTTTATTCAACATTCTTTGCAAGTCCTTGATTGATTCTGCCATAACAATCTTGTGATCTGCGAAAACCAACCTACCCACCTTCAGTATTTCGAGATCTACGCCTTCTTCGTCGAAGAGGGCCATTCTTAGACACTCATCCATAAGTATTATAAATAGCCATGCGGACATAACGCATGCTTGTTTCACGCCTTGCATAATATCGAACCAGTCACTCAGTTTCCCATTAACCCTTACACTCGCTTTACTGCCAGCATATATTGTTTGTATTGCTTGTAGTAGCCATCCTTTGACTCCATACTCTCTAAGGACTTTCCAAAGTTTACTTCTACAGTACAGTCTCCATCATTTCAAGACGCCATTATTTCAAGACCCCAACATTTCAAGCCCCCGTATACGGTTATTTCAAATTGCGCAGTTCCGTCAACTCCCAACACGGTCCCTGTACACTCTCCTCCGCGTCTGTGACTGACCAATGAAAAACGAGGCCCGTAGAGCCGGAAACCTTGAATTGAGTATTGTTTCACGACGTCATGAGAATACGTCGCACGACGTTTTCGTGAAAATATTATAAACGCAAAAGTCATAAATGTACAAATAGAAATATTTCTCAAGTGTAGAATCTATTTTCTCAGCCATGTTCCATTCTTTTTTCGATTCAGGTCCTTTCAGTTTCATGAAATAAACTAAAATATCCTAAATGTCAAGTGAGTGGTACTCTAACCTCAAATTTCGGACAGTTGCTTGTATTTCGTGAAACTGAAAGGTCTTCAACCGATAAAATGATGAAGAAACGGAATTGCGCAAATGCATTCTACACTTGAAAAGATTGCTATGCAGACCTTTATAACTGACCTTTACTGAGAAATATTACTATTTGTACATTTATGACTTTTTCGTTCAGAATATTTTCTCGAAAAAGTTGTCTGCATTCCCATAAAGGCATGTCAAAATACTCAATTCAAGGCTTCCCGATCTTCGGGACTCCTTTTTTTTAATTGGTCACCACTGATGCGGGCGTGGCCGTACAGCCCGTACAGGGACCGTGGTGGGAGATTACAAAACTGCGCAAATTAGAATAAGCGTATAGGGGGTCTAGAATAAGGGAACTGTAGAATAAGCGAACTGTAGAATAAAAGAAAGTTGATTGTATATATTTTTCCCACTCTGACACCCCATACGGCATCTAGGCTTATAATATCTTTGGTTTCAGGTTTGAATGGTTTGAAAGTGGCCCATGTGTTGAAAACGGCCATGCGGCGGCGCATGGCGGTTAAATGGCTTTCGTCATGTAGAGTCTTTACAAACTCTTCAAAATGTAACAATAAAACGGTTTCTTTATGTAATTATTGTGAAAATTTCCCGGTGGAGTTTTCTACTAATGTTTTTATGTTTGTTTATCGCATTAATTATGCCGATGTGGATCGCTACGGGGTGCAAATCAGGTTACAAAAGTAAACTCAGAGAAGCCGAATATGAAAGAATTAATTTTTTAGTCGTTCCGAAAGACCCAGCTATTAAAGCTTTATGGCAAAAAGCTTTAATTCGGAAAAGTTTTACCGTGAAAGCTGGCCGGTTCGTTTGCAGTAAACATTCTTTAAAGGGAGACAATCTCCACGAGAAAATCCTAAAAGGACCCGATAGCACTTTTTTGGGAAAGGTAAGTAATGATATACCTACTTTAAAATCGAAATCAAAATTTAAAGATAAAACAAAAGTAAATTCTTTTTTATTCAATAAAGTGTATTATTAGGTATTTTTACTTTCTACTCGTTTAAAAAAAATTCGGTTTGTTTTCCCGTCAGCAATTGTAACAAAAAACACAATTTATTCATATTTTTCGTACTTTTCAGAATAAGCATTTGTACCAAGTTAATATAATGAATGGTCTATTGATGCAGATTACAAAAAAAGTGACATTAATTCAAGATTTTGGTCGCATAAATTGTTAATGAAGAAAATGTGACGTTATTATCACACACTTTGTAGCCTTATATTGTAATCTTTAAGTTAACGTCACCTTTTTTTGTTATCCTACTTAAATAGAACATTAACTTGGTTAACTTGGTATATATTTTTTATTGTGAAAATTACGAAAAATATGAATAAATTGTGTTTGTTATTGCACTTGCTAAGGGGAAAACAAACCGAATTTTTTTGAAACGAGTACCCAGGAAAAAAGAACCGATAGAAAGCGAGTCAATTTGAATTGCGTATCTGTCATTTGCAGACTGAAAGAATGAAAATCCAATCGGTTGGCCACATTTTTAATCTGTCACCTGTGCGCGGTGCTTTAAATCTGCTATTCCGTATTCGTCAAAATTCCGAGTGAATAGAGTCGAATGAGACAGACTAGCCTGAAATAATTCCAATGGGCATTCTACGATTCATTAATGTGCGCATGAATGGGTGGAAATTCAGTATGAAATGGTGGTCTTAAGAGATCACATCCAATGGTAAAAATACGATTCACACATAGCAACTTTAAATGAGCGTGAATCTGCCAAGTATCGTTTCCTTCAAGCTATGTTCAACTGAGTGGAATATGCAGATCACAATTTTAAAGAATCAATTGTTTCGAATGAGAAGTATGAAGCAATAAATTTTAATTGGAAAATGCAGATTAAACAAATAGAAGGTTCTCAGTGGGTTCACTACAAACCTATTTCATCACTCACTGACGATTCACCCATAGAATTTGTCGTTCCCGGCAACGGAGATGAGTACATTGATTTACCACATACTATGCTGAATCTCAAGATACCATTACATGCACCACAAAAAACAAAGGAAAATGCAGCTTGTATTGCTCAAATAGCTTCTGTTAATAATATATTACACTCAATGTTTAATCAGGTGGATGTTAACTTCAATCAGAAATTAGTATCACCACCACATAATGCTTACAGAGCATACATTGAAACATTACTTAACTATGGACCAGCTGCGAAATCAATTCATCTTACAGCGTCTTTGTGGGTAAATGATAGCCCCGGGCAGATGAAAGGTATTGCTGATGAAAATAAGGGGCTTAAGCTCCGTCGCTCATATTTTGGTGCTGGAAAAAAAATTGACTTGATTGGTCATATACACTCTGATGTTTTTAATCAGGATAAATTTCTGTTGAACGGCGAAGAGCTTCGTCTTCGTCTAGTACGTTCTAAAGATGCTTTCTGTCTCATGGATCCCATTACTGGAGTAGACGTGAAAGCGCTAACCATTCATGCTGGTATACAGAGCGAGACTCTTGATAACGTCGTACTTGGACAACTACCAAAAATAATAATTATTGGATTTACCGACAATGCTGCATACAACGGAAACGCCCTGAAAACCCCGTTTAATTTTCGAAATTATAAAATAAATCACTTTTCGCTATACGTGGACGGCATGCAGATCCCATCGAAACCTCTTTAACCAGATTTTATAAAAAATAATCTCTACGTTGAGGCATACCACTCGTTGTTCACAGTGTGCGGTATTCATTTCCTTCATGAAGGAAACAATATAGATCGTGATGATTATGCACAAGGATTCTGCCTTTTCGCATTTGATCTCACACCAGATTTACCAGCACACTGCTACTCACATTGGAATCTTTCAGAGCATGAGTCTTTAAGAATTGAGGTTCGTCTCGTGGAAGCACTTGCACACACTATCAATTGTCTAGTTTATGCCGAGTACGACAATGTCTTGGAAATTGACGGTGCAAGGAAAGTTATTGCAGACTATAGCAATTGATTTAACACAACAAAGATTCGACCATTTCGACCATGTATGAATTATAGTTTTGTAACAAAAGACGTGTCTCGAAACCGGTTTGAGCATGTCAATATATGAAACTACAAGCCCCCGTATGCACAGCTGCCAACGGTCTCCATTTATACAAAAGGCGCACGCCTGAGCTCGTTTAGACACGTCGGAACATGAAAAATGCGCACCCTCAAACAAACACCTGCCAACGGATTTTTCGTGTGGAAAGGGAAAGCTGGTATATCTACAACCTATATAAGCCGAAAGTCCTCAGTCGTAACCCACTACTGGTAAAGAACACTTTCAACGTCTTACATAGTTCTACCCATATAGTTTGTTGTCGCAGTCCTCGTAATCGTTGTTAAATCTGCAATATGGTTGACTATGTAATCGAAATTGAAGGCTTTCGGGATCTTGATGACAATTTTCTACCAAAGGAGGTAGCTATTGTCACACTGGATCACAAGTTTGTCGCTCACTGGATAGCCACCACCTTATCCCTTCTGCGAACTTTCAACCTGTGTAAAAGAACAAAACTATTGGCTCTCAAGATTTTATCATGGGATCAAGAGGTTCGAAGGAGACATTTCCATGAAGTTTCTCTACTCTAATCTCCGAGATGTAGCTAAATCTGCAGCAACAATCTACCAGCAGCCTGGGTCGGAGCAGTGTTGCAGAATGAACGTGTTATTTAAATAAGTAACACGAGAATTCTAGATCAATCTGAAATATCTATATCTTAAACCTATATACCTATCTACCCTATACCTATATACCCATCCACACATCACTACTTTCCCACCGAGCATTTCACGCCTACCCCGAAAGGGAAACGGCTTAATGATATAATTATAATAATAATAATAATAATAAAGAGATTTCAAGAAAATGCAAGCGACTTCAAACATTTCAGGACATTTCCTCGGGCATTTCAGATATTTCACGAGATTTTAGGAGATTTTATTAACAATGTAATTATTACATCTGACTTCAAGATTAGCCAACCCTTCGTGTATTTCCAAAAGTTTTTAAGGAATTGCAAAGCATTTCACGGGATTTCAAAGATTTAAAAAATTTTTATAATAATACAAAATCGTCCAAAAGACTTGAAGGGAGTTCAAAGGATTTCAAAACATTTCGAAGATCTCAAGGGATTTTATGATATTTCGAACCAAACAAAAATATTTCAAAATATTTCACGTAATTTCAACGCAGTTCACAAAATTTCAAGTATTTCAAGGGATTTCGAAGAATTTCATACGTTTTCCAAAAAATTCAAGAGATTTAAAAATATTGTAAGGAGTTTCAAAAGATTTCAAAAATCTTAAGGGACATCATTAAATTTCACTAGATATCAAAAAATTTCAACAGATCTTAAACGAATTCAGGTAACTTTAAAACATTTAACGAGATTATTCAAAGGGAAATTTTTTATTAATTATTATTTAAAAGGAAAAGATTTCTAAGAATTTCAAACGATTTTACAGGATTTCATAGATCAGTGTACATCAGATTTCAAGAAACCCCTTCGATAAATGACCAAAAAGTTCTGAACGTTCATATGAACTATGAGAAAAAGCCAAATTTTTAATTGGGGGGGGCTGTGATTAACCACCCCTAAAGCGATTTCCGTAGATGAGACAGTAAAGTCGACTACAAAGTTAATAAAGTTAACATATATATTCAACAAAGTAATACGTCTAACAGTTAGGAATCAACACCAGACGAAATTGGGTGATGTTCAGAAACCTCGCTCCAACCCCTAAAACCCACCCCTATTGATAAACGTTTTTCGAATTGGGAAAATCGAAAAAAACAGCCAGAACTTAATACAATCTTAGGTATTTAATAACGTGAAAAATTGTCCTTTTTGCTCCCCCGAATAATGCTGGTGGCAAAACATCTCGATCGAATATCGAAAACCCACCCCTAATTAATAAGTACCGAAAACTTAAGAAAATGTCCAATTCAGTACGAAGTTAATACATTTATGGTTATTTTACAGCCTATAAAATTTATTAAAATCATCCCCCGACTAATGGCAGTGGTCAAACATCTCGCTTGTATCCCAAAAACCCACCCCCAGTGAAACCCGATTTTTTCAAATTCGGAAAATTGACAAAAACAGCCAGAAGTTGATCCAATCTTAGGTATTTATCATCTTGAAAAATTGTACTTTTTGCTCCCCCGCATAATGCTGGTGGCAAAAAATCTCGCTCGAATATCGAAAACCCACCCCTAATTAGTAAGTTCCAAAAACTCAAAAAAAAAACAACGACCCGTTCAGTGGGAAGTTAATATTTTTATGGTTATTTTATTGGCTAATAAATTCATAAAAATCATCCCCCGAAAAAACCTGTCACTGAAGATTCAAATATTTTCGAAAAATAATTTGAAGAATCAAAGTAACTGGCAAGGCGCATTTGTACTCCTTGACGGTCTTGTACGCCGTATATCCTCCAAAGTATGCTACAGACATTCCTTCGAAAGTTCCACATATTTTGTTGAAAGGCGAGGATTCTTGTACTTCCGCTTTCGATGATTTCTGTTCTTCTGCATTCTTAACCGGTTCAACTTCTTCGTCATCGTGCTCTTCGTCATCGTCCTCTTTGTCAACTCCATCGTCATTCAACACTTCTGCAAGTTTATCTTTCTCAGGAATATCATCCTCATCGAGTTGACCGGTTTCCATGAATGTCATCGTTCTCACTGTGTTCTTCTCTTCTGGTGCGTCGAAATTTTGCAGTTGCTGATCCATCTCATCACTTGTAATCGCTGGCAGGTAAGAGCCATCGTCGGGAGCAACGTTTCCTCTTCCTATAGATTTAAGATTCTTAACAGCAACCATGTGACGCATCGTTAGACGTACCATTCGAGCAGAAGGGTTCGGATTATATCCTCCGCGTCCTCGGATTCTTGAAAAAAGAGTTTCCACTGAATCTGTGTTGCAAAATGTAGTCAACAGCTAGAAGGAGGTGTACTTTGCAACCATGTCACGATAAAGACTCAACAGCCCTCGAACAGTTGCTACGATGCCCTTAAAGGAAGGTATCCTGGTCAGCTTTCCCGTTTTTTTATCTTTGACGTGGATTGTAGGTGCCCAGACTAAAAAGTCTTCCAAGACTTGAATGCATCCAGGATTTTTTCCAGAAAAAAGGCCGCTTATTCGGATGAGAGTCGAAGATGTTGCTGCTGTTGCAAACGTCGGATACAGTGTTGATTTTCCCAAGAAACCAAATCGTCTTGTCTGCTGTTTCTGATGTGCTTCCATAGCACATTTCAGTTTGTGACTTACAATTTGGAAAGCTAATCTGGCATTCTGCCTTTGAAAATTATTAGGTTTTTTTTTTGAAAATTATTAGGTGTTCCGAACCTATATGACCCAGAGTATTAGACAGTTTGTTGTTTTGGTCTGCGTTGCAAGTCGTAACGACGTCTTTAAAAGCAACTTATTTGCCATCGACCATCAAGATCCCATAGCTTTGCCACGCACTCACAATGTTTTTCAGTTCGTGTACAAAATCATGTACAGCCAGAACTGTTTTATCACCATGTTTGAAAAATGGATTTTCTTCGGTAACTCCTAGTTTCTTATACGCTCCAATGTTAGGACCCCCTTGATCGCAAACAAACATCTTCACATCAGCACCGCATTCCTCTCCTTTATCAATGCTTTGTTTGATCAGTGTTGCTAGGTTCTCTGACTTCAGACTTCTGTGGGCTAGAACATACAAAATATCACAGCGCCATCGATTAAATGGATCTAAGCCATTGAGAATTAATGCAAATAATTTATTTGCGAGTTTTTGGGTCCTACCTAGGTGACCGAGATCTTCGAATCCTTCGATGATATCCATTTTTGAATCGTATTCCAAACGTCTCATTATGTCCATTTCATCCATTTTACCTATACATTTTCTTGCACATTCAGGCAACTCTTTTAACTGAATTTTCAGCCTATCCGTGATAGGTTCAAGGAATCCGGGATAGACCTCTGTTTTAGCTATGCTCTTTTCAATAGTTCTAGGATGTGGTAGCATTAATCCTGCTAGCCTCATCCTCTCATAGCTAGCTGCTGAGTGAAAATGCCACTGAGTTGCCAAATCCATCTCTTCCTTTGTATATTGCGCTTGCCTATAGCTGTCAGGCCTAAGCTGCATCTTTATCATTGTCCTACGGATCTCTTTTGAAGAGTTCGGGGACGTCCGTTAGCATGTTCGCTATCATTCCCCAAATTTTTAAGGCAAAATCTTTATTATTGTAGGGGAAAAAGCCAGGGGAACCTAACACTGCTAAAATCGATAATTTTCTAAGTATCACATGCCCTTAAAATCCTGTGAATTCTACTTGAAATCCCTTGAGATGTTTAAAACCCCGTAAATCCTTAGAAGTATCTTAAAAGTCGTTAACAAATTTTGAAATCCGGTGAAGTTCTTTAAAATCACAAACAATGCTTTGAAACTCCCTTTAAAATCTTCCAAATTTTGAATAACCCTTCAAATTTAATAAAAATCTTTGAAATTCCTACTTGTCCATTTCAAAGAAAACTGCTTAACGTGAGCTTTGAAAACTGCAGGGAAGTGGCTAAAACTCTAGCTTTGTACGAGTCACTCTATCTAAGCAGAAGCGAACATAATAATCAAGTTCAGCTGGAGTATGGGCCATGA
The DNA here is from genome assembly GCA_011634705.1 of Andricus grossulariae. Taxonomy (NCBI): domain Eukaryota; kingdom Metazoa; phylum Arthropoda; class Insecta; order Hymenoptera; family Cynipidae; genus Andricus; species Andricus grossulariae. Next base: position 150,704,236 of record JAABKJ010075445.1, on the reverse strand, counting down.
CAAGGAAGATGGATAAATCCACGTTCCAATTTATTACTGTGTCAGTGTGCGCGACATCAGATACGAGAGGTGACACTTTTGAGATTATTTGTCGAGATTTTTTCCCTTCAATTCTTTTGTAATTCTTTTTTTTCGTAAATAGATTAAGGTGTTAAAATTTGGGGAATGATAACGAACATGCTAACGGACGTCCCCGAACTCCTCTGTCGTGGAATAATTTAAAAAATTTAATTTTGCTGAATTTGATTAATATTTGTGTATTTTGAGGTACAACAGAGACTGACATTATCGGAGTGGCAGAGATTTCCAAAACGAATCCTAACCTCCAAATAGCGCACATAGAGAACATTTTTATTTAGCAGAATAAAATTTTTTGCTGTTATCCCTCAAAAAAGAGTTCGGGGACGTCTGTTGTTCTATTTTATAGCATCTCGAAATACAGTTTTAAAATTTTTTAATTTTTGTGGACAAAAACCCTGGGGAACTGAACCCGATTTACCACACGACGAAGTATCACATGCCCTTAATAAATAAACTCACTACAGTATTATCTCATTATTGTTGTAGCACGATACTTGCGAATACTATTGTATTAAATACACTACATATTGTAAAAAACACGAAATAAGTTGCGAGTTGAACTGTATAGATTTACGCAGTATCGTGTATTTCTCGATTATACAACCGACACTGACGATCCACTTGACGAATTATTTATTCCTTTTACAACCGCTCCCACCATGTCACGAGCCCAGTCACCTTTCACTTCAACCGAAAGTCTAACCCAAATCCTTGTACGTATGGATACCCAATTTGAGGCTGTAGTAATCACAATGAATGCACTTACTGCGAATCTAGCAACTTCAGTGAAAAACGATCAAAACAGAACAGAGGAAATCGCTAAATTAGCACAAAAAATAGGATGACTGGGAATTGTAGAGAAAGATAGGGACGAAAGGATTACCGAAGGCAAATCCGAAGACGATGAAGAATTAGCAACATTTCATAATAGCAACAAAAATTACGGGCACGGCTAAGAATTCCATTCGATTCATCTCGATTGAGTCATTTCAAGAATTATATGATGCATTGCGACAAAATGTAAAACAAACAAGCTCTCTCTTAGCCTTAAAGAATAGATTAAAATCATTCAAACAAGGCATGAACGAGTCAGTTCAAAATTTCACAACTCGATTTAGACAAATTCAAAATTAATCAGCACAAAACATCAACCAATTGCGACTCTCGGTTTCCTTTCCTTGCCCCCCTCCCCCCTACCCTGTAACAAAAGTAGCAAAGGAAGCGAGTGTAACTGAACGCATATTTGTAACCTGTTAGTATATGCGTAGCCCCTTCCATTTAAACTTGGGAAAGGGGACGAGCATCATTGGACACATTTCCGTAACCAGTCAGTAAATTCTTAGCCTCTCCCCTAAATTTAAACCTGGAAAAGGGGATGAGCGTAACGGAAAGCATTTCCGTAAACATTTAGTAAATACGTAGCCCACCCAACTTACCTGGAAAAGGGGACGAGCGTGACTGAACATATTTCCGTGAACAATCATAATTGAATAAGCCCCTCTCTACTGAAACCTGTTGAACGAGCCGAGCGTAGCAATGCGTTTTCGTAACGAATCGATATATGCGACCCCCCCCTCCACTTAAATCTGAAAAAGAGAACGAGCTTGATTAGACAGATTTCCGTAATCAATCAGTAAATGCATAGCCAACGCTCCACTGAAACCTGCAGAAGACGACCAGCGTGAGTGTACACATTTCCGTAACCATTCAGTAAATGCCTAACCCCACCACCACATAAACCTCGAAAAGGAGACGAGCGTGACTGAATACATTCACGTAACCAGTCAGTGTGTGCGGAGCCCCCCCCCCATTTAGCCGGGAAAAGGGGACGAGCGTGACTGAACAAATTTCCGTAGCCAATCAGTAAATGCATAACCTCACTCCCCCTTGAATCTGAAAATGGGGACGAGCGTGACTGAACGAGTTTCCGTAACCAGTCAATAAATGCATAGCCCCCCCCCAACTGCACTTGAAGCCGGAAAATTGGGCAAGCGTGATTAAACACATTTCCGTAACCAGTCAGTAAATGCATAGCCTCCCCTACTGAAATCAGGAAAGGGCGGCGAGCATGACTAAACAAATTTCCGTAACCAGTTAGTGAATGCGTAGCCCCCCCCCCCACCTTTACCTATAAAAGGAAGCGAGTGTAACTGAACGCATATTTGCAAACAGTTTGTATATGCGTAGCCCCTAACATTTAAACCCGGAAAAGGCGAGAGCATCATTGGACACATTTCCGTAACAAGTTAGTACACGCGTAGCCTCCCCCTTGATTGAAACCTGAAAAATGGGTTGAGCGTAACAGAGCGCATTTCCGTAACCAGTCAGTAAATACGTAGCCCCCAACCCACTTACCTGGAAAAGGGGACGAGCTTGGCTGAACACATTTCCGTGAACAATCAGTAAATGCATACGCCCCCTCTAATGAAACCTGTAAAAGGAGCTGAGCGTAGCAATGCTTTCTCGCAACTAATCGATATATGCCCCCCCCCCCTTAATAAATCTGAAAAGGAGGACAAGCGTGATTAAACAGATTTCCGTAATCAATCAGTAAACGCATTGACAACGCTCCACTGAAACATGGAGAAGACCACGAGCGTGACTGTACACATTACCGTAACCAGTCAGTAAATGTGTAGCCTCCCTTACTGAAATCTGGAAAGAACGTCGAGCGTAACTGAAAGCATTTCCGTAACCAGTCGGTAAATACGTAGCCCCCCTCAACTTACCTGACAAAGGGGACGAGCGTGACTGAACTCATTTCCGTGAACAATCAGTAAATGAATGAGCCCCCCTCTACTGAAGCCTGTAAACCCTACCTAAACCCGGAAAAGGGAACAAGAGTAACTGAACACATTTCCGTAACCAGATAGTGAATGCGTAGCCCCCTCCCCACATTTACCTAGCAAAGGAAGCGAGTGTAACTGAACGCATATTTGTAACCTGTTAGTATATGCGTAGCCCCTTCCATTTAAACTTGAGATTTGCGAAATTCGCATATTGAAAAATTTTTGATTTTAAGAATTTTTTTGAGGAAAAATAAAATTACTATTTCAGAAAAAAATATAAACCCAAGTGAAAAGTGTTTGGGACAGTAATTGTTTTGCACACCTAGCAAAACCTAGCACAAGTTTGAGATTTTTGAAAGTCGCATTATGCAAAATTTTGGAATTGATGAATTATTTTGAGGAAAAATAAAATTACTATTTCAGCAAAAAATATAAATCTAAGTGAAAAGTGCGTAGGACAGTAATTGATTTGCACACCTAGCGCAACCCAGCACAAATTTCAGATTTGCGAAATTCGCATTTTGAAAATTTCTGGATTTGAGGAAAAATAAAATTTCTATTTCAGCAAAAAATAAAAACCTAAGTTAAAAGTGCGTAGAACAGTAATTTTTTTGCATGCCTAGCACAACGCAGCACAACTTTCAGATTTGCAATATTCGCATTTTGAAACATTTTTGATTTGAAGAATTATTTTGAGGAAAAATAAAATTACTATTTCAGCAAAAAATAAAAACCTTAGTGAAAATTGGGTGAGGCAGTAATTGTTTTGCACACCTAGCACAACGCAGCACAATTTTCAGGTTTGTGAAATTAGCATTTTGAAAAATTTTGGATTTGAAGAATTATTTTGAGGAAAAATAAAATTACTATTTCAGAAAAAAATATAAACCTAAGTGAAAAGTGCGTAGGACAGTAATTGTTTTGCACACCTAGAAAAACCCAGCACAACTTTCAGATTTGCGAAATTCGCATTTTGAAAATTTTTGGATTCGAAGAATTCTTTTGAGGAAAAATAAAATTACTATTTCAACAAAAAAATACAAACCTAAGTGAAAAGTGCGTAGCAAAGTAATTGTTTGGCATGCCTAGCACAACCCAGCACAACTTTCAGATATTCGAAATTGGCATTTTGAAAAATTTTGGATTTGAAGAATTATTTTGAGGAAAAATAAAATTACTATTTCAGCAAAAAATATAACCATTAAGTGAAAAGTTCGTGGGACAGTAATTGCTGTGCACACCTAGCAGAACCCAGCACAATTTTTAGGTTTTTTAAATTCGCATTGTAAAAATTTTTTGATTGGAAGTATTATTTTGAGGAAAAATAAAATTACTATTTGAGCAAAAAATATAAATCCAAGTGAAAAGTGCGTCAAACAGTAATTGGTTTGTGCACCTAGCACAACCTACCACAACTTTCAGATTTTCGAAGTTCGCATTTTGAACATTTTTGGATTTGAAGAATTCTTTTCAGGAAAAATAAAATTTCTATTTCTGCAAAAAATATAAACCTCAGTGAAAAGTGCATGCGTAAGTAATTGTTTTGCATGCCTAGCACAACCCAGTACAACTTTCAGATTTGTGAAATTCGCATTTAAAAAATTTTTGGATTTGAAGAATAATTTTGAGGAAAAATAAAATTACTATTTCAGAAAAAATATAAACCTGAGTGAAAAGTGCGTAACACAGTAATTGTTTTGCACACCTAGCTCAACTCAGCACAACTTTCACATTTGTGAAATTCACATTTTTAAAAATTTTTGATTAGAAGATTTATTTTGAGGAAAAATAAAATTACTATTTCAGCAAAAAATATAAATCTAAGTGAACAGTGCGTAGGACAGTAGTTGTTTTGCATACCTAGCACAAGTTAGCACAACTTTCAGATTTGCGAAATTCGCATATTGAAAAATTTTTGATTTTAAGAATTTTTTTGAGGAAAAATAAAATTACTATTTCAGCAAGAAAAAACAAGAAAATATCTGCTGCAGCCTTCGTCGCGTAATTGGTTAACACTCCACTCGTGGACAGTGGCGTTTCCGATTCAAATCCGGACTGAGGCAGATTTTCTCTTGATTCTCAAATTTTATTTGTCCGAAGCAATCATATTAAAATCAAAATTTATAATTATTGAAAATTAAAAAAAAAACTTGGACGTTAAAATCTTCGAATGGTAATAACATCTTCCAAATATTAATTATATTAAACTTACGTTGATTAAAAATGGCACATTTGTCACAGTTGAGAAATACGGATAGTACTTACCTGCAAAAAGGTAGCTATGAAGAACAAAAAAATGTTTGCTGCAGCCTCGGTGGCGTAATTGGTTAACACTCCACTCATTGACAATGGCGTTCCCAGTTCAAATCTAGGCTGAAGCAGATTTTCTCATGTTTCTCAAATTTTATTTGTCCGAAGTAAGCGTTTTAACATGAAAATTTATATGAATTGAAAATTAAAAAAAAAATCGCACGTTAAAATCTCTGAATGGTAATAATATCCTCCAAATATTAATTAGATCAAACTTACGTTGATCAAAAAGGTACATTTGTCGCGGTTGAAAAATAAGTATAGTACTTACCTGCAATATGGTAGCTATGGAGAACAAGAAAATATCTGCTGCAGCCTCAGTGGCGTAATTGGTTAACACTCCACTCATGGACAATGGCGTTCCCAGTTCAAATCTGGGCTGAAGCAGATTTTCTGATGTTTCTCAATTTTTATTTGTCCGAAGTAATCGTTTTAACATGAAAATTTATAAGAATTGAAAATTAAAAAAAAACTCGGACGTTAAAATCTTTGAATGGTAATAATATCCTCCAAATATTAATTAGATCAAACTTACGTTGATCAAAAATGGTACATTTGTCACAGTTGAGAAATACGGATAGTACTTACCTGCAAAAAGGTAGCTATGGAGAACAAAAAAATATCTGCTGCAGCCTCGGTGGCGTAATTGGTTAACGCTCCACTCATGGACAGTGGCATTCCCGGTTCAAATCCGGGCTGAGGCAGATTTTTTCTTGTTACTCAAATTTTATTTGTCCGAAGGAATCACATTAAAATCATAATTTATAATTGTTGAATATTATAAAAAATACTTGGACGTTAACTTTTTTGAATGGTAATAATATCCACCAAATATTAATTAGATCGAACTTACGTTGATCAAAATGGTACATATGTCGCAGTTGAAAAATACGTATAGTACTTACCTGCAAAAAGGTAGTTATAAACAACAAGAAAATATCTGCTGCAGCCTCCGCCGCGTAATTGATTAACTCTCCACTCGTGGACAGTGGCGTTCCCGGTTCAAATCCGGGCTGAGGCAGATTTTCTCTTGATTCTCAAATTTTATTTGTCCGAAGGAATCATATTAAAATCACAATTTATAATTGTTGAAAATTTAAAAAAAATCGGACGTTAAAATCTTTGAATGGTAATAATATCCTCCAAATATTAATTAGATCAAACTTACGTTGATCAAAATTGTACATTTGTCGCAGTTGAGAAGCACGTATAGTATTTACTCGCAAAAAGTTACCTATGGAAAACAAGAAAATATCTGCTGCAGCCTCCGTCGCGTAATTGATTAACACCCCACTCAAGGAAAGTGGCGTTCCCGGTTTTAATCCGGACTGAGGCAGATTTTCACTTGTTTCTCAAATTTTATTTGTCCGAAGTAATCACTTTAAGATCAAAATTGATAATTATTGAAAATTTAAGAAAAAACACTCCACTCACACCTTCCACACAAATTCTGTAAAATCCTCTCACCAACTGACACTGAACACGTTCTCACTTCCGCTACCAACATGCAAGTCCCCCACTCAAGTAACCCCTTGTAATGTGATCGCCTCTCCGCAGGCCAGGAAATGGATAGCACCACTGTGTTATAAAGTACAGCAGTACACTGTCAGCTGTACTTTTATATTTCTACGGTTTCGTTTTATTTTGAAATAATTTATTGATAATCGAAATTTACATTTTCATTTTGTATATTTTTATAATTATTCTTTCTGTGGGCTTAGTTTTTTGGTAAACAAAATACAACGTTGAACAGTTGATTAGAAGTACATACTAATGAAGCATAAAAATTGTGGTTCACATACATAATGTTTGCAAATAAATGAACAATAATAAATTATTATTTAAACAATTTATTATTCTTTTTAGCAACTTTCTCTTAGTATATAGTTAGAAGGTCGCGATTTTATCAAAAAATTTCAACTTTTTGTACAATTTGTAATAAGAGTGAGGTCAATAAATAATTGAAGTTAACAAAATTAAATGATCACACAATTAATTATAATTATTGAATAATGCTAGAAAGTTTTGGGGTTTTCCGAAATTTTTATCTATTTGTGTACAATTCACTTGCAGTGAGTTAATAATTAATTGAATGTATCAAAAATAATTATTTAGACAACATTATTATTTTTGATAACTATCTTCTTTATTGATGCTAGATAGTTGCGTTTTCTACTGAAATTGCTTACTTTTTACCCGCTTTTCACGTAAAAAAATAATAAAGAATGCAATTTAACAAACACAGTCATTTAAACAATTTATTATTGTTTATAACTATATTCTCTTAGATAATTGTAAAAAAGTTGCGGTTTTTTCTAAACTATGAAACTTTTTTTGCTCTTTTCACTTACAAGTGAGGTGATAATTAATGCTAGTTAACGAACATATTTATTTAAACAATTATTGTTTTTTAGGTAAAATGTTTTCGTTGTTTTCCCAATATTAAAAAAATTAATGTAAACAAAAAATCCATCTTTCACAAGAGACAAAAATGAAGGAGTAGGTGGGGGGGCTAGGTCTCTGATTGACTATCAAAAGGTTTGTTTTGAATTACAACAAGAAGTTTATTGCAAAGCGTAACAGAAAAATTTGGAATTGTGCTCATTATAATATTAGCCCCCCCCCCTTCTATCCCGGAGAAAACACGTCTTGTCGATGATAATATACATATATAAAGAATGAAAAGATCCCCAACAAATTGTAGTAATTAACTGAAATAATCAGCTCGGCATCCTAAAAGTTGATTTTTTCATTTAGAAAAAAATCTCAATAATGTAGATTTTTGTATAAACATTGCAAATAGTCTCATTAACAACATGTAAAAAATCTAAAGTTCTCAGACTTACATATTAGTGGAAAAATAGCGATTCTATTGAGTTCGTCAGTGTATTTCACAGTAGACTTGGTCAGCTCGGCATTCTAAAAGTTGTCTTTTTGATTCGGAAAAAATCTCAGTAATGTCGATTTTTGTATAGATATTGCAAATAGTCTCATTAACAACATGTAAACAATCTAAAGTTCTCAGACTTATATATAACTGGAAAAATAACAATTCTGTTGAGTTCGTAAGTGTAAATAATAGTAGACTCGGTCAGCTCCGAATCCCAAAAGTTGTTGTTCTTGGTTCCGAAAAAAATCTCAATAATGTGGATTTTTGTATAGATATTGCAAATAGTCTCATTAACAACATGTTTTTTTTCCTCTTACAAAAATCATGGCATTCTTAGGACTTTTTGACAGGTTCCAGGGAGTAATTTAACGGTTTTCACTGGATTTTATAATAATGTTCGAATATTTTTCTAATCAATTTATAGCAATTTGTATTTGAAATTGTTATTCTTTTCGAATTTGAGGGAATTCTCGCTTGATTTCAATGGTTTGAAGGAAGTTTCAAAGCTTTTTTTCCCTCTTATAAAAATCATGGCATTCTTAGGACTTTTGACAGGTTTCAAGGACTAATTTAATAGTTTTCACTGAATTTTATATTAATGTTCAAATATTTTTTTAATCAATTTATACTGATTTGAATTTGAAACTGTTATTCTGTTTGAATTTAAGGGAATTCTCGATTGATTCAAATGGGTTGAGCGAAGTTTCTAAAGTTTTTTTTTGCTCTTATAAGAACCATGGCATTTTTAGGACCTTCTGACAGGCTCCAGGTATTAATTTAATGGTTTTCTCTGAAATTTATAATAATGTTTAAATATTTTTCTAATCAGTTTATAGTGATTTGAATTTTAAATTGTTCTTTTTTTTTAATTCGAGGAAATTCTCTATTGATTTCAATGGTTTGAAGGAAGTTTCAAAGTTTCATTTTCCACTTATAAAAATCATGGCATTTTTAGGACTTTGTGAAAGGTTCCATGGAATAATTTAATTGTTTTCACTGAATTTTATGGTAATGCTCGAATATTTCTCTAATTAATTTATAGTGATTCGAAATTAAAATTGTTTTTCTTTTGGAATTTGAGGGCATTCTCGATTGACTTCATTGGTTTGAAGGAAGTTTCAAAGCTTTTTTTTCCTCTTATAAAAATCATGGCATTTTGAGGACTTTTTGGCAGGTTCCCGGGAATAATTTAATTGTTTTCACTGAATTTTATAATAATGTTCGAATATTTTTCTAAGTAATTCATAGTGATTTGATTTTGAAATTGTTACTGTTTTTTAATTCGAGGAAATTCTCTATTGATTTTAATGGTTTGAAGGAAGCTTCAATGCTTTTTTTCCTCTTATAAAGATCATGGCATTTTTAGGACTTTTTGACAGGCTCCAGGGAGTAATTTAACTGTTTTCACTGAATTATATAATTATTTTCAAATATATTTCTAGTCAACTTATAGTGATTTGAATTTGAAATTGTTATTCTTTTCGAATTCGAGTGCATTCTCGGTTAATTTCAATGGTTTGAAGGAAGCTTCAAAGTTTCATTTTCCTCCTATAAAAATCATGGCATTTTTAGGACTTGTTGGCAGGTTCTAGGGATTAATATAACGGTTTTCACTAAATTTTATAATAATGTTCGAATATTTCTCCAATTAATTTATAGAGATTCCAATTTATAATTGTTGTTCGTTTTGAAATCGAGAGGATTCTCGATTGATTTCAATGGTTTGAAGGAAGTTTCAAAGTTTCATTTTCCTCTTATAAAAATCATGGCATTTTTAGGACTTTTTGGCAGGTTCTAGGGATTAATATAACGGTTTTCACTAAATTTTATATTAATGTTCGAATATTTCTCTAATTAATTTATAGTGATTCGAATTCAAAATTGTTGTTCGTTTTGAATTCGAGAGAATTCTCGATTGATTTCAATGGTTTGCAGGAAGGTTGGAAGCTTTTTTTTGCTCTTATAAAAATCATGGCATTTTTAGGACTTTTGAACAGGTTCCAGGGAATAATTTAATTGTTTTCACTGAATTTTATAATAATGTTCGAATATTTTTCTAAGTAATTTATAGAGAGGCCGCGATAATATTGCACGTCGTCACGCAAGCCATCGACGAAGAAGTCCGCGGTGCTGCTGTTCCCGCGCAGGATGATCTGATCGCGGTGTCCCTCACCTTGAGAGATTACGGCGCCGGGGACATAGCGTAGTACATCGGCAATAGAGCGCATCGCCTGGTCGTCGATCTGCGTTTCCGTGATGATCGATACCGCTTGGGGGACATCGTTGAGCTCGGTCGGTGTGCGCGTGGCGGTGCTGGTCGCATCGATCTGATAGCCGTCGCGGACGCCGGTCACGATGATCGTTTGCGAGGGGCTGCCGGGGCCCGGCAGGAACTGGTCTTGAGCCATTGCCGGGACGGTGAGCAGCCCGAAGCCGAGTGCAGTTCCAATACCAAGATTTCTCACCGTTGACCCTTTTGCGAATCTCTCTCACCAACGCAATAGGTGATTTGAGAGTGCGTCGCAATAGCCTTCGTGAGCAGCCCCCACCGGGTGGTCCGGGTAGATAGTTAGTGCATTGTCGTCTGAGCCTCACCCCGTCTCTGGTCCGGTCTTTATGAGAAAACCGGCTCTCTTTTCGTCAGGGCAGGCATGCCTGCCCTGACGAAAAAGCGCGCTCCATCGGGGTCTGGTTGCCGAGGGAGCTATGCGGACGGTGCTCGTTGTAATCACGCCGCCACGCCTCACATTTTACCCGTGCGTCGTCCAAGCTCAAGAACCAGTATGCGTTGAGGCATTCGGCCCGCACCCGGCCGTTGAACGCCTCCGCAAACGCGTTGTCGGTCGGCTTTCCAGGCCTGCTGAAGTCCAGCACCACATCATGCTGGTAAGCCCACAGGTCGAGATCCTTCGAGATGAATTCCGGGCCATAGCACATTGGGAAGCGCTGGTTCGGGGGCCGCTATGGCCCTGATGAAGGCAAGGCCGCGAAGCGGCCGCAGGCTTCATCAGGGCAAGCCATGGTCGGTCAGCAGGTATCTAAAGTGAGGTTGTCGAGACAACACTTTGGAGGCCGACCGACCATGACCAAGCTCACCTCTACGCCTGCCGGCGCCGTGCTGGTAGCCATCGATATGTCCAAGAACCGGCAGGAGGTCCTTATCGAGCGACCGGAAGGCGGCCGGCGCCGGCGGATGACCGTCATGGCGACCAAGGAGGACTATGACGGCTTCGTCGAGCAGCTCGCTGCCATCGGTCGTCCCATCATCGTCGGGTTCGAGGCGACGGGTAATTACCATCGCACGCTGGCGCACCGGCTGCTGACGGCGGGGTTTGAGCTGCGCCTCATCTCGTCGGTCGCGCTCGCCCGAACACGCGAGGCGTTGCACAATGGCTGGGACAAGAACGACCCCAAGGACGCGCAGGTCATCCTCCACATGCTGCGGATCGGTGCGACGCAGCGCTATGTGGACCCGCTCGCCGCGGGCATCAATGACCTGCAGGAACTCTCGAAGACCCACGAGACGATCTCCAGGATGAAGACGCAGACCTGGCACCGGATCCTGACCCACTATCTGCCGCTGTACTTCCCCGAGATCGCCCGCTTCGCAGGTAACAGCCGGTCCGACTGGTTTCTCGCGCTCATCGAGCGGTTTCCGACGCCGGCCACCATCACGGCACTGGACCGCGAGGCGTTCTCGGCCGCGGCGTGGCCGCTCATCGGCCGCAAGGTCTCCAAGGCACGCCTCATCAACGACATCTACGAGACGGCGTTCGCCTCGACGGCACTGCCGGTGCCGGAGGACTCCGCCGCCGTCACCATGTTCCGCATGGTCATTGCACATATTCGTCACAGATCAACAGTGAATCATCTGATTTACAGACTGATGTACAGTGTTAAAATTTCTGTTGCAAACTTCCAATAAATGTATTGGAAGTTTACTCCCGGAATGTAAGGTAACGCTACAATACATAATGTTGTTGTTTCCAAATGCTGGTATTGGTATGGTACCTTACATGTATTGGAACTTTACAATACAAATCCAGTAGCCAGTAACACTTCTGTATCACATTTGCGGCTGGATATCTCGACACCTGTTGAACAAAAAAATTTTCAAGAAAAACGTAAATCATTTCTCAGGACACTTGTTGCATGTAAAAAAAAAAAGAATTTCGCCGAAGGAGCTAAGACTTTTGCTAATATGTAGTATATGTAA
>JAABKJ010075445.1:150448503-150691940 GCA_011634705.1 Andricus grossulariae | reverse complement strand
AAAATTCTTAGAATTCAAGGAATTCATGGAATTCCAGGAATTTATGGAATTCAAGAAATTCATGGAATTCAAGAAATTCATGGAATTAATAGAATTCAAGGATTCCAAGGAATTGATGAAATTCGAAGAATTCATGGAATTGAAGGAATTTATGGAATTCAAGAAATTTATGGCATTCAATGAATTGACGTAATTCAAGGCATTCGTAAAATCTGAATTCCGTCAATTCAGTGAATTTCGTGCATTCAGTGAATTCCTCGAATTCTGTGAATTCCTAGAATTCAGTGAATTCCTTGAATTCTGTGAATTTCTCGAACTCAGTTAATTCCTTGAATTCTATTAATTCCTCGAATTCCGTAAATTCCATTAATTCTGTGAATTCCTTGAATTCCATAAATTCCGCGAATTTCATCAATCCGTGACTGTCTAAAATTCAGTGGATTCCGTGAATGCCATTCTCGCGATTTCCTTAAATTCCGTGAATTTCATAAATTCCATCAATTCCGTGACTTTCTGAAATCCAGTGAATTTCGTGAATTCCATAAATTTTGTGAATTCCTTCAATTCAGTGAATTCTATGAATTCAGTAAATTTCTTGAATTCAGTGAATTTCGTGAATTCCATGAATTTCACGAATTCCGTAAATTCTACAAATTCAGTGAATTCTGTGAATTCTATGAATTCCATTAATTTCATCAATTCCATGGATTCCGTGAATTCTGTTAATTCCGTGAATTCCGTTTATTTCATGAATCACGTGAATTCCTTGAATTCCGTATATTCCGTGAATTCCGTGAATTCCAAAAATTTCACGAATTCCTTAAATTCAGTGAGTTCTATGAATTCTATGAATTCAGTGAATCTCGTGAGTTAATTGAATTTCGTGAATTCATTGAATTCTATGAATTTCATGATTTCCGTGAATTCCACAAATTTAGTGAATTCCGAGAATTATATGAATTCTGCGAATTTCATAAATTCACTGAATTCCGTGAATTCTGTAAATTTCATGAATTTCGTGAATTCTGTGAATCCCGTGAATTCCATGAATTCCGTGAATCCCGTTAATTCCGTGAATTCCGTGAATTCCGTGAATTCCATGAATTCCGTGAATTCTATGAATTCCGCGAATTCCATGAATTCCGTGAATTCCGTGAATTCCATGAATTCCGTGAATTCCGTGAATTCCGCGAATTCTACGAATTCCTTGAATTCTGTGAATTCCTTGAATTTAAAGTGAATTTCAAAGTCTTCAAAGTTAATTTAAAAGTCTTCAAAGTGAATCTAAGAAAATTGAAAATTCAAAGAAGGTCCATTGAATTCAGCCAATTTCAAGGGAATCCCAGAGAATTCAAAAAAATTCAGAAAAAGGTATAGACCTGAAGATTGTGAAGTATTATATATAATATTCATTTGTTTTATACATTTTTTATGTAAAACAAATGAATATTATATATAATACTTCACACTATGTATAAACTATATATAATATTTCCGCCTGGGTTGCAATGATATAAAAATAATAATATTTTTTGTTTCTTTTAATTATATTTTAATTAAAGCTTGTGTTTTTTTTTAAATTATTTGTAATATTTTTCTCATTGAGCCTCCTGATTATTTTGTACCTTGCTGAATTTGAGAATAGTTATAATTTACCAATATTAAATTAAATTTATATATATATATATATATAGCACAGCCCAGTACAGACTATTCAATAATAAAAATCCAATTCTACAAAAAATGTCTTCGACATATTGAGCTGTAACCATCTTCAGCTCGAGACATATAATATAAAATAATATGATATAATATATTATAATATAATATAGTATAATATAATATAAAATTGATTAATTGAACATTACATTTATATGTGAAAGAAATTGTAATATTTACGCCCCACGCTTTTATTTTCAATCAACTTATTATTATTATATTATAATTGCAACCCTTCTCTTTAGAGTTAAATATTTTGTTCGAATAAAAGTTTGTTTAAACAAATTATTTTTCGTTTTAATATTTATTTTTTTCAAAATTCAAATCTGAGTTTGTCTCTTTAGAAGCTTTCATTTGACTTGCTATGTTGGTATGTATGTATGTATTTACGAATTTTAATTAAATTAGTTAATTAATGTTACAATCAAATTCTGTTGATAAATCTATTAATTAAAATATGATATAATTTTGAATAAATTGAAATTGAATGTTATTAATTTTCTATTTTTTCATAAATCAATAAAATATTTATCCAATACATAATTTATATGAAATATTTATAAAATTTGGACGAATAATGAATAATAATAATATAATGAAATTCTCGAATAATAAATATTCCGAATAATGAAATTACCGAATTAGAAAATTTCGGAATAATGAAATTCCTGAATTAGAAAATACCAAAAAAAATAAAATTTCCGAATAATGAAATTCCTGAATTAGAAAATACAAAAAAAATTAAATTTCCGAATAAAGAAATTCCCGAATTGGAAAATTCCCGAACAATAAAATTGCCGAATAATAAAATGTCCGAATAATGGAATTGCCGAATTGAAAAATTCCCAAATTATAAAATTCACGAATAATAAAATTTCCGAATAATGAAATTTCCAAATTGGGAGATCCCCGAATAATAAAATTTTAAAATAATAAATTCCCGAATAACGAAATTGTTGAATAATGAAATTCCCGAATAATAAAATTTCCGAAAAATGAAATTCCCAATTTGGAAAATTCCTCAATAAGAAAATTTCCGAATAATGAAATTGGAGAATAATAAATATTCCGAATAATGAAATTCCAAAATTCGAAAATTCCCGAATAATAAAATTTCTGAATATAGAAATTTCCGAATAATGAAATTCCTGAATAATAAATATTCCGAATAATGAAATTCCAAAATTGGAAAATTCCCGAATAATAAAATTTTCGAATAATGAAATTCCAAAATTCGAAATTTCCGAATAGGAAAATTTCCGAATAATAAAATTAACGAATAATAAAATTTCCGAATAATGAAATTCCCGAATAATAAAATTTCAGAATAATGAAATTCCCAAATTGGATAATTTCTGAATGATAAAATTTCCGAATAATAAAATTCCCAAATTGGAAAATTCCCGAATAATAAAATTCCTGAAATTTTAAAATAGCCGTCTTTGACTAAACAGTTAAATTTTCAGTTAAAAATTAACTTTTAACCAAAAAATAAATTGCTAACGAAAGAAATTAATTTTATAACCAAAATATGAATCTTTAACTGGAATAGTTAAATTTTCAGTTAAAAAATAAATTTAAAAAAACAAAAAATTTTTTTGACTAAATAGTTAAATTTTTTACCAAAAAGAAATTTCTGCCGAAAGAGACACATTTTCAACAAAATAAATGAATTTTCAATTAAAAAATATAGATTTTCAACCAAAAAGGATTCATTTTGAATAAAATTGTTGAATTTTCAAAAAGAAAGATTTTTTTACTAAATAGTTAGATTTTCTACAAAGATGATTAATTTTCTACCAAAAAGACACATTTTCAACAAAATAAATTAATTTTCCAGAAAGCAGTTAAATTTCCGACTAACAAATATTAATTTTCAACCAAAAAGGATTAATTTTTAGTAAAATTGTTGAATTTTCCGAAAAGAAATATGAATTTCAGACTAAATAGTTGAATATTCTACACAGAAGATTGATTTTCTTCCAAGATGATTAATTTTCTACCAGAAAAGACACTTTTTCAACAAAATAAATGCATTTTTAAGAAAGTAGTTGAATTTTCAATTAAGAAATATCAACTTTCAACTGAAGCGTAATTGTTTTTAATAAAATTGTTGAATTTTCAAAAAAAGAAGATTTCAGACTAAATAGTTCAATTTTCAGTTAAAAAATAACTTTTACCCGAAAAAGGAAAAACGAAATTTTTAACGAAATAAATAAATTTTGTAACCAAAAAATATGAATCTTTAACTAGAATAGTTAAATTTTCAGTTGAAAAATAAATTTTCAACCAAAAAATTTTTTTTTATACTAAATAGGATTAATTTTTACTAAAAATTTTGAATTTTCAAAAAGAAAGATGAATTTTTGACTAAACAGTAAATTTTCAGTTGAGAAAATAACTTTTAACCAAAAAATAAATTGTTAACGAAAGAAATTAATTTTATAACCAAATATTATGAATCTTAAACTGGAATAGTTAAATTTTCAGTTAAAAAATAAATTTTCAACAAAAAATTTTTTTTTGCCTAAATAGTTACATTTTCTACCAAGAAAAATTTTCTACCGAAAAGGACACATTTTTAACAAAATAAATGAAGTTTCAAGAAAGTTGTTGAATTTTCAACTAAAAAATATCAAATTTCAACCAAAAAGGATTAATTTTTTATAAAATTGTTGAAATTTCAAAAAGAAAGATGAATTTTTAACTAAGTAGTTAAATTTTCAGTTCAAAAATAACTTTTCACCAAAAAAGAAAAAAAGAAATTAATTTTGTAACAAAAAATTATGAATCTTTAACTGGAATAGTTAAATTTTCAGTTAAAAAGTAAATTTTGAACAAATAAAATTTTTTTTTGACTGTATAGTAAAATTTTCTACCAAGAAGATTAATTTTCTACCAAGATGATTAATTTTCTACAAAAAAAGAGACATTTTCAACAAAATAAATGAATTTTCAAGAAATTAGTTGAATTTTCAAATAAAAAGGATTAAATCTTCATAAGATTTTTGAATTTTCAAAAAGAAAAATGAATTTTTGACTAAGTAGTTAAATTTTCAGTTCAAAAATAACTTTTCACCAAAAAAGAAAAGAAAAAATTAATTTTGCAACCAAAAATTATGAATCTTCAACTGGGATAGTTAAATTTTTAGTTAAATAGTAAATTTTGAACAACAACAAAATTTGTTGAATAATAGTTAAATTTTCTACATTGTAAAAAAAAATGGATTTTCAAACACATAGTTGAATTTTCAACTCAAAATATCAATTTTCAAGAAAGAAAAAACTAATTTAAAACAAAAAATTAGTCAAATTTTCAACCGAAAAATTATTTTTCAACCAAAAAGATTAATTGCTAGCCATCAAGATTAATTTTCAATCAAAAGAGACGAATTTTCAATAAAAAACATGAACTTGTATCCAATATAGTTGATTTTTTAACTAAAAGAGGCAAATTGTTAACCAAAACTGGACAAGTTAAATTTTCAGTCAATGAATTTTTACGAAAAAAAAACTGATTTTTACCAGAACGGTTCATTTTCGGCGATAGAGATGAACCTTGAACTAAAGTAATGAATCTTTAACCAAAAAATTATTTTTTAACAAAGTCGTATAACTTTGAACCAAAGAAGATGAATCTTTTAATTGAGAAATTAATTTTCAATGAAGAACAAAAAACATTTCCAAATTAAATAGTTAAATTTTCATCAAAAGAAATAAATTTCCGACTGAAAAAAAGATTTGTAACCAAAAATGAAATAGTTCAATTTTCAGATGAAAAAATATTTTTGAACCAAAAAAGGAAGTTTTGAATAAAATACTTGAATTTTTAACCAAAAATAATGAAATTTCAAACAAGAAGATTAATTTGATACCAAAAAGTCAATTTTTCAACGAATTTTCAACCAAATAAATGAATTTTTAACCAAAATAAATGAATTTGCAAAAATGAAAATAGTTTTCTAAAAAGAAGGTCAATTTTCAAACACATAGTTGAATTTTCAATTAAATAGATCAATTTTCAATAAAATAAAAACGAAGTAAAAAAAATTAGTTAAATTTTCAACCGAAAAATGATTTTTCAACCGAAATGATTAATTGTTGAGCAAAAAGATTAATTTTCAGCCAAAAGAGACGAATTGTCAATTAAATACATGCATTTTTATTGAAATGGATGATTTTTAAACTAAAAGAGGTGAATTTTTAACCAAAAAAATTTATTTTAGGCCATAGACATGAATCTTTAACAAACAACGTAAAATTTAGTAGTTGATATTTGAGAAAAAAAATATATTGAATTGAAGTCCGTTGAATTCAACCAAAAAAGACGAATTTTCAACAAATCATGTAATTTTAAAAATAGAAAAAGTCAGTTTTTGACCAAAAATAAAACAAAATCAAATACTAGAAAAATTTTCAACAAACAGTTAAATTTTCAACCAAAGAGAAGAAACTTCAACCGATAAAATTTTAGTAAAAAGCAGTTTTTAGCACGTTAACTGATTCAAATAAAACCATTTTGTTTAGTTTTTAAAATATATTTTTTAAGATTTCCTAGATAGCTATTAGAACTTTATTCTAGCAATACTTTTGAGTAAGGTCAAAAAATTTTCACCGTTGTCAGTTTTCATCTCAGCTGACAGGGCCATTCATGATTTACGTGACAGATTCATTTTTTTATTTTTTCCAGAAGGAATCTGTATTATCATCGGAGTTGGTAACGATCGATCATGTGTAGATAACTTTCACGAACTGTGAAACTGAAAATCAAGGATATCGATCTTGAATAACAGAAATTTTTAGCGTCATTTCAGACAAGATGGTGTTTGAAAATTTATAAATTAAAAATTTTCAATTTCTGAAAAAAGACCTTTCTCCTTCGCTCCGGTGGGAATCGAACCTCGTGTCTTCCGATTGCCGGTCGGGTGCTTTAACCACTAAGCTACTAGAGAGATCGAAGGCAGATACTTTTTTCAGATATTTTTGTGTACACTTTTTCTATGTTTATGTAAATTGGATCGTCTGCTGAAACTTTTTCCACATATTTCACACACTTCCGTAGCACAGTATCAGTGCAACATTTAAAGACTGGAAACTTTATACCTGTTTGCCGGTTCATTAGCAAATGGTCTTAATTCTAAAATGTTATGCCCTATTTGTATCATTTACTCTCATTTACCTTCACCACCACTATACCAGTTAAAGTGGACCGATCCAGCGCGGTCTACGGCTGCAGAGCGCGTGCGAATGATAAAGTTTATTTTCTGATTTTTATAAATTTCAGGGATCACATCGCAAGAGGAGCTCAAAAAAGGGGAAAGAGGGTAATTTTCCGACGAAAAAGGGGAAAATAGGGAAAAGACTAAACATTTATTTGTACATGTGGAAAAGAACAAATAACCTTTTTATAAGAAATTGTATATTTCAAAGTAATTTTCAACGATTTTTCACTGATTTCTGCCATTCAAGAATTTATTTTTAAAAATTAGATATACTTAGGTCGTTGGAAATCTATTCACAGTGACAGGAAAAAGTTCGAAAAAAATAAAATTAGTTATATACACAATTTTAATATGTTTAACATCGTTCTCATAAATATTTCTTTCCAAGATTTGCCATTTCTTCCTTACTATAATTAATACTTTCAATGTAAATTTAAAATTACACTTTTCACTAGAGCGAAGTAAAACTGCTAAAACTAATCGAATCGTTTGCGCTAAACGGATAGCAATTTGTGGGTCGACATCCAAAACAAGTGAAGAAAATAATTTGAAATCCCTTTTCTTGAATTTAGAACTTAGAATTTTTAAAATTCAAAAATAAATTTTGCTTTATTTAGAATTTTTCGGAAATGTACAAAAACATGTTTTTTTTGGAATAATTCGAAACTGAAATTTCTTCAGCTTAAACCAAAGAAGCATGTTATTATTTTCATTTGTGGAAAACATTCTTTTTCTTGGTGTTTATAGCGTTCTAAAATCGCAAAGAAATATTAAATTAAAAAATTCCTCAATCACGAGAAAAGTTTTTTCCGGAAAAGCAAAATGATAAAATGTTCCTTTGGTTCAAGCTGAATAAATTTCACGTTCGAAATATTCAGCTTTTTAAAAAATGTGTGCATATGACTTAATAAAAAAAAACATCTTTTTGCACATTTTCAAAAGATTGTTATTGAACAACAAATTTATGTTTGAATTTCTTAATTGTTTATTATTGTTCACCAGTAAAAGCTGTAAATATAACAAATTCGTCATAGTTTTTGAACCAGTAGAAAAAATTCATATATAATTTATTTAAGTGCTCTAACTGCTTTAATTATTATTCAATAATGGGAATACTTACGAATTTCAGACAATTTTCCGCGTAATTCAAATATTGTATTTTCAAATGTCGTATACTTAAAGAGTAAAGATGAACAAGGGGAAGTTTTTTGAGAATAGGAGAAAAGTGGGAATTACAAGAAAAAAGGGGAAACAAAGAAAAAAAGGGGAAGACTGTGCACCCTGAAATTTAAATATGAATATTTCTTCAACATGAAATCATTCATACGACATAACGGCGGTCGGGTATTGCAGTTTGCTATTTTGCTATCACATGAATAAAATTTTGCTAAGTTGCCTATCATAAGGGGCAAGGAGCAGTCTGACAAATTTGAAAATAACGCGCGGTCTACGACTGCAGTGCGCGTGCGCATTGGGGTCGACTGGATGGATCGTCCGAACGGCATCTTGTGTGCATTGAGACGCTCGTTTAGTTGTTTTCCAGACTTCAGTTAATGTATACAATATTTTGCTATTTTATAAGTGATATATTTGTCAACTATGGATGCTGAAGACAAATGATATTAAAAATAATATTATTCATAATTGTAAAAGATTTGCACGATATAGTCAAAAAGATTTTACTGAATTGACTTACAAAAAGAAATTTTTTTTTCGTAATCCTGGAAAAAAATTAAATATTGTATTTTATTTTTCTAATTGAACCCTCCTATTTTATAAAAATTATTCATATTTATTATGAGAATTGAACAATGAATCAGTTAAAACAATTTTTTTAGTTGAAAATGATCGAATACTTAATTTTGAAATTTACTGTTCGGGATAGGATAAAAACATTGCTTAGTTGCGACTTGTTAAAAATTCAGAATAATTTTAAATGCTGTAAACATGCTTAATTAATAAATACATTTTTTAGTTCTTTGTGGCCCTGAAGAATTTTTTACTTTAACAGCATTCACATTGTTAATGCTTTAATACTCGATAACGATGGTTAATTATTATTTTAAAGAAATTTGGTCAAAAGTACAGAATTTCTACGAGGAGAACTCGTTTTTTAAAGAAAGAAATTTTAAATTATTTGGAAAAGTCCCCTTCTTGTGATACTATAGCATTCAAGAATAATTGTTTACTTTTTGAATAATTTTATAAACGAATTCACAACTCGACAACTTGTCAAAAAATGGATGTCATTTTTCAGAAAATAGACTGCTGATAACTCAGAAACAACCTTATTTATAAGGAAAATTAGTATTAGAATTTTCTAAACGAGGCAGGGTATTCGGGATTTTCTTTTTCATTTTTTTTTTTTTGAGAAATGGTTTCAAATGTTTTTTTTTTGAGAAATTAAATTTTTGCATTTTTCTCGGAAACTATAGGCACAAAAAAATATTTAGATAAAAGTTTACAAATATCTTGTGGCATCTTGCATGTATCTTTTACGAGAGGTCAGTTACACCAGCCCTTCCTCCACTCTTAATTTTCGGGTCTTTTGTAACCCACTGAAATGCGCTGCAAATGCATGACCTTGAATTCAAATGCGCTGATATGCGCCATCAAGAAAAAATTTTGCGTGACGTTGATATCCGAGTTATCAGCGATCAAAATGGGCGGGGGTTGGCGCGACTTTTCTAAAATAATAACATTTTTTCCAATTCATCATAGCCATCTGTCATAATTTCAAATGCGCTCAAATGTGCCACCACTTAGAAATTTCGCGCTTGATAATTAACAAAGATAGCATTGGGGGGGGGGGGGATTGTGACGTAGATTTTAAATCTTTGACAGTTATATGGAATCTAAAATTACGGATATGGAACCATTCGTCTTCAAATGTGCTCATATGCTGCACAAACATTTTTTTTAAACTTTAAAAACTGCCCACCATACGAAGCTTTTAACACTTTAGAAAGTGATGACCATGTGATGACCAACAAAATGAAAGGTTTTTAATCCGCAGTGATGAAGGGACCGTCGTATGAAGTTTCAAATGCGCTCATATGCGCCATTAAAATTTTCTGCATAATTTGAAAATTGCCCAAGATATGGAGGTCGTAACATTTTGCAAAGTCATAACTAATAAAATGAAAAGTTTTTGATCCGCAGTGATGAAGGGACTGTCGTATGGGGTTTTCAATGCGCTCATATGCTCCATGAAATTTTTTTGAATATGATAATAGATTTAATACTTTCACGATGATTCATGATGATAAATTTAAATTTAAAGCTTTTTCGGGTTTCAATCCAAAAAGTTGAATTTTTAACCAAGATGAATACTCTAATAAAATTGTTGAATTTCCATCAAAAGAATTAAATTTGCAATCAAAAAGTTTCATTTTTAACCAAAAAAGATAACATTTCTACCCAAAAAGATAAATTTTCAACAAAAGAGTCGAATTTTCTACAAAAACTTTATTTCTTATCAAAAAAATATGAATATTTAACCAATAGTTGAATTTTCTACTTAAATAGTTAAATTTCCAACCTAAAAAGACGAATTTTCAACAAAACAATAATTTTTTCAACCATGGAGGATAATTTTTAAATAAAATTGTTGAATTTTCTACAAAAAAGTGTAATTATCAAAAACAAAATATGCATTTTTCACCAATAGTTATATTTTTTACCTAAGTGGTTGAATTTTCAACAAAACAACGTAATTCTCAAAAAAGAAGTTAATTTTTAATCAAATACATTGCTAAATTTTCTACTCAAATGGCTGAATTTTCAACTCAAAAAGACGAATTTTTAACAAAAAAAATTGATTCTTAACCCAATAGTTCAATTTTTAACTGAAAAAGATGAATTTACAACAAATCAGTGCAATTCTCAACAAAGAAGTACATTTTTAATCAAATGCATTGTTAAATTTTCTACCTAAATAGTTGAATTTTAAACCAAAAAAGATAACTTAAATTTTTTTTTGAATTGTCTGCAAAACCGTTTAATTCTCAACACGAAAATACGAATTTTCAACAAAACAGTATGATTATTACCAAGAAAATATGACTTTTTATCCAATAGTTCAATTTTCTACATAAATAGTTAATTTCCCAACATAAAAAAAAACGAATTTTCAACAAAACAGTTTATTTTTCAACCATGAAGGATAATTTTTAAATAAAATTGTTGAATTTTCCACAAAAAAGAGTGTAATTCTCAACAAGAAAATATGAATTTTTCACCAATAGTTATATTGTTTACCTAAATGGTTGAATTTCCAACTCAAAAAGATGAATTTTTAACAAAAAAAGATGAAATTTCAACAAAAAAG
The DNA here is from genome assembly GCA_011634705.1 of Andricus grossulariae. Classification (NCBI taxonomy): domain Eukaryota; kingdom Metazoa; phylum Arthropoda; class Insecta; order Hymenoptera; family Cynipidae; genus Andricus; species Andricus grossulariae. Next base: position 150,680,669 of record JAABKJ010075445.1, on the reverse strand, counting down.
ATTATTTTTAACCAAATAGTTAAACTTTATAACTAAGTAGTTTAATTTTAAACCCAAAAAGATCAATTATCAACAAAACAGTGTAATTCTCAACAAGAAAATATGAATTTTTCACCAATAGTTATATTTTTCACCTAATGGTTGAATTTCCAACTCAAAAAGACGAATTTTTAACAAAAAAAGATGAAATTTCAACAAAAAAGATTATTTTTAACCAAATAGTTAAAATTTATAACTAAGTAGTTTAATTTTAAACCCAAAAAGACCAATTATCAACAAAACAGTGTAATTCTCAACAAGAAAATATCACTTTTCCACCAATAATTAAATTTTTTGCCCAAATGGTTGAATTTTCAACTCAAAAAGACCATTTTTTAACAAAAAATATGAATTTTTAACAAAAAAGATCATTTTTAACCAACTAGTTAAAATTTCTACCTAAATAGTTTATTTTCAAAAACAGAATGCCGAATTTTCTACAAAACAATGTAAATCACAACAAAGAACTTCATGTTTAATCAAATACATTGTTAAATTTTCTTCCTAAATGGCTGAATTTTCAACTCAAAAAGACGAAATTTTAACTAAAAAAGTTGATTTTCAATCCAATAGTTCAATTTTTAATTAAAAAAGATGAATTTTCAACAAAATACTTGAATTTTTATCAAAAATTTCATTTTTAACCAAATAGTTAAAAAAATGTACATAAATAGTTTAATTTTCGATCCAGAAAGACAAATTTGTATACTGAATTTAGTATACGCGTATACTAAATTTCATGTACGTGCATACTAAATGCAGTATATGCATATAATAAATGTACTGTACTCTGGTATACTTAATTTAATTTCATGTTGTGCATTCTTGCTTCCATTACGTGTATACTAAATCTAGTGCAGATTTTTCTAACAGTGTATTCTACGTATTCACTCATATTCCTACATATTCCCATATTGTTCATATTCTTTGTATTCCCAAATATTCCGATATATCCTCTATATTGCCGGATATTTTTTAGGGAATATATTCCTGGTACACGAAAAATCAGAGTGGTTGACCCCTCGGAATTTCCCATCCAACCAGAAGCTTTTAAAATTAGAATTCTAGAAATTAAAACCTTGGGATTTTATAACCATTTCTAACCAAATTTCTAACCACTTTTTTCAAGCGATGACACTATTTGTCTACTATTTAAAAAAATTACACTATTTTCACACAATTTGTCGCTAATGACACTATTTCTTTACTTTTCCTCGAAAAATATTTTTGAACTTTTTCGCTAATTGGCTAAAATCATATGTTCGCCATCTCAAAGAATCGCAAGATACTGGAAAATTATCTCAATGTCTGATTAGGGGCCGTGCATGAATTACTTTTAAAACATTTTCTGTAATTTTGAACCACTAACTTTTTCCTTATTTTTCTTACTGATTTCTATGAATTAACAAATTAATTTAACTTTCAACCAAGTGCTTGATTCTTCAACTAAAAAAGATCAATTCTCAACAAAAAATGTAATAGTTGCTTTTTCAACCCCAAAAAATTCATTTTATATCAGAAATAATTTGATTGAACCAACAAGGACGAATTTCCAACAAGATAGTTGAATTTTGAGCAAAATCAGATTAATTTTCAACCAAACAGTTGCATTTTTAACAACAACAAAATGAACTTTCGACCAAAAGAGGTGAATTTTAAGATCAAAAAGGCGAATTTTCTACTAAGAAAGATTTTTCAGTGGATAAAGAAAAAAAATGTCATGCAATATTTTTTTTTAATCCAAAAAGATGAGCTTTCAACAAAACACTTGAATTTTCTACTAAATACTTACATTTTCTACCAACAAGATAAATTATTTATCAACCAAAAAGGTTAATTTTCCTACCAAAAATAGCAAATTTTCAACAAATTTCGTAAATTTTCCACTAGTTGAATTTTCAACCAAGAAGATTAATCTTTTACCAGAAAAGATGAATTTTCAACAAAATAGATACATTTTTAATCTAATAGTTGAATCTTCTACCAAGAAGATTAATTTCCTACAAAAAAGGGCAAATTTTCAAAAATTTTGTGAATTTTCCACTAAACCGTTTAAGCCATGGATGTGCTGTTAGTTCAGTTTTTATTCAGGAGAATTAATTTTCAATTAAAGAAAAAAAAGAATTTTCTACAAAACAGTTTAATTTTCTGCCAACTAGTTGAATTTTCAAGTCGAAAAGACGAATTTTTTATAAAAACAGTTTAATTTTCAGCCCGGAAATATGAATTTTATCAACAACAAAAATTAATTTTTAACAAAAAATTACATTTAAATGAAATTAAAAAAAACTTTTAAGAAAGTGGTTCAACTTTCAACCAAGAAGTTGAATTTTCAAAGTTCAATTTGCAGTTAAAAAAAATTAATTTTAAACAAAAAATTTGTAATAAAATTATGAATCTTAAAAAATAAGGAACTCTTAAGAAAGTAGTTCAACTTTCAACCAAAAAGTTGAATTTTCAACGAAAAATGTAATACAACTCACAACTCACAACTCACAACTCACAACTCACAACTCACAACTCACAACTCACAAATCACAACTCACAACTCGCAGCTCACAAATATCAACTCACAGCTCAAAGCTCACAACTTACTACTCACAAATGGCAACTAGCAACTGACAACTCACAACTGGCAACTCACAATTCACAACTGACAACTGAAAACTCACAACTCACGACTTTGAAGGAGATGGAAAGTAGGGGAAATCAGGGAGGGAATTAGGGGAAAAGGGGAGAGAATTAGGGGAAAAGGGTAGGGAAATAGGGGAAATAAGTGGAGCGGAATTGGGGGAAGCGAGAGGAGCGTAACAAGGAGAAGTGAGGGGAAATGAGGGAGACAGAGGAAGCGAATTTTCAAAAAATAGTTAATTTTCAAATAAATAGTTCTATTTTCTACCAAATAGTTGAATTTTCAAAAAAATAGTTAATTTTCAAATAAAAAGTTCTATCTTATACCAAATAGTTGAATTTTCAATAAAATAGTTCTATTTTCTACCAAATAGTTAATTTTCAAATAAATAGTTGTATTTTATACCACATTGTTGAATTTTCCAAAAAATATATAATTTTCAAAAAAAAAAAATAGTTCTATTTTCTACCAAGTAGTTGAATTTTCATTAAAATAGTTAATTTTCAAATAAATAATTCTATTTTCTGCCAAATAGTTAATTTTCAAACAAATATTTAATTTTCAAATAAATAGTTCTATTTTCTACCAAATAGTTGAATTTAAAAATAAAAGTTAATTTTCAAATAAATAGTTCTATTTTCTACCAAATAGTTGAATTTTCAAAGAAATAGTTATTTTAAAATAAATAGTTCTATTGTCTATCAAATAGTTGAGTTTTCAAGAAAATAGTTAATTTTCAAATAAGCAGTTCTATTTTCTACCAAATAGTTGAATTTTCAAAAAAATATTCAATTGTCAATAAAATAGTTCTATTTTCTACCAAATAGTTAATTTTCAAATAATAGTTCTTTCTTCTACTAAATGGTTAATTTTCAAATAATAGTTCTATTTTCTACCAAATAGTTGAATTTTCAAAAAATATTTAATTAAAAAAAAAAGTAGTTCTATTTTCTACCAAATAGTTAATTTTCAAGTGAATAGTTCTATTTTCTACCAAATAGTGGAATTTTCAAAAAAATAGTTAATTTTCAAATAAATGATTCTATTTTCTACCAAATAGTTAATTTTCAAAAAAAACGTTAATTTTCAAATAAATGTTTTTTTTTCTACCAAATAGTTGAATTTCCAAAAAAATAGTTAATTTCCAAATAAATGGTTCTATTTTCTACCAAATAGTTGAATTTTCAAAAAAATAGTTATTTTCAAATAAATAGTTCTATTTTCTACCAAATCGTTGAATTTTCAAAAAAATAGTTAATTTTCAAATAAAAAGTTCTATTTTATACCAAATAGTTAGTTTCCAAATAAACAGTTATATTTTCTACGAAATAGTTGAATTTTCAAAAAAATATTTAATTTTCAAATAAATGATTCTATTTTCTACCAAATAGTTAATTTTCAAAAAAATAGTTAATTTTCAAATAAATGTTTTTTTTCTACCAAATAGTTGAATTTCCAAAAAAATAGTTAATTTCCCAATAAATGGTTCTATTTTCTGCCAAATAGTTGAATTTCCAAAAAAATAGTTAATTTCCCAATAAATGGTTCTATTTTCTACCAAATAGTTGAATTTTCAAAAAAATAGTTATTTTCAAATAAATAGTTCTATTTTCATCTTGTAAAACATATAATTCGTTTTAAATTAACTTATTTAATTTTTGTTTTTTTAATCCCATTTCCTTCAACGTCTAACTTGAAACGGACATGAGAAATTTTTTAATGATAGAAAATTATGAATGTTATAATAAGTTTCACCTTCAAAAATGGAAATTCCATGATAGAAATGGACAATCAATAATATTTACCACTGTTATGAACAATACTGATTCACAAATGCATTAAACAGTCATTCCTTAATGATAAACATACACTTTTTTTGGCATAATTGTTCATTTTATCCCTAAATTAAAAGTCTGATGAAAAAAACAAACATCTCACTATATTTTTTATTGTTATAAACAATTCTGATCAACAATTGCATTTAACAGTCGCTTTCAAATTTGAAAAATCTGTTTTTTGCTGAAATGTTTATTAGATCAAAGGAAATGAAAATCCTACGGAATATGTTGACATCCAACAAAATTCGCCATTGTTATAAACAATCTTGATGAATTGATTCCTAAAGTGATTCTTTCGCACAGAATAAATCTGTTTTTTTGGTTTCGGAACAGGAACAAATAAAGAAGGAAACAACTGAAAATCAACACACACAAACGATTTGCAGTTGTTCCGTTTTTCACTTGTTTCGATTCTCACATATTTTTTGTCACATAATCTTCAATTGCTACGCTTGATTTTTTTTGGAGGATATTGAAAAGTTTCAGCACGTATTTATTGGATTTTTGTGTTTTTCCGTCTTTCATTATTCACGACTCTTGAGTCCCAATAGTGAGGATTATTTCTCATAAAGTGCAGATTTGTGAATATCTTGTTTTTGTGTTCTTCCTGTTATACTATGGACTTTTATCAGTTGTAAGTTTCAAATCATTCCTTCATAAGTTTCGATCAAAGAAATTATTTTCGATATAATCCATTTTTCTAACAATGAATGAATTCAGAGTTCCAAATCAGGTTCTTTCTGACTTTTTGATCGCAAGTGGCTATAAAGATAGAGGAAAACTTCTGAGCTATATAAAAGCCAATTACAATATCAATGATGAATGTCTGGAAGCAATTGAAGATAAGCTATCTTATTTCATGTCCACATTTGAAAAAAAGTGGAAAAAAGCTTTTTATAACACAACAACACACAGGTCCAGGAATGCGGAATCGCTGCTTCCAGATTTCTCTGATCAATTCGTTAGGGTTTGTCTAGGCAGAAGACCTTCAGATGATTTCGAGAATAGCCCAAAATCAACCAAGAGACAAAAGTACTTAACATCCGCGAATGTTATTCTGACTCCGAAATACAGAGTGCATGTCTGAGCCTTTTGCGATCTTCTGGTGAAACTAAAATCGCTAATGACATGAGCAAACCTTTGTCAAATGACGATGATGAACACGATGAATTACCTAATGAACCATCATATTCAGAACTAGGCGGAATTATACGATGATGAGGCTGATTAAAGACGCAAAATTGAGTGAAAAGCAGTATGAAGTTATTCGTATTTAAGCGAAAGCTAAAAATGCTGATATCTACCCACCTTACAGGAGTCTAGCAGATGAGAAAAAAAGGTGCTATCCCCCAGAATCTCATATGATGATAACGGAAGACGGTGTAAATGTTAATATACAGGCTTTGCTGGATCACACAGTATCTCGCTTCATGAAAATACCAGAAATCATACCTCCAAATTTAGTTGACAGACCTAATCTTTCAATGTCTTAAACTTCAAAATATGGATGTGATGTAACATCTGGTTATAATCCATACAACAAGTCGGACTTCAATGATTTTAAACAATTTAAAAAATTTTCCGTAGGGTTTTGAAGATTTGAGGGTATTTTGAAAAATTACAAGACATTTTCAAGTGCTTTAAAAAGTTTCAAGGAATTTTTAATAGATTTCAATAATTTAAAGGGATTTCAAAGGATTTTAGGTTATTTTTAAAACATCCAAGGAATATTCAAGTGCTTTAAGAAGTTTCAAGGGATTTCAAAGGATTTGAAATATTTTTAAATATTTTAAAGATTCCAAGACTTTTTCAAGAAATTACAAATTTTTTAGGAGGATTTGAATGATTTAAAACATTTTCCGTGGGATTTTAAAGATTTGAGGGTCTTTAGAAAAATTCCAAGACATTTTCGAGAGCTTTAAAAAGTTTCAAAGAATTTTTAATGGATTTCAATAATCTGAAGTGATTCCAAAGGATTTAAAAGGTCTTAGGGTATTTTTTAAAATTACAAGAAATCTTCAAGCGCGTTAAAAAAGTTCGAAGGGATTTCAAAAAATTTTAAGCAATTAAAATATTTTCGGGTACTTTAAAAGATTTCGAAGAATTTTTATTAGATTTTAATCATTTGTAGTGATTGCAAAGGGTTTTATGGTATTTTAAAAACATCCAAGGAATTTTCCAGAACTCTAAATAGTTTCAAGGGATTTATAAAGATTTCAAAGCTTTCAAAATATTAAAAATATTTTATGATATTTTACAAGATTCCAAGGTATTTTTAAAGGTTTTGAAAATTTTTAAGCATTTTTTTACGGATTTCAATGATTTCAAGATATTTAAAAAAAATGTATGGGGTTTTAAAGAATTTACTAGAATTACTAGAGTTTAGAGTATTTTCAAAGATTCCATGTATTTTCAAGAGCTTTAAAAAGTTTCAACGGATTTCAAATATTTCAAAGGATTTGAATAATTTTCAAGACTTTTTAATTGATTTCAATAATTTAAAGGGATTTCAAAGGGTTGGAGATATTTTAGGGTATTTAAAAAAATTTCAAGTTATTTTAATAAATTTTCCAGAATTTCAGAAAATATCCAATTACATTTGACTTTTAAAATTTTCTAAGAATTTCTTCACGAATTTGAAATATTTCAGGATATTTTAAAAACATTAAAGGAATTTTCAAGTGCTTTAAAATGTTTCAAGATATTTTAAAAGATTTCAAAGGATTTGAAATATTTTTTTAGATTTTAAAGTATTTCAAGAAATTTGTAATAGATTTAAATAATAATTTCAACAGATTTTAGGGGTTTTAAAAAAATACCAAAGTATTTTTAAGCGATTTGAAATATTTTAGGGTATTTTAAAATATGCCAAGAATTTTAAATAAATTTCAATAATTTGAAGGCATTCCAAAGGATTTAAAATATTTAGGGTATTTTTAATTATTTCAAGCAATATTTAATATATTTCAATAATTTGGAGGGATTCCAAGAGATTTGACAGATTTTAGGTTATTTAACAAAAAATTCCAAGGAATTTTCAAGATCTTCAAAAAGTTTCAAGATATTTTATAATATTTCAAATGATTTACAATATTTTAGGGTATTTTAAAGTATTTCAAGAAATTTTTAATAGATTTAAATAATAATTTCAAAAGATTTTAGGGGTTTTAAAAAAATACCAAAGAATTTTTAAGCGATTTGAAATATTTTAGGGTATTTTAATATATGCCGAGAATTTTTAATAAATTTCAATAATTTGAAGGCATTCCAAAGGATTTAAAATATTTAGGGTATTTTTAATTATTTCAAGCAATATTAGGAAAGGAAACGCGAAGAGGAGAAAAAATGGTACTAGTGAAACTATAGAAATGGGAACATAAGAGGGAAGTGATGAAAAAGAAGAGGTTGTTATATGGAAGCACGGAGAGAATAGAGGATGATTTGACATGTGTAGAAGGGAATATGCAGTATAAGTTAAGGCAAATAGCGGAAGAGGAAAGACGTAACGGAAAAAGAACGTGGGTTAAGTATGGCAGAATACAGATAGAAGGTGTATGGTGGGATTGGGACGCAGAAAGAGAAGAGGCATTAGTGCCGAGAAACTAGGAGAGAAAGGAACGGGAGATAGGAAAATAAGAAATATTAAGAAACAAAAAGAGACGAGAAAAGAAAGTAGAGAAGAATGGGGGATATGTTACTGGAATATAGCAGGATTGGAGAAAAAGGATAGGGAATTTATGAGCAATTTGGCACAATGGGATGTAGTAGTAATGATGAAGACGTGGCTAGATGAAAAGGGATGGGAAAGAGTAAGGGGAAGTTTGCCAAGAGGTTACAAATGGCAAGTTCAAAATGCAAAGAGAAAAAATAAAAAAGGCAGAGCAATGGTAGGAATGCTGATTGGAGTAAGGAACGAATGTATAACAGGGAAGGATAGGAAAGGGAGGAGAGAGCAAAAAGAAGGAATAATAGTAGAAGAGGTAAATATGGAGGAGAGAAGTGGAAGATAGTGGGGGTTTATGTGAACGGGGATATGCAGGAGAAATCAGATGAGAAGGAAGAAATTATAGAAGAAAATAAAGAAGAGACTAGGCTTATAATAGCGGAAGGTTTCAATGCGAGAACAGTAGATAAAGGAGGAAGGGAATGGGGGCGGGGCGAGGAAGAAAATCCAAAGACAAGATACTGAATGGGGAGGGAAAGATATTGTTAAAGAGTTTGGAGGAGCTGGGATGATTTATCTTAAACGGAAATGTAGAGGGAGATAAGGAAGGGGAATATACACGCTCAGGAGGAGGAAGGGGAACAGTAATTGATAATGTTATAGTGGACGATGAGGTCAAGAAACTAGAGTTAGGGGATTACATGGATTCGGATCACTTTCCCTCAATAGTGACATTAGAGGGAGAAAAAGGTAATAACAATATGGATAAAAAGGAAGCAAAGGTAAAAAGAGTCAATGGAAGGAAAAGAACAGTTCAAAGAAAAGGTTAGAAATATCAAAATGGGAGAGGAAAATGTGGACTAGGAAATGCAAATAGTGATAGGAGAAATAAAAAGAGGATTAGAAAGTACAAGCAAAAAAGAAGTTAGTAAAGGAGGGGATAGAAATGGATGAGACGAGGAATGTGAAGAGAAAAAAAAGGAGGTCAGAAAGGAATGAAGAAAATGGAGAAAGTAGTGGAGAAGAAGATAGGAGAAAAAAGAAAGTGTATACTGAGTTGTGTGATCAAAAGAAAGAGGAGGAGAATAAAAGGTTTGAGGAAGAGGTCGGGAAGGCTAGGACGGAATAAGAGGTTTGGAAAGTAGTAAATAGAGAAAGAAAAAGAGTAAACCAGGATATTGAAATGGTAGAATGGAAAAAAATATTTTATGGATTTGCCAGGAGGGGTAGAGAGAAAAGTTAGGAAAGGAGAAAAATATGGTAGACAAAGAGATGAGGAAGAGGACATAACAAGGGAAGAAATAGCCAAGGTGTTAGGAATAATGAAAGATGGAAAGGCACCTGATATAGATGAGATTCCAAATGAAGTCTGGAAATATGGGGGGACAGAACTAAAGGAATGGGCATGGATAATGTGTAATAGAGCGGCACACGCGTTCAGTGTAATCACAGAGCACACTCGCAAACACATCCGACCACGACCGAGGTCGAGACGGAACTCGAATTGAAAATTATTTAGATTCAAAAGTTTGAAATTTAAAATTATTAAATTTTGAACGCTTTTACTTATAAATAATACAATTTCAATTGCTTTGAATTTTAAATGATTCAATTTTCAAAAATTCTGATCTGAAAATATTCCTATTTTCGAAACTTTAATCTGAAATCATTAAATTCCTAAATTCAAAATAAAATTGTTCAATTTTGAACGTTTTTTTCAGAAATTATGCAAATTCAATTCCTTTTCATTCCATTTGAAATAATGTCCTTTTTCACAATTTTACCTAATCTAAAATTTCTTGATTTTGATCGCTTTCAATCTAAAATTATTAATTATTGATACAAAAAAAATTTAAACTTAATATTTAAAATTGTGTTCAATAATGGATTTTCAAATCCTTAATATTTTTAATATTAGGAAATAAACAACCAAAAACGTGAATGCGCGTTTGGCCCGCGTGAATTTACTGCCCATATATTTCAAGCACTTGTACTTTATTTTTGAAAATATTTTGGATCATTTTTCAAATTTTTAATTTACCTCGTTTTGGCGATGTCGACAGGCATCGAAGCGGCAGTAGTCACTAAACCAGAAATCATAGAGGCAGCGAAGTGAAGAGTTATATTCTCTTCGAAGTATCCTGTTAAATAAAAAAAGACAAATGTTTAAGAATTGATTTTTTTCAGTCTAAATAATCAGTAGAACATTTTTCACTTACCAGTATCGAGAAGGGCTTCTTTGGCTTGGGAATAAGATGCTAATTGAGCAGCATTTACTACCATAGCTCTTCCCATTGTTGGAATTGCTCCTCGCCATAATGTTAGGATTCCTTCCTCTCTTGTAATTCGCATAAGTGCATGGAAGACGTTCTTGTAATTGCGCCTTTCAGCTACATAAACAAAATTCATTTTGAGAAATATTTCACAGATTTGAAAATAAAAACTAGCAATTTGTACATAAGGCTTGACATCTTGAAAAGCTATTAAGGAAAAGAAGTCCTTAATTATACCTTAACAGGGTGGCGATTCGGACGATTTCAAATTCCCGGGCATTTCCCGGTCAAGCTTTTCAATTTTCCCGATCAACTAAAAGTAACATATTCATATTTGCCGTAAAACGCAAACCTTTATTTTAATTCATGACGTTCATTCTAAAAATCCTTTTACACAACAGAGCAAAAAATTGCAAAAGAAATGCATTTTTAAACAAATACTTAAATTTTCCACTAAAAAATATCAATTTTTAACAAAAAATGGAATAGTTAAACTATCAGTTGAAAAAATGAATTTAAAAAAAACGGATTTTCAACAAAATAGTTCAATTTTCAACCTAACTGGTGAATTTTCAACTAAAATGATGAATCTTCAACTGGAATATTTTAATTTTCAACCAAAATGGATAATTTTTACTAAAAAAAGGTAAATTCTCAACCGAAACTTAAATAATTAAATTTTAAGTTAAACAAATTATTGTTCAGCTGAACAGATGAATTTTCAACTAAAACTATGGAATATTCAATTGGAACAAGTTAAATTTACGATTGAAAAAATTATTTAAAAAAAAACTATCTTTCATAAAAAATAAAACTAAATTTAAAAAAATAAATAAAATTTCAATCAAATTGATGAATTTTCAACTAAAATTGTAAATCTTTAACTGGAATAGTTGAATTTTAAACCAGAAAGATGAATTTTGCCAAAGGAGCTTTAACAAAAGAGAATTCACAATCGCCAAATTACAGTTGTCGATGATTTGACCTTTAATTTTAAAAGGTCTGGGCGCAAATGTGGGGGAAGTGCAAAGACTGAGCGCGTAGCGCGAGATAAATATATTATCGAGCGCGAAGCGCGAGAACCAACAGCCGCGCCCTAGGCGCGCTCAAACTTGCGAACCGCGCGCACAGTGCGCGATGAGAATGTGCTTATGCAGCGGGCAGATTTTTTAAATTTTATATAGGGAATTTCAGTTAAGAAATATAATTTTGATAATTGGAAAAGGGAATTCCCATAAAGAATTATAATTTTGACTTTTGATCGGGGAATTTCTTAAAGAATTATAATTTTTACTTTGCGACAGGAAATTTTCGGAAAGAATTATGATTCAGAGACATAACTGGGAATTTCGGAAGTTGGGACAGAGGTAAAGAATTAAAATTCTCAATTAGGACAGAAAATAAATAAAATAAATATAAAAAAAAATCCGCGTAAAAAATGAAAATTAGCCTTAATTGGTACAGGGAATTTTCGAAAAGAATTATAATTCTATGTTTTGATATATAGTTTTAGGGAAGGAATATAATTTTAAGTTTATAACAAGGAATATCCGTGAAGAATTATAATTTTTAATGTGAGATAGGGAATTTCAGTTAAGAAATATAATTTTGATAATTGCGATAGGGAATTCCCGTAAAGAATTATAATTTTGGCTTTTGAACAGGAAATTTTTTAAAAATTTATAATTTTAGACATTGGGGGAGGAAATTTGAGCAAAGAATTAGAATTTTTACTTTGGAGCGGGGAATTTTCCAAAAGAATTACAATTCTTAGTTGGGACAGGAGATTTCAGTAAAGAATTATAATTTCCACTTGGAGACAGGGAATTTTTTAAAAGATATATAATTCTGAGTTGGGATAAGGAATAAGTGAAGAAACGAAAAAAAAATTAGAATTAGCCTGACTTGGAACAGGGAATTTTCGAAAAAAAATTATAATTCCAAGTTGCGACATATAATTTTAGGAAAGAAATATAATTTTAAGTTTAGAACGGAGAATATCCCTGAAGAATTATCATTTTTAATATAAGAGAGGGAATTTTAGTTAAGAAATATAATAATTTTGGTGATTTTGACAGGGAATTTCCATAAAGAATTATAATTTTGACTTTTGAACAGGGAATTTTCTGAAAGATTTATAATTCTGAGTTGGGATAAGGAATAAATAAAAAAAATTTAGAATTAGGCTGACTTGGAACAGGGAATTTTCTAATAGAATTATATTTTTGAGTTGGGAACGGTGATTTCAGTAAAGAATTATAATTAATAATAATTCTTTACTGAAATCACCGGTTGAAGTCGAAATTTTGACTTTGAGATAGTGATTTTGAGACTTTGAGACAGGTAATTTTCTGTAAGAATTATAATTCTACGTTTGGACGTGGTATAAATAAAATAAACATAAAAATATATAAAAAGGATTTTTAGATGGTAAATATTCATTGATTTTCACGTCCAGGAAACAACAATGGTATTAATCAAGGAAAAAACCTTTTCGTTTCGACTTCGTCCAGGCAATTTCACATTTTACAATTTCATTGGGCGAAGTCGAAACAAAAATGTTTTTTCCTCTATTAATAACAGATATATCAAAAATGACATTAACAAATCAGAATTATCCTGTCTTGGAACAGGGGATTTTCCTAAAAATTTACGATAATAATAATAATAATAATTATATATATATATATATACTTCACCTATATACCCATATACATACTGCTACCTTCCAACCGAGCAACTCACGCCTATCCCGAAAGGGTAATGGCTTTATGGTATAATAATAATCATATCACTTATAAGCAGGATGCATAACAATAGTTTCCCGTTAAGATTATAGACTTCGTCCGATGCTGCTCCAGTTTGTTGTTCCCTTCCGGATAATAGAGTTTGACCATCTCTGCCAAATGGGCATTCGTTTCCATAATCATCTCCTCGTTTCAATAGAATCTCCTTCATTTCAGCCATTTCTTCATATCGGGGAAAGGTACCAAAACATAGTTTATGACAGGTGCATGAGACATTTTTTTAGATGGATCATGGGAGTCAGTTGGAGTTTCATAGGTTGTATGCTGAGGAAAGCAATAGAACGAGAGAAATTCATGGTCAGGCCCCTTAAAATATCCTGGAATTTTGAAAAGATTCTAGGAGTGAGTGAGGTGAGCAGAATTGCACACGCTCGTGCGCCGCAGGTTCATTCAATTAGTCATTTTAATTGAAACTAACTCTATTTAGCTCGGCTAATCCTACTGAAACTAATTCTAGTCCAAATCAGCAGGCTAGCCGACGCCTTTATTAAGAGATTTATTTGCATTTATGAGTCACCAAAAGGAGTATTAACATACGAAGGAAAAAAGCTTTATTGATAATTTATAAGGAAGATTAGCAGAAGGATTCAGAATTAAACAATATAAAACAACCGCTTTTCATTCACAATCATGCGGATCGTTTGAAAGATTTCATCACTTACTAGCAGAATAACCTGAACAATTCCTGAATAAAAATTCCGAATGGGACGAGTGGTCAGAACTAGCATCATTTTCAACCCAAGCGTGTACGAAGGCACAAAATGTACTCCATATGTGGAAGTCTTTAGAAAATAGGACGACAACCATCAAGCGAACCATTGCCACCACATGAAAAACTTGAAACTTACGACGATTACACAATAAAATGAATAACAAGACTGCATGAAATGCGGACTGTATCGAGGCCAAACTTTATAACAGTAAAGGAAAAGTCTAAAATCTATTACGAAAGAAAGATTAACCCTGAAGATTTTAAAACAGGAGATACATTATTTTTACTAGAATGAGGGAAAAGAAGATTCGATGAAAATTCGATAATTAATATTCAGGCCCTTATCAAGTACTAGGAATTCTTGGAAAAGGAAACGTAAAAATAAGAATATACAACAAATGGAAAGTTGTACACATAAATAGACTCTAGATCTCTCATATTCATATTCAAGAACAATTAAGAAAAACACGCAAAACATATAATCAACAAAATCTTAAGCATTTTTTCCCCCAGATAAAATTACAGATTCGATTTCAATAATATAAATATAACATTAGCAAAGAGTAAAAAAAGCACCAAATTATAATGGAACGAAACGTAAACATAAGCAAAGAAATAATATTGTCTTTCAATAAAAAAGTACCCCTGATGGGAAGGGTACAAATGTGCACGAAGAAACTGTGCACGAGCTTATCCGTGCACGACGGTGGCCACTGGTACAATTCTGCACATTGATGGCCACAGGCACAACTGCGCACCGGCCATATGTGCATGTCCACATTTCGACGTGCCATCTGTGCTCGTCTGGATGTCGACGTGCACAGATGCTACCCTTCCAGCTGTGCACCTCTCAATTGATATGATGATTTTGTCAACACACAAGTCCACGTGCACAGATGGGATACTCCCAACTGTTCATGCATCAATTAATAGGATTGAACTTTAATTTCCATTTTATGTGTGGATTTCTCTTCTCGATTCGTTACCTTCTCCGATGATAATACAGATTTCTATTAAAAATAGTTTTCAGAACTTTCTCGGTTGAAATACTTCACTGAATCAAAATCGCATGTTACATCACATTTAGATTCAGCGTTTTTTAATAAAGAATTGATACCCTTAGTACTTTTAATATTTAACTTTAACTTTCTTTTTTTTATTTCAAGGCAATATTTAATGCAGGTACACAAACATTTTATTAGATGAGTCAACCGTACTGGGAATTCTGGTAGGAAAGTCGTGAATATTCGATGCAGCATCATCTTAAGCTTTGCACTTAGTGCCAGGCTGTGTTTAAATAAGGAACGAGAAACCAAGTGATAGAGTTTATAGAAGTCAATTTTGCATTTAAAATTCGTTCAACTCTTGTTCTTGTATATTAAAAAGAAACAGAATATTTTATATAAAAATGAGTGGAACTTACGAAAAAGTCGGGGGGGGGGGGGCAACTCTGGTAATCCGTTGGACCACTCGGTTATTCGAACTGGCAATACGGTGTAATCCGTTTATTCCAATTTAGTTCGGAGTAATCCACTTGTCAGCTGGAGTAATCCACTTGTCAGCCGGAGTAATCCACTTGTCAGCCGGAGTAATCCACTTGTCAGCCGGAGTAATCCACATGTCTGCCGGAGTAATCCACTCGTGATCCAAAGCAATTTACGTATAAACTGAGTAATTCACTTGTAATCCGATGTAATCCACTTGTAATATGCAGTATTTTAGATCAATCCACTTGTAACCCAGAAATGATTAGTAATACGCTTATAAGCCGGCGTAATCCACTTGCGATCCAAAGTAATCCACTTTTATTTCACAAATGCCCAGTAATACGCTTATAAGCCTGCGTAATGCACTTTTGATCAAGAGTAATCCACGTATAATCCAGAGTAATGCACTTGTAATCTGCGGTAATCTACTTGCAATATGCAGTACTCCAGAGTAATCTACTTGTAATTGACATAATTCGGAGTAACACGCATGTAATCCGGCGTAATCCACTTGTGACTCATATCAATTCACCCCTAATCCAGGTTTATCCACGTATAATTTACGGTAAACCACTTGTAATACGCAGCACTCCAGAGTAATTCACTTGTAAACCGGAGTAATCCACTTGTGATCCAGAGTAATCCACCTATAACCCGCAGTAATTTACTTGTAATGCGCCATAATCCACTTGTAATACGCAGTGATCCAGAACAATCCACTTTCAATTCACCAAATTCTCAGTAATACACTTATATGCCAGCGTAATCCAATTGTGATCCAGATTAATCCACGTATAATACTGAGTCATCCACTTGTAATTTGCAATAATTCACTTGTAATATCCATTAATCCAGAGTAATCTACTTGTAATTGACATAATTCAGAGTAATACGCATGTAATCTCCGTAATCCACTTAGGAATCATATAAATCCACCTGTAATCCAGCGTTATCCACGTATAATCCAGGGCAAACCACTTGTAATATGCAGCACCCCAGAGTAATTGACTTGTAAACCGGAGTAATACACTTGTGATCCAGAGTAATCCACCTATAACCCACAGTAATACTTGTAATTCAACTTAATCCACTTGTAATGTGCAGTACTCCAGATTAATCTACTCGTAATCCACAAAATGCTTATTAATACGCTTGCGTGCTTGAGTAGAGGAAAGTCGTTTCTCCCAGAATTTGGGAAACAAACAAAATTTAAAATACTAAAGTTTGATACCTTTAAATTCAATTCTGCAATGCATTAGCCTCTATTCGGCCGAGTTTATTTTATGAAATGAAGGAAAATTATAAGTTTTTCAGTGTAGAAATGAGTATAATTATGAAAAATAAAGTTTCCCAAATACATTCGTGCGGTTTTGGCGAGCGATATTAATTATTCAACTGAACGGAGGGATATTAATCAAACTTTGACTCTAATTCGTCAATATACATGATTTGACGGACTCAATTCTGCAAGGTGCAGGGCGATGGACGCGGTGGGTTACCAACTGTCGGCAATGAAGTTACCAGTTACTCACCGCGTCCATCACCCTACACCTTGCAGAATTGAGTCTATCAAATCATGTGTATTGCCGAATTGGTGTCAAAGTTTGGTTAATATCACTCCGTTCAGTTAAATAATATCGCTCACCCAAACCGCACGAATGTATTTCGGCAACTTTATTTTTCATAATTATACTAAGTTCTACACTAACGTGAATTCGTTTTCAAGTTATATCAATTCAACTTTATTTACTGGGAATCTCTCTAGTTTCTGTGTCAACAAAAAATAAAAATATATATCCTATCTTTCCTATTTTTTTTAAATCATTTTATATTATCAAAATTAATTAATTTATTATATTAAATTTATAATATTTATTTTACTTTGACGAATTAATTTTATAACTAATTTATTTTAAATTTTTCGTAATTATTGCTCCAAATTTTACAATTTTGTTAAAGAAACAAAAATAAAATAATTACTTTAGGTTTGTCCTTATCGGAGCCAGAAGGATTTTTGAGCAATCTATCAATATCCTCATTCAGACAATACCAATCGGGGTATGTCTTATTTTGGTTCATTTTTATTTCTCTCTTGTTTTTTTTAAACTTTATTTTCTCGCAATAAGAAAACCCTTTCCTTTGTCCCTGAATCCCTTCAACTACGCATTAGTATTCGATCTATTGGAAATTTTCGAAATTCTTGAAACATTTCCTTGCATGTGCAAATTAGGAAATTTTACATTTTTTTAAATGGGCTGTGTTTTTGAAGTACTTTAGATGATATTTTGAGTTTAAATATTTCAGCCTTTTAATTTATTTGGTTTATTATCATTTATTTTACTTTGTTATTATAATTGGTTTTTGTAACAAAATAGAAAAGAAGTTATTCCCCTTCATTAAAATTAATGATAACCTATGTTGTTACTCCCTTTGCATATGGCGTCATTTTCATCTGCTTGATAGAGAGAAAATGACGTGAAATTGAAGCTTGTGGATGTTACATTTGATCAATTTTTCAGGTGTTTTTTAAGCCCTTTTCTCTTCATTTTCAGGTTGTCAATCTTTGTTCTGGCCTCTGCATAGAAAGTTTGGTAAGCAATTTTTTATTTTATCAATTTTTATTTTATAACACCTTTAAAATTTGTGATAAAAATTTTAGATCATTTCATTTATTTTGATTGAAGAGATTTTTTATATCAAAAAGAAACATAGGAGTGCCCTGCTTCCTATTATTAACCTAAAAGCTATCCTATTCATTATGAACTTTCTTTTAAGAAGCAAACCGTCTGTAGTTCCCTTTTGAAGTTTTATGTACAGCTTTTTATTTCGCAATTTTAATCACGTATTGTCCTTCAAAGGAATTATACAATTTTTTTCATTTCGGATTTCAACTTTTAGGGCTACCTTGCCTCCTACGCTAAGTGGGGAGTCATATAAATATCTGGGTATTCTCGAATCTAAGGGTATTCAGCATACGATAGTTAAGAAAAACCTAACGACTTTTTCCAAAGATTTAATTTTTCTATTTTTAATGCTATTTTTTACGAATAAAACAAAAACTACGCATCCTATCTAAAGTGATCAATAACAAATGTGTTGATATTTTCATATGCACAATTTTTGTTTCTTCATCTTGTTCATATCTTGTATAGTTTGACCGCAAAATTGAATTTTTGATTTTTCATTATTTTTTGTGCAATCAAAATTTGACTTTTTGATTTTTCAAAAAATTCAAAAAGTTGTCATGATAGTATTGTAGAGTGTTCAAAAAGCAACGTTTTTCTCCTCTTGACGTATGTTTTTTGGAACATTGTAAATGCTATAACTCCAGTAGTTTTTGTTTCATCGAAAAAAGTCATAGAAATAAATTGTTCGCATTTCTGAGTGCTATGGGCATCCGTCCTTAGAATTTCTGAATCATGACAAAAAGTGGTCTCAAAAATTATAGAAATGCGCTCACTTTTTGAATTTTTATGTAAAATCGCTGACTAACAAACTTGACCTTCATTTCAGGACACTTGAAGAGTATACCAAAGCCCAGTCAAATCTGTAAGTTCTTTCGAAAGTTATCGTGCTAACAGGCTGAAAATCTACATACATACATACATACACACATGACCACAAACACACAGAGCCATTCGCGAAAACCTGTTTTTTTGCGGTCAGAAGGTCTCAAAACGTCGTCATTTGACAAAAATCAGGGGGTCAAATTTTACACAAATCTAATACCTTCTCTGGATGAAAATGTAAAAATATGAACTTTCTACCTAAATAATTGAATTTCTCATGAATGAGAAATTTTTTCTAACAAAATAAGTGAATTTTCAACTTGAAAAGATCAATTTTCTTGTAAAAATGAAGTAACTACCTTGTTCGTTGTAAAAATTATTTTTTTACAACAAAAAAAACAACATGTTTTCTATAAAATTGGTTTCATTTTTAACAAAAGAAATGAATTTTCAAATAGAATAATGCATCTTCAAATAAAAACAAAAAGAATTTCACCAATAAGGTAAATTTTCGACAAAAAAGATGGATTTTCTATCAAAGAAAGATACATTTTCAACTGAAAACATACATTTTAAACAAAGAACATAATAGTTCAATTTTCAGTTGGAAAAATAAGTTTCTGAACAAATAAAATAAATTTTCAAAAAAAATTCGAAAAAGGAGTGTACATAAATTTTTAGTTCAAAACATGTATTTTCAAATTTTTATTAAAAAAAATTAATTTTCAATATAAAAAATAATTTTCGAATGTAGAAATTGAAGTTTCGACCAAGAAGATTAATTTTGTACCAAAAAAGAATAATTTTCATAAAAATACATGAATTTTACATCAATATTTTTTATTTTTAATGAAATTTTAAACCCAATAGTTGCCTCTTCAACCAAAAAGATTGATTTTCTACAAGATAAAAAAGATAGATTTTCAACTAAATGGATGAATTTTCCAACTAAAAAACATACACTTTTAACAGAGTATAGAATAGCTTATATTTTACTTAGAGAAATAAGTTTTTAAGCAAATAACTTTAATTTTCGTAGAAGTATTTTAATTTTCAAGGAAACAAATGAATTCTCTACCAAAAAGATTAAATGTCCATATAAAAATTTCAAAACAAAATTGAGTTGACTTTATAGTTAAAAAAAATAACTTTCAATAAAAAAATTAATTTTGTACCAAAAGAAAAAATTGTAAGTGAGTGGAAAAAGTTATCATTCATATTGAATTCACTGGAGGAATTTCCTCGCTATAATAAGGAAACTTGCTTTAACAAAAGAGAAGTCACAATCACCAAATTACAGTTGTCGATGATTTGACCTTTAATTTTAATAGGTCTGGGCACAAATGTGGGGAAATACAAAGACCGAGCGCGCAGATGCGATCATGCGTAGATGCGTAGATGCGTAGATGCTTAGATGCGTAGATGCTTAGATGCGCGATGATAATGTGCCCGCGCAGCGGGCAGATTTTTTTCTTTTGAAAATGCTATAAGTTTGACAATTTTGATTTGATTGAAGAAAGTAGTTAAGATAAATTATTCGAATTTTTGAGCGATACGCATAGCCATCCATATAATTTCTGAGTTTTGAAGAAAAATGGTCTACAAATGTTTGAAAATGCTCTGACTTTTTGAATTTCTATCCCAAGTAGCTGGTTAACGAACCCGATCTTACTTTTTGCTCCCTGAAACTGTGTGCCAAAGCACAATCCAATCCGATTAGTCTTTCAAAATTTATCCAGTATATGGACGACGACGACGACAGAGAGACATACACCGACGTAAAAACTATTTTTTCTGACTTTGAGGGCCTTAAAACGTCGACATTTTATGGAATCCACGAAAGTAATTTTCCACATAAAATCAATACCTTCTCATTATGATCAGAATGTAGAAAGAAATCATTTTAAACCTCACTTAAGATCTGACATACATATGTGCATAGAAACAAAAAGTTGAAACCTCTTTCCGGCCAAAAAAATATTTGGAATCGTAAAGAGTTATTTGCTCAAATTATTACGACACGAACTTATTTTTATATTTCCACATCAACACGATTAACTGAGAACGACTAGAAAATGGCTGACAGTAATTCTTACTCGTTGTCATGGTTAACAAAGTAAACCAAAAGTGACTAGCGTATCAAAAAATTATGCAAAAAAGGTAACTAGTGTGTTGAAAGGAAATTATGATTGATTTACGCGTGCGCAGTACTTTTTTGCATACCGTACTAAAAAGTATCACTTTTGTGCGTATTTCTCAGTACGAAAAGAGGGACTTTTTGTGCATTTGTTATAAAAATACACTTACGTAACACACTAAGGCAGTGTATCGAATCAGTGTATCTAACTTATTACCTCAGAGGGATCGCTCCGTCCACCCTAAGCTTGGCCGTATTCTCTCTACGGCCTGCTAGGGAGGCTGCCGGATGGCAGAGTGGGTAAGGCTCACTCTACCGTGCAAAGAGGTCCACGTCATTTACTGTGCGATGTGGTACGCCTGGCACCTAAGAGGTTTATTTCCAGAACGTTGGAAATAATTAAATCCACTGAGATCTAAAAACACTTGGTGAAGGTGGTCGAATTCGGTGTACTGCCTTGAGAATAAATACGGGTGTGGCACAATAGGGTTTATAGCTTGAGCGCCAGCGGGGGACCTTACGAGCGGGAGCCCACTTTAAAACCAAACCAAACCAAGACAACCAACAAAAATAATCGTTTAAAGAAATTATTATTGTTCATTACTATTTTTCCTATATTAATGCCAGATAGTCGCGTTTTTTCTGTAATGTTTTACTTTTTGTCTACTTTTTACTTAGAGCGAGGTAATAATTAATACAATTCAACAAGCATAACTGTTTAAATAATTTAGAATTGTTCCTAATTATCTTCCCTAGATAATTGCTAGAAAGTTGCGGTTTTTTCTGAAACTTTGAACTTTTCTTTAGCTTTTTGGTTATTAGAAACATAGAAAATGGGGTGTTGAAGGGCGGATTTGAAATCTGGTCAGGAGTAGGTAGTGAATCACATGGTAGTCGCCCAGGTGCACACTAATCATTCCGTACATTCATACAATTCCCTTCCGCAATCCACCCTGATGTTATTAAGTGGTTCGGGGAAGAGGAAACAAAATTTAAATACCTGTGTAATATTAAAAAGCATGTTTTCATCAGAGAATAATTTCAATCCTTGATTAAAATCATTCTCTCAGGTCATTATTCTCCTGATTCGCAAGTTGGCTCGCTGTCAGTCCCCGGGCGCTTGGAATGCTGCGTAAGCATACTAACAGTAAGCTCTCAGGTTACGAGCGAGCAGAGAGTCCCTTGAAACTCCTATAGAGATTTTAATCAATGTGTCTTGAAATAATATTTCGAACCACATTAATTGAAAAAAAGCATAGAGATTCGCTCGTAACAATTAACTTAACAACAATTTATTATTTCTAACTCTAAATTTTACTAAATGATCTTTCACTTGTCAGGAAATATTTTATAATCGACTGAAAATTGCAAAACCCTGTATCAATATAGGGAAAATCTTCATCTGTAACATGCACAAATATTCCGAACAAGAATTAAAGTGCACAAAATTCTCTGTAAAATTGAAAAAAAAAAATTGTTTCATCTTGAATAGTTAAGGATACAAGACTTCTAGAAGTAGTTTTTTTTTATTGAAAAATGCGTCTAAAAAAGAATTTAATTTTAGTTTCCGCGGAATATCTCATATCTTGTTCGTTTTAGATAAAAGTTGCACTCATATAAGTCTAAAAACATTGTGTACTAAAAATCACCATTTTTATTGAATTTCATTAGACATTAGGTTTTTCGGAAATAACCTGCGTTTGTTGCATTCCACGTGAAAAATTTGCTTATAAGAATATTTACAACTACCTTTTAGCCAAAATTTTATCCATTTTTGTCAAAGGGCACGCTTTTTGAGGCGTTTTTTCGCCAAATATTAAACATAGGACATTCAATATTTTGTAGTTTTTCTTGAAAATTGATGTACTTTCATTCTTACAAGCACTTTTTCACGTGGAATGCAACAAAAACAAGTTATTTAAAAAAAATTATTATCTAATAAAGTTCAATAAAAAGGATGAATTCTAGAACTCAATAACTTTAGACTTATTAGAGCTAGAGCACTGGTTTTTTTTAGATCTTCGACAAATTTAGTCTGCTTTATTAACTGATATGATTGCAACTTTCAACTAAAACGAACAGGAGTGTAACATTTCACAGACACTAACATTAAATTATTTTTAGCCCAATTTTTCAATAAAAAATGACTTCCGGAAGTCATATATCCTAACGTATTCAAGATGAAACATTACATTTTTTCATTTTACAGGGAATTTTGCGCACTTCAATTCTTGTTCTGACTATTTAGGCGCGCAATGTACTGAGAATGAACCTTATAAATGTTACATAGTGTTTAATTATTAGAGGTTCTTTTTGGATTCCAAACTAAAGGGTTTATACTAATCTTTCTCTAAAAAATAGGTGTGTCACGGAAATCTCGAAGGGACTGTTGTCGCTTTTCCTCAATGCCGAATGGGTAATTTAAAAAACTCCAAGGAAGGAATGTTGCCAAATTGAAACACACAATGAAGAATGGAGTTTCATTCGATCACTCTCCCTAGAGATCGCGGGACCTTGTAGTTGGTGGGAGGGCTTATGGGTTTCATGGGGCTATAGATCTGGATAGGTGAACCAGAGAGGCTGCATCGCCAGGTGTAGCTACTCTGGGGAACTGACGGACTCTAGTCAGTGGGACTTAAACTAAGGAGCGATCCTTCCAGGGGGTAATTTTAGTTGGCAAATTGTACTATTTCAAGGAAATGTTATATTTGTCACTTCGTACGTCAACAAAAACACTTGAAAAACACGGACATGCATGATGTCAAATGCAAGGACGTGCACATGCTTACAGCGCGCGCATTGATACAAAGCCGGGGCACCCAATGAACGTCGCTTAACAAAATCACCCCACGATTCGTGGTGGAGGTGGGAGCCCCTCCAGCCTTGAAATACCCAAATGTTTACGTTTCGCGTCCTTTGGAATAGGCAAGAGTTCAGTGTATTTTAAACACAGATTCAGAATCCTTCAAGCTGAATGATTATTGTTAAAAAATGCTGTTATCTTTCAAGTGTATTTTTATGTTGCAAAGGATATTTGTAAACCATTTAGAAATTATATACTCTATATTCCTAAACAAATACAGTTATTATTTTAGTCATTTACTGTCTAATACTGCTTTTTTTAATTATCTTTAAAAATTTGATATGATCTTTTTTTTCGCAATTCCATGCTACTTTCTTTGTAATTTGTTGCGAATAATGTGACTTTTTTAAGCTTTCTAGTCGATCCGAGCCCTGGATGCCGAATTTAAATCAAAAAGCGGGATTTCTCTGTCACGTAAAAGTGTCAAAAACCGTGGTTTTGGTCATTTTCGAAAAATCAAAGCGAAGGAACCCGATGTATTAGAGACTTCGAATAGGGCTCAAATTAATGCTTAAATCTTTTATTTTTTGACAGAATTATCAAAATATATGAAAACATTTGATTCTAAGTACAATTTTGATTTTTCATAAATCATGTTCGCACCCAGGAAGTCAAAAGGTATGAGAATGCATGGGCCGAAGCATAATCCATTAAAAATGCAAACGAAACTTCGAATACAATTTTCTTATCATTTTTGTTTTTGGCACATTTGGCCTTAATTGTCTCAAAAATCTGACGTGAGGGAGAGATTCCATTTTCAGATACAGATTAAGCGACCAAAAATCTAAGGGAAATGACGCATCTCATAAATGTTGCACTTTTGTTGCCGAACTTTGTTATTAACATATGTTGCGTAGATTTAGAAAATTGAATGACAATAAAATATAACTATATGGAGTTGAAGAAAAATATGACATTTCTTGTAACAGATTTTTCTGCTTTCCTGCACGTATAAATAGATGTTTAATATTTCCCCTTTTTTGAGTTCATTTTACGCTGTGATCTCTGAAATATAGAATATTTTAAATCTTTTAATTTTTTAGAACTGGAATTGATGACAAGCGTCGACGAATGAGGGCTTTTGTAACTTGCATGATGTCAGACAATCCCCTCATGTTGAATCCTTCATATGTACCACAGCAATTTCTGATCATGGCTTGCGTATTGAGGTAAATAATTTTTAAAAATGATTAGGAAATGTTAAATACTCTCTATAAAACCTTCAAACATTTTTTTCAGATACATAATGATTTTCTCTGACAAAACGAAAATTCTAAGACGACAGGAGTTGGACGCGTTCATTGCACATGCTTTCACTCCAGAATTAATGAACTCTCAGTATCTCCAAGATCTGCAGGTGAATCAGTCTTCCTCCCGTCTATTGATATTTATTTCAGAATGGCCACTGCCCGGGATAACCGGGAATTAGCCTGCAATTTCGAGCACCGGTTTCAGATTTTGTTTTACTTCTTCAATAAGTAGGTTATGTTTGGGAATCAAAACTTCCTTTTTAGATATTTCACATAGTAATTACACAAGTAATCTAAATTCATATAATTAATTAATTAATTGGTAGAGATTTGAAGAGAATCTTTCAATGAATACAATGATTGTCCCGGAAGTTAGAACCGAAAAATTAATATTTAAAAAAATCGCAGTTGTGCTAAATTAAGCTAGATTCACTATCGGGGGAAATCGGGAAATGAAAGTGAATTTATTTCTTAATCGGGAAATAAAAAAAACTTTTAAACTGATCATCTGTCAATATAAATTAATTCATGCTTTTAAAAACTGAACTGTAGTTTAAGCAATAAAAATTAAACAGTAATTGGTTTTACAAGACGATTCTGAATCTGTTTAAAATTATATAATTTACCTATTTTAACGTAAAAATTTGAAATAATTTAATTCTAAAGCCTTAGTAGTCACACAAATGTAAACGTCCGATTGAATCTTCATTAACAATGTTCAAATTAAAAATCACTTCAAATTAATAGACTCATAAATAAACGCCTTTAGTCAATTTCCTGATCTTATTCAAGTATTGTTTCAGTGTAAAATATTCCGTTTTCAACCCATTCAATTTGAAAAATTTTGAAATTAAAAAAAATAAAACAGAACAATTTTCAAAATTAAACAATTCGAATTTGAATTGTCACAATTTTAGTGTGATAAATTTAAACTTTTTGAGTGTTACAATTATAATTTTTCTATTTTGTAAATTTGTAATTTGGGAAGAATTAAAATTAGTTTTTATTTCGAAAAAGTACACAAATTTAAGAGAATGTTTAGAAATATTTCAAAACATTTTGAAAGATTTACAAAATTGGAAAGAACACATGGACGCTTTTGAGGCCATTTTTTGCAGGATTTAAAAAAAATAGGAAATATGGATATCATTTTAAAAGATATTTAAAAGTTTCGAACAAATTTTCAAAAATAATTTGAAAAGATCTCAAATAATTTAAAAGAAAATTGATACTTTTGATGATTTCTACATTAAATTTTGACTTTTTATTTTGAAAAATTACATAATTTTAATAGAAGGTATATGAGTTTGGGAAGACTGAAAGAAGTCCGAAAGGGATGAGTGTATGACTGAAAACTCCCGAAAAATGAAATCTCCGACACTATTAAATTGACGAATTGGAAAATTTCCGAATAATAAAATTCCCGAAATTATAAAATTGTCGATGAATAAAAATCCCGAATTGGAAAATTGAAGATACCCAAATAATAAAATACCGAACAGTTTATAATATTACAGAATTGGAAAATTACAGACAGCAAATATTCAACGTAAAAAAATCCCGAATTATGGAATTCCCGAATTTAAACATTAAAAAAATTGTTTTTTAATAAATATTATTTATTCATTAAAAATACAATAATCAAATATTTGTATCAAAGAATTTTTTTAATATTTAAATTTTTTAAATTCATTGTTTGAATTTAAAATGAAAATGATAGTATACAAATTTTATTAAAAAATAAATTGAAAAAAACGTGCGTTTCGAAAGAAAAAAAAAATTGTCCCTAATTTTTTTCGAACCTAATAACATTTTTCAAACAAACTTTGCAGGATTCAATTCAGTACCGATTTATATCGCAATTTATTTTATTTTATTTTTTTAAATTAAAAATTCGATTTTTGAGAACGTTTTTCGGTTTAAAAAAAATACTATGCACATTTTCAAACAATTTTTTTCATCCAGAAATTTATATATTTTTTAATTATTGTTATTTAAAATTCAAAAAATAATTTTTTTTAACTTTAAACAATAAAGAAATTTCTTTGAAAAAAGTATTCTATTATGTGTTTGTTATAAATAAATAATATTTCATAGTCGTCTCTCCTCGAGCGCGAGCAAGGCACTCGATTGAATAAATCTTAGTTGAGTTTAATCCTGACTTTTACTTCCTCCTCAACCACGTCGGAAATGAAGCCGACTTGCGACACTTTAAACATCTCCATAATTGGTGACCCCGACAACTAAACGACAATTTCGTCACACAAAAGTGACCTGGCGCAACCTACTATCGAAGGACGCCCAACATGTCAGCGACGCCTAGCCTGCACCGACGCGCATCGGACCAGCAGAAAGCTTTTTCTCACCATCGCTCTTGTGAACTTACGGATTCCACGTTCATGGGAATCACCAAGCCACCAACCTACAATTTTTGACAAAAATCCGAACCAGAAGTCGGTGAATTGAGTCTACCCAGAAAACGCTCTCCACGTCCGCCACGCCGCCAAGGAACGATATTTCTCAGAGGGGACGCCATCTCAACCTTTCGACGCATCTTCAACTGGACTATCGAACCTCCTGGTAATATCCATTCAATTTGCAACATTACAAAAAGTATGTACCTTTTTTTCTCAAAAAATGTAAATCCGAGTACCACAGATGTACGTGACAAACTCTGATACGTCATTTTCATATTGCATCGACTCCGATGATAACGACTCTTCGTCATATTCACATTTAAAAAAATTCTTTTATCAAAATGTTATACTTTTAAAATTTACAACTCCGCTCATAATATGAATTTTCGAAAATCCTTGGGTGCGCAACATTCGTACGTCCGGAATTTGGTATTCCAAAACCCTTTTGAATTAAAATTATGTATCGCGAAGAATTGAAAAGTTTGTCAATACTATAAATTGTCGGGAATCTTAATAGTGCGCAACCCTTTTATGCCCGGATTTTGTCTATTTCAACATCCTTCTTTTAATTTATATTGTATACTGAAAATTTCTTTTTTCTTTTCTCTTCAATTTCATTACAATTATGAATCGTCGAAAACTTTCCTATGCGCAACTTTCTCACGTCCGTAACCTTCCATCGAGGAATTTTTAAAATTTAAATTCACCTCATCGTATCTTAAAAATGCAACACTTCATTATGAACCAAAGATTTACGAAACATGTTTGTGCAAATTTTACTTTGTAAGACCCCTTTTCGTAGCGTCGTCGCAGACTAAAGGATGATCAACCTCGTCAAGTACAAGGAAGTCTGGTTCTCAATGATACCTTCGAATCCTCATCTGGCTGGCCGATCGAGAGATTTCTGACTTCGTAGCGGTAATAATAATTCAAACTTGAAGGTAAAAACAAACAAGTTACGATTATTCCTACATGTTGTATTCTCTCATCAACGTACGTTTTACTTCTCCGTACCTGCACTCTTTTATATTACCAGTCGTTCTCACTCCTCCGCACCTGTGATTCTTTATATCGCCGGTTATTTTAACTCTCCGTATCTGTGATTTTTTTTTCTATCTTTTTTTTATTTCGGTAATCATGCCCCCATGAGACGAGACCCCCGCGCAGGACATTATCTCCCACTTGGCGACTCAGATCGCCGACCTCGGCAGTCGGCATGTAGACGCGCTTTCAGCTAAAATTCCAAAATTCTACCGCGACGACCCAGTCTCCTTCTTTATTATCATCGAAGCTTCTTTTGCAAAAAGTAGAATAACAGCTCAGTCTACCAATGCTCAGCATCTGATCGCTAGCTTAGATTCAGATCTAATCCTCCACATTAAAGACATTGCCGTAGCCAATCCTACGCCCGTCGATGTGTACGATCAAATTAAAAATAGATTGACATCTACGCGACCCTGCCCTGCCGAACGCTCCAAGGGAGATAGAGTCAATTGTCCAAAACGAGAAGTGCCAAATTTTCTGGAAATACGATTTTCGGGCAGCAGTCTCCGTTGCACACTCGAGGCCTGACATTGTTCTCCAAGACTTCGAGAAATGAATTATATTCGCGGACTTCAAAAACTGTAATGAAGTCTTGAGATATTTAATGATTATGTTTTTTAAGAATTATTGTGGAATGTTTTGGACTATCCGATTCTGCAGTTTCTTTTTTCATTATTCATGTTTTTTTTTCAATCGATTATAAATATTGTAAAGTCAAAATAATAGTAAATAATAATTATATTCAAATAAGTGAATTAACCAACATTTTTACTGTATACTTACCTCTGATATTTACCTTTCTTTTCATGCTATTTTAGGCTCTCATCACAATTTTGGGGATTTTAAGAGGCAAGCAAAAAAATTATTAACTTAACTGGACCTCATATGCTTTCTTAATATATGAAAACTTTAGAAAATCTTTGATGTCTGAAAGTACTTATCTCATCATTACAAAATTTATTTGTTACAATTTTATTTTAATTGTAAAATAAATTTAACACAATATATTTTATAAAGACATATCTCATTATTTTACAAGGATAATACAATGTCTGAAGGTAGTTCTTTGTATTATTTTAATAAGTAATGAACATACTCTTACAATATTTTTTTATTTTGTGTAAAATTCATTTTGTTAATGTTAACTTCGACCGCTTTTTATTGAAAATATATTTTTTTTATTGGAATAGCAATTATTACATTTTTCGTTGAGAATTTACCTTTTTTGCCTGAAAATGAAACTATTCAGTTAAAAAAGTTTTTTTTGTTTGTTCAAATTTTGATTTAAAATACCTGAAATCTTAGAAAATATTTCGAAACTTTCTCAAGAATCTCAGAAAACTTATATTTATATATTCATTTTTACAATTTCATTTTAATTGTAAAATAATTTTAATTGGAAATCAATTGTAAATAATTGTAAAATAAATTAAGTAAAATTTATGTTATAAAGAAATATCCCATGATTTTAAAGGGACAAAACTATTTTAAAGGTAATTCTTTGTAGTATTTTAATAAATACTGAACATATTTTTAGAATATTTTTTTATTTTGTCGAAAATTTATTTTTGTAATGTTAACTTCGACCGTTTTTTATTGAAAATATTTTTTTTAATTGAAATAGCAATTATTACATTTTTCGTTCAGAATTAACCTTTTTTGCCTGAAAATGTAACTATTCGGTTGAAAATACTTTTTTTTTCGTTGTTCAAATTTTGATTTAAAGTACCTGAAATTTTAGAAAATATTTCGAAACTTTCTCAAGAATTTCAGAAAACTTATATTCATATTTATTTTTGCAATTTTATTTTAATTGTAAAATAATTTTAATTTGGAAATTGATTGTAAATAGTTGTAAAATAGATTTACTAACATTTATTTCATAAAGAAATATCCCATGATTTTAACAGGACGAAAGTATTTTAAAGGTAAATATTCTTAAATGTTATTTGAATGTGACACACATTGATTTTTATTAAAAAAATTTTTGTAAAGAGTTGGTCATTTTATAAATTGTACGATATTTTTGTACCATGTTTGACCATATGGAATAGATTTGAAGAATGAAATTATAAACATATCTCCATTAATTAGTTTTTGATTGAAAATTATATTTTTTGTTGACATTTTTATTTGACATGTCTGAAATATTGAAAAAATTTGTGAAATTTTGTCAATTGTCAATAAAGCTTTTTCAGACCAGACGGAAAACAAATTTCATCCAAATTGTTAAATTTTCAAGCCAAAGACGAAGTTTTTGTAAAAACGTTGCATTTTCAACCCGAAAATATGAATTTCAACCAAAAATATTAGTTTTATACCAATAAAGAAGAATTTTAACCTGAAATGATCAATTTTCAGCCAAAAATGGAGAAGTGACATTTTTTGATAAAAAATTAATTTTTTTTTTTCAACCAAAAAAATCAGTTTCAACGAAATGGTTCAACTGGAATAGTGAAATTTTCAATTTAAAAAGTTCATTTTCAACCAAAAAATGAATTTTAATAATAATTAAAACACTTTTTTATCTTCATATACTTAAAATTCAGTGCATAGATAACATAATCCTAATATTTCAATTTGAAATATTACATTATCAACAAAATAGATTAATGTTTAACCAAATAGTTGCACTTTCAATCAAAAAGATGAATTTTCACCCAAAGAATTGAATATTTAACTAATAATGATACATTTTTAACAAGAATGGTATAGTTGAATTTTAAACCAAAAAGATCACTTCTCAACTAAAAAGATTAATTTTCGACTAAGAAGATTAATTTTCTACCAAAAAAGAGGAATTTTCATAAAATACATGAATTATCAGCAAAAAAGATCAACTTCTATCCAAGAAATTTTTTTCTACTAAAAAAGACGAATTTTGAACAGAGTACATTGTTTTTTTAAGTAAAACAGATAAATTTTCAACCACAAATTTAATAGTTATATTTTTAGTTAAAAAAGTTATTTTTCGAAAAAAACGGATTTTCAACAAAATAATTAAAATTTTTAGCAAGAGATGAATTTACAATTAAAATTATGAATCTGAAAGCATAAAATAAAAATTTGGAAAAAAATTTAACTATCAACCAGGTATTATAATTTTTAACCAAAAAAAGATGAATTCTCGACGGAAAATGTAATAGTTGATATTTCAACCGAAAAAGATTTTCATTTTAAATCAGAAACATTAAAAAAAAAGATCAACCAAACTGTTGAATTTTCAACTAAAAAAAAATGAATTTTCAACAACAAAATAGAATAGTTAAATTTATATGAGATATAAGAATATAAATAAATTGTAATTTCACGTTTAACAAAATATTTTGATAATGAAAAGAAATTTAAGTGCAACTATAAAATGTTTTTCTAATATTGATTTTGTAATAAAAATGTATTTTCTTTTTTCTGATTTTCTTTATCTGGTATTATCCAAACGAATCAAATTGCATGAATTAAAATACTGAACACTGATTCTCAATTTCCATTTCCAATCATTCTTTTTAATTTTCGTAAAATTTGTTATTTTTCTCATAATGTGTAGATTTGTATAGTCATGAAAAAGAATTTGGGTTTTTAATTATTCAACCATTTTTCGCATAAGCTACTTAGTCGGCCTCAACAGAATATGAGCTAGATGCGGCAAGTGGCGGCGGAGTGGGGATAGAATTATAAGTAGGGTAGGATAAATGTAGACGGCGCTGTCGGCGAAAATCCTAACCCACCCCGCTGTGCCTCTCTATCCGCTGAAATATCCGTCCCCTCTTAACATTTTTTTTGAATAACTTAACGTAAACCACAACCGAGTGAATATATTGTTACGTTTATAACAGAATATCACAGAATAGAAACAAGAAAAAATAACGAAAATTTTTTGATTCACTTCGACCTAATTCAAAATTGTTTAACTTCAAACGATTTACATATCTGAAATTTTACATTCATTGAGAGCCGATGTCATTTTTTTTTTTAGATGACAGTTACTCCCAGTGGGACCCTGCGGTGGTTGTTAACCTTTAGTTTTTTATATATATATACCTTTAGAAAGGTATAAATAAAAAATGTATTCTGTAGTCCTAATTCTTTACTAATGATAATTTATCATTTAGGCGAATGATATCTGATGCGAAAGGAAGCAAAGAGCGAGTTTATAAACAGACAGACAAGAACCAACTTGAAAATCGAGATCGGCTTAGCACGCGAGCAGGTGTGGTTCATCGGTGGAAAACGGAATTGAAACGCGCCCTTCTTGATATAACTCAGGAAATTGAATTGCTAGAAGGGGAGCGACGACGTGTCCAGCAGTCTCTGTCAGTGCTCACGTTACCTGAATCAATTGATGGCGAGTTCTTGCAGCTTCGTTCCACTAGGCTGGAGCCAGATTTAGTCAACGATGATGTTGAAATCGAATTAGTCAAGGTAGATTACTTTTTAAAGTTCAATTGTCAATTTCTTAGACTTGAGCCACTTTTAAAAAAAGTATGTTCTGGCGATTTTATATTTTTTTGCTTAACACGACATCTCTTAAAGGGCAAATAAATTCAGAACTGCGTTTACCGACGGTACCTTATTTATCTTCGGAAAATAACGACGTCAGTAAAATCACATACCGTCAAGGGGGGCGAATCGATACATTTTTGCACAATCCATGACATTGACGTGATGTAGAAAGTGCCTAAATTGTCTCAAATTTTTAATAAATGTTAATATGTGTTTTTCAATGTCACAAGAAACGATATTTCACAGATCATTGAAAAAACTGTTTAATAAATGTATTAACTACAACTGCCTATATAGGTAGTTGTAGTGATTCACCCCGCAACGGGGCGAAAGGCTGCACTTATTGTTTTCTGCTTATTCAATGCATATATAGAAATTTTTTTCATGAATGTAACAAAGTATAGTTACATGTGCGTAAATCCTACAGACCTATATAATAAATTTAATAATAAACCTTTGACGATTTTGTAAAAAAATTTGTAGCGATTCGCCCCGGTTGACGGTGCTGATTCGGAATTTCGTTCAGAGATATCACGTCAAGGGAGAAATGGGCAGCAGATAACAACAAAATTGAAACCTTCATCTTATGCCTCTTCCATTCAATATCTTTTATATTATTTCATTTTAGGAACTAGCACTCTGCTCAGAAATAAGAAATCTACTTGAGAGAACTAAAGAGCAAATTGTAGAACAATTGCTTGAGCTAAGAGGTGCCAAGAATCGTATGGAATGTGACTGGACAGACAAAAAGGATGCTTATGAAATAGATGCCCTCTGTGCAGGATTAAATAATTCTTCTCCTTTAATTTTATACAAAGTAGGAGCTACAAGAGTTCCAGCAGAGTGAGTCAAAATACTGTAAAGTTTCCATCATTTCAAGACGCCATTATTTCAAGACCCCAACATTTTGAGCCCCCCGCATACGGTTATTTCCAATTGCGCAGTTCCGTCAACTCCCACCACGGTCCCTGTACACGCTCCTCCGCGTCTGTAACTGACCAATGAAAAAAGAGTCTCGAAGAGCGGTAAGCCTTGAATTGAGTATTGTTTCACGACGTCATGGGAATACATCGCACGACGTTTTCTAGAAAATATTATAAACGTAAAAGTCATAAATGTACAAATAAAAATATTTCTCAAGTGTAGAATCTATTTTCTCAGTCATGTTCCATTCTTTTGTCGATTCACGACCTTTTAGTTTCACGAAATGAAATAAAATAAACTCTTTGCTTCCTCGAAAGAGGATCTTGAAATCCTTGTGGAGGCGGTAAATAGGTACTCTGAAGCGATTGGCATAAATATTATAATGGACCGTAAGAAAGGTTGAAATCATCTTTCACATAATAGAGTAATCTGTTAAGAAGATTCAATTTACTTTTTCGTAACATTGAAATAAAGTATCATGAATGATTAAATAAATTCAGCAATATTAAAATATAATGCAAGAATACTGATAATCAAACATTGAAAAATGATAGAGTGAACCAGTGATTACATGAACATCTGCTTTCTGAAACTCTTGAATCAACATTTAGTGATATAGAAATTTAAATCAATAATAATGAAAATGCTAAGTGAAGTATGGATTACGTGTATTAAAATCTGCTATTATATATAACAAACAAATAGTAAATAGTAAGCAATTTTTCTTATCTTAGAACCAACATTTTTTTTAAATCGTAGGTAAATAAATCTATTTAAAGGGACAAGGATTTCTGGCTAACAGAATAATGGACATGCAGTTAATTCAACTATTCCAACTCAGTGAATGAAACTTTGTTTTCACTAAAACGGGAACCTGAGTTACCAAAGATTATCATAGAGTGCGCCACCATCGGATACGCTGCTTTTCTTTTTCTCATAGTTGTAATAAACTATTAAAATGTGTGTAGAAGAACGAGAAAGAATAGAGTGTGAGGAGGATGAGGCGGAGGATACGATAATATTACATTTAAGTCAAGTATGTACTGAAAATATTAGATTCGATGATTATATACTCTAAATCGTCTCTTAGAGGTTTTAAAAGCTTGTTCAGCTTGCTACACTTTCTCCTTAACAAATGTGTGTGTATATGTAGCATTTGAATGTAAAAATAAAGGAGCACATCGCCTTCCAAATAACAAAAACTAAGGAAGCTGTAGGTAATGCCTTGTTCCTGCGTACTAAGTGTATCTCCACTCTCGGTGTTGCCCTCTGCACTGAGCTTGATAAATCGCCATCCCCATAAAATATTATCTTTATTTAAGTCTTAATTCAACATTTAGTAATGAAGAAATCCAATGTGATAATAATGCTTAGTGAAGTATCAATGATATCAAAATCTGTTTTTATATAACAGCTGTAAATTATTATTTTTCTTAGAATCAAAATTTAATTGTGGTTAGATAAATTCAGCTAAATAGATAAGGATTTCAGGTTCGCAGAATCATGAACATACTGTTGATACAACTTAGTAAACAAAAACTTAGTTTCATTAACAAGGGTCTTGGGTTAATAAAGATTATGATAGGGCGCACCGCTATCGGTTACGATGCTTTTCTTATAGTTGTAACCACGTATCTCCTGCTGAATCTTAAATTATGCTCAATTGAATAAACTATTAAAGCCTGGATAAAGGGGACGGAATGGGGGTGGAGAAGGAGGAGAAAGGGGACAGCAGAGGAGGTGGGTACGATGATGATGTAGTTAAGACACGTAGAGACTAAAATATTAGATTTAAAGATTATATACACTAATCTTTTGTTAGATGTTTTATAAGCTGGTTTCCTGATAAAAACTCCAATAAATTCAGGTGAGGGAATAAAGAAATGCACCTAAATCTCTAGAATCTGTACTGCGTAGTTTACGAGAAGGCGGTCTCCCTGCTCAGCGACAATAGAAGTAACGATACTTCAGTACGCCGGAGTAAGACTTGCGAGCGTATTGCACAGCTTCAGTTTGAAATTGAAACTGCGAGACGGCATGCATCAAATATTCAGTGCGTGATTAGCCGGCCAGAGCCCCCCCCCCACTCTCGCAAAACAATTATATATATATATATATTTTTTTTTTTTTGCATCCGGCGCCTTAGTTTTAAATAGAAAGATTAGAAAATTGTTTGGTTAAAAATGAGAATGGTTAAAAACATATGTACATATGTGTATTTCATTAGGTATACTTGGGACATATGTACACTTCGATAAAGCTTGGTTTCTAGTTCGGTAAAGCGAAATTCGGTAATACTTCATTCACAAACATGAAAGTGTGAGAAACTGATACGAATATATTTTCCGAGGTTTACTTTTGTACTTCGTAGATGCAATTTAATGCATATAATTACAAAATATATTGAACGTTAGATAAAGATTACTGAACAGTTGGGTAAAATGCGGTCGAGGGCTCGGTAGAAAATGGAAGTGGGTTTACAGAAAAGGCATGAAGGAATCACGGACGCTCGAGAAACTTTAACTCACAGTTTGGTAAACCGTAAGCTTCTGTGAATGAAAAAAGAAACTCTTATACACAATGAACAGCATACACATTAGTCAGTCACAGCCAATCAGAATACAATTTCATCACAAATACACTCATGACACCTACAAATACTTAACACATATAATACACAGATAAATAAACCTAATATAATACTACACATATAAGACGCTTTCGACGAAACTACGCAGATGAAAGCTTTACGCTGAGAGGTGAAATTTGGAACTTTCTTATACATTAACTAGAGGAATTAATTCAGGGCTTGTGAGAAACGACCAGTGCCGTGACTAAGGCTTTTTCTATATTTTTTGGAATATGTATTTTGTAATTGTCACTTTAAGTCTTAGTAATTTTCCACTTTTTCTTTGAATAATAACTTGATTCTAACATTATGTGAGTAAGGTATTAAAATTATATCAAAGCACAATTTAATAAAGTTTCCAAATTTTGGACGACTTCGTTTAGATATCATAAATAAAAAAGTACGCAAAATGTATTGTTACGCACCTATTCGAAGCCACAGATTAAAAAAAAAATTGTCGAATAATATTTACACCATTTTTTAAATATTTGAAATTTACAGATGTTACTTATATTAACTTGGAAAAACTTAAAATTAAAAGTAGAGTTAAATATTTTAGAGTTAAGGATTTTCAAAATCACTTAAAGTCTACCCACAGGTTTTTTGTGTAACATTCATATCCATCACAAATACGTTCCTTGATATTTTAGTTTCATATTTTCATACCCTCTCGGGTTATCCTTATTCTTTTTTTAATATTTTAGGCGGTTTGAAAATTTTGCTGTTCTTGACAATCTTATTGTCTAAAATGGTCAACTTTATGTCAATCGCTCATAAAATATGTCAATATAAAAAATAATAGAACTTTGCACAAGATGTGATTTACTTGACTTTTCCTCTTTTCTCTCTTTTACCACTTTAAAAATTGATGCTCTTTAATTCTTCATTTCTGTTATGTGAATTTTCATTACTTGGAGTTCTTTTGTATCTTTTTGAAAATTACAAATGAAGGGTATGGCGGCAAAAGCATGTAAGTCCGTCGGGATAAATTTTTCAGTAGTGAGAAAAAACCATTTGAAAAATTGAATGATAAAAAAAAAGAGAAAGTCCATTCGAGATTTGATGGAGCTCTAGAGATATCCATAAACAAATTTTTGAAAAAGTTAACATTTTTAGAGATACAGCTCGTCAAAAATTGACTGGTGTCGAAACCGTGCCGGTCTTTGGATATATCCTATATATATACATATATATATATATATATATATTTGTCTGTTTCCGAAATTTTGATTTTGTCTGTATCCGAAATTTTGATTTTGTCTGTTTCCGAAATTTTGATTTTGTCTGTATCCGAAATTTTGATTTTGTCGGTATCCAAAATTTTTATTTTGTCTAGGTAAAAAGTTTTGGTTTAGTTCAGGTCTAAAATTTGAATTTTGTCCTGGTCTAAAATTTTAATTCTGTCGGGGTGCAAAACTTGAATTTTGTGGAGAATTCCATTTATTAAAGTTTTCTTGGGGTCTTTTTGACGAAAATTGAATTTGTTCTGAATTTGACTTAACAGGATTTCCGGAAAAAAATTTTTGTCGAAAGTTCTCGAGGTGGTAACATTTTTCAGTCGCATGTCCCGGTCTTCCGCAAATTAAAGACGCTATTTTAGTGTCCTGAGCAACATTGAATTTATTATTTTTTGTAATAATTCGCTTTTCTGATTCTTCTTCTGAAGATTTAATTGGCTTATTTTTTCACAATTCTGAACAGGCATTCAATTTTATTTTAATTTCTAGAGCCTCATTGATAAGAGTTCTAAAAGTTTCATCTGCGTTATCTTTTAATCTTATCTCTACTTATGAACGTAATCCCCTATTAAAACATTTAATCACGTCATCTTCCAAATTTGCTTTGAATGTGTCATCTGTGGCACCATCATTTCCTAATTTATGCGCCTCTTCGATTCTATCCGCTAATTCTTTTACTCGCGCAGCGTATGATATTATATTTTCCTTATCCCACATAAATATGTTGCCTAGTTCTCATTGCAACTGGTATTCACTTTTCGCAGGGGCATAAACCTTTTTTAATTTTTCTATTAATTCATCTAAGTTTCGAAATGTGTTTCCGAATATGCATTTTCGCGCCTCTCCGGTTAATTTACTTCTGACTAATCTAGCAAGATTTTCTATGCGCCTGTATAGGAATTATGGCTTTTGCTTCAGTACAGCCCTCAATGAAATGGGCTAAATGGATGTTACTTCCGTCAAAAATAGGTATTATTTCGAGTGAGTCGTGGAGTGAAACTTGTTGATTGGTTGGCAGTGCCATTTTTTTTTTGGTTTTGTTAAATCTTCGTCGCTTGCCTCGTCTTCATTATCGCGTTCACTTATTATTGATTCGCGATTTAAATTATGAAATGAGGATTCTTTAGGTACTTCCTTATTAATTTGCTGAGAAAGAGTTGAACTTAATAATGATCTCAAATTAGCCTGATAGTCGATCACGTTATCAAAAGTTAAGGTTTTATTTTGATCTAAAGAACCACTATTTAAACTTAAATTTGTGTTAATTAAGGTAGTATTTCCAGGATCAATGAATGTAGAACAATCAAAATTACTGTTTTATGAAGTATCACAACCGAATTCCAAATCTAGTTTAGATAATTCCTTATCAAGGTTAATTTTATTTTTCCTAACACTCTCAAGCCCGTTCTTATTTAACTCTACTAGCTTATCTAATTGAGGGTTTTGTTTAGCAAGATTTCTGGTCATTGTTTTTAGAATATTCCCTAAATCTTTAGGGTTTTGTTTCGGTATTTGTTATTTTTCAATTCGGACATATTTCACAGCAATCATAAAAATATAAAATACAAATAGTATAAGTTACCTGTCTTCGCTCAAGTTCTTTGCGTTAAAAAATGTGTATAAAAATAAACTTAGTTTAAATAAATTATATATTGGCTCTCTTAAGTTTGGTTTCCCGGCCGATGCACCATAAAAAGGTTGTATGTTACGTCATGGAAAACGCAAAATACTTCCTCCTTAACCCAGAAATAAATTCCAAAACCGTCAATTTCGAATTCTGAAATTTCCAAATTAGGCGATCCTAAAATTTATTTATAATTTCAAAGTTTATCAAGTCACCCTACTATAAATTACGATATAACAAAATTTTCCACATTCATAATTCCTACATTACAAAAGTGGCAAGTGTCCACTTTTCCTTATAAATTAAAAAAATTATCAATTCAACCAGGAATAAATTTCAGAACCATCAATTTTGAATCCAGAAATTTCTAACTGAGGCTCCCTGCAAATTTTTTTATAAATTCCAAGCGTATCAAGTCACCCAACTATAAATTAGGATATTACAAAAATTTCCACATTGATAATTCTAACATTACAAAACCGGCAAGTATCTACTTTTCTTCATAAATTAAAAAATGTATCAAGTCACCTAGAAATAAATACCAAACCCACCAATTTCGAATTCCGAAATTTCCAAATTAGGCCCTCTGCAAATTTATCTATAGATTCCAAGCGTATCAAGTCACCCAACTATAAATTGTGATATTACAAAATTTTCCACATTAATTATTCCAACACTACAAAACTGGCAAGTATCTACTTATCTTTATAAATTAAAAAATTGATCAAATCACCCAGAAATAAATTCCAAAACCGTCAATTTCGAATTCTGAAATTTCCAAATTAGGCGATCCTAAAATTTATTTATAAATTCAAAGTTTATCAAGTCACCCTACTATAAATTACGATATAACAAAATTTTCCACATTCATAATTCCAACATTACAAAACCAGCAAGTATCTTCTTTTCTTTATAAATTACAAAATGTATCAAGTCAACCAGAAATGAATTCCAAACCCACCAATTTCAAATTCCGAAATTTCCAAATTAGGCCCTCTGCAAATTTATTTATAAATTCCAAGTTTATCAAGTCGCCCAACCATAAATTACGATATTACAAAATTTTTCACATTGATAATTACAACATTAAAAACTGAAAAGTGTCCAGCTTAAATTTATAAATTAAATAATTTATCAGGTCACCCAGGAATAAATTTCAGAACCATCAATTTCGAATCCTGAAATTTCTAAATGAGGCCCCCTGCAAATTTATTTATAAATTCCAAGCTTATCAAGTCACCCAACTATAAATTACGATAATACAAAAATTTCCACATTGATAATTCCAACACTACAAAACTGGCAAGTATCTACTTTTCTTTATAAATCAAAAAATTTATCAAGTCACCCGGCATTAAATTGCAAAGCCATCAATATCGAATTCTAAAATTTCCAAATTAGGCCCTCTTAAACTTTTTGCAAACTCAAAGTTTATCAAGTCACCTTCCTATAAATTACGATATAATAAAATTTTCCACATTCTTATTCCTACATTACAAAAGTGGCAAGTGTCCACTTTTAGTTATAAATTTAAAAAACTATCAAGTCACCCAGGAACAAATTGGAAAACCATCGATTTCGAATTGTGAAATTTCAAAATTAGGCCCTCTACAAATTTATTTTTAAATTCAAAGTTTATCAAGTCGCCCAACTATAAATTATGATATTACAACAATCTTTTACATTGGCAATTCCTACATTGCACAACTGGCAAGTGTCCTCTTTTATTTAAAAATTAAGAAATTTATCAGGTCACCAGAAATAAATTTCAGAACAATCAATTTCGAATTCGAAATTTCCAAGAGAGGC
Organism: Andricus grossulariae; assembly: GCA_011634705.1. Taxonomy (NCBI): domain Eukaryota; kingdom Metazoa; phylum Arthropoda; class Insecta; order Hymenoptera; family Cynipidae; genus Andricus; species Andricus grossulariae. The sequence continues at coordinate 150,639,273 of JAABKJ010075445.1, read as the reverse complement.
ATTCTGCAAATTTATTTATAAATTCCAAGTTTATCAAGTCGCCCAACTATAAATTACGATATTACAAAATTTTCCACATTAATGTTACAAAAAATGTGTACTGAATGCAACATTTGTTTTTCAATACACTTGGGTCATAACGTTCTGTGGAAAAATTGAAAAATTAAGGATCAAGACAAAATCAGTAAGAGGATTGTTTTGTAAGCACAGCTTACTCGATTCTCGCTGATTACTTTGCAACGTTGATTAATTTGTACATTTATATTAAATCCCTAATCAACTCTGTTCCGAACCATCTTGGAGGTCGAGTTGAAGGCGCTTTTTTTACGTGGTGATCCCCAGTAGGCCTAGTCCACTTGTCAATGAAGCATGCGTTTTTTTTTTTTTTTTTTCAAATGAGTAGTTTATAATAATTTCCCAAAAACCAGGTTAATTAGCGCGGTAATGTATAATATATGCATAGAGTTCATTTGTCAATTCAATCATGCATTCTTTGGTTTTACGTAATTAAATTCTATGAAACAAAACATGCTTTTTACCGTATTTTTGTATATTAATACGAATCAGTCCCTATATAATCTAATCACATCTAGTTAATTAATTAATAATTTGTCACATTAGTCACATCTTTGTCGCAATCTCTAATTCTTCGTCGCTTTCATTAGTTACATTGTTAATAATGTGAGGTTCTTCCTCTTCGAGTAAAAATCTTCAACTTGATGCGGGGCAAATCTGGGGATACGAAAAAGTTTAAAAAATCGAAAATTTACTTCAGCAAATTTCATGAAAACGACATGCCCTGAGTTCATTGAAAAACAAATGTTGCATTCAGTACACATTTTTTGTAACATGATTGAATAAACTTAAAAATAATGAAATGCTGCTTACATTACATCGAAGACCGATGCCCGCAATTGTACAATTAGTGAACATATAAAGAAGTGCAATTACCTTTCAAGCATATGACGTGCTTTTTCTGAGCTTTCAATCTAAAATTTGTAATCAGCGCAAAAAATTAGCTGAAATAAAAAAAAAATCTCGATATGTCCATTCTTTCACTAGGTTTTTCCAATTGTTACATTTTGAGCGCGTGAATTCAATTTCAGCGCCAGCGTCTTCCAGGCGGAAGCAGCTTCTCCCACTCCGCTGTCATAGACTGTGACCGATCTTGGTCGTGAATAAACCGCTACTCTAAACAGTATTTTCGCAACTGATTTTTCTGACAATTATATTAAAATTAGTATCAGTATTCAGTTATTACTATTCACCAATCTTAGTTGTGCATGTTGAAAATCACGGCTGCAATAGTTGTTATAAACAAAAAAATTAACTCTCCCGCCAATTAACACACAGAATATATTTTCATCTTCAAATCATGCACAAGGTGTAAGGTTCCAGTGACTGTAACCGCGGTTGTTTAGGATGAAAATTACAGAAGTTATTCCATTTGTTTACGAGACAAAAACGTACTATTCCTTTGCAGTCATTTTTAACGTACTTAGTACTCTAAAATCAATTAGTTGCTAAGCATACATGACACTACAAGTCTTTAGGATTGAAATGTGTCCACTTTTGTGGCGTAGCGACCGCCTTAAAAAAAAGTTAGCCCCCACATTTTGCAAAAATAACTAGATTTTGCGAAACGGCCATTTTTGCCGGTTTTTATTACTTTGTGAGGAAATAAATTAAACAATTTCAATGTGCAACCTACCAAATTGAAAATTTCCTTAAAACCTTCAATTTGTAATTCAACTTTTTTTTCGCAAATCAATATGCGATTGAAGTATGTGGTACGGCGGCTGTAGGAAGAAAATCTGGTGATGCATGGTGGAATGATGAAATTAAGGCAGGGCTCTGACCGCGTTTTACCAACATTTACCGTCATGACCGGTCAGGATTGGTCATGACTGTGAAATACCGAGCAGCGGCCATCACTACGGTATACTCATAGCCGTGGGGGTGAAGCCTCGTGATAAAAATTGGAAAAAAACATGTCCAATATGGCCGCTTATTGAGCGACACGTGCGCTCATGTGAGAACTGGGGGAACTAAAATCGCAAGTGCCGTGCGGGCGGGATATTCAAATTTGAAATATTGAACTTATCAATGTTGTCAATAATTTGTAATACCGTTTATTGATATCATTACATACAACAACTAAAGTACACATAATAATATCAATAAATGGCATTACAAATTTTCAGCAACATTATTGGTGAATGGAATTTATTAAAAATTATTTTAAAAAACAATAAACAAAGATTATGAGCATGGGTTTTATTAGACACAAATCACAAAAATAGTTTACAAATGTTTTTCATAAATATACAGAAAGGTTAAACGCATCATAAAGGAACATTGTTTTAAATTATGAAACGGAACATTAATGAACTTGTTATGATTTTGTTGAACTAATTTTTTCAAAGTAACACGATCCAATGTAGAGGTAATGTTACATTCCTTACAACCGGCATGGCAAATTCTAAAGTCGTGAGACCGGGTACAAGCCACTTGATTTTATAGGGAATTCTTTTCGAATTAATTAAAAAATTATCGTTAAGATTTCACGATCATTTTCATTGGAAAGTCTAAGAATTAGGGCAAAAATAGCGTCAGATTTGAAGATTTGCAGCCATGATGTTTTCAACTATCAGTTTTCAGTGTTACCATACTAACGATTTCAAAGTTCGCTTCATTTCCGCAAACTGAATATTTTTTAAATCCCTATAGAAAGGACCCTAGATCAAACTGGGCCGGAAGACAGATTTGTTTCCGGAAGTTCCTATGCTGGATTCACCCCCGTGGGTATAATAATTAATCTACCATTCATTATTCTATCAGCATTGAAACTCCTACGTTTCTGCTCGCTTTTCGTATGTTTTTTGTTTCGCGTCTTTTTCAAATCACAAGTGAATTGCAAGAGCACTTAATAAAGAATAGAGGCAATACCGATCATAAACATTTCCTTCATTTACAAAGATAGCAGATTTTATTGATGTGAAGATTATTGTAATTATTAATAATATGTATTTTTGATGTCAAGATTATTGTAACTATTAATAATATGTATTTTCAAACATATATATGCTTGAAAATTTTTAGAAGCAAGAGAATTAATAAAAAATTACACCATGATGCACAATTTGAAAATTAATTATTTCTAATGACTTAGTTTCAAGATCCTAATTTAAGTTTTTATTTAGGATTGCAAAGAAATCTATTTTATCATGAATAATTTTATTGAAAATGAGCAAGAAAAAGATTCACGATCAAAAAACAGACTTCCAAACAACCTCACTTTTCGGCTCATTAGAGACAAAAATAACCAATGAAAAAAGAGGGAGAAAAAGGGCATTAAAATATTTTGGATTGTTTCTTTCCCTATTTGAAAAATGTAATAATATAAATAGATTGGTTCAGAATCACCCACTAATTCAAGTATGCTTCCATTTTCAAACGAATTTTGGAATTTTACAATGAACCCCGGAGATAGTGCCCCCGGAGTTAGTTCTTCCCAGAATTGACGCCGCGCCTCGGGTATGGGTGAGTAGGGTTGTAAGTCCATGAAACGTTTCATTGAAACATTGAAAGTTTCATGAAACAATGAAACGTTTCATGGGAGTGGGGTGATCGCTAGAGAGATTGATCAGCAGCCTGGGTCGGAGCAGTGTTGCGGAATGAACGTGTTATTTAATTAAGTAACACGAGAATTCTAGATCAATCTAAAATATCTATATCTCAAACCTATATACCTATCTACCCTAGACCTATATACCCATCCACACATCACTACTTTCCAACCGAGCAATTCACGCCTACCCTGAAAGGGAAACGGCTTAGTGATATAATAATAATAATAATATCATATATCATAATCACGTATATGCTTATATATACAGCGTGTCCCAAAGTTCGCGCATACAGACCACATAGCTCGAATACTGGTCAAAAACTAAAATCATATTTTAGAGATCCAAACTTTGGAATACTCATTATTTTTTGAGATAAAGAAGGTCAAAGTTGGCCAATCACGTTGCGTCTTTCAAAGTTAGGCAGTGGTGCTTCAATTATCAAAAATTCCTCGCCAGAAACACAATTCACGCTAAACAGTTTTCTCGTTCACAACAGTGACCTTTGAAAACAAATTCGCAACGACGAAACGTGAAATGATTTGAAAAATAATAAAACATCAAACTTTCTTTTCATCTAAATTATTGAAGTTGATTAAAATAATTTCGTTATTTAAAACCTAAAAAGCTTAATCAAGTTTATGATTGAAAAAGCTTATTTGTATTTAATCTTAGTCAAAAAATGAACAATTGTTGATTAAATACCCAACAAAATCACGAACCTTGTGTGAATCAAGCTTCACGTAAGTCGATTCAATTAGTTATTATTATTTAACTAATCCTATATCAAATTTCACTAACTTGATTTTTAAAAAACCTGTATTTTATGCAATTTGACAAAAAAATTAGTTACATTTTTTCAATAATGTTTCGGTATATTTTTCTACCGAAAATTACTTAGATTCAACTAACAGTTAGTTAACTGCAATTACTTGGTGATGTTAGAAGCCAGCCATCATTTGAGTAATAATTAGTTAAATTGAATTCAATATCAGAGTGAGCGAGGTAAATTTATTGTTTTTAAATCAGAGCCATAGAGCTTTTTCTGAAAAAAAATTTTTCCATGGTTAGGCTGAAATTGAATTTATGGCCAAGTATCAATTAATTAATGATTAGCAATCAACAACTGAATTTGTGAAAGAAGGTTCACGTAACTCGAATGTGGCAGGTAAGTAAAACTCTACTTTCTAAGGAAGTCTTAATTAATGAAAAATTACTAATTGAAAAGTGAAAAGATAGTTACTGATTCAATTGGTTATTATTATTCAACTAATCTCAAGTTGAATTTAACCACAGGATTTATTTTAAAAAATTAAGTTTTTCAATTCGACACCGTCCTGGCATGCGAAAATGAAACCTTTTGTACCTGAATTAAGCCCTGATGGTCTGAGAAAAGCAAAAGTTTGCTCCTTCGACAAGGACTGTTGTTCTACATTCCTCTGAAAACTTCCGTGCATTTTCTTGTCGAGTAGCTGTTGGTGGAATTTTTCAACTTCTGCTTCCTTCACTTCGGATTTCAGAAGTTAAGCATCTAGATGGTTTCACTTTCCTCACTTCTGATGTTAAAATTCAGACCAAGGATTCGGCTGCCTGCTCCGTGGCTTCGTACCTTTGACAATCATCTCGTGGTTCATGACCATTTTTAGTAGAGGATCTATGGAATTTGCAACGATGTAAGCTGTACTTAAAACAATTCGGTTATGAAGACACTGGAGATTCAGAAGTCCGCATCCGCCTTGACGGCGTGAAATGTATAATCGCGGCGTAATCAGCGCGTCAAAATACATAAGTACACGGAGCCCGAAGAAAATCGGACATATGCCCTTTTCGGAAGTATATCCAAAGTTTCTGTGTTAAAAATATTACAACATCAAAATGGTCAGGGAAAATGAAAAATTGTTTAGGTAAAAATAAGGGAAAAGTCAGGGAGTTTTGAAAATGGAGTTTTTCGGCCACCATGATATTTGAATAAGCTGATCATTCAAGATATATAGTTTCATTTTTGCCACAGCTGTCGCACACTTTTATATTTGCCCTTTCCGTTCCTAGTTTGATATATACATAGCGGGGCTGAGGTTATCGCTAGAAAGTTTTCAAGTTGTACGTATTTCTCTGCTTTCCACGTTTCGACCAACACCCACATCATATACCCATGATTTTCTCCACCAGTTCACTCGTGCTTGGGCGCCTGGGATTCAAGGGTAGTAATGTTCCTCGAGGATAAGTGATTTTATTTAAAATTCCACGAGTGTACCTCTAATTAGTTTAACTCCTCTCTGAGAATTTATTAAGAAGGAAAAAGGCAGAATGAGACATATCTCTTTGCACTCGGTGCCCCCATCTCTCCTGCGTCGAGCTACGTGCTCGGAGATTTACTTCACCACTCGCTTGAGTTTCTGCTGGAATTGTTTGAGAGATTTTTAAAGTTCGGGAAGTTTCCCGACTTTCAGGTGTTCCTGGCGCTCCATCTTTTCCCTCTTCCGGGCTCTTTGCGCTCCTTCGTTCGTCTCGTTTCTTCCCCGGACTTGTTTATAGATAGAAAGCGTCCAAGATGGATAAAGTCAACGTGGAAACTTCAACTGAGATGGACGCTGCTCCCCACTCGAGGAAAGAAAACGTTTACCTACATTGGATGGCATTTGCTTTCAAATATAAAGTAGAACTCCTTATTTTGCGACATCTTCATATGCAATTTCATAAAACAGTAATAAGTTCGTTATTATTGGATTACTTAGTATGTGGATGTGATCAGAGTAACGAGTATGGATCATGCGATGGGATTATCAGTCAGTCTACGTATGTTTGTGCGATCTATGACATATGATGACTTTGTGAAGCTCTTGGTCTGGGGTGATTGTTAAAGAGATTGGTCAGCGACCTGTGTCGGACCAGTGTTGCGGAACGAACGTGTTGCTTAACTAAGCCACATGGGGATTCTAGATTGAACTAAAATTTATACCTCCGTTTTTATAGAGCCTCCTACACTTCCCTTTCTCACTTTTCTCATATGAATTTCTTGATCCTCGGCAGTATAACGAGGCTAGAACCGAGTGAGTTATGCTTACGCCGAAAGATATTTGGCTTAACGGTATGATAAAACAATAATAATAGTTTCGAAAAAAAAAACAATCAAATACACAATCAAACATTTCCTATCTCCATTTTTGATTTAGACAGGTTTTTAGACTATAGTATGTTCTTCTTTACCCGTCAAGGTTGGGCTGCAAGTGGTCTAGATGTTACCACGTTCTCATGCATTTTACATCCTACAGAGTAGCCGCAGGTCAGGGAAAACCTGGAAATCAGGGAAAAGTCTAGGTTAACCACTATTTAATTCAGGTCTATACCTATTTCTGAATTTTCTTGTGTTCTTTAGAAATACTTGAGGATTATTTAAAAGATTTTAACATTTTTTTAGTATATTTAAATAATTTTAGGAGATTTGAAAGAATTTGAAAGATAATAGATTTAATACTTTCACGATGATTCATGATGATAAATTTAAATTTAAAGCTTTTTCGGGTTTCAATCGTGACATTAAAATTTTTGATTGTTTCTTTTCCTAATTGGAAAATGTAATAATCTAAACAGATTGGTTCATAATCAACCATTAACTATAAATATTTGTATACAATCCTCGTTCTTCTTGTTTCTTTTTAACTCTTTTTTGCCCGGAACGTTCTTAACTCATTTTTGCTCCGAAGATTTTTTTAATCCACTTTTGCTCTCAGCCTATCAAGTGTCGGAGATACGAAATATAATCAAAAGATTGTGTAATTTAAATATTGAAAGAGAATAATTTTATTATAAAAAAATTATATTTTCATATGTACTCTAGTATTTTTAATATTATTATTTTCTTGAAATCACTATTCATTTGTAAAATAATGTTTATAGTAATTGAGTACTCGGTATCGTTTAGCCTTTGAAATTATTTTGCATTTAGATGAAAAAAGATAAAAGATTAATATATTTTAAAATATTTTTTTAATTCCATCCGCTGCGCGGGTACATTGTCATCGCTCGCAGCTCGTTTCACTTGCAAATTTCAACACGCCCGTGGCAAGTGTTTTGTGAATTAGAGCTTCGCGTTTGATAATTTTAAATCATAATTATTATTTATAGACACGAGATTCATGCATTAATATTGAATTCTTTTTCTTGAACACTAAGTATTCAGTTGTTATAGATATTTTCAGAATGGCACTGCGTCTGTACGTACAAATAGGATTACTTTAATTTTTGTACCGTCGTAAACTAGAGTAGGTCAAGCACAAAGTAATGAATCAGTTCCAATTCGTACAATATAAATGCAAAGCGTGCATGTACTGTACACTGGTTCAGCGTATACAAATAGTCTTTTTGTAGACGATTTTAAATTTTAAACAAAAGCCACGATGTATGAGGAATTACACATATATGTGGGATAATTCTGTGTGCTAGAGTTACGAAGATAATCGCAGTTATATTTTTAAGAATTGATTGGTATTTATTGACTACGAAAACTGAAGACTATAGTTTAAAAAAAGTATTTTTCTTTTATATAACCATTTTCCATCCTTTCAGTGGTACATCAATATTACCAATCGGAAGTCAACAATGAGTATGTCATTCGTGGCAACGCCGCTATTCTGAAATGCAGTTTACCAAGCTTTGTCACTGAATTCGTACAAGTTATTGGTTGGCAAGACGATCAAGGAAACTCTTTTGATCCTGATCATGACAGCGGTACTTATACAAATACGAAAAAAGTAACCTTACCTTCCATAATGAAGGACACTGAAAAAAATATTGACTATGTTTATCGGACGGATTTTTAACAAACTCGAATAATCCCAAGTGGAAAATTTTTGTATAATATATCGATAATTTATGTATAATGATTATTGATAAAATATAGTCAAAATTATATGTATAATCAATAGTACAAAATTTATTTTTTATCTTCCACGCTTTCTTAATTACCTAGACCTGTGCAGTGGGTTCCAAGGCACCTATATGGGTAATTGTCAAATTGGAGGCATACTTTAAGTCCCAGTAATATAACATTAACTTAGAAACTCTTACTAATTTTTTTTTTAATTTGTTAAATAGTTATTATCATCCTCTACAAAATGAGCATTTCCTTTCATTCAGTTGTGTTCCTATTTACTTTAATTTAATAAAAGAACACCGCAAACGTCATTACCGTACAGCGTCCCAACCTCACTTTGAACAAGGATAATCAGTTTTTCTCCTTTTTTTAGACAGTAACCTAAAAAACGCTTAACGTATCAAGTTTGTAAACTTTAGATAAACATAAATTTATTTTTATAAAAATTGGAAAAACCAAAATGCCATAGTAAAAAAGATTCATGCTCTTACAAAAATTCCATCTCAAGTCAGTTTTGAAGTTTTAATATTTTAACTTTGACATGTTAAAAAGTAGTGAGGTCCATTGGTATGGCGGACACATTAAAAAATTCTTTGAAAACAATTTTTTTTCTAAATTTAAAATGGAAGACAGAACGAATGGCTCAATGGTAAGGGTTAACATCGAGGTGCGAGGTTAACGTCCGTGATACTAATGGACCTCACTACTTTTTAATATGTCAAAGTTAAAATATTGAAACTTCAGAACTAACTTGAGATGGAATTGTTGTAAGAGCATAAATCTTTTTTACTACGACATTTTGGTTTTTCCACACGAAGAACACTTTTCAGTGAACGAATGATAACTTACTTTTTGTCTATTGAGACTCTTCTTTTCAACCATTATCACTTTTTTTTTTGTTCTTGAGACACTTTTGTTAGTTCAGTAAAATTCAGACTGAAATGCGCGCCTCTGGATATGGGCTTTTCAAATATAAGTCCCCACCATCCACTACCGGGACAGGGAGCGTGGGGAACCCCACTACTAGACGCAGTGGCATTTACCTGAACTTGGGCGTCACACTCTCGCGGTAAAATCGAGATTACATTTATCAACTGTATGTTTAAAAACGATTGTGGGTAAATTAGCACAGAAGTCACCCTTTTTGCACGTTGATCGTTTATTGACCGCGGTGGCCCTCATCTTAGAGAAGCCACGAAAAATTACTTGACCGTGGCGCCATCTGTTGCCGTTAACAACTTATCGACTGATGGCATATTAGCACGAAACCATTATCGTTTATCGGTAAATTAGCGGTCACTGTTTTACCGACGTTCAGCTTGCAACCGAACCCTGCCACCTAACTCTCATTGTTATACTACTCTTCTGGATACCACTATGGCGATACTAAACATCGGTCAAGAAGTACACAGGAGAGATTGGAATGGAGTTTGGATTGGACAAGTGTGCCAAAATTCATCTGAAGAAAGGAAAGATTATTGGCGTGCCCAAGAACCCTGAGCTTATGGATGTAAGTGTTATTAGACATCTTAACACTGGAGAGACCTATAAATACTTGGGCGTGCCTCAAAGCCGCATTCAGGACGTAACATCAGTGATGGAGTCTCTCCGATGCAGATATAATCATTTTCTTCGATAGATTTTATCTTCAAATCTGTCGACGTTTAACAAGGTATCTGCGAGGAACATTCTTGCCGTCGCGGTTCTACTCTACTCATTTGGGGTGGTTCAATGGACGAAGAACGAGCTTACGGCCCTTGATATCACCACACGTAAGATCATGCATATGCATAAAAGCTGGCATATCAATTCGTCTGTTCCGCGATCATACATCTCACGCCGTCAAGACGGACGCGGACTTCTGAATCTCCAGTGTATTCATAACCGAATTGTTCTAAGTACAGCTTACATCGTTGCAAATGGCAGAGATCCTCTCCTAAAAATGGTCAGGAACCACGAAATGATGCATTACTCCATCTACTATCGACGAGAAAATTCAAGTCCTCTGGCTTTAACGTTAAAAAAGTAAATTAAGAAAAAATGGTGACTCAATGAATGAAGGGTCATTTTAATGGTAAGAATGTTGTACATTAATGAGCCTGAAACGGATATGCCCAAAAAAATTTTATAGCTTACAGACCCGAAAATCTGTTAAAAAGTAGGGAAATTTGACAACTTTTAAAGACAGTGAACTTTGGAACATTGAACCGAGCTTAAAGCGTCAGGCAAATGTGTCCGAGCGCGTAGCGCGAGGTGAATACATTATTGAGCGCGAAGCGCAATATCAAACAGGTGCGCGCCCTACGCTCGCTCAAACTAGCGAGCGAAGCGAGCTGCGCGCGATGAGAATGTGCCCTCGAAGCAGGCAGATATTCAAATTGAAAATTGAGGATATTTTGCACCTGTAAAACGCAACACGCTGGCTATTGTGTATGCCTGGCTACAGTCATTCGGTCTAGTTGCAATAGGCATAGAAATCTGCGAGTAACGTGACTTCGTGGCTTAGAGCTCTTGCAGTCAGCCACATTGCATTGGGCTAACTCCCCAACGCAACGAATTATACGGTTACGTCACCAGTATCACGCAGTGCCACCCACAATAGGCCTCTTTCGGATGGAGGCCACGGTTCAGTTGGGAGTGGCAATAAGGCCGAACCGAGGCGACCACCAGGCAATGGGCCCGGACGAACGAGAGAACTTTGTTTTAAGTGGTCGGACCAACTTCGGAGTGACATCCTTACCTCTTGGCAAAGAAGTTAACCGGCGCGAAGCGGGTTCATGCAGAGGTTACATGAACGTTGGGTCAATATGCACCCGAAATATGCTTATAAAACGCCTTAGTATTTAAGAGATCAGGTATCCTTTTTGCGCAAAAACGGATATGAAGTTCTTCATCGGCAAGAAGAACAGCATCATCCTCCAAAGAACATACCACCCGTTCCAGCAAGACCGCCTTCGCAGATAGCCGATAATTCCAACAGGAGAAGCAGGAGATCTATCCACCAAAAAGTCTTTCTCAGGATGGAAAAATGATCTGAAGCTAATAATGCTCTCGCCGATTTGCTCCCCGAAGATGTGAGCCTCTGGAATCTGAACTGTGTAGTTGACGAGAAGGTGGTGTCCCTCCTAAGCGACAATAGAAGTAACGATACTTCAGTACGCCTCAGTAAGACTCTCGAGCTTATTGCACATCTTCAGTTAAAATTGAAACGGCAAAACAGCATGCATCAAATAATCAGTGCGTGATTAGCTACATAACATCAAATAAAAAATGTACTCCAAAAGTTGGGGTACTTGCTCGAAACTTAAGGAAAGCAAATCACACACTGCAGAAGTGTAAACTGTTGACCATCAAGCAGCACTGGACGCAAAAAAGAAGATGTCTTTCAACAGCAAAACAGCGCCTTGAACGGCGAGCAAAATGTATTCAGGAAAATTCCATCTTTTCAACTCATCCTTCCCGCCTGTTCAATGAAACGTCACGTGCCGTTAAAAATCGGCCTAGCTGGGAAGAGATTCAAGTCTTCTGGGAAAAAGTGTATGGAGAGACTTATCAGCTAAATGAAGACGCTTCAGATATATCACCCTTGCGTAACTTTTGCCAAAGGCAAAGGTTGCAGGCTCCAGAGGAAGAGCGTCCACTAATTACTGCTAAAGAAGTGACAAAAGTTATTGCTAGAACTAAGAACTTTTCAGTGCCAGGGCCAGAACAAATCAACAACTTTTGGTGAAAGCAGTTCACTTCTACGCACCAACATCTAGCTCGTATATTTACTACTTTCTTCAATGGAGAACAACCCACCTCGCAGTGGCTAGTGGAAGGACGCACGGTATTGATCCCTAATACTGGAGATTTGTCAAGTCCAAAGAACTACGGGCCCACAGATTGCTTAAACATCAGCTACAAGCTATTCACTGGTATCCTCAAAGAGAGGATATTAACATCTATCGAGCCGGTATGGAGTGCAATAGTTGGAAAATTACTGCCATAATTATTTTTAATTTGTTGAAAGTGAAATTACTTGACTTTTCTAAAAGTTGATCAATATACAGGTATATGAAATTTAATATACAGCCTCTTAATTGATATTTCATAGACCGAGTTATTAGATTTAATATACAAATTTCGTCCATGTAGTTTCATAAGGTCGTAAGCCACAAAGACAATAACTTTACAGTAGATACAAAAAGTGGTATGAGGATTAGGTTTCCTATAAGATTGTTTTTATCGAAAAAAATACTTCGTGACGTATGAGTGGGAAAATTGTTTATAATAAATTTAAGAAGTGATAACCTTTGCACAATAACAAAAAATTCATGTCAGATTGAAGTCCTAGAACTTTGTGGATTACGACCTTATGCAACTAGATCGACGATTTAATGATTTGTTACAAAATATAGATAAAATTTGTAGAAGGAAGCATATTGTTACATCTTGTAACTAGATTCCAATGAAGAAAGTAAGATAGTTTTTCTTTCAAGATTATATCCTCAACGAGTGCAAAAACGATAATGTGATAAATCAAATTATGTTGACTTCACGCTTAAATTCTAAGAAAAAAAATGCTGAGAACTGCGAGCAAATGTACGTGATGTGTCACGTGCTATAAATTATGTAAAAAATTCGACTCAATGTGTTCCGACGGAGTCAGTGACTTCATCGCAAAGAAATATTATAAAATGAAAGCTCTAACATTGTGAAATACACAATCAATATTTTTAATTTGTTTTCCTACGTTAAATGATTTCACTCATAAATGTAGTTATGCTCGATATTACAGAATAAAATAACTAAGAATAAAGAATAATAAGGGATCATGCATAAATTACACACGTAAGAAGTTGTTTTTTAATATTTCACAAGATTTTTTTTTTATTTATTTTTTTTTTGTCAAGGCTGAAAACAAATATAATTATAAATTCGGTCTCCTCGCTCTTCCAAAAGTCTTAAGTAATTTCTGCATGGCCCGTAATAAAACAAATCTCAATGAATTTGATCCAAGTCTAAGATGAATTCATCTTAAGATGTGTAATTCCGTAGTTTTTTTTTTAAATTATTACTTCTGAAGGGGACCAATTTTAAGACATATAGTTACAGCAACTTTATTAGAAGAAGTGTGTCACAACTACTTTTCTCAAATTGGCCACTACAGAGTACTCCATATCTGGAGCTATACCAGGTGTGGAATTCCACACTTGAAATTTAGAAATTCTCCTAATGTACCCCTCCTTCTACCACCCCCTTCTTCCTTCATCGTCCACTCCACTCTTCAATCATCACAGAACTCAACACCTGAGAAAAATTTGTTCCGGCGGCCCTGATATGCCCATGTGGAAAAGTTAATTGGGGCCAGACTGGGCCCCAAACCAGATTGCCCAATTAATATTTGGGCCCCAACTGGGCAGCCCAATCAATGCCCAATTGGGCTACTGTCTGGGTTGTAGCGGTCAGCCTAACGAATTCCCAGATTGAGGTAACTAGCTGGGCCTTAGTTGGGCAGCCCACTTATTGCCCAATTAATAAAAAAAAAGGTACAGTTACTGAATTCATAAAGTTGAAAGTAATAAATGATGAATATTTGTTCTTATTTTTTTAAATTAGACGCTTCTTTATAATTTAAGAACTTTTAGCATCCTGTTATTTCTTTTGACGTCCATCTTAGTCTCTCCCAACAGTCATCTCAGTCCTAAAAGCATCTGACGTGGTGTTTTCTGGAATAAATTTGGTTCAGTACAAATACTCTACAAATTCTCATTCAGCAGTGATTGTATATTATTATATATTTTCATTGATTTCCTTACAGCAAAATTTTAATCAGGAATTCGGATGAAATTAAATTTAACAGTTAATGACAGATAAAAATAAATTACTTATAATTAAATTATTATTTTATATTATTTCTCGCACCTTCCGGATTTTGAGTGCACGTTTTAAGACCAATAAAAATAAATTGTTGTGAAAATAACTGAAAGGTTACATGTGAAGTACTCACTTTAATTACTGTATACTATTATGAAGTTAATTTATGGATATTTTTTGTTATTAATTAATGAATTATCAATTGTGAATTGAACGTACGCCATTAATTAATATAATTGTTTTTACATGAAAAGAATTAATTTTTATATCCACGCTAATATATAATAACATAACCTCAAATATAACCTTTTCGCTTTTGCTTCATTTTATACAGCTTTCAAACAATTTGCACACAGAAACATTATTAAAAAACGTCCATATACTTTAAACATTAACTTCACTGATTTATATATTTGAAATTTATTCATTTTAGTTAGTTATTATCACAATTATACCTATTCTGGAAAAGTCACCTACTTATTATAAACTTTTTATTGTTTTCAAACTCGTTCATTGTACAGAATTTGGGGGGCAATATTGAGTTTAGAAGTTAAGTAAACATTAGCAACAATTTCCATTATTTTAGAGTGCACCTATGACTTTTTTTTAAACATTTCAAACTTCAATCAGCTCTCCTGGAAAGTTGCTAGAATGCAGATAGACTCATACTCTGCACAAATTTTATATAGTCTCATACGTGGCCCATTTCGCATATAGTCTCATAGACGGCGCTGTCAGCATATAGACTTGTTCTAAATGGAGGCGTCGAATTGTGATTTTTCATTTTTCTGTAATTTACAGAATGGCTGGTATTTTATGAACAATGTTACGGAGTAGAATTTATTAATTTTCTTGTTTTGGGGAAGATAAATCTATCGGAGACTTTCTGCGTAAAATACAAACATCATTAGTCTACTTCTAACATTTTATATAACCTAGATTCTATATTTCAGTGACAGTTCACGCACGCTTGACATTCCCATGTGCTACGTTACATCATTGAAATTTAATTCTCACTTTAGTCCTGTTTTAATCCAAAAAAAGTTGTACTAAAACATCGTTTAGTGGCATGAAAATAAAGTAGCATTAGAATAGAGCCATCCGAGACTATATACGAAATATTTTAATTTATTCTTTTCCCGAGACTCTTTCCACTAATACTAGTGCACTACTAGTGCAAAAGAAGATGAGCATTGAATGAACTATTGGGATTCTGAGTGCACTCAACAGGAAGATATGGCAGTTACAAAAAAAAGGTGAAGGAGTTTTCTCCTCGAAAAGGAAAAGAGATTTGGAATCAGCTTTTGGAAACAGAATTAGAACAGATTCTATTGTGAACTTAAAGCATAAAAATTTTAAATATTTTTTAGAGGATTAAAGTCAATGGTAATTTCGCGTATACAAAATACTTTGAAACGGTATGAAAATTTGAAAGTAAATGTAATTTTTTATGGTAAATTTTAAACTTTTGTAGAATTTAGAATTTATTTATTAAGTCTCTAGGGCTAAACAGCCCTCCAAGGAACAAATTTTACATATTTTTACAACAAAAATGTGACAGCTCTGGTCAAACTATAATTATGACGTTGGTAAAACAATAATAATTACAGATGGATAAAGATAAAAAGAATATATCATATAATGAATATGAGTCATAAGAAAGTTCACAATTACCTAATAGAACACCATATAGAACCAGGAACAAAACCCGCTTTCGAAAGTAATAGGACCTGACAGAAGCCACATCCTATCAGGTTTCTATTTGGTTTCTAATAGGCATTTTTACTAGGGTATATTCCTTTCTGTATTTGAGGTTTTTTGCGGATAAAATCCATTGTGAAAAAATTAAAAATAGATCAACTCAAATCTGATGATTTTCAAATCTTGCTGTTTATCAATGTTACATTTTTTCAGCTTCTTTAAATTTTGCTAATCTATTTTCATCAGTAAGAAGTCTTGAGTTGCTTAAAATATTTTTCAAAGCTATCTGAAGAATTCATTTTAAAAACACAAAATTGACTAGGGGAGACCACACTACAGTAGATAATTATCATACAATAAATAATCATAGTCTTAACTATTAATTACATTAAATTAATTATTTTGCGTACATTAGTATTTTAAATTAATGATTATCTACTTTAGGGTGGCCTACCCTAAATACCTACAAAAATCGACTGTATTTAACATCTACTTTATCATACCTCATTTTTGTAAAAAAGGTACCATTTAAGCGTGAAAAAAGTAACCTTCACGCTACTTCCTTCTTTAAATATTTGTGAAATCTTTTCCATGTTTATTTTAGCGGTCGATATTTTGACCAATAACTATAAAAAGTAACATACATTTAATCTTAAATAAGTAAAAATAAATACAATAGAAAGATTTTAAAATGTTACTCCATGTAGGAGGACTGGGGTTCGATCCTTGAGCCGGTACCAATGGAAATTTTTCTATGTACTTCAACCGGGGCTCCGGTGGTTCGGAACCCACCTTAAGCTGTAGGTCTCCTCAGAAGAGGCTGTACGTACCAACATGTAGGCCCCATGTCGAGGGAACTAGCTTTGGGGGTCGAAGTCGATTTTGAGAAGACTCGAAAATGAGACAGCGATCTCTTTGCGCTTGAGGCTCCTACGGGGGACTCTTGCACTTGAGGTTCATACGGGGGGCTCCTGTGCTTGAGGCACCTACGGGGGACTATTGCTCGGCGATCGCTGGTTAATTTTGAGTAATGAACACACACACACTCATACACTTACATAATACACCAAGCCAGTGCTTCGAATCTGTGCATCTAACTGATGACTTCAGAGGGATCGCTCCGTCCACCCTAGCCTGCTAGGGAGGCTGCCGAATGACAGAGTGGGTGATGATCACTTTGCCTAATCAATAGAGAAGGACGTCATTTACTGTGCGATGGGTACGCCTGGCACCCGAGAGGTACAACCTTAGAACGTTGGTAACAACGAAACCCACCAAGCTACAAAAACACTCGCCGAAGATGGCTGGATTCGGAGTACTGCCTTGAGATAAAACACGGGTGTGGCACAATAGACTTTATATCTTGAGCGCCAGGGGTGGGACCTAACGGGCAACAAACTATTATACACGCTGCGAATTGAAAAAATGTTTTAAAAGTAATTATTATTTTGAAAAAATGTTTGTTTTGAAAATCTGTAAAACGCTTTGTGACGCAAGACAAAAAACCTTACGACAAACGTTCAGTGCTTTCTGACTATTATACTTTTAAATTCAACTAAAGTTAAAATTTGGAAAATTCTCCTAATTTTCATATATTTTTTATTTAATGTTTTCGATTGTAAGGGCATGTATCAGAGTCTCACGTGACCAATTACGTGGTATTATATTCAGCGGGTTTATAATATGGTAAAAAAATATATGTATATATATATATATATATGTATATAAACCACGAGATGGTTGGCAAAGGAGCGTTCCTTTACAAAGC
This sequence comes from Andricus grossulariae, assembly GCA_011634705.1. Classification (NCBI taxonomy): domain Eukaryota; kingdom Metazoa; phylum Arthropoda; class Insecta; order Hymenoptera; family Cynipidae; genus Andricus; species Andricus grossulariae. The sequence continues at coordinate 150,621,443 of JAABKJ010075445.1, read as the reverse complement.
CGCGGAGCAGGCAGCTGAGACCCTTCGCCTGAATTTTAGCGTCAGAAGTGAGGAAAGTGCATTACTTCATCTAGATGCTTTACTTCTGAAAGCCGAAGTGAAGAAGTCAGAATTTGAAAATTCCATCAAGAGCTATTCGATAAAAAAATGCATGGAAATTTTCATAGGAATGTAGAAAAACAGTCCTTGTCAAAGAAGCAAACTTTTGCTCTTCTCAGATCATCAGGGCTTCATTCAGGAACAGAAGGTTTTATTTTCGCATGCCAGGACAGTGTAATTTCCACCTTAGCATATTGTAACCGCATTTTTCAAATGCTTTAAAGTTTTTGATGAGATATAATTTATGAATGAGAATAGTGTATGTTGTTTTCCGGTAACCTAAAATATTAAGATAGTGCCTCAAAAAAAGATTCAATTCAACTCATCTAGAAGTGAGAAGGTAGAGTTTTATGTATGAATGCGGCTTATGAAGAAAGTAGATATAATTAAAATTACATAATATAATATAATTAGTATATAATTAAAGGGGTTTGTTCAATGTAGTATATATAACATAAACATGTATTACTTGTATTACATTATCTTCATTTATTGTTCCAATTTTAAGTTTTTATGTTTTGATATTTTCCGGTATCTTAGACTATTAATGTAGTAAAGGCTTTCCCTGGTTTTTGATGTTTTTATTGATATATGGCCGACATGCTTAGACTCGGATCCGACTCCTTTTTAAGGCCACAGATAGCAAAATTCTTGCAAAATGGTGACGTATTCGTACGCATATATGCGGTTCAATCTACACAATGTGCCCTCACCTGATGAGATATATGGCGTCATCAATAAAGGTGCCTATCGCTCGCATGTTATGGCAATCATTACGTGCGTCTCATATGCGTCGCATATCGCTTGCACATTTTGGTTTTTCATTAGTAATATTATAAATTTATATTTATGTGGCTATCGTTATCACGAAATGAAAGAAAAGTCATTATTTTGTTTTAAATTTTATCTAAAAAACAGTACGTAGAATTTATATATTTCAATATTCTTAACATTTTCTGTATTGAATTGATAATCTAGCCGCCACTCAATATATGCACTGCGAGGTCTAGAATCGAGTTATTTTACCTAAAATTTTCGAAAAGTTGGTCGTTAATTGTTTAAACGAGTTTTTTAAACAAATGAATTTCATCAATTCTATAAATTCCGTTAATTCTGCGAATTACATGAATTCTGTAAATTCCTCGAATTCCATGAATTCCATAAATTCCATCAATTCCTTGAATTCCATGAATACGCACGCTCAGCCCGCTACCTTGCTAGAACGTGACGTGAAGATACGTATGCATTCATTCCTCGCGCAAAAATGCCGTACCGCGCCTTAAGATGTTTCATTTCAGTAATAAAATTTCATATGTATATACTATTTACATTTAGACATCAAAATATAAATTTACAATTTTACGGAGATTCATTTACACTTTGGTTACAAATTTTACCTTTACAAATTAAAAAAATCAATATTATATTATTAATATTATTTTTTCCAGACTTTTGACAGCTATTTGCGTTTATGATGCCTTCACATGTGCGTCACACGTGCGTAGCATTTTGCTCACATTTGGTGACGGCGCTTGAGTAGAGGAAAGTCGTGTGTCCCAGAATTTGGGAAACAAACAAAATTTAAAATACTAAAGTTTGATTTTTTGTAACGATGTAACCTGAAAATCGGAGGGGAACTCGAGTCTGTTGTGGAGAATGATCAGTGTAAGATCTACTGGAATTTCTCATTCTCCACCACTCAACGTATACGTGCTACGAAGCCTGATATTGTCCTCCAAGATCTGAAGACCAAGATCATTTACGTGATTGAATTCTCGGCATCTGCCGATGGCAATATCACGGCAAAGGAGGAAGAAAAATGGGCAAAATATCAAGCACTTCTTTTCGAGCTGAGCAGGCTGTGTCAAGGCTACAAAGTCCATCTTGTAGTTCTCATAAACGGCTGTCTTGGAGGTATGAAAGCTCCATTTCTTAGCCAACTCAACAAGATTCCGGCTTGCTAGCGTCAGACTCATTCCATCACGAACCGGATGCAAAAGGCTGTTCTTCTGGGATCAGTTCATCTGGTCCGTCAACACTGTTCCTCATAACATTCTACAAGGAATGGTAGCTCTAAGAAAGTATCCAGAGGTGAAACTTTCATCTTCAATTGTCCCGTCTGCCGCGTAAGGTCATCTGCGGCTAGAGACCTGACTCCAAGGAACAGTATTGAACGATGTTTTCTCGCGTAAATTCTCCGCTTTTTCTTTCCTTCTAGGACAGAAGGATCAGAAGTCGATGACGTACACGTACCAGTTGCGTCGGGATTGGTTTATTTAAGGAACCATGATCGTAGCGTCCGGAGCCTACAATTTCTCACATTAAAATAACTACTACCGAAGGTGTTCTCGCGTTGTCGTCGCGTTAGGGCTTGAGCTTTCCTCTCATGAATTTGACGGCTGTGTTGGCTATAGCATTGCTACTGACAGGGTTTCCCATGCCACACAGGCAGAGAACGAAGAGGGAAGTGACTAAGAGGAACATCAAAACCCATCATTATCATGGAGAGTCTATTTAAGATATTGAAGCGCTTGTCGCTTCCGGAGGAACGTCGGGGTGCCCCTGGAGCCACCGCTGGGGGCCACAGCATGCGGAACGGTGGTGATGATGAGCTGCAAGATGGTCAGGCAGATCTCACTAATCAAACAGCTGGCTAGCAAGAACATCTGCGACATGCGGTAAGCAGTGCAACATCAACTGTGCTTGATGAGGATGCTTTGGCTAGCGTTAGCTAGTTGCAGCCAACCAACTTAACAGAAATACCGTGGGAGAGCATCAAGTGGGATACCATAATGAATGAGAAATGGAGCGTCTGTATTATGAGAGTGCGAAGTTTGAAACCCCACACGAAAAAGGATACAATTTTAGAACGAAATTTGCTGCAAAGTATCCGCAAATAGAGAAAGTCGCACTAAGAGAGCTTATCGCTAAGATACAGGACATCAGGACTACTCTACACATCTCCGAAGATCGAGCAATGGAGATTAAACAACAGGTTGATCTAGCGTGGAAAAAGACGGCAATCAACATCAGTTAGAGGAAGCCGAGTCACACGAACAAGTAGCGGCAGTTGGTGTTCTTCCTCAACCTGGTGATGATCCAGCACCATCAGATCCTCCAGAGGTAGATGGCCTAATACAACCAGAACCAGAAGCAGAGGTTCAACATCCAAGAAGGCGATTAAAATGTACATACCATATGAACAGATATGTAATGCGCTTTTATTTTTTGGCTAAGAGAAACGGGCAAAGTGCAAGAAGAGAACATCATCGACTCTTTTTACTTAAGTACCCAGAACTAGCTACAAGAATAAAAGAGCAGAATATAGCAGATCAAAAACGCTCAATATCTGTAAACAGATTGCTTTCGGCTGTTGAAATAGCTGCCATCGAAATGGAAGTGCTCTATTCCAATTATGTAATTCCTGTCAATGTTTGTGATGTTGTGAAATGATTATCTGAATTTAAGTTTCAAAATTAGATGTTAATATTTATTAATTTTTTCTCAAATTATTATGCAAGGTTGCTAATCAATCAAATTTTCATAAATGAAAGTGAAAATTTAAAAAAAATGTAAAGTAAAAATTACTTGAATGCCTGGATGAAAATTATAGTTTAATGTTTTTTATGTTGTGAACAGATTAATTAATTATGAGCTGATTAATTTTTTTCACAATATTGAACTACATAAAGATTAAATTTTAATTTGCTTAAATTAATTATGGTACATAAAATGATTATTTACTTTAAGGCTATGAAATTGAATATTAGATATAATTTTTATAATAAAAGATTATTTATGCTTAAAACACATTTACTCCAATTGCATGATTTTTGTGAATTGTTGTGATGTAAATTAAGTATCTGAATTGTGCTTTCAATATTATATATACATATATTTCACTTTTCTATGGAATTAGTTTAAAAGGTTATTAATAATTCAAATTTTCAGAAAAATATAGAGTAAAAATTATTCAAATGTTTTAATGAAAATAACTGCTTATTGCTTTTTATCTTGTAAAATGATTATTTAATAGGTACATATATTTTAATTTTTTATGGTATTAGTCTTGAAGGTCATTAATAAATTGAATGTATAGAAATGCGATTTCAATCGGGAAAAGATATATAATGCAAATATTATTTTAATTGTTCAATGAAGATAATTGTTTAATGCTTTTTATGTTGTGAACTGATTAACTAATTATAATCTGATTTGATTAAGACTTACATTTTCTGGAATTTGTTTGAAAGGTTATTAATAAATTGAATTGTCAAAACTGAAAGTCCAAATTAAAAAAAAAAAATTACATAAAGTGCAAAGTTATTTGAATGTTTTAATAAAAATTAGAGTCAAATGCTTCTTATTTTGTGAACTGATTAATTAATTATTAGCTGATTCATTTTTTTCACAATATTAATTCACATAAAGTATAAATTTGAATTTTCCTCTAATAAGTGATATAAATCTATTATTTATTTTAAGGTTCTGTAATTGGAAATTGGATATAATTTGTCTAATGGAAGTTTATTCATATTTATAATACCCCTATTCCAGTTAAATAATTTTCTAAATCTTTTTGATGTTGTGAAATAAGTATCTGAATTGAATTTTCAAAGTTATGAGTACATATGTTTTAATTTTTATTGGAATTAACGTAAAAGGTTATTAATAATTCGAATTTTCAGAAAAATAAAAGGTAAAAATTCTTTGGATGGATTATTCGCTTTATGGTTATCTAATTAAATATTGGCTATAATTTGTATAATTATAGATTATTAACATTTGAAATACCTCTATTCCAATTACGTAATTTCCGTCAATGTGTGTGATGTTGTAGAATGATTATTGGAATTTTATTTCCCAAATTATATGTAAATATGTTTCAATTTTTACTCAAATTACTATAAAAGGTGACGTATGAATCAAATTTTCCGAAATTAGAGTGAAAATAAAAAAAAATGTAATGTAAAAATTATATGTATGCCTGAATAAATATTATAGTTTATTGCTTTTTATGTTGTGAACAGATTAATTACTTATTAGCTGATTTTTTTCAATATTAAATTACATAAAGATTAAATTTTAATTTGTTTAAATTAAGTACATAAATTGATTATTTAATTGAACGCTATGTAATTGAATATTGACTATAATTTTTACAATAAAAGATAATATTCCACACGAATGTTTGGGGAATTTTCCCTACTAAACTTTGGGGAAAATTCCACAAAATGTGTGGAAATTAGCATCAACACAATTTTGGGGAAAATTCCGCGAGACATTTTTACAGTGTATCATGTTCCTTAGCGAAATTGAAACCCAATATCCTGGCTCTTTCATAGATGTAAAAAAGCTTATCAATTTAAACAAGACCATTTATAATATTAAAGCCAGAGAAACTTTTTTAGTCAATTGTCGCAGTCATAGTTTATTATCTAAAAATATAACCAATGCTACAAACAATTTAAGAAAGCTTAAGTTTTTTAGTGATCATTCCAAAAATCATGTTAACTTTATGTTGGACTCTTTAGAACATCGTATAGTAGCTTTAATGAACGATAAAACATTAGTAAACACAAAAGTATAATCAATGCAGGTCATAATGATCATTGGATCGTTAATTTAAGTGATAAAAAAATTCCAGATGAAGTTAATGATATTCCAAGATGAGGAAATAAATTTAGTTTATCCTTTTCAACTAATAAACGCAATATAGTTTTACATATAGTTAAAGATGTTGAGTCTGATATTAGATTGATTGAAAATGTAGACGATAGGTATTTGCTTGGTCACAGAGTTCTTAATTCAGCACAACATTTTTTACAGAATAATAAAATTTCACAGTCTGATAGGTTTTTTGCACAAAGTATCATAAAAACATAATGTTTTATGAAATCAAATAAACAACTTTTAATTACACATGCTGACAAAGGTAACATCACTGTTGTTCTTAATAAATAAACGTATAATAAGAAAATGCATAATTCATTAAATGATGTCACAACATATAAGAAATTAGATGAAAATCCTGCAAAAGAACTAAAAAAAGAAACTTTTAAATACACTCGAACTAAAAACATACGAGAATCTCCGGAATCGGGAACTCCAAAGATACGTGCCTGAAAGGGGCTCCCACTCCTGCGACGTTTAGATTTCGGGGTAATGCATGAGAACGCACAAAGGACCACTACGCGCGTGCGCGCGTATGCCATTCGCAGTGAACAAACAACGAATTCAAAGCAGCGCGCATTCGCGTGCGTCTCACTCTAGGTTAGAGTGGGGGTACAGGGGAAAAAATTCCGCTCGCTTCTTTGGAGTCAGGACGCTCGTATCTATGGAGCGCTCGTATATTTGGAGCTCGCATCTTTGGAGTTCGGGTGTACTTGAAGTCATGGAGAATTAGTGGTTGTTTAGGTGAAAATATATTACGTCGTCATATATTAATTCATAACACTAACGTCCCTAGAAGTTATGGTTTACCTAAAATGCACAAACCAAATTGTCCATTACGACCTGTTGTTTCTTTAATTAATACTCCTGCTTACAAAAAGGCTAAGTTTTTTAATTATATTCCTAAAGAAGCTTTATTGCTACCGGAAAGTCAAGTTAAAAATTCTTTTGAGTTTCAAAACGTAATTGTTAAAAGAACAGTTCTTCCTGATCATATTATGGTTTCATAGGATGTATAATCTTTATTCACTAATATTCCTACTGCTTTAGTGATGAACTGAATTTTAAGTTGATGGATTTACATTCAAAATTTTACTGGTTTACCTTTGACTGAATTCAAATTCAGATGGAAAGGAAATAAAGTTTTTGAAGAATAAAACAGTTTTTCAATTAATTAATAATTTTTGCCGACAGGTACATGGGACTCATACACGGAAAAAAATGGAAGGTTAGTTGGGCTATCTAGATGTGGAGACAGACTACATTGAAGGACAGATCATTATGATCTCGAAAGTCAAATGATCGTTGGAGCAAAATGATCTGCAACAAGAATGATCCTTTTTTTTTTACTGTGTACTTAAAAACGTAAAATAAAAATGTTCTAATAACATTTTATCAAAAAATGTGTATAATTTTTACTTGCCTACACAAATTTAGACCGACCTGAATTTTATTGTGTTAGCACTATCGTGTTAAATTTATGCGTTCCACACATTTTGTAAAAATATATCTTTGAAGAATATTATTTAAAGAATGTTGAAAAGAAACCATTTAAATTAATTTATTAGATAAATTTTGAATACCTCAAGTCTACCCCAAAACGAAGTTCGGTGTTTAAAAATTATCTGCTGCCGATATTATTTGTTATTAATACTTTTAAAACACGTTAAAAAGCATTCTTAAGCATCCTTTCAGAACAATATATTATAATTAACAACTTTTAAATGCAAAATTTACTTGCGTCGAATTTCGAATTTAATTTAAAATGACCCGTATGCATGCTCTAAATTTAACCCGATCCGGTTATCGTGGGTCGTTTCAGACTTATGAATTTTTTAGTTAATGTCTGCATTTTCGGGAGGTGGGTGTGTTCATAACTAAAAATAAAATATTTGTTCACATTTGTTTGCAATCTTTATGATGTATCCTCAAAGGAGAAGTGTTCAAGAGTGTACAAGAATTTTTCTAGATTTTTTTATTGATATTTGAGCGTTTTAACATGCCGTGGGTCTAAAACGACTCACGATAACCTAAGAAGGCGCAAAAAAAAGCGATAACCTGATCGGGTTAACAATATTTTACTGTTTAGTAACAGAACGAGACATTCAAAACGTATTTTTAAATTTGAAAATGTTCCAAATTGAAAATTTCAAACTGAATTCCTTCCATATAAAAGTTTTTTCAAACGCACTGTACTCATACCGAAAAAATCCAGATATTTGTAACGAAATATCGGTACGCGTAGACACGGTATTTCTTAAATTTTTTTAAATAAACGTATCATTTACAATTTTTGTTTATTAATTGACTGACACAAGGATTTTTTATTCTTGTTCATTTGCAATGAAAGAGGTAGTAAAGTCTATTTTCAACAACAGGAATTTGGTCTAACAAGAAAATTCATGTTAAAAAAAAAGAAACAAAAAGTGTATTCGTTCTAGTTTTTCCTTTGTGAGCTTGTTTTCACACTGTCGTATGCATGAAACATCAGGGAATCTGTCTTCAATGTACTCGCAAAATGATGAGATTATTGATCCCTCAACGTGTGAACTCATGGAAACTCGCATGGAGACACATCAAGATAGTACTATGAATTGCGGTGCTGAGTGCTCGCGTGGGTGACCCTTTTGGAATAATTTAAGACCTACTTTAGGGACCATACATAAATTATTACGTAGGGATTATTTTTTTAATTTTAGCCCCCCCCCCCTAAAAAATCCTTATGTAATTTATGTATGGTCACTTGTGTAATTTCATTTCTATTTTTTATAAATTAAGATTGAAAGGAAATCCATTTTATCATTTTATCACGTCCTTTTTATACTATGATGGGACCAACATGTTTCGAAGTCATTTAGACTCCCTCATCAGGGATTATTTATAGGGAATAACTAAAGGTATGAAAAACCAATAAAACCTGTAAAGAAAATATTTTTAAAAAGTGTTAATACAATATTTGATTAAGTTTAATGTCATCAATTATATTTATTGAGGAATTGATTGCTTTATAAAGAAGAAATCTTTCTGTTATCTAGTCAAAGACATTGTCGAAGGTCAGTCGATTTCGCGAGAAACTGTTGCAGACCGCTTCTCTTTTTGTCGGGAGATCTGCATGGTTGAAATAGATGAGTGCAAAATCGGCCGTCGAAAAAATGAGAAAGGACGGATAGTTGAAGGATCATTGATCCACAGAATGATTCACAGAGGTCATCCTTACAACTATCGGTTGGAAATCTGTCCGATAACAAGACAGATCAGGCTACTCTAATCAGATTAATAAAAAAGCATGTAGCAGAAGGGACAGAGATTCACACCGAATCTCGAAAATCATGGATTTGTTCACCAAAGTGTTAATCATTCCGAGGAGTTTGTGAATAGCGATACCGGAGCACACACTTAAAACATCGAGTCATCTTGGCGGTGGATGCGACGATTCCTAGAGTTCTGAGTCGGTTATATTACTTCGAGAACGGCTATCATATTCGTAAGCAGCGCGTCAAACTACATAATTGTAAAAAGTTTCAACAAACTGAGAAAAAAACGTGAACAAACGCATTTCCGTAACTTTCTTCGTCCTTTTCTTGTTTTTACAATGCAATCCTTTTTTTCTCGAAAAATAATGGTTTCAAGCAAAAAGTGTATTCCACAGAAAAGATGTATTTTTATATTAGCTAAAACTTTTGTTCCCAACATTTTTCGAAATTCTGCGTATTTACTGAGATGGACGCAAAAAACATGATTTTTATGGTGTTTTTTATGGTTTTCACCATGAAAATCGCTTACCCGTCAATTTTCAATATCATATTCGTAATCAGCGCGTCAAAATACATAAGTATATGCACTTTCAATAAAATCATGAAATTCAGCTATTCGGAACTGCACACAAAAAATCTTCTGGTGTCTGGGAAAATTGTTAATGATCTTTTAATTGAACTAAATTAACTTGAAGAGGAAATTAGAAAAGATTTAAAAACGTTTCAAATGATTTCCTTACTTTTCGAAAAGGAGTGTAAAATATACAAAAGTAAATTCAACAAATACTTGAAGATTTTACAAGAATCCAAAATAGTTTTAAACTTTTTCAACCCCTTATATGTCAAAATTTGTTCTTTGATTTCATTTTACAAACGCCTGAAATAAGTCACGAATAATACAAACATAATATTTCAAGAGACTGAACAGCACAAAATGCTTTCAGAAGATGGAATATAAATGTGTAAGTACCATATTAAACTCAATATAAAAAACTTCAAATTTAAAGTAGAAATATGTTGCATTTTCAACAAATTAGTTGAATTTTCAACAAATACAAAAATTAATTCAGGACCAAACATTTGCTTTTACAACCGAATGGTTGAACTTTCAGGCAAAATAAATGAATTTCCAACCAAATGATCGAATTTTCGAGAAAAAAATAGTATATTACGACCCAAGGCATCCAATATTTCTGGCCCTGTGTCGTATACTATTTTTGTTCATCTCCAGCCGAAAGTACGTTGTGCCGCCGCGTCGCTGCTCTCGGTCAGCTGAGCGGATGCATGGGATTCGGTCGCCCGCCCGTCTTATGCAAAGCCGAGGCGGAGCCGAGGTTTTGCTGGTCGGAGAGGGCATCAAAAACACATTTTTTATTTTTACCTAATACTTCTTCCTCGTTCTCGGTTTTGTGCCGACTTTTTATGCACAAAAATCGCAATAGCCTTAAACCATCAGTTTTGAGGTTGAACACAACGACGCTTTCTTTTTTCCATTCACCTGTCAAGATCAATTTTTTTCGGAGGCTAAGTACACAATAACACAATACTGAGTGAGCGTTGCATTACTCCATCTAGATGCTTCACTTCTGAAAGCCGAGGTAAAGAAAGCAGAATTTGAAAAATTCCATCAAGAGCTGTTCGACAAGAAAATGCACGGAAATTTTCACAGGAATGTAGAAAAATAGTCCTTGTCCAAGGAGCAAACTTTTGCATTTCTCAGATCATCAGGGCTTAATTCAGGTACAGAAGGTTTTATTTTCGCATGCCAGGACAGTATCATTTCCACCTTAGCATACCGTGACCGCATTTCATGTCCAGAAGTTCCAAGCGATAGGTGCAGAGCGTGTCATACACACGTTGAGTACCTAGAACACGTACTAGCGGGGTGTGCCACCCACGCAGGAACGACGTATATATACAGACACAATGCGGCCCTAAGAGTGCTTTATTACCATCTTTATCGCTCTTACGGTGTTGGCCGCGACCCTGCCCTGCCGAACGCTCCAAGGGAGATAGAGTCAATTGTCCAAGACGAGAAGTGACAAATTTTCCGGAACTACGGTTTTTGGACAGCAGTCTCCCTTGCACACTCGAGGCCTGACATTGTTCTCCAAGACTTCGGTACAAGTAATTGTCCTTCTGATAGGTGATCTCGAAGATGCAAAACCATTATTGGTTCCTAACCTTAAAGCCATACCTGCTTGCCAAATATGCCAAGGCACGTGGGAGATGAATGCAGAAAGTCGAGGAGCTGTTCGGGGAAGATTTTCTCCTGTGCTTTTCTTAATCCGGGCCTTCAGGAGTGAGTACTCGAGATGGATAAGATTCTATGCAGTTTGCTCATCCCTGATATTGAAGTCAAGGCCGAGTGTTTCAGCAGCGTCCTCCGCTGCTTCGTACAGAAACGCTCCTTTGCCCACTTCTACCGTGTTTCCTGAACATTTTGAGAAGAGGGTCTTGTCCATTTGCGACTATATGTGCTGTAACCAGAATAATCCTGTTGTGAAGACATTCAAGATCCAGTATTCAGCGACCATCTTGACGGCGTGAGATGTAAAGCCGCGAAACAGAACACTTAATGTGCATGCTTTTGTTCATGTGCATATCCTTTCGGAACACAATATCGTGGGATTTGAACTCATTCTTCGTCCATGGAACCACTCCAAATGAAAAGAGTACTTCTGGGGCGGCAAGCATGTTTCGTCACATATACTTTGATCCTCTCGGACAGTTCGGAAGACCATATCTGTCGGATGAGACGTTTGTATCTGCATCGGAGAGTATCCTTTATAGATGTCACGTCCTGAATTCGGGCCTGTGGCACACCCAGGTATGTATAGGTTTCTCCAGCGCCAAGGTGTCGTATAGCGCTTCTGTCGACGAGCTCAGGGTCTTCCGATTTGATTTTTAGCGTAGATCTTAAGATCATCCATGTAAAATACATGAGTGACAATATGCTTTCGATTTCGAGGTTTGCGGCAGAGGTACTCTTCGGAATGGCGAAGAGCGAGAGATAGTAACAGTAATGTGAGGCAAAAGAGGAGAGGGCTCATGGTGTCGCCCTGAGACACACCTCTCTGAGAGATGACACTATTAGTGATCACACGATGTTTTCCAGATGAGAATGTAAATCTGGTTTTCCAAAGCGGCATTAATGTCTCTATGCACCTCACGATGTGTGGATGAACCTTTAAGCTTTCCAACAGACAGTCTATGGGAGGTTGAATCAAAAGATTTCGTGTAATCAATCCATGCCATCGATAGGTAACGCTGATAGAATGCTGCGTCTTTACAGACACATCTATCGATGAGCAGGTTCTCCCGACATCCTTATGAAGACACTGGAGATTCAGAAGTCCGCGTCCGCCTTGACGGCGTGAAATGTATAATCGCGGAACTGAAGAATTAATATGCAAGCTTTTATGCATATGGATGATCTTACTTGTGGTGACATCAAGGGCCTTAAGTTCGTTCTTCGTCCATTGAACCACCCCAAACGAGTATAGTAGAACCGGGAAGGCAAGCATGTTAGTCGCAGATACCTTGTTCAACGCCGACAGATTGGATGACCAAATCTGTCCAAGAAGATGCTTGTATCTGCTTTGGAGAGACTCCTTTACTGATGTTACGTCCCGAATGCGGCTTTGAGGCACGCCCAGGTATGTATAGGTCTCTCCAGTGTCAAGATGTCTAATAAGACTTATACCCAGAAGCTCAGGGTCCTGGGGAACGCCAAAAATCTTTCCTTTCTTCAGATGAATTTTGGCACATTTATCCAATCCAAAGTCCATCTCTCCTGTGTACTTCTTGACGATATTTATAGCAGTTTGGAGTTTGCTTTTACCAGAGGCATAGATCTTCAGGTCATCCATATAAAATACATGAGTGACCTTATGTTATTGATGGTTAGTATCGCCACAGAGGTATCCAGAAGAATTTCGTAGTGCGAGAGACGAGGTAGAAGTGGATGCATCTTCAAGCTTTCCAACAGACAGATGATAAGTCTATAAGATGTTAAAAAGAAAGCTTTCCGATAGTCAGTCCAGGCCATTGACAGGATGGGCTGCAGCGTCTTTACAGACGCACCTGCCGATTGGCAGGTTCTCTCGACATCCTGCTACACATTTTTTCTAGCCACGTTGTTCGTACATCTTCCGCCACACAGGCTCAATTCTTCGGACAATCCTGTTGTTCAGGATAGCTGTAAAGATCTTATACAGTGTATTCAAACAAGTTATTGGCCTGTTATTCTCTGGGTTGGACAAGTTTGCTTTTTTCGGTGGGAGTATAGTGCGTCCTAATACCAGCCACTGCGGAATGGGCGCTTCCGACTTTAAATATGAGGTGATTATGCGGACCAAATGATGGTGTGTAGAAGTAAACTTCTTCCACCAGAAGTTCTTGATACCATCTGGTTCTGCAGCGGAAAAGTTCTTTGTGCCTATAAGTGCTTTTTTCACCTCTTCGGCAGTGATTGATGGGTATTGCTCCTCAGATATTATGAGGTTGTCGCAAAAGTCCTTGAAGCGGATGATATTATCGGTATCTTCTTTCAACTCCAGTGTTTTTGGGATCTTGTATACCTCTCTCCAAAAAGTCTACACCTCGTTGGGCTTGAGTGAATTCTTAATAGAAACAGGGTGATCACTGAAGAGGCGAGATGGGTCAGCGGGAAACGGTTGATTCTCCCTGATCCAGCTCTCCCTCTTCTGTATTCTCTTCCTTTGAATCAGATAGCACCTGTGTTTTGTCAACAATGTGCTGCTTGATTGTCAGCATTTTTGACTTGTTCAGTGTATGATTGAAGATCCTTAGTGCTTGAGCGAACTTTCGAACCCTTTCCGTGAACGGTCTACCAGATGTTATGTAGTCAATCACACATCGAACACGGGATGCATTCTGTCTTGCCCATCCAATCTTCTTGTTCAGTTGATGCAAGCGTCTTTTGGTCTTTTGATCGATCGTCGGTCGGAGCCTTCGATTTAAATCAGCCAAAGCCCTCGCAGCACCATAAACTGAGCAACTGATGGTCCAGAGGTCGGACTCTTGCGAGATTTCTCCACGGAGGGAGGCATCCATTTCAGCCAGATCTTGGGGCTTAAGTACACGTAGACATTGCCGAATTTAAATCCTTCTGTCTGCAGGATTAGGAAAAGTAATGTAATTGTCTTGCCACAATTTGAGGGTCCACAAAACAATGCGCGAAGGTTGTCGGTAGTAGACTGCCATGACGTTTCACCCTCTTCGTTTCTGATTGGACTAGGGTGACAAAGTTGACAACTGAAAGGTTAACCGGTTGTATCTTGAACCGTATGTTGATCTCGACTATTGTGAAAGCTATGAATACAGCCCTTATATGGCTTGCACATCAGTTGCGTGCTAACTTCCGTAGAGTGTAAAATTATTGCACACCGTAAAGCGAACAATGTGTCACACCATCATCATCGAGGTAAAAGATTGGTCAACAAATTCATCAACAACTTGCTGACTTGAGTTGCACTTGCCTGGCTACCGATACTGTGGTCCAAGTTCTAAGCTAGCCGAACGACTCGCTAGAGGTGATCCTGGTAATAATCCCTTAGAAGTAGCGCGTAAAGAACCCGTCATTGTATACTCGCAAAATGGTAAAAACTTTGCAACGAGAAAATCTGTAGATCTTGTACTAGCCAGTGAAGCTTAGCAGCGTGTTTTTGCCAAACGAGAAAGCGGCAGCACTGGCAATAACTGGCGGGATGAATGCTAAAAAGGAACAGGGTATGGAGTTGAAGAAGGAACATATTTCAAAGAAGAAAACCAATTCATAGAAGATGCCCAACTGGGCATGAAGTCTGATAAGACCTGATGGAGTGACGTCTGTTACTATTACATCACTAGTGAGCAATGCCGTCTGCATCTGTTTAATGAAGTGCGCTATGAACTCAATGGTATTGAGATTGTTCCTTAAAAGAATGTGGGTCTCACTAGCATCATAAAAAAGCTACGTCTCGTTTACCTATTGGCAAATTTATTTTATGGAGAATTCAAAATGGATCGACATCTCGGAAGGAACAAAACGTCTTACCAATGATGAGGGATACTTTGATGTTACCATCCCACTCAGTATGAACCTAGAATTTTCTGAAGACTATCGAAATTGTAGCATATCATATGTAATGGCGTCAGATCAGGAACAGACACCGTTGCTGAACTTTATCTTAAAAAAGATTTTCTCGCAATCATGAGTTTTCGATAATGGGAATTGTATGAATACCCCCTGCTCCCCACCACCAAAAGACCTATATGGACTTTAAAAACTTCAAAACATTTGTTAAAACCACGTTACATTATACTGGGTCTGCAGACGGAAAGAAAGGATAGGATAGCCAGATATGCTAATTGCTTCAATCACTGCAATGTAGTGAATGTCAACGTATTTTTAAATTCACACAACTATTCGTACGGTAATTTGAATCTGGACTTTGGCCATAATCAGTTTGCGCTACTGAATGAGATGTATGCAAACCTGTAGCCAGCCTGCTGTTATAAAGAGCCTGAAACAATGTTAAAGACTAGTGATTTCAAAGGATACACCCATCTTAGTGTCACTGATTGTTAAAAATAAAATGAGTTTCTCAAACAAGCATCAGTGGACGTTGGTTCGAAATGTGAATACGCACATTATTTCCCTGATCAAAAACTGTAGGCTACTGTCTAATTATATATGATCGTACTATTCAGTACCAGCCTCTCAGTGGTAGCGCGATGAAGTTCATTTAAGATGATAGTGGTGGGGGTAATGTCAGTGGTGGTGTAATGCTAATGGTGGTGTGGATAAAAGGTATGAAAGAGTGATGTGTTCAGCAACAGAGTTCAGTTTTGATCGATATGGAGTTATTGTAGCGATCAACCTAATTCTAATTATTCAATTTTAAAGAAATAATACTTGTAAATATGTTATATCGGTAGAGCTACTTTATTATGTGTACAAATTTCACAATAATGTCTTCTCATGGTTTCGACAAAGATAACAATTTTACACAATCGCATTATTTTCTTGACTATTATTTGCTGTCACGATTCGTTTAATTCAAATAAGGAAACACCTTATCAGCAAGGTTCTTCCTTGTTTAAATTCTTCCTATATGGTTCCCAGAGCTAAAAAGTGTAGATAATAATTTCTATCGCTCATCGTTTTATATTTATTTTAAGTAGTATATGGGTAGTTGCCAAATAGTTGTAAAATTTGGACTATGACTTCTTTCAATAGCACTTCAAAAAACCATTTGTAGTGCACACATAAGTTTTAATACGACAGTTACGTTTATCTGTCTTTTCTGTTAATACAATATTTAGGTTATTATAATTATAATAAATTACATTTGTCTAAAGCTTTTAGGTTGAAAATTGGAAATGAATTTAAAACTATTAGTGGGATTTTCAAATGAAAAAGACTCCTTTGGGGCCGACTTAAATTACGCCACGGATTATAGGCCCTCTTCAAAACCCTCCTCCCCCTGTAACGAACCGTATCAAAATATTTTTACCGCCCTCCCTCTCACACCGTACGTAATTCATGGTTTCCAAAAATAATAAGATGTGGGACTTGGAACAATTAAAAAATTTTTTTATTGAAGATAATACATGCATTACAGGGTGAAAAGTTCATTTTCCAAATTATCTGATTTTTCCTTGGCCAATTTCACATTTCCCCGGTGACTAACATTCAAATTACAACATTTTAATCTTATAATATTCTTCACATAGGATCTTTTAAAAACGGGATGAAACAACGTTTCAAAAACAAACTTCAAATTTTTTATCTTAAACAAGAAAATTACTTTTCTATCATAAAATATGGGTTTTCAACAAAAAATTAACTCTCAGCAAAATAATCATTCTTTCAAAGAGATGAATTTTCAACAATAAATACAAATCTTCAACAAATAATGATTTTCTAACAATGTGGTTCCAGTAAAATTTTCAAACGAAATAATTGAATCCTCAATAAAAGAAGATTAATTTCCAGAAAGCTTGAAACTTTTCGAGCACTTGAATCCCTTCGATAACTCGAAACTTTCGAGTACTCGAATACTTTCAAGCTGCTCGAATGTTTCAGGTTCTCGAAACTTTTGAAATTAATAAAAAAAATTTTGAATTGCTAACAACAATTTGGAAATAAAAATTCAAGATTTTCATCCAGAACGATGACCAAATTCTGCAGAAATTCAATAAACTGACGGATTTTAATGAGACTCAGTATCCTACTACTACTACTATGTAAGATAATTTATGTGTACCAATGCGGCTTCGTGATTCGCAATAAAAAGGCAAGTGTCAATAAATTTATTGTTTTAACTTTATATTTATTTATTTAACATTGAATGCATAAAATCTTATAACCTTTAACATAATTAGAGATCCACGTTCACACTTGTACCATAAAAATTATGAAAATTCCGGAATGGTCAGGTTAGAATTTAGAAAACTAATTTTCGGCACGTCTTTCTCTGGTATAGTGAAACGTAATTTGGTAACCAATGGTGTAGAAGTGACTGACTGACTCCATAACTGCTGGAATATCTAAGAATGCTTTAACTGAGTTCTTTAACTTTGGGAATCTATGGACCGAGTTACAACCTTTGATATTTTTTTAAGGGTTTGACTTTTAAAAGTTTTGATTTTAGAAAACATTTGATGCACTGGCCGTCTAAGTCTGCATACATTTCATTAGACTCTGCTTTTGTTCTCTAGAGATCACTTCTTTTCACTGCTTGCAAAAGTTCGCTTTCTTGATCGAATCACAACGTTTGAAAATCATTCTTTTGCTATATACTAGGTCCATCGACCTCTGGACGTGTCACATGAAATAAGATACTGCAAACAATTTCGAGCCTCGAAAGAGAGATAATGCAGCGTGCATTTTATTTCACATGCCTCTTTTATTCACAGATATATGCTTGTTTTTCATCTCCTATGTAGAAAGGTCAATTTGGCCTATTACACAATATACAATAGAATATTTCGAATTTTTCAATGATCCACTAAAGCTACTGTACAATATAGTTTATAAAAATCTAGGATGATTTATTTCTTTCTAGCCAACTAATTCACTTCAGCGGTCAAAATTTTTTTCTATAATGTTGAATCTTCTAGAACTCTGAAACAAAGAGGTAGATATATCATTATCAGATACCATAAAAACCTACCTTACCGATATTCTACAGCTATAGTGCTTGGTTTCTAGAATTTTCTGATGACGTAATCAAATTCTACTACGCAATTTTTTTGGTAAACAAGTTCAAGGTCATCTTTCATGACGCATTAAATTTTGCGATACAAATAACCTTATATCCTGAACGTGTCGATTATCATGTATACATAAGAATGATATAGTTCTTATAGTTGTATTCAAGTGTGGGAAATATAGAAATATTTAATCCTGAGTACATAAAGTTGAGTTGTGAAATAAAACTCTTATTAAGGATTTTTCAAATAATAATAATCATAATAACGAAATAATGGCAGAGCTTTTAATTCAGAAAAATGAAGTTTCAACTCATGAGAAAATTATAGTAAGGCATGAAGCATATACAAGAGAGAGAACCATGTGATGTAATTAACTTATAACCTATAGAATAAATTAATTTTTATATTTAAAAAATCAAACTCGTAATAAAGTGACAACAAGGTATGAAGCGTGTGTGTGTAGGCTAGAGAGAGAGAGAAAAGAGAGAGAGTCAGTGAGTAAGTGAGACCGATGTATTATATAATTTTAATTCTACAAAATAATTTTGTAACATTTCCAAAATTTCAGAAGGCTTCGTGATTGAGCGACTCAAAAACAATCATAAATCTCACAGCATGCCTCTGCAAGTGAATTAAGCCATGTAAAAATTGTGCACGAATCTTGAAAATATCAACAGATTCTTTAGAGATCTTATTATATCCAGAGGATCACAGTGAGAGATTTGGAATCCTATATCGATATAGCTCAGATGCCAAATAAACTATTAGCAATTAATACTTGGTAACCCCGTAATAATTATTATTAATATTGATTCAACTATTTTGGGATGAAGGACATATAATTCGAAAGCTTTTGTTAGAATTTATGAAATAAAATCATCTGCATAAATATTATAATCGGCTGTAAGGAATGTTGAAATCATCTTTCGCATAATAGAGTAATCTGCTGAAAAGATCCAATTTACTTACTTGGAACATTGGAATAAAGTATCATGAATGATGAAATAAATTCAGCAATATTAAAATCTAATGCAAGAATACTATAAATCACACTTCGAAAAATGATGCAACGACCTAGTGATAACCTGAACATCTACTTTCTGAAACTCCTGAATCAACATTTAGTGATATAGAAATTTAATTAAATAATACTAAAAATGCTGAGTGAAGTATTGATTACGTATATTAAAATTCGTCTTTTTGGATAAATTCAACAGTTTCTAGTTTTGAATTAAAAAATTTATATTTTTGGTTGAAGATTCCTTATTTTAGTTGAAGATTCATCTCTTCATTCAAAATGTAACTATATTTTCTTAATTTTTTTTTATTTTCTTGAAAATTAATTTTCTTACACAAAAGTAATCTTCTTTGTCGAAAGTTAATTTTTTTGGTTGAAAATTAATCTATTTCAGTTGAAAATTCAACTTCATGGTTAAAAATTTATATTTTTGGTTGAAGATTCGTTATTTTAGATGAAAATTCATATGCTGGTTTAAAAATGTAACTATTTTCTGGAAAATTCATATATTTTGTCAAAAAAAAAAGTCCTGAAAGAAAATTAATCCTTTTAGTCGAAAATTCTTTCTCCTGGTTGAAAATCAATCTTTTTTGTTTAAGGATTCAAATGTTTTGTTGAAAATTCGTCTTTTTGGATGAATTCAACATTTTCTAGTTTTGAATTAAAAATTAAACTAGTTTATTAAAGATTAATATTTTTGGTTGAAGATTTCTCATTTTAATTTAAAATTCATCTCTTCATTTAACATGTAACTATATTTTCTTACATTTTTTTTTATTTGTTTGAAAATTCATTTTCTTACACAAAATTAATCTACTTCGTCGAAAGTTCTTTTTTTTTGGCTGAAAATTAATCTGTTTTTGTTGAAAATTCAACTTCTTGGTCACAAATTTATATTTCTGGTTGAAGATTCACAATTTTAGATAAAAATTCATATCCTGGTTTGAAAATGTAACTATTTTCTTGAAAATGCATATATTTTGTTGAAAAAAAAATTCTGAAAGAAAATTTATCTTTTTAGTCGAAAATTGATCTTTTGATAGAAAACTAACTATATTTGCTTAACAATTAATTAATTTGTCTAAAATTTTATTTTCTTACACGAAATTAATCTTCTTGGTCGAAATTTCTTTTTTTTTGGTTGAATAATAATTTATTTTAGTTGAAAATTCAACTACTTGGTTAAAAATGAAAAATTCATATTTTTGGATGAAGATTCATCATTTCAGATGAAAATTCATATCCTGGTTCAAAAATGTAACTATTTTCTTAAAAATTTATATATTTTGTTGCTAAAAAAAATGTCTGAAAGAAAATTAATCTTTTTAGTCTCTTTCTTTAAAAAATGTAACTATTCGTTTCAAATTCATTTTTTGTTGTCGAAAATTCGCCTTTTTGGATGAATTCAACCGTTTCTAATTTCGAATTAAAAATTAAACTACTTTATTAAAAATTTATATTTTTGTTTGAAGATACCTCATTTTAATTTAAAATTCATCTTTTTGTTTAAAGATGTAACTATTTTCTTCAAAATTCCTTTTTTTTAATTAGTTTTTTTTTACAGAAATGTAATCTTTATGGTCGAAAGTTAATTTTTTTGGTTCAAAATTCAAAAACTTGGTTAATAATAAAAAATTCATATTTTTGGTTGAAGATTCATCATTTTAGATGAAAATTCATATCCTGGTTTAGAAAAGTAACTATTTTCTTAAAAATTCATATATTTTGTTGCTAAAAAAAATTTCTGGAAGAAAATTAATCTTTTTAGTCCCTTTCTTTAAAAAATGTAACTATTTGTTTCAAATTTATTTTTTGTTGTCGAAAATTCGCCTTTTTGGATGAATTCAACCGTTTCTAATTTTGAAATAAAAATTAAACTACTTTATTAAAAATTTATATTTTTGTTTGAAGATACCTCATTTTAATTTAAAATTCATCTTTTTGTTAAGAACATGAATATTTGACAACACCAAAAAAAGGAATTTGAAACCTGAAAAGATGAATTTTTAATGAAAGATAAAATATTTAATATTTCAACAACAAAATTTTTATTTTAAATAAAAATATGTTAAATTTAATCAAAAAGACACACAGATTTATGACATTACCCTCGACACTTCAAGATTTATTTCCTCGATTGAATTCAATTTATATTTAAGGGATTTCAAATTATTTATGAGATGAATTTTCAAATAAAAATGATTTATTTTCTACCAAAAAAGGACGAATTTTCAACAAAAAATGTACATTTTTAACCAAATACTTGATTTTCAAAAAAATTACATAAATTTTCACCCAATCAATTGAATTTTTAAATTGAAAAAAATCAGTTTTAACCAAAAATAAAATAGTTAAATTTCATTACGAACAATTAATTTTCAATCAAAAAAACTAATTTTCAATCCGAAAATATGAATTTTCGACAAAAAACTTAATTTTTAACCAAACAGTTGAATTTTCAGCCAAATTATTAAATTTTCAGTTAAGAAAATAAATATTTAACAACAAAAACGAATTTTCAACAAAGAACTTTAATTTTAAACCTGAAAAGATGAATTTTTAATGAAAAATGATATATTTAATATTTCAAAAATATATATATTTCTATTTTAAATAATAAAATGCAAATTTAACCAGAAAGATACATTTTCAAGAAAATACTGAAACCCTCGTCTTAAACAGACTAATTTCCAACCGAACAGTTGCTTTTTTTAACAAAAAAAAAAAAACGAATTTTCAACGAAAAATATACATTTTTAACCAAATAGTTGAATTTTCAACTAAAGAAGATAAATTTTCAACTAAAGAAGATAAATTTTCCACCGAAAATGTAATAGATAAATTTTCAGTTGAAAAAGTTAATTTTCTACCAAAAATAGAAATTTTTAACCAAATAGTTGATTTTTCAACAAATTACATAAATTTTCAAAATTCCCGGTTTTTAAGAATTTAAATATTTTGTAAAAGTTCTAACTGAAGAAATTAGGCTAAAGAAGGTATAAAATAATAAATAATTTTAGAAAAATCACGATGGTTCAATTTTTCAGAATAATTTCAAGCGGTCGAGGATTTATTACATTACCCTCGACATTTCAAGATTTATTTTCTCGATTGAATTCAATTTATATTTAAGGAATTTCAACTGATTTATGAGATGAATTTTCCAATAAAAAATAATTATTTTCTACCAAATAAGACGAATTTTCAACCAAAAAATATACATTTTTAACCAAATAGGTGATTTTACAAAAAATTACATAAGTTTTCAACCAAGCAATTGAATTTTTAAATTAAAAAAGATCAGCTATAACCAAAAATAAAATAGTTAAATTTCATTATGAAACATTTATTTTCAATAAAAAAAAAATAGTCAATCCGAAAATAAGAATTATCAACAAAAATCTTAATTCTCATCCAAAAATGTTGAATTTTCAGCCAAATTATTAAATTATTAGTTAAGAAAATGAATATTTAACAACAACAAAAATGGAATTTTGAACCTGAAAAGATGATTTTTTAATGAAAAATAAAATATTTAAAATTTCAACATTTATTTTACATAAAAAAATGTTAAATTGAACCAAAAAGACACATTTTCAAGAAAATACTAGAACCCTCGACATAAACAGACTAATCTTCAACCAAACAGTTGCATTTTTTACAAAAATAATTGATTTTATGCCAAAAAAAACGTATTTTGTACAGGGTGCACAGTAAATTGCTGAAAACAATAATAAAGTGTTTAAACAATTAATTTAGGCATCTAATTTTTATTATAAAGTCATATTTAATGTATTAGAAAATACATTTTTTCAATAGAAAATTGTTAAAAATTTTCCCAGTAATCTTTAGAAAAGTTTTATAATTTCCTGATACCTTTCCGAAAGAAATCGTTCTACATTCTTCCAGATTTTCTGTTTACATTTTTAGAAAACATTCAAAATTTTATTTTCAAAATATGATCTGAAACTTTGCCATGAATCGTAAGAAAATTTTTGATTTTCTTGAAACCTTTCAACATTTTTCAGAAGAATATATTTTAAAATGGATAAAAGTTTTCCTACAATTTTTATAAATGCTGCAAGGTAAAAATAGGAATTTTCTTTTGCCATTTACTGCTTCACCAGTTCTTCGAATTAAAAAGACAAACTTGTAAGACAATAGTGGAATTTTCAACCAAGTGGTCGAATGCCTTGAAAAAAAAAAGATTAAACTAAAACTAAAAACAGTTACATTTTGAAACAATAAATTGAATTTTCAAGCCAATAAGAAAAAATTTAAATAGTAGTTATCTAAAAAGACAAAGCATCAACAAAACAGATCAACTGTTTATCAAAATGTGATATTTAACATTCCAAGCCAAAATTGTTTCAACTATTTTTAAACCAAGAATAGAACATTCAAATTTTCAGTCAGAAAAATTAATTTTCAAACTAGCAAAAAAATTATTTTCAACAAAGTAGTTTAATCTTCAACCCATAAAATGCATTTTCAACGAAGTATTTTAACTTTTGACGAAGCAGTTGATTCTTGAATCAAAAATATTATTTTTCTACGAAATGAAAATTCTGGGCGACGACAAAATACATCAATTCTCAACCAGATAAATGAATTTTTGACTGAAAACGACCGATTTTCATTCAGAAATAAAATGATCAAGGTTGCAGTTGAGAAAATTATTTTTCAAAGGAATTTTCAACAAAACAGTTAAATATTTAGCCAATAAAATGAATGCTTAAAAATTTAGTTCAATCAAGTTGTTACGTATTCAATGAAAAAAAAAGAAAATTCTCAGTAAAAAATTTAACAGATGAATCTTCACCTGAAAACAATCAATTGTCAACCTAAAATGGAATAGTTACATTTTTAGTTAAAAATATCAATTTTCAACAAAATAGTTAAACTTTCAATCAAAGGGATGAATATTCAACTAATAAGATGAATTTTTAACGAAGTAGTTCAATTTCCAACCAAGAAGTAGAATTCTCAATCAACAATATGTAATTTCGACAAAAAAAAAAAGAAAAATACCAATCCACAAGAAAGTACATACCTTTAAAACAAATAGTTGAAATTTCAAACCAAGAAGCATTTGACTTTCCACCCAATAACCAACACAATAATAGAATCAATTCTCATGCAAAAATTTGAAGCTTTCATTTTCATCTAAAAAGGTTAAATTTTCAGCAAAAAGTCAAATTTATCAGTAGACTTTTCAATTAAAATAATCACTTCACAGCGAATGAGATTTCGATTTCCTCATTAAGAGTGTAAAGTTTGTATTCATATGCCTCACTTGTAAAACAAAATCACTGAATGTTATTTTTCAAATATTTCAAGAAATTGTTATTTACATGAATGTATTCAATATGTACTGTCACATTCCATAATAAGTTCATAAATATAAATGTTTGCCTGAAAAATTAGGTGCATCTGGACCTCCACAATATTTGAAGCCGTTCACCCTTGCTGTCCAAATAGACGCTGTTCTAGCACTTATCTAAGAGAAGATAATTATTAAAAATTAAAAATTGTTCAAACAACTCTGTTTGTGAACTTGTATTTTCAATTACTTCGCTTAGTAAAAAGTGGATAAAAACTTTAACATTTTAGAAGAAACCGCAACTATATAGCATTATAAAGAAGATAGTTATAAGCAATGATAATTTGTTTAAATAATTATTTTTGCTATATTGAAATAATTATTAACTCACTCCAAGAGAAAAGTAGATAAATAGTTGTAAACTTCAGAAAACCCACAACTTTCTATCATTATTCAAATTGAATATGATTAATAATAATAAAATGTTTAAATAATCCATTTTCTTGCCGAATTAATCACTTTACTTACTTTAATTCAACATTTAATAAAAAGTGGAAATATTTGAAAAACTGCAATGTTCTAGCATTATTCTAAGATAATATTATTAATAATAATGACACAAGGTCAAAACAATTATTTTTGTTATCAAAAATTAAGCATGACCTTGATTTAATCGAAAATTTAACGTAAAGTTGGAAATTTTTTTAAAAAACTACGACTTTCTAGCTCTATTTCAAGAGAAAATTGCTGAAAGCAATGGTTTTGATTGAAAATTGACCTTGCTAGTTCGATTTAGCAACTCGATAGATAGAAAGTCAGTTCTCACTTTTTTTCAATTTGAAAATTGAATTTTGTAATCATTATATCAAAAGTAAAGCAAACGTACCCATTGGTGTGAAAAAGATTCTCTTCTTCATTTGTTCTAAATTGAATAATTTCATTATAAATAATTTAATCATCCCATAGTATTAAAAAGTACCAATATTTTTTGATTTGCATAAGGCTTATGATTTGAAATTTCTGAAGATCAAATAATTTCGGAAAATTGTTAAGGATTTCCAACGGATTTTTAGAGATCTTTAGGGAATAATAAGATGGGATCTCAAGGGACTTCTGGGGATATCTATGGATTTCTGCGGCATACAGGAATTTAAAATATTTTAAAAGATTGCAGAATATTTAAGGCATTTATAGGAATTCATAAGAATTTATAAGATTCTAAGATATCTTTATGGACTTTAGAAAAACTAAAAAGGTTGGTGACTTTTCCAGGAATTTTCAGAGGATCCCAAACGATTTCAAGTATTCTTAAAGTATTTATATACCAGATTTAAAAAATATCTCTTTGAAAATTACACGATCCTAATTTGCTATGTCTTGTAATTCATCCTACTATTGACACTATTTTTGATTAATCAAATGATCGAGAATGGATTCGTCATCTTGTTAAATATATCAAGAAAGATACGAATGTCTTTCAAGCTGTACTTAGGGTCGATGATTATACTGAAACTCATAATTCTATTTTAGATATTGTACGTAAAAATCCAACAACTCCTTTTTAGCAAAATAATCAGTTTAACAAATCAAAAACTGACAAAACCTTTAAATGAAAGTCTGGCAACTGCGGATTTGTTTATTACGATTCAAATTATGGAAGCAAATCTACCAGTTCTTGAATCAGAGGATTTCCAGATTCAATTTACAAAGGTTTGCACCAGGATCTCCATCGGATTGCTTCTTTATATTTTTTGAATCCGTTCAATGACACATACACAAACCTAAAATACAAGAAGGAGATTTAATTATTTCCAGAAAAGCTGCAGGATCTGAATTGATTGGAAATAAAGTTCAAATCCTTTGATATCGATCGTACTCTAATACTCATCGTACTTTGATATACATCTTATTCCTCTGAAGAGAAATCATTTGGTCGAACATATAAGTTTTTAAGTCAAGTAATAGTGGTCAAATAATTATTTAATTATAAAATTAATAATAATCAACCACTTTTAAATAATAAATAAATCATTGTTTGAATAAATAAATTTACACCATCCATCAAGTGTTTATTTTTTGGAATTTTTTACTGCAATTTCTGTTAAAGTAGGTTTATCATAATTAGAAAAATACCCTTCAAATTTTTGCACAATACAGTCATTGTAGAAATGTCCGTGGCATAAAATTACGTATTCAGATTTTGAGCAGCATTAAGAAAACTTAGACCTTAGAACTTTCTCATGCGACATCCATGAAACGAGTGATTTATAAAAAACACTACTATCGGGTTTTCAGTTAAAAAAGGCAAAAACAGGTACATTTGAAATATACTCTTCACCTATTTGGGGTAGGAACATCTTTTTTTTTAAATTATGCAGCATTTACTCCTCTTTTATTTATTCTCTAGGAACTTTCTTTTGTGATAACCGCGAAACTAGCTATTTACAACAAATTTAACTCTGGGCATTTACCCGTAAATTCATGTAGAAACGGGTCACATTCGGCAGGTGCTAACTCGCGATCTATTGTAGTTGATACAATGTTTTTTTTCAAATTACAGGTATTTACGTCTGATTCAATTCATCTGTTGACCATTTTTAGATCTGACGATCAGGATCCGAGCTACAGAGAAACCAAAAAAAAAACATGTAATTTTTGGCAAAAAATTGAAAAAGTCGTGTTTCTTTGAAAGGCCGTAACTCCCAGACTATTGGTGGTAGAATTACTTTTTTTTTATTTTTACGTTGAAAATTCTGTCCACAAAACCCAATCCCTTATTATGCGGCTCCAGCTGAAGTATTTAAGAGAAAAAAAAGACCCTTTTGAAAATTACCGAATTTGCACCAATTTTTCGACAGCCAGTCTGCTACATCTGCCACCACGGGACTTGGCAGCGGAGCGACGAAGGAGGCAAACTTCGCGTGGTGTTCAACGCCTCCCACCTAACAACCAACGGATGCAGCCTCAACGACGTGATGTATGCCGTCCCCAGGCTCTAGAATGACATTGCAGTCGTGGTCACCTGTTGGAGAACTTGCTAAATCGCCTACTGCGCTAACGTCAGGATGGTGTTCTGACAGATCCACCTCCAACAGATCCTGTGGAGCCTGACCGCCGAAATTCCAGAAACTTACTACGTCCTCCTCACGGTTACCTAAGGAGAGACCAGTGCACTGTTCCTCACATTGCGGACCATGACGCAGCTCCGCCAATACGAAGGCCCCAATCTTCCCGAGGCTGTCGACGCAATCGATAGGGATCTGTACGTAGACGACTTTCTCAGTGGCGCAGACTACCACGAGTCCGCGCGACATCGCCGAGACCAACTCGTCACACTACTCAAAGCCGGCGGCTTCAATCTCAAGAATTGGCTATCAAATAGCCCCGAACTACTCTAGGACATCGCCCCAGAGGAGAGACTTCGGCCCACATGGCTCCAATTCTCGACCGATGGACAGGTCAAGAAACTGGGGATCGCCTGGTGTCCAGCGCAGGACTGCTTCCGATTCGCCCCTCCGCCCACCGCCAATTCACCAAACGTACGATCCTCGCCGAGCTGGGATGTTGGATTGGGGGTTTCGCGGATGCCCCGCTGGTTGCTTAGACGTTCGCCTCTCCTTCTGTTTCATTCCCACTCCTTCTCCCACTCTCGGAATGTTCGCTCTCTTCCGTGGGGAGAGTCACGACGCCGTCAGTACGTGTGTAGATTTTTTGAATAGTGAAAATGAACGAGTTCTGTGATGAGAAAAAAAAATTAGGCCGATCCCTGGCCAATTTAAAATAGTTCAAAAAATTTCAATTATTTCAAACGATTTTTAAATACTTCAAGTAATTTCTAAACATTTTTAAAAATTTGTGATTTGGAACAGGGAATTTTAAAAAAGAATTTCAATTCTGAATTTTACAAGGGATTTTTTAAAAATCTCTTCTTCTAAATCAGAATAAAAATTATTTTCGACAATTCAATTACATTTATTTATCCTTATTGGTTAAAAATTTTATTATTGGGTTGGAATTTGAATTATTTTGTTGAAAATTCAACAATTTTATTGCCAGTTTTTGTGTTTTTTAAATGTGAAAGTTAATTTTTTTAACTAAAAATTTAACTATTTTGTTGAAAATTCAAGTGATTGGTTGAAAATTAATCTATTTTAGTAGAAAATTCAAGTATTTTGTTAAAAATTCGTTTTGGTTAGTTAAATCCAACTGTTTTTAAAAATTTTGTATTAAAATCTATTTTTGTTGAAATATCAACTGTTATTACTTTCTTAAAAGTTCATTTTTTGGTTGAAGGCCCATAATTTTAGTAGAAAATTCGTTTTTTTTTTTTTTGGATGTACATTAATTTTTTA
Organism: Andricus grossulariae; assembly: GCA_011634705.1. Lineage (NCBI taxonomy): Eukaryota > Metazoa > Arthropoda > Insecta > Hymenoptera > Cynipidae > Andricus > Andricus grossulariae. The sequence continues at coordinate 150,592,499 of JAABKJ010075445.1, read as the reverse complement.
AATGGAAAATTTAACTATTGTGTTAAAAATTCAACTGATTCTTGGGTCGAAAATTCATTTTTTAAAGAAAATTTGTATTTTTGGACTGAAAATTCAACAATTTGGTAGAAAATTAAACTATTTGGTACAAAATAAAACTGTTTTATAGAAAAAAAAATTTATTGAAAATGGAATCTTTCAAATTAATATTTAGCAAGACCATTTTGATTTGAAAATAGACCATTTTTAATTTTTAAATTCAATTATTTACTTAGAAATTTGTTGAATCGAAAAAAAATCAACTAAAAATTATTTAAATAGAATTTGAACTAACATCACATCCATATTTCAAACTATTTAGTTAGAAATGCTTGAAAATTTTAAATATCTGGTTGAAAATCCAATTTTTTTATAGAATATTAATCATTTTTGTTTAAAAATTCATATCTTTCTGCAGAAATTTCACCTTTTTTGGTTAAAAATGTAAGTATCTGGTTAAAAAGTAATCTGCTTCGTTTAAAAATTAACATTTTTATTGAAAATTCAACAATTTGATAGAAAATTGAAGTATTTGGTTGAAAATTTATGTATTTTGTTGACAATTTGTCTTTTTTCGTAGAAAATAATTTTTTTTATTAAAAATGCAACTGCTTGGTTGAAAATTAATCTGTCTTCGAAATTTTGATTTTGTATTCAAAATTATTTTCCTCCTCGAATTATAATTTGGGTGACATTTTTTTTACTTTCTTGACTGAAAAATATTTTTTGGATGAAAAAATTCAACCATTTTGTAGAAAATTCGTCTTTTGCAAAAAATTTATCTTTTTGGTTGAAAATTCATCATTTTGGTTGGAAATTTAATTATTTTATTTAAAATTCGTCTTTTTGGTTAAAAATTCGTTTCATTTATTGAAAATTTAACTATTAGACTGAAATTTTTTTAATTTAAATACTAGGTTCAAAATGTATATATTTGTTAAAAATTATTCTTTTTTGGTAGAAAATTAATCTATTTTGTTGAAAATTCATATTTCCGGGTTAAAAAATTGAACTATTTTGTAGTGAATTTGTCTTTTTTGAAAAAAATAACATATTTTTTGGTTACAAATGCAACTTGCAAAATTAATTTTTGTTGGCTGAGGACTCAACAACAATTACTAAATATTTTTATTTTTTCAAGTGTTAGAATGTAACAAACTGCACTTAGATAAAGTTAATATTCTGAAGAAAAGGGTATTTAAAAAAATGATTAAAAATTAATTTATTATTGAGGTAAAATGCTTTTCTACTGATTTTATCTTCAGTTTTATTGGACTGTATTCAAGAGACTCAAATAATCTATGAATGATAAGAATAGATACTTGTATTTTTTTATTTTGTGGGCTACAATACAATTAATTTTATGTATACATGTATTGGATTTCAAAATTAGGCCATGGGTGTAGATCGATCGTGTTTGTGGCATTTTAAAACCTAGTGGTTACAAACGAGTCCTAACGGCCTCTCGGGGACACCGAACGACCTTTCATTTCCCTAGCTTATCTTGGTATCAAAATGAATCACGCAAAATCTGAAGAAAATTCGAAGAAAGATGGATGAGTGCGGTGGAGGGGGAGAGGGGTTGGTTCGAAACGGGTCTGAATGAACCTTTTTCTCCCTATCTGTCTCTCTGGCAAGCCAAGTTCAGGTGGCGGCACTGCCCTTAGCTCCCTTGGAAGCTGAGGTATCGGCGGTTTCTGTGAACGAGGCTATGGTAACAGGAGCAGCCAATCAGTTCCCTAAAAAGAAAAAACACTTTAACGGTTTCCTGAGAAGAAGACTGAAGAGGCAAGCGCAGCAGGCTAGTAAAGCAGCTGCGGGAGCTGAAATATTGGCAGCTACAGGACCGACATCCAGCACTGTGGCTGAGAAGAGAGTTAGGGGCTCAAAGGACACCCCACCGGGGGTGGCTAAGACTTTCAAAAGGCACAAGGCGGCCTGGCAGCGGACAAACAGAGAGTCGTCGGGAGCTGAACTGACGAGCGCTCAGAGGACTAATCCCGTGAAGATGGTGGTGGCCGATACCAACTACCCAGATTTGATGCTCACTACATAGCAGTATGAGATCTTCAGGGAGGCTACCTGGAGGGCGCTCAAAAGAGTGTCCCCAGATCAGCGGGCAAGTTTCGTGACCTTCTTCTGCAGGGAAGGGGTCTTCGAATTTGTGGGAGCTTTCCTAGCGACTGAAGCTCGGCTGCTCAAAGTCCGCGGGAGACCTAAAAGTTCTGTCTAAGGTACTGCGGGGGTTATAGAAATTCAACCTCTCACTTAAGACAGCATCCTGGAGAATCGTCAGGCACGATAGACCTCAGGAAAAGTAGACAGTAGCAGCAACAGGCATATCCTAGTTGTGCAGATTCCTGAGTCCCATACGAGAACTCTTGTGGCCCTCAACAACAGGCCTTTTTATCACTTTGGGCGTGTCAACTTTAGGGTAGCTGGCTAGAGACAGAAGAAGTTTGTTGAGACAGTGGCAGACCTAAATGATTGCTTCTGGTCTAGCTATTCCCCAAATAACCTTGCGTCAAAGCAAAGGCGCCTCTGCAGTCTTGCAGAGAGGCATAACTGCGAGGCACACAGGTAGCTCGCTAATCCAGGAAACTTGGTTAGTTCGAGATACCATAAGTGGATTAGGGTGGGCGGGGGCGGGTATTTTTTATAACAGGAACCCCAAGGCGGTTTAAACAAGAGGCTGAATACTGGCAAAGGGATTCACCTCGGTCTCGCTGCTTGAGCTATGTTCGAGAGACCTGATAGTGATAGCTACGGATCTCAAAGGAATAGAAAGGTTAGTTCTGGGATTGGCTTATTTTTCTTACGACAGCGATACCTTACCACCAGTGGAGGTATGTACACTGGTGGATTCTAGCAAGGTAAGGTGTGTTTATATCTGTTATGTAACAATTAGGTCTGAAATTCTCTAATGATATCCGTTTTGCCAACCACTAGCTTATATAGGCATATATGACTCATATTCATCATATAATATATTATTTTTATCTTTATCCATCTGCATTTCTTTTTGTTTCACCAACGTCATAATCGACGTCATAATCTAATTTTCCTATTTTCAATGCTATCTTTTACGACCGAAAGGAAAACTGTTCATTTTACCAAAAATTGATTTATGAACAACGCGTAGATCTTTTTCATCTGCACAAATTGTGTTTTTTCATCTTTTTTCATATCTTGCCTAGTTTGACCGAAAAATGAAATCTTTTATTTTTCGTTATTTATTGTGCGAATAAAATTTCAATTTTTTATTTTGCGAAAAACTCAGAATGTTTGTTGTGAAAACATTGTAGGGTGTTGATAAAGCAGCGTCTTTTTACTTCTGACCTTTTTTTTATTTTGTGCTAAAATGTGGGCATTTGACAAAAACGGAATATTGTCCGTAACGAATAAGTTAGAAATATTTATACAGGGTGATATAAAAAATCATAAACTTCAGAATATAAATTTGTACGGTTCAGTAATTATTATAATACCTCTAACTGTGCTTTCAGCTATTGGTAAGCAAGTTAATTAATTCAGATGTTGGTAAAAATTCTAAGTTTTTATTAGCTTTGATAGGTTTTCCTTACACATTTCAGCTATAATGAAATAATAAAAAAAAGCTTAAAAATTGGAGTCTTTTGAAATCTATTCATCACGGAGAATATTGTCTCTTTTATGATTCAGACATCTTCGAAGACTATCAAACTAAGAGCAAGAGTTTGAGCACAGTGTTACAAATATATGTTCCCTGATTTTTATATTTTTACAACAACTGATAGCAGAATCACTACAGGTCATTATAGCAAACGTAATTTTTGAAAAACAGCTACATTCGCTATATTCGAAGACTATCGACCTGAAGGAAAATATTCCAGCATTGTGATGTAAAAATGAAGATCTTATCTTCTTCAGTATGGCTCATAATAAAAAACTTAACCCAAACATAGCAAATTTTATTTTTGAATAAACATCTACGTCCAAAGAACTACAATGTAAGCCATCGAAGAGAGGGAGGGCAACATTGAACACATCGGTGAACATTTATTTTCGCTGGTCAACAACCTAACAGTCCATTAATAAGAGAATTATTTAATTTGATATTTTTTTATACAAGAATCTACATCACAAAAATATTAGAAAAATTTTCACATATTTGTTGTTTGTTCTGTGAATAGATTAGTCTTCATGGAATTAAGGATTATATTATTGCAGGATAAGCTAGGCTGCTACAATTTTTCCATACACATTTTTAAACACGAAAAATCTTATGTCAGCAACTTGGACCGGTGGTTCTGGCACACGGCAAGAAACTTGAAAAGAAAAAGATTTGTGTATTGAATAAGATTACAAATAAAATACAAAGCGACTTTTGAAGGAAGAAAGAAACTGCTACATAAAACTATGAAAGAAATTAAAAGTACAGTGTTTTTCAGCATCAGAAACAGTGAAGGTGGAATGATATATGATACTGACAGGATAATAGATGCTTCGAAAGACTCTTTGAAAAAATTCTTAGGAGATGAAGAAATAGAGCACCAAAACTGCAATGTAGAACACAATTCATTAGAAAACTCAATTAGGAAGTTCTGTGTCTCTGAGGTTAGGGACATACATAAGAACTGAAAGAACCTTAAGGCTCCAAACTTTTGATCCACTCTCTTCGAAAATCCTTGCGAAATATTTTTGAAATATTTGTGAAATTATTGAAATCTTTGGGAAATCATTGAATTCTTTGTGAAATATTTTTAATCTATCCGAAATCATTGAAATCTTTGTGAAATCTTTTGGAAATCATTGAAATTTTTTTCAAATCTCTTTGAATTTTTTTTGAAATCTTTCAAAAATATTTGGTAATATTTGTGAAATTAATTAAATCGTTGTTAAATTTTTGGGAAATCATTGAAATTTTTTACATCTATCCGAAATCGTTGCGAAATATTTGAAATATTGTGAAATCATTTGAATCTTTGTGAAATCTTTGGGAAATCACTGAAATGTTTGTCAAATCTCTGTGAAATCTTCGAAAATCCTTGCGAAATATTTTTGAAATATTTGTGAAATTATTGAAATCTTTGGGAAATCATTGAATTCTTTTTGAAATATTTTTAATCTATCCGAAATCATTGAAATCTTTATGAAATCTTTGGGAAATCTTTCGGAAATCATGGAAATGTTTTTCAAATCTCTGTGAAATTTTTCTGAAATCTTTGCGCAATATTTGGTAATATTTGTGAAATTAATCAAATCTTTGTTAAATCTTTGAGAAATCGTTGAAGTCTTTTAAATCTATCCGAAATCTTTGCGAAATATTTGAAATATTGTGAAATCATTTAAATCTTTGTGAAATCTTTATGAAATCTTTGGGAAATCACTGAAATGTTTGTCAAATCTCTGTGCAATCTTGGAAAATTTTTGCGAAATATTTGGTAAAATTTGTGAAATTATTTAAATCTTTGTGAAATCATTGAAATCTATTAAATCTGTCCGAAATCTTTACGAAATATTTCAAGTCTTCGTGAAATCATTGAAAGCTTTTTGTAATCTTAGGGAAATCGTTGATATCTTTGTGAATTCTGTTGGAAATCATTGAAATGTTTCTCAAATCTCTGTGAAATCCATCCGAAATCTTTGCGAGATATTTGGTAATATTTGTAAAATTATTTAAATCTTTGGAAAATCATTGTAATCTTTGTGTAATTTTTGAAATCTATGTGAAATCTTTGTGAACTATTTTAAATCTATCGGAAGTCTTTGCAAAATTTTTGAAATCTTTGTGTAACCATTGAAACCTTGGTGGAATCTTTCAGAAATCTTTGGAAATATTCCTGAAATATTTGAAATATTTGTGCAATTATTTGAATTTTTGCTAAATCATTTCCTTCTTTGTGAAATATTTTTAATCTATCCGAAATCATTGAAATCTTTATGAAATCTTTGGCAAATTTTTTGGAAATCATTGAAATATTTTGTAAATCTCTGTGAAATGTTTCTGAAATCTTTGCGAAGTTTTGGAAATATTTTTGAAATATTTGGTAATATTAGTGAAATTATTGAAATCTTTGCGAAATCATTGAATTCTTTGTGAAATATTTTAAATCTATTCGAAATCATTGAAATCTTTATGAAATCTTTGGAAAATTATAGAAATCTTTGTGAAATCTTTTAGAAATCAATAAAAATTTTATTTCAAATTTCTCTGAAATCTTTCTGAAATCTTTGCGAAATATTTGATAATATTTGTGAAATTATTTCAATCTTCGCGAAATCTTTATGAAATCACTGAAACGTTTGTCAAATCTCTGCGTAATCTTCGAAAATTCTTGCGAAATATTTGATAATATTTGTGAATTTATTTTAATCTTTGAAAAATCTTTAGGAAATCTTTGTAAAATCACTGAAATGTTTGTCAAATCTCTGTGAAATCGTCGAACATCAACATTCAGGTTTCTCTCAAGCCCAAAGATCTGGCTGAACTGGATGACGAGCTTCGTGGAGATTTTTCCGAAAAGTCCGACCTCTGGACTAGCAATTGTAGTGCTTATAATGTAGCTAGAGCTTTGGCAGATGCCAACCGTGAAACAAAACCAACGAACAGCGGATCCATCATAACACACTCAATAATTCAAAGCTACTGACCATCAGGAAGCATATTGTTGACAGAATACAAGTACCATCTAACGCTAGGAGAAGTCTAGAGCATAGAGAGAGGTAGGTCCGAGAAAATCAACAGTGTCTGTCTGACCCATTTCGACTCTTCCAGGACCCTCCAGTTACTGTCGTCCACCCACTCAAACAAGGGGAGGTCAAGGCTTTTTGGAGAAAAGTCTACAAAGTCCAGAATCCACTGAAAGAAAACTCAAAGAAAAATAAATAGCTTCAAGAATCTGTGCAGTGCCCTCATAACACCTGAGGAGCCCACCTATTGTTTATAGCCCACCTATAACTACCAAGGAGGTGAAAAACGTATTAAAAGGCATGAAGCACTATTCCGCTTCGGGACCCGATGGTATCAATACATTCTGGTGGAGAAGTTTCTTTCAACCCACCAGCATCTGGCCTGCATTTTCACCTCATATTTAAATTCGGAAGAGCCTATTCCTGAGTGGTTGTTGGAAGGGCGCACAGTGCTCCTGCCGAAGGCGGGCAATTTAGCTGACCCTAAGAATTACAGGCCAATATCTTGTGTGAACACACTGTATAAGATCTTTACAGCTATCCTAAATGATAGGATTGTTCGGAACATTGGACCTGTGTGGCGAAAGATGTGCGAAGAACGCAGCTCAAAGAAAGGCGTAGCAGGTTATCGGGAGAAACTGCTGATCGATAGATGTGTCTGTGAAGACGCAGCATTCTATCAGCGTTACTTATCGATCGCCTGGATCGATTATTTATCGGAAGGCTTTCGATTCAACCTCGCATAGACTTATCATCTCTCTGTGGGAAAACTTCAAGGATTATCAACATATAGTGAGGTGCATAGAGAGATTAATGCCGCTTTGGAAAGCCAGATTTCCTGTCTCATCTGGAAAACATCGTGTGATCACTAATAGTGTCACCTTTCAGAGAGGTGTGTTTCAGAGCGACACAATGAGCCCTCTCCTCTTTTCCCTCACATTATTGCCACTATCTCTCGCACTTCGCCATTCCGAATGGTACCTCTGCGACAAACATGGCAAGACATCGTCAAATAGTACACTTGAGAGATTGGAATGGAGTTTGGGCTAGAAAAATGCGCCAAGGATTATTTGAAGAAAGAAAAACCTAATGGCATCCCGGAAGACCCTGAGCTCGTCGACATAAGCACTATATGACACCTCGGCGCTGGGACAACCTATACATGCCTGGGCGTGCCACAGAGCCGCATTCAGTACGTGACATCTATAAAGGATACTCTTCGATACAGCTACAAACGTCTCATCCGACAGATCTGCTCTTTCAAACTCACGGCGAGGAACAAAGTATCTGCGATGAACATGTTTGCCGTCCCGGTAGTACTCTATTCATTTGGAGTGGTTCCGTGGACGAAGAAAGAGCTCAGATCCCTCGATATCGGGTCCCAAAAGGTTACGCACATAAAAAAAAGCATGCACCTTGAATCTTCTGTTCCTCCACTTTACGTCTCACGCCGTCTAGGTGATCGCGGAATACTAAATCTTGAATGTCTTCACAACAGGATTATTCTGGGTACATCACATATAGTCTCAGCGCGTCAAAATACATAAGGATAAAGTGGTCTTGTCAAATAGTCCTCACCTTTTTTTTTGTAAACCAGTGTAATCTTTTGCAATAATTCAAATACTAATATCTGTTGTACTTTTTCTCCTTTTTCCCGTGAAAAATAAAAAAGTAAAGGGAAGTCAAAAAATCTTCGGGGGTGGGGGCGATCATCCGTTTCTCCACCATGTCAATTCGTGCCTGGCAAACAACGCACCAGACGCACAACGGGGAAAATGCGCAACGTGCGCGGTGCTACGGAAAACGTTCACGGCGCATTTACTCCACGTTGAAGTAGGGGTCGGCAGCGAGGGGAAATTTGTAAAGTCCAGCTCTTTTAACACATTTCTCATTTCTACCACTCCGCCTCCTTCCTCATCTAAAAGAGTGAGACGGAAGCTTCCTGAGATGAGGGAGGAGGCGGAGAGGTGGAAACGAGACATGTGTTTATTTCCTCTCGCTGCAGACCCATGCGTTAGAGTTCCGGGGTGCCCTCCCTGAGCCGGTACATTTGAAAATTTTGCTATGCACCTTTACCGAGGTTCTGATGATTCGGATCCTACCTAAAGCCATAGATCCCCCCATCATGCACTTGGTTACAAGTGAAAATAACAGTAAATATTTTTTTTTCTTGCAAAAATCTCATTTTTTAAATAATGATATCCATTCAATCACTTTGAATGTAATTTAATAAATTCGAAAATATCTGTTTCGAAGTTTCATAATTTTTAAATGCCTAATCAGGAAAGTTACTAATTTTTTAATGTTTAGTTTGTTTTCAAGGTTTTTTTTAACCAGATAAAACTAATTTCAAATATGCAGTTGCCGATGCTTTTTTTTAGAATTATTACATTTTTTCGAGCATTAAATTTGAACTTAATCAGTTTTGAAGGTTGCCAGTTTTTAAATTTCACTATAGAAAAACAAAAATTCTGTAGGATTTGTGCGGATACTATCGTCGTCAAGAATTTATGACTCTTTTGATATTAATTAAAAAAGCATAGTCCTCAAATTAAAAGAATATATAAAACCCTTTAATTCTTGGAAATCCTGATAAAATTTCCTTAATCTTATAAAATTACTTTTTATGCCCCTTAAAATATTATAAAATTACTCCAAATTTTAATAAATCGATTAAATCCAATAAAATCCCTTGAAAAATCTGGGAAAGTGTATGAAACCGTATCAATTAAAATCATTGAAATCTTTGGAAATCTTATTAAATTCGTTAAAATACTTTAAAAATGTCCTGGAGTCTTTTTAAATATCCTAAAACCGTATAGTTCCTATAAAATCCTTCTAAATTTTCTGAAATTCTTTAAAACCCCATAAAATTTTCGGTATAACTTAGAATCATTAGATTCCATAAAAATATCTTCACATTTTTTGTAATCTTTCGAAAATCCTTTGAAGTATTTGTAAATCTTGCAAATTCTCTGAAATCCCTTAGAGTCTTGTTCAATATTCTAAAATCTTATAAGTCCTATGAAATCCTTTCAAATCTTTCGAAATTCAAGGAAATTCTGTATAAACGCAAAATGACCAAAATATTTGAAATTATCTCTAAATCTTTGAACTGCTACGAAATCCCTTCATTTTTGTGAAATGGAGGTTTTTGTAAAGCAGAAAATTATTTTTATAATATTGAGGTAAATTATAGCATTTTTGTACTTGACTTATCTTTATTATTTATTGCTTTTGGATCGTTTTCAATATTTCAAGGCGAAAAGTATTGAGCCCTTTCCGAAATAAGTGTAATAAAATTTTTCTTGAAATTCTGAAAAATTAAAAAACTTGCCTTCAAATCTTCCAGATTCTATTCTGACAATTTTGGAAATATTTTGAAATGTTAAAATTTTTTTAATAATATTATCTCAAAATTAATTTTGTAAATAAAAAATCTGTTCAAATTATCCCATGAATTATGAGAAATATTTTGTTGTATCGTGAAACCTTTTGAAATTTGTTTAAAAATTGTTTATAACATTTTGTAATCTTGCTAATTAAAAGATTTTGCTCGAAAATCTTTACCATTCTTTTTCGAAATTTTAGAAAATAACTTAAAATCTTTTGAAGTATTTCTCAATCTTCTCTTGAAATTTATTTTTAAAATAAAAATTCAGTTTCAATTTTCTCAGGAATTTTAAAAAAGTATTTTAATTTTCTTTAAGCCTTTTAAACTTCTTAAAAAGCTTTTTCATTTTTGAAATCTTCTAAAATACATTGATTATTGTTATTATATTATTATAAACCTGAAGTTTGCAGACATTTTTTCTTCTTGTTAAACATTGTTTATTAACTTTTGGTTTAAAATTTAACTATTCCAGTTAAAGATTCATCATTTCAGTTAGAAATTCATCTTTTTTATTTAAAAATGTAACTATTGCTTTCAAAATTAGTTTGTGTTTTGATTGAAACTTTTTTTAAACTGAAAATGTAACCATTCCAATTGAATATTTTATAATTTTAATTGAAAATGAATCTCTGAATGAAAAATAATTTTTCAAACTGGAAATTTAATTATTAAATTTTTTGTTGAAAATTTATCTTTTTTAGTTGAAAATCCATGTATTTTGATGAAAATTCATTTTTTTGGTAGAAGTTAATCTTCTTAGTTGAAAATTCATATTTTCGGTTGAAAATTCACCTATACCAATTGAAGATTCATAATTTTAGTTAACAAATAATCTTTTTTATTTAAAATTTAACTATTCCAGTTGAAGATTCATAATTTTATTCGAAAATTGAATAGTTTGGTTGAAAATCAATTTTTTCACTGACAATTTACCTATTCTATTTTCGATTAAAAATTGATCTTTTTTAGTTCAAAATTGAACTATTTGGTTCAAAAATTTTCTTTTTCAGTTGAAAATTCATGTCTTTTATTGAAACATCGGCTTTTTTGTAAAAAATTAAAAAATCTTGTTTGAAAATTCATCTTTTTTGGTAAAAATTTAACTTTTTGGTTGAAAATTCAACTTCTTGGTTGAAAATTCAAATATTGAAGTTAAATATTCATATTTTTAGTTGAAAATTCATGTTTTTAGTTTAAAATAAAACTACTTGGCTGAATTTTAAACCTCTATGTTGAAAGTTCATCTGTTTGATAGAAAATTGAACTATTTTGTTGAAAATTCGTTTGATTTTTGGTTGAAAATTAATTTTTTTTATTTGAAAATTTAACTATTCCATCTCTGGTTGAAAGTTCATCTTTTTATTTAAAATTTCAAGGTTTTTCAGTTGAAACAGTAGAGAAAAAAGTGTTTTTACAAATCTGCACAAATTGAAAGTTCTTAATCGCTAATATGCTCAAATATTTAATTTTCAAGATTTAAACTATTTTATCAAATAATAAATATAAATTCATACATAACTATTTTCATATATACAGTGTATATACTTTATATCGGTTAATTTAAATAATGAAAATGTATTATTAAATTTTAATCAGGTTAATGAAAAAAATATTTCACAATAAAGCGAATGTAAAAAACTTATCAGCATTTTCAAAAATTGGACCTTTTATATTTTTTAATCTTTCAACTTCAAAATTTATATTTTTGGTTAAAAATCAATTTATGTGATTAAGAATTCATTTTTTTTTTTTTTGACAATTTAACTATTTTGTTGAAAATTCTTTTTTTTTTATCAAAAATTAATTTTTTAACTGAAAATTTGAGCTGTTCCATTTGTTGTTGAAAGGTAATATTTGTTGTTGAAAATTCTTTTTTTTTTGTTAAAAATTAATTTTCAATTAATAATTTTACTATTCCATTTTTTATTGAATATTTATCATTTTTGTTTAAAATTCAACTATTTGGTTGAAAATTCATGTATTTTGTTGACATTTTATCTTTTTTGGTGGAAAATTCATCTTTGTGGTTAAAATATCAACTATTTTGTTGAAAATCGTTTATTTGGTTAAAAATGTACCTTACTTGGAAATTCATCTTTTTGGTTCAATAATCAACTATTTCGTAAAAAATGTATCTGTTTTGTTATAACTTCATTTTTTTGGATGAAAATTTATCGCTGAAGCTGAAATTTGATCTTTTTGGTTGAAAATTCATTTTTTTTTTTTCGTTGAAAATTTAACTATTTTGTTAAAACTTCAAGTATTTTGTGGTCATTTTTTGAATTTGAAATTAATTTAATTCACTGATAATATAACTATTCCATTTTTTGTTGAATATCTATCTTTTTCTTTAAATTTAGTTATTTGGTTGTATTTCGTATTTTGTTAAAAAATCATCTTTTTTTGTAGCAATTTAATGTTTTTGTTGAAAAATTAATATTTTTGGTTGAGATATCAACTATTTTGCTGAAAATCGTTGTTTTTGTTGTTGTTAAAAATTAATTTTATAACTATTCCAGTTTTTCTTAAAAATTTATATTTTTTGCTTGAAAATTCAACTATTTGGTCACTAAAAGTCTTTACAAGTTAAGAAAAAAAACACTTCTTTCGCATTAACTTTATTGATCTTCTAGGTGTAAGGTTGTATTTGTACCTAAAAAAAAATGTTTGTAACGCTCAGGGAAAATGAACAGTTGGCCTGTGAAAAGTCAGGGAATTTCGAAATTATGATTTTGTAGCAACCCTGTATATAATTATTTGTCTGGAAGATATCGAGAAATTAGGTCTTTTCTTCCTTAATCTAAGTCTTGCATGGTTCTTCCAGGGAATCATATAATGAATCCAAAAATTCTTTAATTTTAAATAATTTTGAAAACTCTAAGGGTGGAAGTATCATCAATTTTTATTTCGTAATTGTGAATTCGGAGATAAGAATGTTTAATGAATGGGGTTGTTGCATGAATTCTAGATAATATATTTTTTAAATACTACATAAAATTCTAAAAATTATACATTACATTCGAAAATTTGTTTATACTTCATTTCTGAGAAAAAAAAATATTTAAAAATAGTACCGAAAACCATGTTCAAACAACTCTGTGACCTTGAAACGTCACATCCTGCAAAGTGCTGAACCAATAAAAATAATGATATACAGTGGCTCCATTGACTAACGTAGTTAGTTATCAAAAAAATTTGTGACCATACACATGTGGACTTTTGGCACATTCGAACTGGCACACTTTACTAATGCCGGTTTTGGTGACATTCTAAGCATTTTAAATACCTTTTTGGACCTTTCTTCATACTTTTTAAACACGTCTTAAACAGGGAAATAGCTCTCCTATAAAGGCCTGTAAATGTGTCATGACATTTGCAGACGGCCGAGTGGCGGCGCTGGCTGTACTTTTAGGCCGACAATTATTCAAATGCATGGGGAAAATACAAACCCGCCCCTCGTTTGCTCGGCGAGCTCTACGAATACGGGTGTGTAGATTGCCGTGCGTTGGTTCACCGCCCCCTCTGATAAACGGGTTTCTCGGGTATGCTCGGCGGTAAGTCACGTCCCGGATGGAGGCACGGTCGCGGAGGGTGGCGGGGAGGGGGAGTAAAAAGTCAAAATAACAGAGACCTTACGGTTTCGAACAACCGCGAGAGACGAGATATCGCGAACAAAATTACGCGGGTCTAACCGGAAGGGTTAGCAAAGAAGAAAAATTAATCGCGAACGCGTCGACAAGGGCCCAACCGGAAGGATTAGCCACAAACTCTAAACCACCCGGAGCACGAAAGCAAGTGCCTAACCTGAACGGTTAGCCACAGAAAATAACACGAATTCAAAGATTTATTCTTGTTAAGAAAATAATGACAGGCGTTTGAGAAGGCAGAGCGGACGCTGCTGTCTCCTCGAATTCTGAACATTAACTGCTCACACTCGCTCCTCTCGGCTCGCAGCAACCTCGGAACGAGAGTCTCCGAGGCAGGGGGAGCGGCAGCGAGCCCGCCGATTAGCCAAAAATCGAGAACGGAGTCGCAGCCAAGCGGTGACAACAGCCGCCCAGGCCCACTGCCCGGGCCTTCGCGCGCCGACGGCCATGTTTTGCCGAAAGTTAACTTATTTCTAAAATTTTCAAATAAAATTTAAGAATATAAATAGTAGCCTAAAATTACCCAAATTTAAAAGACAGGCTTATGTTAATTCTAACTTTATTTATACGCAAACGGCATTGCGCTAATCCTATTAGAACGACATCGACTTAAAATTAAGGTTTAAGTAGTCTGGGGGGGGTCTGTTTGATGGTCTTAGTCATTTTTCCTACTCTATTTCTATGGTTTCTATCGTAACTATACATCCGACCTAAAATACAAAGGGGGGGGGGGGCTGTTTCTGCTCATTCCTATTCTTATTTTAATTCACTTCTGTGCGTACGAGTGAGAGGCCGATAGAGAAAAAAGAGATGGAGGGTAATTGAGAGGAAAGGAGGAAGAGCGCATAGGAGTGAGAGAGAGGGCCCGGCGTACGTGACTTGGCGAAGGAATCACAGATGGCAAGCAAACTCGTCGTTAAAAACACCTTAAAATCGGCACTCAATCTCGCAGGCCTTTCACTTATATTTTTTCTTGAAAATTTGAGTGGAGGGCCGCACAGATGAGTGACGATGTTACGTGGTTCTCAACTATGGCCTGTGGTCTATAACACTGTTCAAAATGACGAAGAAAACTGAAAGAACATTCTCAGAGGTACTACAGTTCAACGACTTCAGAAAATAGAAAGAAAGACACTTTAATTTTTGAAAGGCTGTGGTAGTAAAACTGAATGACAACATGGGGCCTGGTCTGTGGGTCACTCCACCCTCGACTCCATCGCAAGGCGAACCATAGCCACCTTGTGTTTTCAGATTTTTTTCCTCTTTACAACAGGCTGCTATACTTTTGAAAGGTTTGCTACGTCGGTTCTAAAATTGACCGCATTATTATTACCAGCTATATGACATATTTCCATCACCAGACGTTTACGGTAGTGGCATTCATTCGCAACAATTTTTGCGTTTTCAAAATCGAAAAAATGATCTTTTTCAATACTGTGTCTAGTAAGCATTGTCAGTTTTTCCGGGATCTTATTTACGTCCCTTTTGTGTTCTTCAACCCTGATTCCTAACGGACGTTTAGTTTGACCGATATAAACCGCATTACAATTTTGTCCTTTGCACCAAATGCCATTAACACCAGCCACTGCGGAATGGGCGTCTCCGACTTTAAATATGAGGTGAATATGCGGGCCAAATGTTGGCGTGTAGTAGTAAACTTCTTCCACCAGAAGTTCTTGATACAATCTGGTCCAGCACCGGAGAAGTTCTTCATTTCTCTAGGTGATTCTTTTATCTTTCCGGCAGTGATTGATGGACATTCCTCCTCAGATTTTATGAGGTTGTCGCAAAATTTCTTGAAGCGGATGATATTTCCAGTATCTTCATTCGACTCTACTGTTTTCGGGATCTTTTGTACTTCTCTCCAAAAAGTCTCTTCCTCGTTGGGCTTAAGTAGATTTGCGACAGAAACAGGGTGTTCACTATAGAGGCAAGATGGGTCAGCGAGAAACTTTTGATTCTACCTGATCCATCTCTCCCTCTTCTGTATTCTGCTCCTCGCGTCAGATAACAGCCGTATTTTGTCAACAATATACTGCTTGATTATGAGCAGCTTTGAATTGTTCAGTACTCAATCACACATTGAATACGGGACGCATTCTGTCTGGAGCCACGTTGATTTCGCAAGGATTGACTCAAAACGTGCTGAAGCTCCAGATGTTTTTGGCTCCACGGAGTATGCATACGCGCCATAAACCCTCGATGAACAGGGATTAATGCTTGCATCGTAACAGTCCAGCAAGTCATCCTTCAGTTGATTCGTCCACTCAATGTGGGCGTTTCGCCGTTACGTCGTCGTGTTTCCATCTAAATTATTTTCAGCACCACGAACTCTAGGATGATCGGCATTGTTTGCTGAACCATTGTCGAGTGCTCTGCGCGTTCCATCGTTTTGAACTGCATCTACAACTTTTTGGTGTTTTGGTGTTATGATTGCTGTTCCCACGAGCAGCTAGGGGGAAGCGTACGTCTATCCTTGAAGAGCCCCGCGTGCAAGGATAAGGCTGCATACTCTGAGAGGTCGCCTGGTATCCCACAGTTACCGTTGAAGACACCTCACCCAGGTGCCATTCAGCTTTCGGCACGGTTGCTACGCGTCCTCTTAGGGGTTATTGCTTCGAGACCATCCCTGGACAATTTTCCGCAACTGCTTATTAATTATTGTAATCATATTTAGCAGAAACTCTTGGTACAGGGACCGTCTATCCGCAACCTGAGGACGCGTTCGGTGGCTTTTTCATAGGCCCTCCAGTTCTATTTCAAAGGAATCGAAATCGAAACCGAGTATATATATATATATATATTCGATTTCGATTCACTTGGAATAGAACTAAAGTTCCTATGACAAAGCCACCGAACGCGTCCTCGGGTTGCGGATGAATGGTCCCTGAAGGAATAAACCCTAAGCGGACGCGTAACAAACGTGATGAAAGCTAAATGACACCTTGGTGAGGTGTCTTAAACAGTGACTCTGGGATACCAGGCGTCCTCTCAGAGTATGCAGCCTCATCCTTGCACGCGGAACTCTACAAAGATGGACAAACCCTTTCCCTAGCTGCTCGTGGGAACAACAATGACACCACCAAAACACAAAAATGTTGTAGATGCGGTTTCAAACGATCGAACGCGCAGAGCACCTAACAATGGTTCGGCAAACAATGCCCATCATCCTAGTGTTCGGGGTGCTGAAAATAATTCAAACACGACGACAAACTATCGAAACGCCCACATTGAGTGGACGAATCAACTCAAGGATGACTTGCTAGACGGCTACGATGCCAGCATTATCCCTGTTCACCGAGGCTTTATGGCACGTATGCATACTCTGTGGTGCCAAAAACACCCACTTTGGACTTGAATTACGTTCAATGATTATAATGAAATAATGTGATATTGTTTTATCTGTCAAAATAACAAACTTTAGTACTGCAAGTATTGCCATTAATGCTGAAAACTTTATATTTCTGCCAGCGAATCTTCCATTCTATCGTTGTCAAAACTGTTTTCTGCATAATTCTTCTTTTTCAGCGTCAAGTTTAAAGCTATTAGTAAGTAACACTATCTCTTTATTAAAATATATTTATTTAATGCAAAGTAGAATTAAAATTATTAAATAATAGCCATGTTATAAGCAGAGTCGCCTTTTCCCCACCGGTCGGCACTGCTACTCCTTACCCTATTTTTTATTTACTTTAATCAATGCCAAATTCTTTTTAAATGAATTTTTTTATGAATTGTCATCTTAGTTAGTTTGACTTTTAAATTAAGAAATTATTTGAGTGAAAAAGTAACTATTTAGATAACTTGAAGTTACTTTATCTAGTAACTGTAACTAGTTACTAAAAAAATGTAACTTACCCAACATTGGCGGCTGCACTACAAACTTATCTTCGAAAGTTACAGTGTCCATCAATTTTTTTTTTTTTAATAAACGATGAAAATTATAAGGAATAAAAATATTTCTATTTAAAAAACATGCATTTAAGCAAAAAATTGAATCAAACCTTTAAATCATATTTTTTAGCCCTGCTCAACCTTAATCCGTTCGCGTGGGCGGTCAAGTGACCGCCTTTTTGGAATTTCGAATGTCGCGCTCACCGGTAAGCTTTGGGTGAGATGGGGAGGGGCATGTATTCTTTAGTTACACTTACGACCGCTATTTTCGGCAATTTTCGCTATTTCCGACCAAAAGTTCCTTTTTTTCTTTTTTTTTTGTGTCACCTGCTCGTAAGTTGATTATATTGTAGTTTCAAGTTACAAATGGCAAGTTTTGTACTTTTTTCAAGTGGCCTTTTTTAAAGTTTCAATTATACTTAAGTATATACTAGCTTTTTTTTAAATTATAGTTTTATTTTAGTTTAATTGGACGAAATTATATTTTTGCCGAAAAAAAAGTTGAAAAAAAATTATTTTTCAAGCTAGAATCTATATTATGTTGATGGCCAACTATATGTTGTTTAAATAAAGAATTTTGATAAAGGAGGTTTTTGCCAAGTTGTATCAGAGTTTCTTTGCTTTCATGGCAGTAAATAATTCCTAAATTTTTTCAAAGTTTAGAAAATTATTTCAATGATAAACTTCACTCATTAAGAATAAATACACTCGAACTCCAAAGACACGAGAATCTCGGGAATCGGGAACTCCAAAGATACGAGCGTGAAAGAGGCTCCCATTCCTGCGACGTTTAGATTTTGGGGGTAATGCGTGAGAACGCAAGCAGGCCTACTACGCGCATGCGCGCGTAAGCAATTCGCAGTGAACAAACGGTGAATTCAAAGCAGCTATGCGCGCCTCACTCTCGAATAGGGTGGGGGTAATGGAGAAGAAATTCCGCTCGCTACTTTGGAATCGGGACGCTCGTATCTGTGGAGTGCTCGTATCTTTGGAGTTCGAGTGTATAAATTAAAAATGATTTTCCCTTTCCTATTCTTTTATCTCTGCAAGTAAATTTAACTTAGAAGAGAGATTTGGATTTCATCTTTTCGTCTTCTGTTCTTTCTAGATAAGTCAAACCTGGATTTAGCGCCGGTTTTGGGGCTCACCTTGACGTTAAATCCAGAGACTCGGAACTATTTTGTCTCTCTCCTGTTTTATCTCTCTGTTTTGTCACGCCTGAGCCTTCAAATTATATTAGTGGTAATATTTTATGATAAAGATTGGTCATTCGATGTTATTTGTTTATTTTATAAACAAAGTTTATAAACAAATTTATAGTTAGGTCATTTATAGGCAGAAAGTAATCGGTTTTCTCTCTAACTGTCTTCAAATTACATAAGTAGTGATGTTTAGTGACGAAGAATTGTCAATCGATATTATTTATTTATTTAATAAACAAATGTTGAAAACAACTGCATAGTTTGGCCATTTATAGATAGAAACTAATCGTTTTTCTTTCTGATCGTCTTCAAATTATATAAGTGGTGGTGCTTAGTTATGAATAATTGTTATTCGATATTATTTGGTAATTTTATAAACAAATTTTGTAAAAAAATGCATAGTTTGTCCATTTATAGACAGAAAGTAATCGTTTTTCTTTCTGGTCGTCTTCAAATTATATAAGTGATGATGTTTAGTTGTGAAGACTTCTCGTTCGATAATACTTGTTTACTTTAGAAATAAATTTTATAAATAAATTTATAGTTTGGCCATTTATAGGCATAAAATAAACGTTTTTCGTTCTTATCGCCTTAAAATTATATTAGTAGTGATTTTTAGTGATGAGGATTTGTCATTCGATATTACTTGTTTATTTTATAAACAAACGCATAGCTTATCCATTTGTAGACAGAAATTAATTCTATAAATGGTCAAACTAAGCATTTGTTTATAAAGTAAACAAATAATGTCAAATGACACGTCTGCATCACTAAACATCATCACATATATAATTTGAAGACGACTAGAAAGAAAAACGATTACTTTCTGTTTAAATGGACAAACTACGCATTTGTTTATAAAATTTCTTCATGAAATAAACTAATAATATCGAATGACAATTATTCATAACTAAACACCACCACTTATATAATCTGAAGGCGTTAAGAATGAAAAACAATTACTTTCTACCACTAAATTGCCAAACTATGTATTTGTTTATAAAATTTCTTTAATAAAATAAACCAAAAATATCGAATGACAAGTGTGCATCACTAAAAATCACCACTAATATGATTTAATGACGATCAGAAAGAAAAGCGGATAGTTCCTATCTATAACTGGTCGAACTATGCATTTTTTTATAACCTTTGTTTATGAAATAAACAAATAATATCGATTGACAATACTTCGTCACTAAACAGCACTACTTATGTAATTTGAAGACGATTAGAGAGATGACCTAACTATGCATTTCTTTATAAGCTTTGTTTATAAATAAACAAATAATATGGAATGGCCAATCTTTATCATCAAATATTACCATTCATTTTCATCGAGAATAGAATTAATTAAGTAATTTATTTGAAGATAAAAAATAATAATTAAAAAATGTCTTATCTTCGCTCATTGTTTATTTATATAAAAAATAGAAAATGATGAAAATTGACAAATCTAATTCATAGGACGTCTTATGCAACTATTGCTGATCACTTCTAAACAAAAAATTTGAAAATCGGTCCAGAATTGTCGGCTGTAGGTGATTTTGAATAGTAAATTCCCGATTCAGCCCACTGGCGGCACTTTCAAGCGTTCACGCGCACGTCCTATTCTCCGATCCGGCCCTTCAATTTTCAAAAACTACCAAAAACCAGTTTTTATCATTTGGGCCATGAAAACCCTTCACTTAATTGTACTGAATATTGTTTAAAAGCAAGAAACTCGTGCATTGATTCAAAGAAATCATTTCTTTGGGCGCTATTTCTTTAAAATAAAGAAATATTTCTTGGTCTCAGCAATTTTTAAGATTAGCACCTGCTCCCGGCGAAATCCTGCGGTTGTCCTTATGACAAACTTTTAACTATATATATTAAGTCTATACAAGGAGGCGATTAAATAACTTTTTCACTTTCATTTCCGCTTTCATTTTTCGAAAAATTCGCGTTTGTTGTTTTTTTTTTCTAAAATTGTTCTGACGATTAAAATCTCAAAAAAAATAAAAATAAAACTGACGTGTATTTTGAAAAAGTGGGAGTTAACAATACCAATTTGTTTAATTGTTTTACATGCAGTAATACAGTTTTTAAAACTCAGAAAGTATAAAAGATTACGTTTGAAAACCATTAAAAATCTCGAAAAACGTTAATTTTGTACGTATATCTCTTAACGTCATTGAGCTATTTGAAAATTTAGAAAACTTTAATTTTAGATGATTTTTCGAAGTCTGCAGATTTTACCTGTCACAGGAATCCGAAGACACCTTTGTTTCCGTCCGTTACCGAAATATTTCGAAAATTTGAAAACTTCATTTTCTACATTTTTGCGAAAATCGGTATCTTGTATAGGACGGAAGAATCAGAAAGCATACGTTTTCGCAAAAGCCTAAAAAAATATTTTTTTGCATCTCTTACTGTTCTTGAAATATTAAGAAATTTGGAAAACTTTGACTTTGCGAATTTTTCAAAATCTACAGATCGCATCAATCACATTAGAAGCGTGAATACAGCATCTTGCATTAGAACACAACATATTTTTATTATTTTTTATGTATCTTTTGCCGTTATTGGTTTCAGAAGTATGAAGGATCTGTTTTTGTCAATCTTCAAAAATAGTACCAATTTTTAGGCATCGTCATATAATGAAATTAAAAAAAAATTAAAATGACAACAAATTTTTTTTAGTATTTAAATGTCTTGATACGGTATACGCAATTTAAAAATGGAAAATGTTGTTTTTTTCAGCGTCTGGTACCATCATTTGGGGTCTGTCAAAAATATGCATTTATTTTTTCACCAAATGGAAAACGTTTAGGGGCTACGTGATCCAAAAAAGCGTTGGGTTTATCAGAGCACCCTACTATTGAGTTTATTTCAAGTGACTTTTACTGATAATTAGTAAATTACATATAAACGATTTTATTATGACTGTGATATTTGTTTGAAAAACCTCATTTATTTTGTAACATCAAAGTGGAATTTAAGGGAAAGGGAGATCCTAGAGGGCAAAAAGAGATGTGGGCAAATGGGATGTGACTAAGTAGATGAGAGGGAGAAGCTTGGTAGGGACATAATCGTTTAGGGGATGATGAGGCAATTGCATGAAGCAGTAATGATTAGAAGAAAAATGAGAGAATTTTATTTCAAATATCTTTTATTTCGTACTACTAAATTGCATTTTTCATACTTTTTTATTTTTTATCTAGAGAAGATTTTGTCTTGATACGTCTTGAGACGTTCAAAAAAATGTTCCAACAAAAAAAAGTTGATTTATTTCTTAATTTGCTCGCGGGACCACACTTAACGCTAAGAAAACGTATTTGTAATTTAAAAAAATAATACTTCCCAGTACTTTAAATATGCTGGAAACTGATTTTTTTAAATTATAGCTATTTTTTCTTTTTTTAACCTTGATTGGCATCAATTTCTCACATAATTGGTACAAAATTTGTAAATGATGAGTATTATTACATGAGAAGAGGAAGGTCGGGTCTCCCAGAATTTGGGAAACAAACCAAATTTAAAATGCTAAAGTTTGATTATTTGTAACAGTGTAACCTGAAAATCGGAACACGTTGGCTCACCGCCCTCCCGGTTTCTCCAATATAGACTTTGCCACAAGAACAAGGAATTTTATATACTCCCGCGACAGTGAATTTATTTTCTGACCAGGAATTTTACAAATATTTAGAATAAAAATCGGTCCAAGTTTGATTTCTATAGTTTTTTAAATAATTAGTTGAATTGTTATCTGTTTCAATTATGATATCATTCAGTTTACAATGCGTAATTAAAAAATCTTTCACTTAAAAATTTTCTATTTTAGATTCTAATTTTCAAGCGTACATTTTTCATTAGAAGAATTTTAAAATGCAGTTTTAAAGACTTAAAAACTTAAAAATTAGTAGCATTGGAAATCGAAAATTTTGGATAAAAAATCTTTTTAGTTGATCAACTGTGGATATAAATCATAATGATTTTCAACATTGAACTGTACATTGAGGATTATCAAATGAATAATAATTAATTTTACAAGACGTTTCGAAATCAGTTCAAAATTTAAGAATGTCCAGATTTTAACGTTGAAGATTAAACTGTTTAAATTCGAAAGTCTTAGTAGTCTAACGAATGTAAACGCGTGATTGAAACTTTATAAACTATTTAAAATTGTAAAATAACTTTAAAACAATATATGCATACTTAAAGACTTTTACTAAATTCAAAAATATTGTTTTAGTCTAAAATTTGAAATTTTTTAATTATTAAAAATAAAAATTCCTTAATATTTAGAAATTTTAACTCTTCATTTAAAATCAGTAATTGTAAATCAAATATTCAAAATTAAACTAAAAAACTAAACTTTGAACGTTACAATTTTAATTGTTCTATTTCAAAAAATTTAATTTCCAAGTACAAATTTTGAATTTTGATTCATAATAAATATTGAACACCTATTATTATTCCTATAAGAAATTTAAGTAATTTGAATTTAGTTTCAATTAAAAGTTTGAAATTTGGCTATTCATACCGAAATTTCGGTAAAAATAGCCCACGGCCTAACTTAAAACAAAATTTAGATTTGTGCAGGTTTCGAACAAGAAATTTAGAAGATGTTTAAGAATTGTCAAATGCTACAAAATAAGAAAAAACATTTTTTTAAGATTTCTAGGGAAATTGAAAATGACTTTTTATTTTGAAAAATTAATTTCAAGAGAATATTTAAAAAGATTTCTAACATTGTAAAAAATGAATCTGGAAGATTTTAAGGAAATATTTTTAATTTTTCAGGATTTAAACGAAATTTCTGAAAGAACTCAAATAATTTTAAAACGTGTTTAGAAGGTCTGAACAAATACAAAAATTAATGCATAACTTGAAAAAAAGGAAAGCAACGTGTAGATGTTTCAACATTTTGAAATAAAAGTTTTAAGCTTTTCAAGGATTTTTAAACTATTTTACATAAAAATATTTTAAATTCTGTTTTAAGAAGTGTTCAGTTTATTAGAAAAATGTAATCGTTCAATTCGTAATATTTCTAGCTTAAAATTGCTTAAAATGACTTGCAGCTCAGTTTTTATTACTTCTAATGGACACATTTTTAGCTTTAGAGTTAGAATTTTTTACTTTCATTGACCGTGAAAAATGTTGGCGAACCGGGAAATGACCGGGAATTTATTTCTGTGTTTAAAACGCCCGCCCTGATTTTTGAATTTTCAAGTTTAGAAAAATGAACCAAAAATATACATTGTAAACAAATTTAATTATTTTTAATGAATTCATTTAAAAATTTGCTTTTCGGCATAACTATTTTCATGAAATTTAGCTTAAGATTTAAGACGAAAACCCTCTATCCGCAACCCGAGGACGCGTTCGGTGGCTTTGTGATAGGCCCTTCAGTTCTATTCGAAAGGAATAGAAACGGAAACCGAATGGTCCTTATATATACATATATATTCTAAGTAATGTTTTTCAAATAAAATTTCAAACAAATAAATTACTTTTCTTTTATTTTGTAATAAAAATAGCGATATGAATATAAAATCATAACATTGAAACCCAAAATATGCAAGCAATATGCGACGTATATGAGACGCACGTTATGACTATCATTACGTGCGAGCGATATGCGTGTCAATTGGAGACGCATATGTCTCATCAGGTAAGGGCACACTGTGCGGATTGATCCGCACATATGCGTGCGAATACGCCATCATTTTGCAAGCATTTTTTTATCTGAAAAGCGTTCCCCCGAAAAAGCGTTCGCCCCAAAAAACTTTCACCCCATATAGGAGAACTAACAAAAACGAACCAAATTTTCCGCATGTGCTTAAATCAGGCTAACTTTGCAGGAAAATGATTCGTGGTAGGTTGAAAAAAAAGATGAAAAACGACGAAAAAAGAAGAAAATGTACTTCCCACGATCCATTTTTAAAGTAAATGGTCCTAGGAAACCCTGACGGGAAAAGTGAAGTCATGAATAGATTTTACTGTGCATGTCGTTTCATTCTTTTCACTCTGGACATGGCCCTTGCTCTTCTAATACACAGTCCTTAGGTCAAATCTTTCTAAAAATTTGTCATGTAAATCTTACCCAGAAATCAAAACCAATTTGTAAGGTTAATGTAATTCTCCAATTACTGCAAACTTTTCTAGTCTTTAGAAGAACAATATTTTCATATAAAGTTCTTCCTCATCAATAATTGAAAAATAAATTAAATTTTGAAACGAATGAAAATAAATACGAGAACCTTGATATAAAAGAGTTGTTCGTCATAAAAAGCGAGAAGGTGAGTGACTCGAAATGGCCAAGTCCAGAGTAACAAGAATGAAACGACATGTACAGTACAATCTATTCATGCCCTAATTTTTCCCGTCGTGGTTGCCCAGGACCGTTGAGTTTAAAAATGGATCATAGGGAGTATATTTTTGTCTTATTTTTTATTTTATTTTTTGCGTTTTTTCTTTTTTTTTTTAAGAAATCGACCGCGAAGCATTGTCCTGCAAAGTTAGCCTGATTTAAGCGGATGCGGGAGATTTGGTGCTTTTTTGTTAGTTTCCCTATGTGGGGTGAACGTTTTTTGGGACGAACGATTTTTCCTCACCTTTCCCAATTTCCATTTGGAATGTTTTTTTGGGAGGATATGGGTATTTTTTTGTAATACTACGCTGTGATGTGACAAATTATACACAGATTATATGTTAAGATATATCTTCAAAGGATTTCTAGGTCAACTTCAGTATGATATTGCAATATAGAGCCGACGATATTCCCTCGAAACGATATATTAACTCAGCGTTTTATGGAAGTAGCACATCATGAAGTGGATGTACGAGTTACTAAAATATTTTCATTTCAATGATATATTTTTGTTAATTATATGACGTCATGAAAATTTAGAATTATAATCATCAATAATAAGCATGATGATTCAGTGATATGTGAGAATTTGAATGGGACGAAGTTCCCGCTAAAATGATAATCAGTGCAAAAAAATAAAAGGCTGAACTTGTCTTACAAAAAAAAACCCTCGACTAATAACACTGGTTTACAAAAAAAAAAAAAAGGTGAGGACTATTTGACAAGACCACTTTATCCTTATGTATTTTGACGCGCTTGACCTTTAATTTTAAAAGTGGGGAAAATACAATGACCGAGCGCGTAGCGCGAGGTACATACGTTATCGAGCGCGAAATCGAGTCGCCAAATCGTTCTCTGGTGTAAACAAATAAATACATATTTTTTTATTTTGATATAAAATGATTTTCAGTACTCTGTAAAGTACTTTTCAGTTTTCTCTTGAGATACGAATTAAAATAGAAAAGTTTCAAAAGAACCTGAAGCGAGCCCTGAGGTTTAACCCAGACGACAGTTTTAGTGTTATTACTCTACCATTCACCTCAGTGACTTATCACATTGAAGAGTGACGCCCTTTGTGCACAGGTGCTTATACCTGTTACCTATTTTTCTTCTGAGTACGCGATTGTCACGAAGTTAGGGTCGCCAGTAGATAATTTGAAAATATAAAAAATTTTACTTAATTTTCAAAATTATTTGAATATTGAAATAAAAGTCTAGATTATCAATAGTTTTAATTATTAAATAATTATATAAAAAAATTATTTGACATGATTATAAATTCATGTAAATTTTAATAATGTATACAAATTAGGATGGTCCAAAAAACGCTTTTCGAGCTACAGGGCAAGCCCCCCCCCCCTACCAAAAACTTTCAATTTTCGGAGAAAAAAATCCCTAATTTTTTGTTCGAAATTCGAATATTAACACGTACCACCGGGCACTTCAAAATCCCATTTAATTAACATGGGGAAGTTTTAGATTTTTGTAAAATTGAACTCATACTTCAGGGTTTGATCGAAATGTGCTTTTTCATACAAATAACTACTAATGGACAATTTGAATATTGCCCATGACTCTTTAAACAATTTTTAATTGTTTAAACAAATGTAAAATATGTAAACAATTATGTCTTCGCAAAAAATGTAAATAATAATCGTATTTTCTGATTGAAATGTTATATTTTGTCATTGTTTTGATTATTAAATTTGGTTTGAAACATAACTAAATTATTTGCAGTTTTTTTTAACACTTTAAAAAAATAAAATAAAATACATATAATTATTTTTCTGACTGTATAGTATATAGCAAGAATATTTTAACCATTTTTTAATTGTTTGAACGAATTTATTTTTTTAGACAATTATTTTTCAAAAATATTTTTTAAATAGTATTTTCTCAATTAAACATAATATTGAATGATTTCGAGGAGTAGTAAATTCTCTTAAAAACATCGTGTCATTGTTTAAACCATTTTTATCCGTTCAAGCAGTTTTCTATTAAAAAATGTGGATCAATAATATAAAACATTACACATAGAATTATTTTCGTAAATATATTTTAATATATATTTTTTGTGTCTTTCAGTATGTCAAGATTGATATCCATAAGACTTTAAAATGCTATAATGCTATAATTTGAAGAAAAGTTGAAGAAGAAAAAAACAATAATTAATTGTATAAAGAATAACGTAAAGTTTTCAGGAGAATTTATTACTCCTCGAAATCATTCAATATTATGTTTGATTCAGAAAATATGATTTTAAAAGTATTTTTGGAAAAGCAATTGCTCAAACGAAGTATATTTGCTTGAACAATTAAAAAATAGTTAATATATTCTTTCTATACATTACAAACTCTATACAGTCAAATGAATAATTATATGTATTTTATTTTATTTTTTTTTTAAGTTATCGGAAAAAACTGTTTAAGTAAATTTAAATTGTGTAAACAAATAGAAATTTATTGAAAATTAAAAGAAATGTATCAAAATAATATAATTATTCAACAAAAAGTAGCATAGGATACCAATTCGAAATTGAAAGAAATGAATCGCAGTAATCATACAGAAATGTAATACCTTGAGAGATAACTTTCAATAAAGGACAATCAAACTCAATTTTTAAATTCTTCATTTTACTTGAAATTCGTTATATTCCGTTTATAAGACATTTTGAGTTAAAAACATTACAATTCTGGTATTTGGATATGAATTTACAATGACCTTTTGAGGTAACTCTGATATTATATTCTTCTTAGTTCTTCGTTAGCCTTGTGATTCGATAAATATTTCTTTTCTTTCAAAAATTCATCTATTTTTGGATAAGTTTCATCTTTCTGAAATACATGTAAATACAACTGCTTGCTTAAAAATGAAAAAAAAAGCTTTCTTACAAGGTCGTTTTTTTAGTCAAAAATTGAAGTGTTTCGTAGAAAATTCAACTACTTCGTGGAAAATTAATTTTCTGTTTCAAATTCATATTATGACGTTTACAAGTTGACTGCAATCTTTTTCGGTTTGAAATTGTAGTTCTTATTTTTGAATGTGTATTTTCAATTCAACAATTCATCTACTTTTGAAGAAATTGCATGCTTCTCTGACAACAATGTAAGCGTTTGGGTAAAAATTGTTGAAAATTCAACTGTTTGATGAAAAAGTCAACTACCTCGAGGAAAATTTACTTGTTGTCAAGTCATCTTGTCCTATTGAAAAGTCAGCTGAAACATTTTTGGGAAATAATTGAATTAGTTTCATGAAAAATTGTACTTTTTCGTTTTACTTTTGCGACTGTTTCGTGGAAAATTGAACAGCTTTTTTAAAGACTCCTGCTTTTCGGTTTGAAATTCAACTGTTTTGTTGAACATTCCACAATTTCTTGAGAAATTTATTTTTTAACTTACTACTACCCTGGTGAGAAGTAAACTAAACTCTTTGTCGGTTGTAAATTCAACTTTTTTTTCAAAATTTGTCCTTTTTATCGCAAAGTTTATATGTAGTATCATCCCTTCTACTAACATATTAAATCTTTATCAGATGGAAAAGCAACTGCTGGGTTCGAAATTAGATAATTTTGGAAAACATTCCTCCCTTACGGTGGAAAATTCTACTGTTTTATTGGAAAAGTATAATATTTGGGAAACCTGTTTGACTTGGAAATTCAGAAAGATGATTGCGTTCCACGAAATAAGTTAATTTTCAACCAAAAGAGACGAATGTTGAACCGGAACCTTGCTAAAAAGTATTATTCGAAAATAATAATTAATATTATTGCTATGATATAACAATGTTTCGATAATGAATTTCTCATAATTTCTTAGCGATTTGTTTGTTACTATAATTCCTCTAATGGCTAACATCATCTAATGATTTTCAGGAAAAGCATAACTAGCTCAACTTTCAATCAAAGAAATGAATCTGCAAAAAAAATGAATGTGTAGCAGCGTATTACAATTTTCTACAAAAATGTGTAATTTCCCTTGAAGAAATGTAATAGTTGAAGCGTTTCGATGAACAATGTTTAAATTTGAAATGAAGAGTAGCATAATTCATCCAACATCGGCCAATTGTTAACAAAATAGTTAAATATTCTCCAAAAACAGATTAATTTGTAGTCAAACTGTTCCATTTTTAATGAAAAAGATTGATTTTTTCAACCAATGAAGATAAACTTTAACCCAAAGAACGGATTTTCACACAAAGAAATGAATTTTCAGCCATAGAGATGAATTTTTGAGGAAGTAGTTGACATTTTAACCAAGTGGTTCAATTTTCAACCATAAAAGATGAATTATCATCGAAAATTGCGCTGCAGGCTGATAGTGCGAGTAGATTGAGATCGCAAACGCACATGCGCGTTTTGGATCAGCTGTTCTTGCCGTGTATAATGGCGTTCACTCGTGAATTTTGGATCGGATCAACGAGGTGAGGGCAAAGTGCTTTCGTTCGTTTTGTTTTTTGCCTACTGTGAGAACTTGTCTTGTTTGGTTGTAAAATTTAGACAAAAAATTCGTCCTTTTAGATTTAAAATTCATATTTTTTGGTAAGATTTAAGCTGTCTTCTACAAATTTAATTATTTCGTTGAAAATTCAACTTTTTTTGGTTAAGACTATCTTTTTTGTTTAAAATTCGATCATTTCGTTATAAATTCATCTTTGTAAATTGAAAATTCAACAATTGGGTTAAAAATTAAATTATCTTATTAGAAATTAAATTTAAATTCGCTTAAAAATAGATAATAACCCAGTCAAAGTTCCACCAATTACAATTTTAAAAAATCTTTGTTGAAGCTTAAAACGTGAGAAAGTTCAAAATATTTTCGATTGTAGCGTCGTGATTTTTCACCGCCATAAAAGAAGAATCAGCCAGAAACGGGTTTTTGACCCTAAAATCAGATTTTTGAGGCATGTCTCTTCAAAATTATCTTTTTACTCGCACAGTCAGCCGGCATTTTACCGGACCGTCGGTCATGCAGTTGGCCGGACCGTCGGTCATGCAGTTGGCCGGACCGCGTCGCTCCCGCCTGTCGGGCTGGCTATATAGCCATCAATGGTGTGCTAATAGGGTGCATATCTGTCGGCACGTCGGTCCGATTGATCCGACCGCGGGCCGACAGATGGCTTGCAGTCAGCGGGCATTTTTGCTATCTGGGACATACTTAGACCATGGTTTAAGTAATGTCGTCCCCAAATGGACAGGGCAGTTCTGTAATGCTGTTACAGAACCATGTTCTGTCAGAGATCTATAACAATTCTGAAACAGTGTTATATGTAACAATAGTTATTTGTGATACAAGTGCGCTAAATAGGTGAATGTGTGCGAGTGTGAATCTTGCAGTATAAGCCAGAGGCTCGAAGCATGAGTCGGTGGTTAGCGCACGAGCGAAGCGAGTGTGAAAACGTAGACGAATGCTTCGAGCCGCAGGCTAATGATGCAATCACATGAGTTAGCAATCACCTACGCGCACGTGTATCACACGCTATTTTTCTTAACGCCCGTCCGAAAAAGCTGTGTTAGGAGGAGTTAACGAAAAATACTAATCTTAAAAGAGAAGATTTTTAAAGTTTGTAAGCAAATTTTTTTGAAAAATATGTTTTGAAAAAAAATTGCTGAAAAACAAATTTTGGAAGAAAAATGTTTGAAAAAGAAATTTTTGTAAAAAAAAATTATTGAAAAAAAATTTGCTAGAAAAAAATGTTTGAAAAAAAATTTGGTGATAGAAAAGCTATTTTCAAACTGCGCATGCGCGAAAATTGTTTCGCACACAGTATGCTCTAATAAGTTCCTTTAGGCACCATTTAGAAGCATGAACACGTCAACTTTTGAGGTCAGTGTTGCAAAAAAATATTTTTAGAACAATTTAGGAACTGGGTTACAGAGTAACCATGTTCTATAATAGTGCCGTAACACTTATGTAACAGTGTCACGATGTAAATTTGTTCTGTGATTGTTCTGTAACAATTCTGGAACAGCGTTACATGTCAACAAATATTTTTAGAAAAATTTAGGAACAGGTTTACAGAGTAACATTGTTCCGTAATAGTGCCTTAACACATATGTAACAGTGTTACGATGTAATTATTTGATGTTTAAAGCGACATCTGTTCTCTCGTCACGTGGCACGGCACTCCAAGGGCATATTTAGGTTAATTTTAGGAACTAGGATTAATTCGTAGGGTATTTTTGTTTGTTATTTATGACCTTATCTCATTGCTTTTCTCAACGAGGGACAACAATGGATTTCGGAATTCTGTAAGGCCTTCAGAAAACTGGGATTTCCTCGATGTCGCTATCAAAAGTAAGAATCGATATTCGTATTTGAATCTGGTTCCCGCCTTTCCGTTTGCTGTGTCCAATCGTCCCGGAACCTGTCTGAAAATCTTGGATTCCTCCAGAGCCAGGGATGAACCCGGATCACTTTCCCTAGCCTTTGGGAATGAACTTAGTCGCCTTGGAGCGATACTTTGGTCTGCACCAGTAATTCTTATGAGGGAGAAAGCTACGGCACTGAACCGAGATTGCAGCCTACTTCAAGACTCCCGCGATGAGGATGAGAAGCAGGTCTGTTTTGTCCTGGGTTTGCTGTCGTGTATTTTGCCAATGCGGACACTCGATCCAGAGTGCGGAAAGAGCTTCCTCATTCACTGGAAATGCTTCGGACCTTTTCTGTAGATATTTAAATTTAGTAACAGATTATAAGTTGAGCTGTCTCTGCATGTTCTACAAGATGGGCACAAAGATATAGAGACGAACGAGCTGCGATCAAACTGACCAATCCCACGGCCGCGCCAAGTAAGCAGCCAATCAGTGCCGCGCAATGGGAAATCGCCCAAAGGAGACGATACGACTCGCTCGACGACCGAAAAGCCGGGTCCTCTTTCGTTCGGCAGCCACGAGCTGAGAGACAGTCGCGACTTTCTATCTTCTCTTGCTTTTCGCTACCGCGCAGTACCACGTTAATGTAACTTAATCAATCAGTTTAACTTCCTAGTTGAGGTAAGGTCCACCGAAAAATGTCTGCGAAGCTACGGATCCTTGCGCATCCCCATGTTCAGATGATTGAGCTTAGTTTTGAAGTATCGTTTTTGGAGTAGTCAACTGAACATGAGGAACCCCTCGAGTCTCCAATGTCTACGGTTTTATTTAATCGAATGTTTGATTATCGTATGTGGAAAAATCGGTAATAATAATTACCGCATCTATGTTTGCTCTCGCTAGTCATTTTTCTTTTAATAATTGATACTCGGTAGCATTTTCGCTTTAGTTTCGCTTGCTATTGGTTTATTTTAGGACGCCATGTTGGCCTCGTGTTTAAATTTTGGATCATGTTTGAGATCCGCTTTCTTTCTAGCCTTTTTCTTTTTGCGGTCGAGAATTTAACCCCACTTTAGGAGATTTTTTGGTTGTAGTTCTTTAGTATTTCCATATAGTAAGCTCTCGATAAAGCCCTTAGAATGTCGGCGAAACGAATTAGCCTCCTTGTTGATTAACTATTTTATTGTTTTTGAGATGATTGAACGCGTAGTAATACAAATATTTGTACAGTTGAATAGGTTGAATAAATGTGAGCACCAAATTTTTTTATAGTACTCCCTGGCCTAGATTAATTTTCGGGTAAGGGTCGCGTTTGTGCTAAGAGTTTTCCACAAGTAAGTTGAACCACCCCCTCTACCAACAACTTTAACCAAAGGGCTGAAGCTAGCCTGGACAACTCTCAAATGAAGTATTTTCTTTTGTAGTAGGGAATTTTTAGATAATGGGCGTGAGCTAAGTGACGGTAAGTTTCACGGAGAAACTTACTGTTACGATATATACATATATATATAATTATAATTATTATTATTATATATCCTGACGTGGTAGAGATTTTTTGAATAGAGTTATACAAGATCCCGAAAACACTAGAATTAAAATGAAAAAATAAAAATATCATCAGCTTTGAGGAGCATTGCGACAACCTCATAACATCTGAGGAGGAATATCCATCGATCTCTGCCGAAGAGTTAAAAAAGGCACTTAGGACCACGAAGAACTTTCCCGCTGCATGACTAGATAGTAACAAGAACTTCTAGTGAAAAATGTTTACTGTTACGCACCAGCATCTGGCCCTCATCTTCACTTCATATTCAAATTATGAGACGCCCATTCCGCAGTAGCTGGTGTTAAAAGGAACTATACTCCTACCGAAGAATGGCGACTTGTACAACCCAGGAAATTACAGGCCAATATCTTTATAGCTATTCTAAACGACAGGATTGTTCGAAGAATTGACCCTGTGTGGAGAGAGATGTACGAACAACATGGCTCGAAAAAAATGTAGCAGGCTGCCGAGAGAATCTGTTAATATATAGGTGGGTCCGAAAAGACGCAGCAGTCAACCAGCGCGCTCTGTTGATGCGATGCCCTGGATTGACTACCGAAAAGCTTTCGATTCAACCTTGCATACCCTTATCATCGGTCTGTTGGAAAGCTTGAAGGTTTATCCACACATAATGAGATACGTCGAGATATTGATGCCACTTTTGAAAACTAGATTTACTATCTCATTTGGAAATTATCCTGTGACAACGAACAGTGTAATCTTCTAGAGGGACGTCTTTCAGCGCAGCACCATGATCCCTCTGCTCTCTTGCATCACACTTCTGCCACTATCTCTCGCACTAAGTAATTTGCTTGAGTACCTCTGCGGCGACACTAACCATCGCACGCACAAGGTCATTTATGTATTTTATGTGCATGACCTGAAGATCTATGCTTCTAGTCGAAGCCAACTTCAGAGTGCTTTAAATATCGTCGATGTTTGCACACGAGAAATTGATATGCACTTTGGATTGGACAAGTGTGCAAACATTAACCTGAAGCATGGATAGATTACTGGCCTCCCCGGGGACCCTGGGCTTGTGGATATAAGTGTGCTTTTAGACATCTTGACACTGGAGAGACCTATGTATACCTGGGCGTGCCTCAAAGCCGTATTCAGGACGTAACATCAGTGAAGGCGTCTGTCCGAAGCAGAAACAAGCGGCTTCTTCGACAGTTTTTGTCTCTAAATCTGTCGGCATTGAACAAGGTATCTGCGACTAAAATGACCTTGATATCACCACACGAAAGATCATGCATATGCAGAAGAGCTTGTATATCAATTCATCCGTTCCGCGACTATAATTCCAACGCCGTCAAGGCGGGCGCGGACTTCCGAATCTCCACTATCTTCATTACCGAATTGTTCTGGGTACAGCTTACATCGTTGCAAATGGAACAGATCCGCATTTTACGTAAACAAGTTCCCAGCGATAGGAATAGAGCTTGTTATACATACGCTGAGTACCTAGAACACATACTATCCAGGTGTCTTACTCACTAAGAGTGCTTTACTACCATCTTTGTCGATCTTACGGTGTTGGCCGTGACCCTGCCCTGCCAAACGCTCCGAGGAAGATAGAGTCAATTGTCCAAAACGAGAAACGTCAAAGTTTCTGGAACTACGATTTTCTGACAGCAGTCTCCATTGCACACTCGAGACCTGATATTGTTCTCCAGGACTACGAGAAACGAACTATATTCGTGATCGAATTCTCGGCTCCTTCCGAATACAACATCACTGCCAAGGAGAAAGAAAAGGAATAAAAATTTATCATTTGAAAAATCCGGACAAAACCCGGACAAAGTAAAAAACCCTGTAGGACAACTCACACAAGCACTAAAATGAGGACATGTCCGGGGAAATCCGGACGGATGTTCACCCTGACGAAATAAAATAAAATAGCCTAAAGGTTAGGTTAGTGGTACTCTGACCTCAAATTTCGGATAGGTGCTTGTATTTCGTGAAACTGAAAGGTCTTCAATCGATAAAAGGATGAAGAAACAGAATTGCGCGACAGGCATTCTACATTTAAAAAGATTACTATGCAGACCTTTATAACTTACCTTCACGTTTCGGAGATTTTCTCCAAAAAGTGGTAGGCAGTTGCAGTACCATGTAGTATGCCCGTGAAGATGACACCTCAATTTTGGAAAATGGTATACATTTTTTTATGGAATCGTTTGTTGCTGGAAAAATATTAATCAAGGGTCCCAAAACCCTCTTATCAGTTGACATGGTGTCCCTGCGCATGCACTCTTCCGTTAGGCGGAAAATTTAAATTAATATTTAAATTAATATGCTTAAGAAAAGTTCAGCATTTTTGTAGGGAATCATTTGTTGGTCGTTAAGCAGTATTTGGTAATTAACTTTGTCAACATAGACCTTTCCGTTTGTTTAATCAAGTGCCCATAAAGTGTATATGTATAGAGCTGATAATCAATAATATTGTTAATACATTTTGGTGCTTTTGATAAGATGACTAGTATAATAAAACATTGTATTTAAGATCTCCCTCAAAGCAATAGGCTACTCGGGATATCCCATTCAATCCCATTTATATCCCGGATTGTCTCAGGGATAAACCGTCGGATATCCAGGATGTCTATGGGACGTTTCTGGGATATTGAAATGTCACAAGTAGGATATTAAAATTTTTATATATCCCACGTGGAACATTTGAATATCCCAGGAATGTCCCATATACATACCGGATATCCAAATTTCCGCCTTGCAGGATATCCCCACGGGTTATCCCTAGGATAACCCGGGACATAAACGGAATAACATGGGATATCCCGGGATATCCTATTGCTGTTAGAGCTAGGCCTCAATCTTCAGTGGCTATATTTCCTTCGCCTCGATTTCTAGTAGATTATTTATAAAATATTGGGTCAGTAAACACTTTCCTTTATCTTTTTTAACATTTTTATTTTAAATTACAAATTTTTAGATTCCTAATTGACTTTTAGATCTTACAAGATGTATTATTCTGAAGGATTGTTACCCGAAATGAGCAATAATAAGTAAAATTAGGCCTTTATAAAACCAAATTTTGAGTTGTACAAAAAGTTATACAAAATCTGAATACATTTAATAGCCGAAATATCCGTTTGTCTTTACCAGGGAAATTTACAAGCTATTTTTTTCCAATTCCCAGCCACTGAAAAATTGGTAACAACCAAATTTTCTAAATCGAACATTTTCCACCTTATTAAATTTCTGACATTATTAACTAAAAAATTGCTTAGTATTTAAATGAAGTACAAATTAAGAAAAAAAATTTTTATTGACCAATTTCTTAAACTGTTTAGTGGCAAGAATGTTCAATTTTCAAAACTTGACTGCCGTGAATTTTGTATTGTCGAAAATTGTTTTTAATAGTTTTCAGTCTTCAAAAGCGAATTAAAAAGAACTAAAGTTCTTCAATTTTTACAGTTTTTCAAACTTTTAATTTGGAAGTTTTATTTGGTATTTAACATTTTGCAAATTAAAAATTTCATTTCGAGCAGAAACATGTTTTGAATAAAAAGGAGCCTAGGTCTGGGTTATTTTATAATTTTGAAACGTTCTTAAAATGCACTTGAACTCAAAAACTAGTCTCGCCTCATAAATAATAATTAGCTTTACGATTTACTTTACAGCTCTACAAGTCGTCAAGAAACTTAGAGGAAATGTCGCACGTTTTATGTAATTATTTTAGTTATAAATATCACTTTTATTACAAGGGCTAGAAATGATACAGAACTCGAAGGATAGCTAGACGAGAGTAAAAGTAAATAATATCGATTTATATTTTAGATAACTACGTTCGAGAGAGAAATCACTTTAGTATTTAGTAACAATTTCTGTTCTAAGTCTGAAAACCATTTTTACGACTAGATATTTTATAGGCAAACATTTGTCCCTTTTCTGAAATATCACATACAAATTCAAAAGCATTCGTTATTTAATTCCCAGAGTAAATTGAAAACAAACTTTTGACACTTTAATAGCCGAACTAAAGCAAACCATATTCTAGAATGTCTCGTCTGAATTAGAAATTGTAGACGCTAATAACAATAAAATACCCAAAAGACTCGGTGACGGGGCATGTGTGAAAAGGCTAACTAGACCTCAAGTTCAAGTACGGTATAATTTATGTGACAGGGTGACAGGACTGCACTCTCCTTGATGCGTGGCGTTGGCTTGAGATAAGCGCCAAGAAGGGGCCGTAAGTGGATCCGCCTACGCAACCAAAATTGGGGAACCCACGAACCAATTAAACAGTCAAAACTAATTATGGGGTATGATTTCTACCAATGAATTCATAAGTAAACGCCCAAGAGTCTCGGATTCTAGAGTGGGAAAATCTTCAGAGAGGTCCAGAGAACAGCTTTTTCACACATGATCGTCAAATTGATTTGCATAAGGCTTTTGGGAAGTTCGTGTCCCTAATGCATAGCTTAAATTCGGTCGCGGACTCAGTAAAAATTCAAGTTTTTCTTGTAAACCGACTTCAATGAATGTTAACTGGTCGAGTTAATTTTATTCTTGTAAATTCACCCGATTTCTTAGTTTCATTAGATGGCGATTAGAAGAGTTAATTAAAACCGCGCAAAATGGCCGAACAAGGAATTTAGTTAGAGAGGGTTCAATGTGTTCGCACAAGTCATACTTATCGTTTCGAAACTATCAAATCCTCTTTGTCTGCCTCATAAAATAGAAAGAGAGGTTTCGAAATGCACCTCGTGGTCTATCTCATATGGTAAAAAGAGAGTTGGATCGACTTCAGCATTAGGACTCCGGGGTCGTTTCGAAGTCGAATATCAAATAGGCCTCTCCTTCTGTCAAAATTAAACTTGATTGATTTTAGCGTTACCGCGGACGAATTTTTGGATTAAAAAAACTAACAGTATAAATATGCATTACAGCATTTGGCTTATATTTAGTATTAGTTTGTTCTTAAAATTAGTTTATATACATATAAAATAATTGATCAAAATAATTGTTATCCTTGGGTCACTCCATGACGAGTGGATCATAGTAACCCGGCTAGAGTTTTTAAATTCTCGGTAGTTTAACTTTGGGTAATATTACCGGTAACACACCGGTATGTTACCGAAGCTTCGAGAATTTATGAGAATATTTAATTATAATGTTTTTTTGTTATTTTCATAGGTAATTAGATAATGATCACGATGTTATAGTTAATTTTCGATCATTTGGTATATTTTTTTAATATTTGTTATCACAAAAAATATACCAAATGATCGAAAATTAACTATAACATCTTGAACATTTATTGACAGTGGTCGACAACCCTTGGTGACAGCAGACATCCAATGCAGCCAACCTCACAGGATCTGACAGGTATTGTTATTGTTGTGTGGGGGGTGGTTGGTCCACCCTTCCACCCGCGTTGGATATGAAATAACAAACAAAATACCATAGAATTAGATTAATTACGGCGAGATCTTTTAATTTGGAACCCTGTGGTCTGACAATTTATGGTTCGGGTCAGATGACCTAACGTCCCAAGTTGGTGACAGTTGATGCCGTATTTATTTTTAAAAACTGGTTCACATTAAATCAAATTCAAGGTGAGATTACTATAATTATTAAAGAATTGTTGAAATTGGTTAATTGCCAGACCTCGGGTTCCATACACCATCATACACAGGTGTATCCAAGTGGAGAAGTGATACAAAAAAAATGTTTTTGATAGTAATTGAGAAAATAAAAATAAAAAAAACTTTTGTTCTGAGACATCAGTTGCATTGAGTTGGTCCGACCTATTGCCGGCCCGATGTGGTAGTTCACCTTTTAGTGCTACTACTTATTTTAATCAATAATGCTTTACTTAATGAATCATCTTGAGGATGACACTAATATACCGAGGTTCTTCAGATGAACCACGAAATTGCTTATTCTACTGCTCTTATGGTTTTACTTATGTAAGTTACCTGAGGATAATAACTAACAGCTTGCTTAATTTAATCATGTAAATGAATAATGCAGAGGATCAATAATCATTGAGGATTTATTTGTGGGGCTCCGCCCCAACACTGGGCTCACAAGTTCAAAATTTCATTTCCGCTGAGGTTCGTTCCAACGAGGGCACTGATGCCATTTATGGTCAGTGCTTCCGCATTTCCCACAGCGCCCCTTTATCTCCTTCGTTTCCCCCCACATTACAGGTCGGCGCCTCCTTCTGTGGAACGCCGGCTCACTGCGGATTCGCTCCCGGATCCGCTCCTCCATTGAGATGCAGCCTGCCCTTGGCGGAAGGGGTTGCTGGGAAATCCCTGCCGCTTCCGGTGCGGGTGGGTTCCTCACAGGCTGGCGCGGGACCGGCGTACGAGCCCTCAACAATCCCGAGTCCTCACTGTTGATGGCCTCCTGGACCTCGGCCACATATTTATGGGATCCCGCGGGTAGGGGGTAGTCCCACATGGCGTGGGACAAGGAGGGGGTCTGATGACCCCGCCGGCTGCATGGTGTGGGGACGAAAACTTCCCCCACTGTGGTCTGCCCGCCTTCTTCACCAGAGCCAAGTACACTTCCACCGCTACTGGTGTCTCTGGGTTTGAGACAATGGCATCTCCCACCGCTCTTTCATGGGCCTCCTTCCGTGTGCTTGGTGAGACGATGATATCTCCCACCGCTCTTTCGTGGGCCTCCTGTGGCGTGCTTGGTGAGACGATGGTGACTCCCACCGCTAATGACCTTCCGAGACGGATTGCCAACTCGTCTTGGGTGATGGCTGGAAACAATACAAGAAAGGTGCCAAATAAAATTTGATCTAACCCACCCTTAATTTATTGCGTCTGTTAGCATATTAAAAGTCGCAGTCGCCTCTCTACCGATTTTATGGTCGAGTCCCTATTTCGAATGCGAGCGAGTACGGAGTCTAACGCGTTTACCCGCGTCCAGATCTGAGTCCTAGGGATCAATATTTCCCCGTCTCCAGTCAACATGTATTTCCGAGTCCTCTCGGGCCTGGTCTTGGAACTTGCTTATAAGTTCTCTCAGATGCTCTAATCGCGCCATCCGAGTTGTCCAGACTTGAAGGTCAGGTGGCGGCAACTCGGCCTCCGATTTATGGTGGCCTACTTGGGATAATTTGACATAAACAAAAAATTCTAACTCAAATGAAAAAAGAACTGGTAAGCGGAAAATTCTAATCAATGCAGATTTTTACTATGCTAGACCTACACCGCAATGCTATATAGGTCGTTTTTTTGGCTCCGCACACTTCTTTTGTGTGTTTCTGTGTTCTTAAATACAATTAAACTTGCATCCAAAAAGTTGAATTTTTAAATTAAAAAGTCAAATGTTTTAGACAAAATTTGACTTTTAATCTCGGAAAGATAAATTTTCAATAAAAAAAAAATTTTCAACCAAGAAAAATAAATTACCAGCCAAACAGCTCAACTTAGTTCATATAGTCAGTGTAAAAATGGTACTCAGTAAAAATATTGCAATTTCAACAAAATAGATGACTTTTTAACGCAAAGGATGAATTTTGAACCAAGATGATTAATTTTCTACTAAAAAAGAGGGGTTTTCGACAAAATATCCATAGTCTCAACCAAATACTTGAATCTTCTACTCAAAAAGATTCAGCCAAAAATGGAATTGTGCAATTTTAAAATAAAGAGATTAATTGCGCGCAATAAATACCGATGATAAACTTTTTTATAAAAAAGTTAAATCTTTATTTCATTATATAAACAATTTACTCTTAGGAGCGAGATTTACGAGGTTATTCCATAATAAAGAAAACTTTTTTTTTAGACTAATGACTAGTGTTATACTTACGCTAACGTGAACTGAGATCCCAAAACTAAATCTACATGAAGTTTCATGTTTAAATTGTTCAAAACTGTACAATTTAAAATCGTGTATAGATCAATAATTGCAATATAGAAAAGGTTAAAATTGGAATCATTTCACGTCAGAAAAAATCAAAATTATTATGTTCCAATTTAAATAATTCAAAATTGCATAATTTTAAAAAGAAAGCCTTTTAATACTTGACCGAATATAAATGTAAAATACCAAAAATCACAGTTTAAAATCTAAAAATTCGAGACTTTCCATAAATTGTTCAAAATGAAACAATTTGTATTTAAAAACCTTAATAATCGGGGAGAATTTTCAATAGAAAAAATTTAATAATTTCCATCAAACTTGATAAGTTATAATATTTTGAAGAATATTTCCAATTCTAAACTATTTTATGTTAATTTTCTGGTAAATTATTTTTTTTTTTAATAAAAAATTATTAAATTTCAAATAGGGTTTACCATGACATTCGTTAATTCGAAGTTTTCGCTATTTCGGATCAAATTGGACGTACCGAGAGAGTTTATAGTTTCCATCATTCGAAGTACAAGAACTTTCATTTTAGAAAATAAAAAAATATGTATACCCCATCTCTGAGATGGTTAAAGCCAATCCAAATTGACTGTTTTGTCCAGTATCAATCTAAATTTTCCGTATGAAGCCTGAAGCTGATTATTATTATTTATTTTTACTATTTTTCATTTCTATTATTATATTATATCTTAACATCGTATATTTATATTAATCTTACTTATTTATTTTTTAAGTGGTCGCCTGAAAAGTGAATTTTTCGATAATTCAAAATATCAATAATTCGAATTTTTTTCTCCACCTCTTCACTGTATTGGTTTATTATGAGAGAAGTTTTAGGCTCCGGAAGCTACGATCATGGTTTCTTAAAGCAACCAATCCCGACCCTACTGGAACGTGTGCGTCATCCAATTCTGCTCCTTCTGTCCTAGAAGGTAAGCAAGAGCAGGAAATTTACGCGAGAAAACATCGTTCAACACTGTTCCTTGTCTTGTCGAATAGCTCTTGATGGAATTTTTCAAATTCTGCTTTCTTTACCTCGGCTTTCAGAAGTGAAGCATATATAATATATATATATATATAAACAGTGGAGTCTCACCTATTTCTCATCTCCCTTATTTCCCGTCTCCTCTATTTCCC
The DNA here is from genome assembly GCA_011634705.1 of Andricus grossulariae. Lineage (NCBI taxonomy): Eukaryota > Metazoa > Arthropoda > Insecta > Hymenoptera > Cynipidae > Andricus > Andricus grossulariae. The sequence continues at coordinate 150,550,464 of JAABKJ010075445.1, read as the reverse complement.
GTCGGCTATACACGGTTATTTCCATTTGCGCAGTTCCAGCAACTCCTACCACGGTCCCGGTATATTCTCCTCGGCGTCAGTGGCTGACCAAATAAAAAGAGGCCCGAAGAGCGGGAAGCCTTAAATTAAGTATTTTAGTATGACGTCATGCGAATACGTCATACGACTTTTGCAAGAAAATATTACAAACGTAAAAGTCATAAATGTACAAATAGTAATATTCCTCAAGTGTAAAATCTATTTTCTCGGTAATGCCCCATTCTTTTGTCGATTCACGACCTTTCAGTTTCAAGAAATAAAATAAAATATCCTAAATTTCAGGTTAGTGGTACTCTATCCTCAAATTTCGGACAGTTGCTTCGTGAAACTGAAAGGTCTTCAACCGACTAAAAGATGAAGAAACAGAATTGCGCAAATGCATTCTACACTTAAAAAGATTACTATACAGACCTTCATAACTTACCTTTACATCTAGGAGATTTTCTCCAAAAAGTCGTTTGCAGTTGCAGTACTATGTACTCACCTTCCTGACGGCTGACATTTCCACCTAGTCTAGAATATCGCCGCGTTACATTATGCTGCAGGACTCACTATTCCGCGAAATATTTGCGTAGATATTTGATTCTATAGTATTGATTTTTAGTTGGCAAATTGTAAAGTGACTATTCGTCCTGTATTTAGCAGGACAGTCCCACATTTGAGCCATGTGTCCTACGAAGGTAAATGTCCTGCAAGACGTCCTGTAAAAAACGATATATTTCGAAACGTCCCGCAAAAGAGTTTTCTTTTCTACTTCAAGGCTTCTGAGTTCCCCTCTAGGTTCTCAATCAATAAAATTTGAGATTTCAACATTGTGAGTAATATACATCTGATGTAACGTGTTGCGACACACATTTTATTGTTATGGCGAAAGCAGCGCTTGCAGGTACACTAAATTACTTATTTATGGACCAGCGCCAACATTTTAAATTTATGAAAACGAACCGTAGAAAATAACGATATCCAGGCCAGTCACGTCCAGAGTATAAATAAACATCTGCAAGTTGTAAGACTTGAAAAAATCGAAAATCATGATTTTTTCCAGCCAAAAATATCTGGAGGTGTGTCCTTTGAGTGTTAATCTATTATTATAATTAAGAAATATATCAAACTGCAAATACATAAATACGTAAATAAGCATAAATTGAAATATACAATTTGTTTCATTTTTTATGACGTAGTTAACTATTTATCTTGCTTCACGGACATAAATATCTGCAAAAGTAAAAGCGGGCTGCGAGAATTGCAATAGTCTGTAAATTTTGTATAAAAGTTTGAAAGATATACGGATGACAATTGGGGGATTGGGTCTTGAAGAATTTATGATTTAATGAGCAAAGGCAGCCTGATATTTCTCCACGCGAAGCACCTGTCACTGATCACAAATCAAATTTTAAATCGTGCTGCGTTCCGTGACCCATCCTTTTGTATTTCGGAAAATGGCCAGCTTTCCTCCCAGTTTTCACCCTCAACGAAGGAAATTTTTCAGTCCTGCTTCAACATTGCAGATAGATGGATGTCGAATCTGCTGTATTAAATACAGAATTTTTTCGCGTGTTTTCGGAATTACAACGAGTTTGATTATCATTTTAAGAATCTCTTTTTCAAATATCTGTACAATACTCCTAATCCAACTCTTGAAATTACTCACTGGTAAACGATCACGTTTAGTTCTCGAATATTTCATCTTCGAATCTCTTCCTATCTTCATTAACTTTTGTAAATATTTATTTCTTATTCACACAGTTTTTCATTCTTCATTTATACCTTAACATGCACCGAGAGCTACTAATTAATTAATCATTCAATATTAATGACTAGACAATAATCTGATACTTACTCTAAGGTCGACTCAGCTTATTTACTTATTTTATTTAGTTTATAGATTAAATTATACGAATTATCAAGTATACTGCCGATCAGTGCTTGCACAAATTTGTAATGACCTTGTAATATCCTGTTCCGTAGAGGGCTAATTAGCCCTAGGTTCTTTATTGAATAAATACAAATACAATATTTGGTATGAAAGGCATTATATTTACAATGAAAATATGTATAGTTTAGAAAGATTAATTCGCATACATAATATCATTATGTATGTCATTATTAGTGAAAGTTTTGGTGACCCTCATTTATTTCTTCTGATATTGCGGAATATTCTGGGACTTTTTAATCAGATATTTTTGGTGCTATAACGCGGTTTCCTAATTCAAGTCGGGATAGCCTAGCGAGGAAACGTTGCGTGATAATTTTATAGGTTTGTTGAATCCCACTTCCTGGACTTTGAGCCTTCAAGTCCTTACACTTTTTCCCGGCTGGCGCCTGGTGTGACTTCATGGTAAAACTGCACATCGCCCCGAAAAGAGACTTAATCTCTAAATCCAACGTGGCCCTTCCTGGTTTTCTTTTTAGGAAGGGAATCTGAAAATCTTATGCATGTCAAAACTCCGTGAAAGAGAGGGTATATTCTGCAAGCTCAATTAAGTACCACAAGTTCTCTAGTTAAGGAGCAAATAAAAATTTTATTTAATAATAAAAGTGAATAGGAAAGAAAATTGTATAACATGAATTTGCGGTAAAGCATCACAATTATGTTGACATGAACGTGTGAACATAACCTACAATTACAATTTGGAACAATAAAACAGGGTTTGGCGGAACGGCCGCTCGAACCATGATAAAAAAATACGCTTCTTCAATGATAGCAGGAAAGCCGCTCAAAGTTCACAATGCGGGGAATATAGGTTTACATTATGATAGGTCATGAAAACTTTGTAGAAAGCCATTGTAATTTGAATACAACAGTATCAAAATTAGCTACCGCTTTAAACACCGCATTAAAAAAACTGCCGCTCTAATGGCGGCGTAAGTTAACTCTGGGCCTGTCACTTAATAACGAGATTACACTTATTACTGACTCTAATTTTAAACTTGAAGAACAAAAAGGCATATTTCATTAAGAAAAAAATTAACTTTATATAAACTTCACCTTCGTAGGCAAAGATAACACAGCTCCACAAAAAAAAATCGAGAAAAGTAGCCCTGGAGTCTGACTATGTCTATCATATGTTTTCGGGGTCGCTGAATCCAAATTCGGGGTCCGCTTGGCTCCATCACGTCAGATTTCGTCCATAACCTCAAAGAACATGAAAATCGCTGATTTAAGGGGGTATTCTACCCGCGGCGGTCCAAAATATCGATGTTTTCAAATCGTTGTAAATGAAAAGCTTTTCAATATTTTTATTCGACGTTTTTTGAAAGTTTTTCTGCAGGTCTTGAACAATAATTTTCGTTTTTAATGTTAAAAATATCTTTGTTAATAATGGTTCATTCGACGCCTCGAACTTGAGCCTGGGTCGCCTGTCCGAGGAGATCAAGTCGACCAATATGATATGACCAAATCGACCCTTTATGATGAGCGATTCGACCCTCTATAATGATCAGCCCGCCCTCTGTGATGATCGGTTCGACTCTCTATGACGCTTAAAGCGACCGTTCGAGATGACATCAAGTCGACACTCTGAGATGATCGATTTGAACCTTTTGTTTTAACCTTCTAGAGATAGTCGCTTTAGCCATCTTCAAGGGCTGTCCTATATTTGACCCTGAAATATAGTCTGTATGCACATCTAGATGGCCAAACTGACCTTCCATTTTTCTCCGTGATGTTGCCATTCAAGTTTAAGGTATACTATTTCTGACTTCATCCCTTCGTGCGGTGGCAGTTATTTCCAGTTCTGTTTCAAGGTGTTACACGTAGCCAATATTTATCACAAAACATTTTTGTTACTGAAAGTTTGTAACAGCGCAGCGGGGAATAGTTCAGTGATCGCGATTATAATTGCCATAGCAATTGATATGCTTAGCTTTTTGTGAATGATTCATCGCCAATATAGATTGGTAAAAAATGAATTATAACCAATTTTCTTAATCCTATAATAAAACATGTCAAACTTTTTATTAACTAAAACTGATTTTTTTCCAGGGTGCTGGCCAAAAGTAACTTGGATATGTGAATTCCATTAAGAAAACGCTCAGACAAATATAGTTAAAAAATAAAAACAGAAAATAGATATAAAGCGTTGTAAACGTATGTTGACTTCGTAGGTACAGCGATTTTGCCGACGCACTTCACTGCAGAAACGGTCCGCGATTGAGAAGACTAATGTAATAATTATAATGTTAACACATATACTGATAATGTTTATTATACAAAATATCATATTTTATTATGTGGATAAAGTATATCATTGACAAAAACTTGTAATTTGTATATACAAATATTTGAAATAGTATGCGTGATGATTACATTATTGTGGTGCTTAAAAATGAAAAATCACATTTTTCAATTTGATTATGATTTTGTTTAAATATTTGTGCTCAATTTTCCTACATATTTTTTAATTCCTAATGCAAGAAACCTTTATTTTCCCTTTACTTTCTTTCTATTTTTAAGAGTTTACTCAAATTTCCTGCAGAAAAAATAAATGTACACTATTCTACACATATAAGTATTGTTTTATCTCACTCAAAAAAGTCAGGATATGTCAGAAAAGAAATAAGTATTTCTGACGAGAATTTTATGAGAAAATCATAAAACAACTGCTTTCTCTCGGCGCGGCACCGACTGCTGCCATGCACGCACTGTACATTATACGCGCTCGCTTCGACGCATTAACAACCTTAAAGGGATTTATTAGAGTTAGAAGGATTCCATTTTTCAGCCGCACAGTTGAATATCTTTTTCTGTTATTTTGCATACGTTATCTAAATATTATTCTGTTTTGCGGACTAGAGCCGACTTCGAAAAAATGTTTATATTCTATTTTATAAACAAAAAGAAAAGAACAATGGTAGTGACGCTCAGAGTTAGATGTGTGCGCATTTTCGCGTCATGACCATCGACCCTTGTCAAACTCATGAGGCAGACACCCCGGAGCGCGTCGAATTACCCTTAACGAATGACCCTTTCATTGTTATGAGAAGCAGGCCGGTTACAAAAACTGAAATATGGCTTGATTCAATTTTAATTAGCAGAATGCTCACGCGGAGGATCTTTGTGCAACGCTTTAGTGCCAGTTTTTTAAGTTAAGTAATATTATATGCTACGATAATTACTGCGCTCTGTTCGTATTATCAAGCTTTCAAGTTTCAGCACGATTATTCCATTGTACAACGCCATTATATTACCTAACCTCAACCTAACATGAGTGCGCAAGCGCATACGTGTTTGTGAAACGTTCAAACGTTTCAGAAACTTTGGTCCCATGAAACGGTTCATTGTTTCATGAAACTTTCAATGTTTCAGTAAAACGTTTCATGGACTTACAACCCTGAAAGCAACTCTTCCGCAGCCAGCCATATTAGACATGTGAGCGCTCGAGAATGAAGTATATTTGAAATGACGTAAATGCCATGAGCTAAGATTTCAAGTAAAATATAAAGAAATTGTATAATTTATAAATCAATGCAATTAGTTTGAAAATAATGTAATTTGTGCCATGGGTAATATAAAATATTAGAAAATATACAGGGTGTTCCAGACTCAAGTGTCCGGACTTATATAGCTGTATAAAAATAAAAAAATTAATTGAAAATTCCTTTTCCAAAAATCAGTTGAAGTTTTAGTTTTTGAATTATGAAATATTTAAGCTGGACCAACCAGGAGCGCCATATAAGCAGTTGCGTGTGTGTAAGCGGGATTCCAACGCAGTGTTATCGAAGCGAGCGCAGAGGTGGGGTTAGCGATGGGAGAACATTTACACCTCTCATTTTTCGAATATATAATAATTATGAAGGAAGAAAACTGAACGGCAAGATTAATTATTAATAATTTATTCATCTGTGCAGTAATTTAAAGCATCCTCGGATCGCGTGCATGACGTGTTATGTCTGGAGACAATCTTACTTTTTTGCAGAACAAAGGGAGTAAAAATTTTGTACAATCTGTAAACTTAATCGTAAACATAACCCTTCATGCTTGAGTTTTAGATCGCTACCATGGATTATGAATATAGTGGGGTGATTTTTCTTCTATTGCAACTTATATGCAAATTCATTAGTTTAATTTTTTTTAATGAAAAAGAATCCCGTACAATGTAAATAAAAGGTCTTAAACTGTTCAATGTTTCAATTGTTGCAAGTTTATCATGCTTTTCATGATAATATAATTAAATGTCATAAATGCTAACATTTGAACGAAAGCGCAAGGCTTTTCCCATACAATTTGTGTAGGTTTCTTTATTACTCATGGTATAATTGTATGGATACTGTGCCAATATGTTTTAGGTCTTGAAGAGTCTTTACTGTGAAATGTGTTTACACGAAATACCCAATGTTAACAAAGCTTACTTGTATAAATGCTTCGATAATATTGATAAACTTTCATCGGAGGAAGAAAAATCATCATTTGCATCCATGACTTATTTTATAAAATTCTCTACATAAATACAATAATAACAGATGTTATGTTATCTGTCATGCATAATACAGGCAATGCCCAATCACATTTTACATGATGCACTGCTATGAAAATTCTTAACCCTTTTTCAATCCCGCTTTCTACGTCCAGAACTAATACATATTTAAAAAAATCATTAATACATTTCAATCATTACTTTATATGAATAAAAAATAGATATATAAACGGGAAAATAGAATAAGCATGAAATCAAGTCTAGCATTATAGGATATGTTTAAGATAAAGTTTGCCCATTGTACAATATACCTAATTACTTTATTTTTATACCTGAACTTTTCAGATAATTATGGTATTTATGAATGTCAGTATTACTCACCTAAAAAATTGTTACTCCCTTTAGGCCCTATTTGTTCCGCAAAAAAGTAAGATTGTCTCCAGACATAATACGTCATGCACGCGTTCCGAGGATGCTTTAAAACCACTCACTGTGTTTATCTACAACTTCAATTTTTCCAAATAAGTTTCGCCTTTTTATTTTAACACTTCTAAGCTTTTGCACTATATGAAAACCTAAATTCATGTTTTTTTTCTCTTTGGAGACACAACCACTGACGCGGCAACCTCCGAAACTTGTTGATTTTCGATACTGACGTGCAAATTCCATTATTGGAGCAAATAATTATGAGCTAGGAAGTATTTTGCTCATCAGGGCTACTTATTACAGCACTTATTTATTCAGTAGGACGATCATTACAGTTAAACTCTATATTTTTGCTGTTTTTCGTGATGTTTTAGGCGTATTTTATATGTCATCCACGGCCATATTGATTAGTTCGCATAGGCACGGACAGTGTCGCATAACAAGTTTAAATCCCCATAGAGATTCAAGAAGTCCGATCTTTCCACTCTCTCCATCCCCTGCTGATCACATCCATACCGGACAGTGCTCCCAATGCGGGCACCTTCCACTAATGTGCATGCGATGCATGAGGCGCTTCATTGGCTGCTGTTCGCGCGCATATTTGAAACATTAAAAAATACAATTTTTCTTATTTATTATTAATTATTAAAAATAATTATATTTTAACATGCTCAAGTGGTAAGTGGATGGTTTTTGATATATTTTGAGCATTGGGCTTTTGAAATTGTGTATATTAATTAAAATGGATATGCAAATTTTAGTAATAATTTTATTAATAATAAATAAAAAAATGGTATTTTTTAACATTTTAATTAACCGCGCGAACCGCAGCCAATGAAGTGCCTTATGAATCGCATGCGCAGTAGACCAAGTTGCCCGCGTTGGGTGCACTGATACCAGAGTGGGGGCAGAGTTCGTTCAGCGCGAGCGTCCTCTTCTCGGGATTCCTTCCCGCTACCTACACGTGCCTGATTAAATCTTTCCCCGAATTGTTTGCGGAGGGATAACTCCGACCTTGGAGGGATTGGATGACGCCTCTTTCAAGCGACAGTTCTCCCACAGAGTATATCCCTTAAAGAGCGCATTTGCAGGCTCACTTTTGGCTCGCTCGGGATTAACTCTCAGTCCCTGTCTTTTTCCTCTTAAGTACTTAAATGATGCTTTTCGACTTTGCAATTCAACTTTAATTGAGACTTAGAATTTTGCGGGCACTTGTGTAAGTTTGCGAGCACCCCCTAGTGTGTAGTAAACTAGGTATTTAGGTATTTTAGGTTGAGCGATGGATATTCAAGATGCCGGTACGCTGAGGGCCAAACAATAATACCAGTTGATTAGGACAAAGCTTTATTTTTTATGTGTAAACATCTTAGACCTCGATATGGAGAGTCGCGCCAGAGTCGAGTGAAATCCTGTCTCGAAAGTGTAACGCAAGCCTCTGACACACGCGATGTGTCAGAGACCGGGGGCTTGCTTCTTTCCACCCACTCAAAGGAGCCAATCAGTTATTCTCTCTCCCTCTCTCTAATTAAAAAATAAGGTTAACAACCACCGCAGGGTCCCACTGGGAGCAACTGCCATCTAAAAAATGACACCGGGTCCCAGTAGGACCGCGGTAAGTCTCACTCATGGCCACGTCTCACGACCGTGAGATGGGTGGTCACAGGGCACGACGAAATCACAACGACAGGCCGGCGAAACCCTCGTATATTTTGAGGTCAAGAAGCGACCCAAGGATGACAGCTTTCTGCATTCATCTCGCAAGTGCCGTGGCATATTTTTGGCACGTGGGTATGGCTTTAAGGTTACGAACCAGTGATAGTTTCGCACCCTGAGACCCTTGGCCTGAATTTCAACGTCAGAAGTGAGGAAAGTGCATTACTCCATCTAGATGCTTCACTTCTGAAACCCGAAGTGAAGAAAGCAGATTTTGAAAAATCCCATCAAGAGCTATTCGACAAGAAAATGCATGGAAATTTTCATAGGAATGTAGAAAAACAGTCATCGTCGAAGGAGAAAACTTTTGCTTTTCTCAGATCATCAGGGCATAATTCAGGTACAGAGGCTTTTATTTTCGTATGCCAGGACAGTGTCATTTCCACCTTAGCATACCGTGAACGCATTTCAGGTCAAGAAGTTCCAAGCGATAGGAGCAGAGCATGTCACACACACGTTGAGTACCTAGAACACATACTATCGGGTTGTCCCGCCCACGCAGGAACGACTTATATCTACAGACACAATGCAGCCCTAAGAGTGCTTCATTACCATCTTTGTCGCTCTTACGGCGTTGGCGGCGACCCTGCCCTGCCAAACGCTCCAAGGGATATAGAGTCAATTGGCCGAAACGAGAAGTGCCATATTTTCTGGAACTAGGACTTTCAGACAGCAGTCTCCGTTGCACACTCTAGGCCTGACATTTTTCTCCAAGACTTCGAGAAACGAACTATATTCGTGATCGAATTCTCGGCTCCTTTCCTAATACAACATCTCTGCCAGGGAAAACGAAAAGGAGAAAAGGTATCAAGAACTTAAAAGAGAGCTGCAACGACTGTACCCAAAATATTCGATACAAATAATTGTCCTTGTGATAGGTGCTCTCGGAGGTGCGAAACTATCACTGGTTCGTAACCTTAAGACCATACCCGCGTGCCAAAAATATGCCACGGCAGTTGCTCCCCACAGGGAGCAACTGCCATCTAAAAAATGACATCGGGTCCCAGTAGGACTATACCCGCACGACGTGCGACCTTCATGACGTGCGACGCACTATGCGCGCATATTGCTATCTGGGTACATCATCCAGAGGCAGATGGCATAATGCAACTAGAGGTAGGAGCAGAAGTTCAGCAACCAAGAAGACGGTTAAAATGGACATACCATATGAACAGATATGTTATAAGCCATTATTTTAACAGATAATGGTGAACAGTGTTTGAGGAGAGAACATCCTCGACTCTTCTTATTTAAGTACCCAGAGCTAGCCACAAAAAATAAATGAGTAAAATCAAGCAGACCAAAAACGCTCAATATGCGTAAACAGATTGCTTTCAGCTGTTGAAATTGTTGCCATCAAAATGGAAGTGGAAGTGCAGCTTTCTACGTGAACAACGAAGACCTTATTGAAGCGGAAGGCATAGGTGCTAGAGACAATGTACATCAAGTACCGGATCCAGTAGAACCACATTCGGACATTAATAACGACGATGCGAACAGCGGAATCCCAGAGAAACTACAGCACCTTGAGTGAACTTTCGTGCAAGCTTCACTAGAGTTCAGACATGTAGAACCAACACAAAGGCTTTCTCTGCCCAAGATGAACATCATAAATGCCGCAAAACTAAACCTACAATTGCTGTGGTTCTGTATACGCTAATTCTGACCAGAAACTGCAGCAAGTGATCGATGTCACAAAGCAGTTTTCCAATGATATCCACATGAAGTTTCGACTAGATAAATGCAGAACAGTGCATTTAACCAAAGGAGAATTAGGGACCGTAGAACTAGAGGACGATTTGGAGAATGGCATCGAGGCAATGGCTGAGGGGGAGTCATATAAATACCTGGGTATTCTCGAATCTAAGGGTATTCAGCATACGATAGTCGAATAGTTGATAGCTCCTGAGAATGCTTCTGTGATGTCAGAATTGTGAGTAAAAAAATAAATTTGCGAACGGTTTAGCCGTTCAAAAGGACGTGAGAACACTTTGCTAATTCTTCAAACACAAAACATTTCGACCCTTTACGATGCTCCACGGAAACCGGTTTGACCTTTCTTATATGTGTCCTAAATTCGTCTAAGAACGTTTGTGGATCTACAGTACGATCATCTGGCAGCACAAATTCTCCCGGGATGCGTAATGTTGTCCCATACAAATACTCAGCCGGAGATGATCCGGAATCTAAAACACAGGTCCTCAGTGCCAACATGACGGTTGGAAGCACCTGAAGCTAGTTGCGAGTTGCGTCACACATAATTGCGGCTTTAAGGGAGTGATGAAACCGCTCTATCATAACGTTAGAAGCGGGGTGGTAAGGAGTTGTCCTAATGCGATGTGACCCCAGTAGTAGGGCTAGGGGTCTATAAGGCCACTTACCAACAGATGGCGCCACAGTTGCTACTGACCAAGGGAAGGTCCTGTTCCGTGCTAAGATACTGGCAGTCGGTAAGACAGTGAGGTTGGTAATGAAGATTCCCGCTGGTATAGCATTGCACCATTGTTCGGTAAAGCAGAGAGGTCGGTAAATTCAAGGTTCTGTTCCATGCTAAATCGGTAAAACAGTGAGGTTGGTAATGAAGATTCCTGCTAATTTAACATTATAAGGTTCTGTTCTATGCTAAGTGACCATCAATCGGTAAAACAGTTTAGTAGCATCAGTCGGTAAAACAGGTAAGTCGATAATTTTTTATATCATCATTTTTCCATATGCTGGTAAGGTAGGGAACAATGTTACCATCAGTCGGTAAAACTGGGAGGTCGGTAATTTTTTTATATCATCATTTTTCTATATGCCGGTAAGGCAGGGAACAATGTTACCATCAGTCGGTCAAGCATGGAGGTCGGTCATTTTTCATATTATCATTTTTCTATGTGTCGGTGAGTTAAGAAACAATGTTACCGTCAGTCGGTAAAACAGGGAGTTCGATAACTTTTTATATTATCATTCTTCTATAAGTCGGTAAGGTAGGCAACAATGTTACCATCAATCGGTAAAACAGGAAGGTCGGTAATTTTCCATATTGTCATTTTGCCACCGGTTGATGAGGTAGAGAACAATGTTACCATCACTCGGTAAAACAGGTAAGTCGGTAACTTTTTATATCCGCATTTTACCATAGGTCGGTAAAACAGGGTCCACCGATAATGCATATATCCAGCCACAGATGGAGCCTCAGTCGCTATATCAAGAGCATACCTGATCAATCGGGTGTAAATAACTGATGACGTCACTCAATACTTTATCATTCTTTGACTCAGCCATCTTCTTCTCTCTATCCTCTGCTGCTGGCTATTTTTAATATTATCATTTTACCATCGGTCGGTAAGGTAGAAAGTCACAGGTTACTGACACCAACAGATGGCACTACCGACCACGTAAGGGTTCTGTTCCATGCTAAGTTATCAGCAGCCTGTAAAACAGTGAGGTTTGTAATGGAGATTCCTGCTGCAATATTATTGCAGCATAGGTCTGTGAAGCAGAGAGGTTGGTAATTTTGAGATTCTGTTCCATGCTGAGTCGGTAAAAAAGTGAGTTTGAAAATGGAGATTCTTGCAAAGCTAGCATTGCGAGGTTCTCTTCCATGCTAAGTTACCATCAGTCGGCAAGGTTCTGTTCCAGGCTGAGCTACCAACATCAGGTAATTACCATCGGCCTTAAACTATTGGGAATATAAATACATTCGTATGGTAATAGAAATGAATTATGATTATTTTATACCGGTAGAGTTTGTTATTATATTCTTAGTAATCGAGCATGGTTAACTTATCGACATTCTCTGAGTTCTGATCCGTTCATGGGAACATTTTAAGTATCTTGTGGTTTCTGACTACCGATCGTAGCATAGTTACCATAGTTAGGTTCAAATTCAGAGAAGATCGGTAAATTGCTTGTTTATAATTAGTGCCGTTATTCCGTATCACGTGGGATAAGGAAGATTATACTTACTCATTGATGTTACATAATATTTGTAAAATTTGGGATGTAACAGAACGCCCTCCTTAAAATCATCATCGTCTTCTATGATTCTTACATTTCTAATTTCGCGTTGGCTCAAATTTTAATAATAATTTTTTTTTTTTTTTAATTTTTTATTTTTGTTGAGTGAAATTTGTCTTATAGGGGTCTGATATGAAATTTGTCATATCTTGCCGATAACGTGATTATGCAGTCATCAAATCCTTCTTATGTTATTTTATAATCGTTTTCTAGTGTGAGTTTGCTGTGTGTTATGTTCTGGATATAGGTGAGTATTGTGTTTATAATTGATACGTGACCTGGTTAGTGTATTCTTGCTTTTATACTTTTCCTCGTGATCTTTTGCAGACCAGTGTTTTGACTACCTCTGTTTGTTGCAGAAAATATTTCCAGTGTTATCTAAATTTTTCATGCTGTCATCATCTATCCGGGCTGCTTCTTTACTCATTATTCTCTAGATCTTTGTGCGACATGGAAGATCATAGTTCTGCTTGTGGCTCCGACTCTTCTGACACGGTGCTTTACGGGGATTATTGGAATATTAACAATATTGCGATGAACCTGAGTAGAAAGAGTGCAACGTCGGTTTCTTCTGGTGAGTAAGCCTTGTGCACCTTATTCCTCTTAGTTTCATTTCCCGTTTAATGATGGCAACATCTAACAATCATAGTTTATCGTGCGAATCAACAACTAGTGCCGTGAATTGAGATTCGTTTCTTGACACCTTGCTTTCCAATATACGTCCCATTGAGACATCAAATTGCCAGGCTATTGATGAGACCGTGCGCGAAATTTCGAACCCCAGTGTTGAAAATTTTGCTGGTGATGCCGTTTCGTTAAATAATTTGGATGAAACTTCCCCTTTGTTTCCTTCAGAATTTACCGATTGCATTTCAGAGTTTGATTTATCTGTTTTTGAACTGGATAGTTTTGAACGGGTGAATAATTCCGTAGAAAATTCGAATTTATGTCCAAATGTGCGTTTTTCAAACCTTGAGAGTTTAGCTTCTCGTGTAGCACATCTGGAAGAGTCCTTAAATCTTTACCACTTTACAGTTCGTGGATATAAAAAACTGATTTCAATGGAGAATTTTGTTGCTTCGTGTCGGGGTATTTTATCCATCGAGGTCATAAAACAAGATATTTGTATTTATTCAAGAAAGTCCCTTGGGCTAAATAGCCCTCTAAGGAACATAATATTACAGTTATAATTTACCAGTGAGTAATTTCTAGAGTTGGATTAGGAGTATTATACAGATATTTGGAAAAGAGATTCTTAAAATGATACAGGGAAGGTGCACTTCTAATATCGTATTGAATTTTATTCCATAACCGGTCACCTCTTACTACAAATGATCTTTGAAGCTGACATATTCTGTGAAAAGGAATCTTAAGGATTTTATGTCTTTTACGAAGCTTAGACTGTACTGGAAGGTCTCTGTCTACAAATTGACAGTTGCTCCCAGTGGGACCCTGCGGTGGTTGTTAACCTTTAGTTTTTAATTATATATATATATATATATATACATTTACGCATTCGTTGCAACGTGCGAAGCCCACGGATGAGTCCCATCAATCTCAAGTGCCTTCCTTTTATCCTTCTGTTCTATCTGCTCTCTCTCTCTCTCTCTCTCTCTCTCTATTTGTTTCCTATTTCCTGCCTAACTTATTATTCTGAACAGGATTAATGTGGGGCATAATTTCTCAAGTGTACGCACCTCGAAAATGAAAGTTGTTCGATCGTGCTGAAAATGGGCCCAAGTGTAGTCCTATTGGATAGTATTCCTCACACCACAAATTAATTAATTTTGATAATTATTTATCAAAGTGGAGGGCGTACAATTTTTGGGTTTTTTAAGCAAAGCTTTACTTTCAAACATTTGTAACTTTTTTCCTATCGCTTTAAACAAAATTTGACTACAAATATTTTTGGTAGGCTTTTTCACAAACTTTTTGGTGGTCTAACCATTTTTAAGGAAAGCCAAAATTTGACCATAATTCTTGAAAATCAAAAATAAATTTGACTTTTTTTCAAATTTCGACACTTCTTTCTTGAAAACACTTTTAAAAGAAAGCTGAGATTCTTTCTCATAAGACCCCCAATTTTCAGAGTGGCAAATTAATTCGTCTTTGAGTAATAGAACGACACGTAAACAAGATGCCATGATAGGACGGGTGGCGCGCGATCTCCCCTAGTTCGCTCACGCCGAGGAACTTTGTTCAACGCTTTAATGCCAGTTTTTAAAATTAAGTAATAATATATGTTAATATTATGTGTCTTTCTATTTGATTTTTTGGCTATAGTTTCAACCGAGGGGTTCACAACTCAACCGATGGATTGTACACTGCCTTCAAGTGATTTCAGTAACTTTATGTGAATTCAAGTGACTTCACGCCAGTGACTTCAGCAAAGGTGTACACCTGGCTTCACGAGAGCTTAGGCATGATTTTCTTTGCTTCTGAAATAAACTTCGGTTTCCTTACAGTTACTCTTTGCTTACTGAAACAAAACATGGGGAGTGAGTATGTGATGTTTCAGAGAATATTGTAAGCTCGAACGTGCTGCTTGTCTCTTTACATTCGCTCCTATACCAGCACATGCACCCTTACCGTGAGATGTACCATGGAAGCGCCATTCAACTTGGATACCAAAATCTTCTTCATGGGCTTTGAGATTAGCAAAGCTACTCTTATGTTTAAAATGTTGCCCTGCACCATCAATGAAATAGTGGCTTTCCTGTACCTGAAATGAGTTTTCAAGTAATCTACTATTATCTTCTGATACTGGTGAACAGCCACCATGTCATGAGCTACGTTATCAAATATGATTGCGATACTAACATGCTTGAGCTCTCCATCTTTTCTATAATAAATCAACCAGAGAATATTGTAGCTTGGTCCTTATTCCAGTGGAATGAACGAGCTTCATTCTGAATTATAAACGCGTCATTTTTAACGAAATCGAAGCAAATCAAGAACTCCGCAGGCAATAAATTTTCCTTCAGGTTTTTGAAAAAGGATTGCTCCTTTGAAATAAAGTGATGAGTTTTTAATTTTAACAGCCTTTTACAGAAATCATCTAGGAATTCATCAGTATCCACTGCATCTGTCGGTCTGTAACAAATTTCAAATCTCACTTCATTATTACAATGTTCATCAAAAGCTTTTGTGATGTTATCTTTCAAGTTTGCAGTACCTGGACAGTTTTCACACACTCCTAAATTTCTAATTAATTTATAGTGATTTGAATTTGAAATTGTTATTCTTTTTGAATTCGAAGGAATTCTCGATTGATTTTACTGGTTTGAAGGAAGCTTCGATGCTTTTTTTTCCTCTTTTAAAAATCATGGCATTTTTAGGACTTTTTGACAGGTTCCAGGGATTAATTTAATGGTTTTCACTGAATTGTATAATAATGTTCGAATATATTTTAAGTTAGTTTATAGTGACTTGAATTTGAAATGGTTATTCTTTTTGAATTCGAGGGAATTCTCGGTTGATTTTAAGGGTTTGAAGGTAGTTTAAAAGATTTTTTCCCTGTAATAAAAATCATCGCATTTTTAGGACTTTTTGACACGTTCCAGTGATAAATTTAATGGTTTTCTCTGCATTTTTATAATAATGTTGGGAAATTTTTCTAATTAATTTATATCGATTTGAATTCGAAATTCTCATTCTTTTTGAATACGAGGGAATTCTCGATTGATTTTAATGTTTTGAAAAAAGTTCAAACGCTTTTCTTCCCTCTTATAAAAAATATGGAATTTTTAAAACTTTTTGACAGGTTTCAGGTATTAATTTGATGGTTGTCACTGAATTTTGTAATAATGTTCGGATATTTTTCCTAATTAACTTATAGTGATTTGAATTTGAAATTGTTACTCTTTTTGAAGTCCAGGGAATTCTCGATTGATTTTAATGGTTTGAAGGAAGTTTAAAAGCTTTTTTTTCCTCTCATAAAAATCGTGGCATTTTTAGGACTTTTTGACAGGTTCGAGTGATTAATTTAATGGTTTTCTCTGAATTTTTAGAATAATGTTTGAAATTTTTTCTAATCAATTTATAGCGATTTTAATTCGAAATTGTTATTCTTTTTGAATACGAGAGAATTCTCGATTGATTTTAATGGTTTGAAGAAATTATAAAAGCTTTTTTTTCCTCTTATAAAAATCATGGCATTTTTAGGACTTTTTCACAGGTTCCAGGGATTAATTTAATGGTTTTCACTGAATTTTATGAAAATGTTCGAATAATTTTCTAGTTAATTTATAGTGAATTGAATTTGAAATAATTATTCTTTTTGAATTCGAGGGAATTCTCGATTGATTTTGATGGTTTGAAGGAAGTTTCAAAGCTTTTTTTTCTTCTTATGAAAATGCTGGCATATTTAGGACTTTTTGACAGGTTCCAGGGATAATTGAATGGTATTCACTGAATTTTATGATAATGTTCGAATATTTTTCTATTTAATTCATAGCGACTTGAATTTCAAATTGTTATTCTTTTTGAATTCCAGGGAATTCTTGATTGATTTTCATGGTTTAAAGGATGTTACAAAGCTTTTTTTTCATCTTATGAAAATCATGGCATTTTTAGTACTTTTTGACATGTTCGAGGGATTCATTTTATGGGTTTTCACTGAATTTTAAATCATGTTCGAATATTCTTCAAGTTATTTATAGTGATTTGTATTTGAAATTGTTATCCTTTTTGAATTCAAGGGAATTCTCGATTGATTTTAATGGGTTGAAGGAAGTTCTAAAGCTTTTTTTTCCTCTTATGAAAATCATGGCATTTTTAGGACTTTTTGAAAGGTTCCAGGGATTAACATAATGGTTTTCACTGAATTTTCAATAATGTTCAAATATTTTTCGAGATAATTTATAGCGATTTGAATTTGTAATTATTATTCTTTTCGAATTCCAGGGAATTCTTGATTGATTTTCATGGTTTAAAGGATGTTACAAAGCTTTTTTTTCATCTTATGAAAATCAATGATCCTTATTTATAAATTTTGTTGTTTAAATTCGAGACTAAAGTAGAAAGGTTAATGAGACAATTGTTCAAGTTGCAAGTTACAATTATCTGAGTCTGCCACACCAGTCAGTGGGAAGAAAAGATTCAATGTTTTATGTTCCGGCTGACCTTCTTTGGAAAAATAAATTTATTTATGTTTGACGCAAGCTTCAAGGAAGAAACAATTTATTAATCAATACTGGACAATTTACAGATATGATATGATATGATATGACAAAAGTTTCTTTATATATAAGCAAGATAAACAAAACATTTTGAAATATTAGAAACAAGTATTGCTAGATCATAAGAGGTAATTAAAGATTGTTTAATTGCTCAGTCGATGCATCTCGAAAACGCAAAAAAAATAGATCAGATATAGTGCTGTAGTAATTCTAATATCAAATAAGTTTTTCCCATATATAAACCGAATGAACCATTTCTTTGAAAGTTCATAAATCGGTACTAGTAGGCCATAAAATGGTTCCACAATATATTGATCGATGTGTCTCGAAGGCGCGAACGAATACACGATGTATAGTATTGTTGTAGTTTGGATATCAGAAGAGTTGTTCTTATACAAAAACGGTGAAATATGTGAAAAAAGTAGATTTTGAAATTTAGGTCATTATAAACCTCCCTCCCTATGCAGAAATTGCCTACCTGAGCCCTATTTGAAAAGAAATACTGACCAGTATTTCTATTTTGAATGAAATATGTTAAATTATAATCAAACATTGACAGCGCTTGAAAATTAGGGGATTTTTGATTATTTACAAACATAATCCCGGTAATGTGAAAAAAACATTATTAAATTATATCTAAAACAAAGTATTTCGATAACTTCATTTGGAGGTTCTTAGCGAGGCTTCCCCCAAGTCTAGTTTTTTAAAGAAATACCTTTTCAAGCCGTATTTCTGACATAACCTAATAACTTTTTCTCGAAATTTGTATTTTGTTTGTACGTTCATTGACATTAAACTAATATTCCCATGGAAGTAATATTTTAATTCGAAAATTGAATACATAAATTGAAAAGCAGCATTTCAGAACTCATTTTCAAGAAAGTTGTACATGCAGTTAAAATTCCTCTATACAGGATGTCGTAGGAGTATTATTCCTAAACAAACATATTCGCTATCGCATTTTTTTTAATGCTCAAAGCTAGGTGGAGGTACCGCGTTAGGAGATATCGCTTTTTGGGGGTCTCACGCATACTTGCGACTAACTCTTCACCTACATGCAATTTCAATGTCCTGCAGTACCCAAAATATGCACCGGACCAAAAAATGTTTTGGGACTTTTCACTAATTTTTCACTAATTTATTTGGAAAAGTTGTATTAATATTGGATATTACTTATGTAATTACTTTTTGCAATCCGACGAAATCTAGGTTATTCTACTATCTCAAGTGAGAGAATATCATTTTTGAAGAAAAAATGTGAATGAAATATATTAATTTGATTTGCTAGCGAGAAAATAAGTGCCACAACGTGCTGAGTGATGATCGGCTACTTTGTCGATCAACATATATGGATCAAATAGGAACAGGCTTTTCCAAACCTTAAGCCTCGAAAGACTTTTTAAGAAAAATTACATCTTTGATTTAAAAGTGATAAAGGTACTTTTTCATTGGAAAGTTATTCTTTATTCTGTACAATCATTAGGATTTCAAAAACTGGGTCATTCTTGGGGAAAACTGAGAAGGCCCTGTCTAGTTTCACTTCCCGAAACGGGCAATACTAGAAGGTATTGTAACCATTGATTAATGTACTCATAACATCTAAAAAATACGTTAATTTCACGACTTACCTGAAAAAAATATTCAAACTAATCTTGCATTACTAATTAATGATTATTTATGCAAGAAGCTTTCAAAAAGCTTTAATGAACGCAATATCACTTAAAATTCCATAAGAGAAATCATCCTAAGTCAGGCCAAATTACTTTCTCAAAACGTCTAATGTCTAATGTAATGACGACAATGGTCCGATTTGAATGAAATTTACTCTTGTGTGGTTTTTCAAGCCGCTGTTTTTAAATTTGAAATCTAGATTTTCAACAAAAAAAATAGTATAATAGTAAAGTGGCAGCTCTAATGTTTTTGAACAATTCAAAGGGTTCTTTCTGGTTTTTTTTTCATATAAACTCATTATTATCAGTATTGGTAATACTTCTTAGTCACCATCATGATGAAGTGAGGTTATGATTCCGGCAGTCCTGGAAAGTAATTCAGAATCAAAATGCGCAAGCGCAACAGCAAGGAAGAGTAATCTGGCTCGAATTGCGCACGCGCAGCATCTAGAAAACGAAATTTTGTTAGAATTGTTCACTTCCCGCACGCAATACATGCCTCGAAAAGCGAACATTTCGTGCATGCGTTACAAAAAATACTTTAATGTTAAAGCTGGACACCTTAAGAAATGACAATATTGTAACTGTCAGCTCCTAAGTAGAAATGTTTGCAAACATATATCGCAAACATATATCTCATTTTTTCCTAATTAGATAAAATGATAGAGATCATAAATCTAATTTTTCACGAAGATCGTAAAATAGCTTTATTTATTCTCCAACACAAAACAAGTAGAATAATAAAGATGGTTGATCTCACATTTTGAAATTTTCCATATTGCAAAATTTATTACGCATATAATCTTTAGAATTATTAAGAATTACAAAACACTTGTTCCATATTGCGCGGTAGAGGCAGTAAAAAAAAGTGAAACAATTATTCCAATTTTCTAAGTTGCTGTCCCATTTATTAAGATGTAAGAAAATCTCTTTCTGCTTTAACAAGTACATACACTCTTGTCACGTGTCTCACGCTCGATTATAGTTTATGCAAAAAGAAACATTTTTTATATTATGCTGAACTCTCAATATATGTAATGTATGTTTTAATTTTAAAATTGAACTGTTATAAAAAAAATCGTCATCCTGGGACATTCAAGTTTTGTGTGATGATCTGTGACGAAGAAGTGAAAGGGAGTGGAGAAAAAAAAGGGGTTTTCAAAGTAGCGTGACACGTTCGCACCGCAACACTGCTCCAACCCAGGCTGCTGATCAATCACTCTAGCGATCACCCCAAGTGAAGAGACTCACAAAGTCATCACGGAAAGCTCCCCACTCGTGCCCATTCGTAGCCAAGGTCTTTTGTTTCAAGCGTCATTCACTCCACTGACATCCTAACCGTTCTTTCCGTGGTCTGCCTCTAGACATACTGCCATTTACTTTACCTTGATACACTTGTTTCGTCAGTCGTTCATCATTCATTCTCTCAACTTGCCCAAACCATTTCAAAGACTTTCTTTCACAAATGTCAACTATTGTTTTCTCTACACCACATTTTTTGAGGATTATCTCATTACTCACTTTACCCACGAGCGTTTTACCGCACACCATGCACAGGAATCTGATATTGGGCCCTGCTCTACCGATAACCTTCTTGCCCTTATTCATACGTCTATCTAACTCTCCATTCAACTTTCTGTCATTGGTGAATAGGCTACAAAAATATATCTATCAGAGAGGACACTTTTCCACCAAACGAACAGAGGAAATCATCAGAAGAGATTATAATATAGCATCTTCGACGAAAAGGGAAACAAGATTATCTCTAATTATGTTTCCTGTTTGGTTGCTAATCGTAAAGCAGGACGAAAAGAGGGTTTCAGGAATATTCTGAAAGAGAAAGAATTGATCACAACTGCATCACGACTAGTCTACCAAGAGAAAACGGCACGTTAAGAGGATCAACTGTATCACTATACAACCTCTAACAAAGATTTCTATTGCCAATCATCAGAGATTCAAGTTTAACGACGAAATTAAGAGTTACTTTGGATGCGTCGGTCGAAACAACTTCGGGGATATGTCTGAATGATTCTTTGATGGTTGGACTTAATATACAGGATGGAAAAATAAAAAATCAGAATACGGCTAAAAATTATCAAATAAATACCGTGACATACAGCGAGTCTGCAGCATCGTTTATTGCTACAAGATGCTTGGAACAACTAACTACAGATGAGAGTTTATCATTTCTTTCAAGAGCAGAAGCCTTGAGGATCGACTTCTATATGAACGACCTTCTAACCGGCGCTAGAAATCTGAAGGAAGCGAGAAATTTGAGAGACGAGATACTGGAACTAGCGAGTGAAGGAGGAATCAGCCTACAAAAATGGATATCAATTCATTCGTGAGTAGTCAAAGACCCAGTCGACATAAGCAAAGGGGCGAAAATAAAATTGGACTCAGTAAATACGACTCGAACGTTAGAAGTATGCTAGGATTTGAAGGAAGAACCTTGATTTATGAGGATAATAGCATCGAATGTCATACTGTGACACAACAAACTGTCTTTTCGCAAGTAGCTCAACTATACGATCCGTCGGGTGTCTTAGCACCTGTATTTATATTAGCAAGGATGAAATTACCAGACAGGTGGTAACTTAAGCTAGACTTGATCGTAAGGAAGGTAGATTAGGTTTTGATAATGGAAAGCGCGTGAGAATAATTTCATCTCTTGTCGAAGCTCTCAACGTTGCTAGTTCTCGCAAAGCTGTCAATTCAGTTTATTGCTGAGATCTGAGCTCATTTCCAAGTTGCACAATGAGCGCTCTCTGTGCATCTACTTGATTTGTACGACTCTCCGGCATATGATTCTGAACTCGCCGTTGATTCAGGTAATGATTTGCTAATGCCACCTGGCTATTATACAATTCTTCAAATTCTGATTGTTCTGTTCTGTCAAATTCTTGCCCGGTTTCCTTGAATTCTTTGGTTCACAGTTGAATTTCCTCTATAGAAGTCACATATTTTAATCTGGGTTTAAATCATGTCCTACCAATGTGCTATTTTTGAAATGCAATTACTGATTTGGTATAGATGTGTAAGAATGTCATGCTAAAAATTATATCGTGATGGAGCATTTCTTAAACTAGACGGTAATTTGTTCGAAAGACAAGCACCTCTTACAATAAATAAAAGTTGAAGTTTACATGATGAATGGGAATGAATTCTTATTACTGTCTTTCTTTCACAAGGTCTGGACTTGGAAGGAAGTCTTTTGCCTACAAAATGGAAAAATTGTGAATATACTGAGGAGCTTCATTTTTCATTACTCATTACATCAAGTTACCAATATAGAATTGCGTTATCTTGGTTACAATAAAAAATCCAGCTTTATCTCTGTATTGTGTTATGTGTTCACTCTTAAGAATATTGTCAATAAATCTCATGCACGCATTGCTTGGGTTTCAAATTAAGATCCTCAGTAATGTCATCATACATATCCAATAAAAAGAGTTTTTAATAAATAAGTAAAACTTTAAACTAAGTAGTTGAATTTTTACCCAAAAAATATGAAATTTCAACAAAAAATGTAATAGTTGAATTTTTTAACTAAAAGCTATCAGCTTTCAAACAAAAAGAAATATGAAAATCTGCAGTAAAAAAAATTAATTTTTGACGCAATAAAATGAATTTTCTTTAAATTGTTAAATCTTCAACCAATTGAATGCATTTCTAACAAAAAAGTTGAATTTGTAACAAAATAAATTTATTTTCACCCAAATAATTTAATTTTCAACTAAAAAGGAGCAGTTTTTACACACAAAAAAACTTAAATTTTTAGTTAAAAATAATTAAATTTCTGCCCAAAGAAAAATCAATTTTTTATTGAAAACGATCAATTTTTAAACTAAACTGGAAGAGTTAAATTTTCATGTGAAAAAATTGATTCTTAAAAATAAAAAACAATGAATTTTCAATAAAATAGTTAATTTTTTAGTGGAATCAATAAATTTTTAACAAAACAGTAACATCTTTAACAAATGAAAAGAATTGTTAATAAATTAGTACAACTTTTAACAAAGTAGTTGAATTTTTACCCAAAAAAGATGAATTTTCAATAAAAAATGTAATAGTTGAATTTTTTGACTAAAAGCGATCAGCTTTCAGACAAAAATGGAATATTAAAATTTGGAGTAAAAAAATTAATTTTGGACCAGATAAAAAAAAAGTTCTCTTGAAAATTGTTGAATCTTCAACCAATCGAATGTATTTCTAACAGAAAAGTTTAATTTTCAACGAAATAGATTCATTTTCGATCAAATAATTAATTCTTCAACTAAAAATGAGCAATTTTTACACACACACACAATTACTTAAATTTTGGTATAAAAAAAAATAAATTTCTGCCGAAAAGAAAAATCAATTTTATATTGAAAACGATCAATTTTTAAACTAAACTGGAATAGTTGAATTTTCATGTGAAAAAATTGATTTTCGACAACAACAAAGAATGCATATTTAATACAATAGTTATGTTTTCAGTTGAATCAATTAATTTTCAACAAAACAGTAACATCTTTAACAAATAAAAAGAATTGTTAATAAATTAGTACAACTTTTAAAAAAGTAGTTGAATTTTCACCCAAAAGGATGAATTTTCAATAAAAAATGTAATAGTTGAATTTGTTGACTAAAAGCGATTAGCTTTCAGACAAAAATGGAATATCAAAATCTGCAGTAAAAAAATTAATTTTCGACCAAATAAAATAAATTTTCTTGAAAATTGTTGAATCTTCAACCAATTGAATGCATTTCTAACAAAAAAGTTCAATTTTTAACAAAATATATTTATTTTCACCCAAATAATTGAATTTTCAACTAAAAAGGAGCAATTTTTACACACAAAAGAAACTTATATTTTTAGTTAAAAATAGTTAAATTTCTGCCCAAAAGAAAAATTAATTTTTTATTGAAAATGATCAATTTTTTACCTGAAGTGGAGTAGTTATATTTTTATGTGAAAAAATTGATTTTCAAAAACAACAAACAATAAAATTTCAGTAAAATAGTTAACTTTTCAGTTGCATCAATTAATTTTTAACAAAAGAGTAACATCTTTGACAAATAAGAATAATTTTTAATAAATTAGTACAGCTTTCAACTAAGGAGTTGAATTTTCACCCAAAAAAGATGGATTTTCAACAAAAAATGTAATAGTTGAATTTCTTAACTAAAAGCGATCAGCTTTCAGATGAAAATGGAATATCAAAAAAAGAAGAACGGCCAATCAGTAGGCAAGACTCCTTTGCGTGGCAGCGATTGGCCATTTAAGTGACGCGCGTTAATTTCAAACTCTAGTGAAGTACTCTATTTCTTTTCGAATTGTTTCGCTTCTGAAATGGCATTGACAAAAATAGAAAGTTTTCCGCATTATTATTTACAAGGTTTTTCCATTTTTTCAACAAATTATTTATTTTTTTTTATCTTTTCGGTTTTTTATTTAAGAGACTTATTGTGTAAGCAATATTCATTTGGTTTGAGGAAAGATATGGTTTTTTCGAAGGGAAATTTGTATTTTGTAGATATAATGAACTATCTCATTCATTTAAGAAAACGCTAAAGTTGGAAAAATGAATTAATTCAATAAAATTCTTTCAATTTGCAAAGAAGTTGCTTAGTGAAACACAAATTAATTTCGTCAGGATAATCCATGATTAGAGACGAAATTTTGATTCAATTTCTTTTATTTGAAACCTATGACGTAAAATATGAAATCATTAAGAAAAAGATATAGCAAATTTTTGGGTATAAAGAGTCAGATTAGCCTGCAATTATTTCAGAAAGCGGAAAAACTGCCTATTCCTCACGTCGAGAAATATTATCATCAAACTATTTCTTTTATGGAAAGCTATCAGCTATGTAAACAGTTATGTAGGTTGACATTGACCTTTTTCTCTTGACACGGAAGAATAAAAATAAATTAAAAACAATTTGAGCTTAGGTGACACACAGATCTATTGTCGGCAAAAAAAAACCTGAGTATATAAGGTAGATTATAATTAAAAATCGAATAATCAATAATTTCATATTAAATTCAAAAAATAATAAATTCCATGATCCCAAATTTATTATTATAAAAATTATTAATAATAATATTCTTTTTCAAATTGTTAAGGAATCAAAAACTATTTCAAGGAATATATAATCAGTAGAACAAATTTTAAAGAAGAAAACTAGCCGTGAATTCATTCTCAAGTGTTTACACTTTGTTTGTGTTCATAATTATATGGTGCTCATTTCACGAGCACCTTGCATTTTTCCATCACACACTAAAAAATGAAGTATTTTGAAGTCAAGTCGAAAAATAATCGTTAGAAGTGCCATTTTGATCTCAGATTCGTATTCAGCGCTTAAAAATACATAGGAATACATGTGTCTCGTTAAAAGTTCTTGAACTTTTTTGTGTGGCTGTGTAATACTAAAAAATATGCTTGTGAATTTTTTTATTATTTTTTTTTCTCAATGTGCCACCATAACATAATTTTGAACAGTATTGACACACTGGCATACTTTTTTATTTTAAGTGCTGGTAATGATAGTCGGAGTGACGTAGGCACATTATGCATCTAAAAATAATTATTACTACTTTCATTTGCCTTATTTTTGTTTGGCTATATTGATAAACAAATTTCTATGAATTACAAATTTGGTGATTGACAATATTATTCCAATAAAAATTTACAAGATCAATGAAATCTGCTTCGAGAAAATGGTTAAAGATTTTTCAATGAAACTCTTTGTCAAGGTGGCGATTTGACTGGGAAACCGGGAAAAACCGGAAAATGATCGGGAATTTTACTGAACGGAAAAAGCCAAATGGCCGGGAATTTAATTAAAAACCCGGGAATTTACATCTGATCGTAGCAAAATTTCAGTTTTCATTATTTTAATTACTCCTCATTTATCTGACTTGGAACGGGGAATTTTAGAAAATAATTATCGTTTTTATTTTAGGACAGGGAGTTTCGGTAAAGAAATATAATTGATTTATTTGATGAAACCCGATGAAGTATGTATGTATGTATTTATGTATGTGTGTATTTATGTATGTATGTATGTATCTATGACAGTATGTATGTATGTCTGTCTGTGAGCACGAAAGCTTAAAAAAAAATTATTCTATTAGATTGGCCTTTGGTACTCTTTTAGTGTCAGAAACTGAAGGGCAAGTTCATTTGTCAGCCATTTTAGACAAAAATTCAAAAAGTTAGAGGATTTTGAACATTTTTGATACAATTTTTTACAAGATTTGAACATTTCTTGTGCGACTATTTATAATAATCGAAAATTCAAACAATTTATCCTCACCATTTTTTTCGATAAAAAGAAAATTATCAGAGTTATAGCATTTTCAAAAATTTTCAAATCGAAGAAAAATGAAAATTTGAAGCCGAAAAACGCACGATATGGAAAAAAGTTAAGAAAAGGGAAACCATCATTTTTGAAAGTCCTACAAGATTATCCTAACAGCTTTTTGAATTTTCTTGAAAAATCGAAAACTCAAATTTAGATTGCACAAAAAATAATAAAAAATCAAAAAGATCAAAAGACAAAAATTGTGCACAAAAATTATCTATGAATCTTTTATTAATCACTTCTTGATAGAATGCACAGTTTTTGTTTCATTCATAAAAAACGCCAATAAAAATTTTAAAAAATTAAATTTTCGGACGAACGACAGAAGCTGGAAAAAATAAATAGACCAAATTTTTTCACCTAAAGATGACCTACAAATTTTTCATGACTCGTTTTTTAAAAGAATATGTAGTTTTTATTTTTATCGCGAAAAATAACATTGAAAATAAAAATAAATGCAACTTTTGGGGAAACGACACAAGCTAGGAACAAATATGAATAAACAAAAATTATGCAGCCAAAAAAGATCTACATATTTTTTACTAATCATTTTTTCATGGGATATTTATGCTTATTGAAATTTACACTATTTTCGCGATATCTACTTGAAAAAAAGAGAAATTGGTTTCATCCTGGGCTCATTTTATTCAGAAGTTTGAGAGCATTCAACCCTTTGAAGAGGAATTTTTTTAGCTCTGACATGATTAAAATTAAGAAAACTTAATCAGTCATCAAAAAAAGATGGTTAACAACTCATGCACGACAAGATAGTATATTTGGATCATATGCAGAGACCAATTTTTAACAAAATAGATGAATCCTCAACAAAAACAGATTATTTTCTACAAAACAGTTTAATTTTTAACCAAAAAAGATTAAATTTCTACCGACAGTTGAATTTTCAAACGAAGAAGACGAATTAACAACTGAAGAGTTGAATTTTCAACCAAGAAATATTTTTCAATCCTGAATGAAAAAAAAATTCAACAAAAATGTTGAATTTGTGACCAAAAGAGATTAATTACTAATAAAATTAAATTTTGAACCGAAACTGGAATATTTGAATTTCAGATTAAACAGTAATTTTTTAACAACAGAAAACTTATTTCTAACACAATAGTTAAATTTTCAAATGAATAGTCTAATTTTTAACCAAACAATTTATTTTTCCTAGAAAATAGTTAAATCTTCAACCAAGTACTTGAATTTTCATCTAAAAAATATGAATGTTCAACTGAATAGTTTAATTTTTAACAAAAGAGTATCCATTTTTTATCAAATATTAAATATTTAATTTTTCAGTTAAAAAACTTAATATTCAACCAAAAATGAAATGAATTTTCAGACAAATATTTAACTAGTCAATTAAGTCAGACAGAGAGATGAATTAAAGAAAAAAATGTTATCAATTTCTATACCCTGAACCGAGACTTGTGATTTACATTTTGAAAAATAAAGTATACATTTTATTCTTTCCCATTATTTTATTTTCGACACCCTCAAAAATAAACACAAACAATGTTTTTTTGATAATTAAGGAGTTTTCCTTTACAAATTTTCTTCACATATATGCGGCTCATAAAAAAGAAGTAGAAATCAAACTTTTAGATCTTTCTGGGATAAAAAATATTGCATTCAACCATTTTTTTTGTATCTTGTGTCATTTGGCTCAAAATATGAATTTTAGATTTTTCATGAGAATTTTTTATGGACAAAACCACAAACTTTCGTTCTGAAATGTTTCTTCCCTTGAAGAAAAAATACGTTTTAAACTTGTTCTCTGCTGAAAGAGAAAAGACAGTGGAAAATTTAATTTTGGTTCGTGTATATAATAATTCATAATTCCGCCATTTTTCATTCAATTCCTAGATTTTTTTTTTGTTCAAAGATGAAAAACACACCTTTTCAGCAATAGATTGTTCATTATATCACAGTGAAAAATCGCGAAGCTATAATAGAGAATATTTCAAAGTTAGTTGTTTATTTAGGATTTTCTCAATTTCAACAACAATTTAATGACATTTTGACTAGTTTTACAGGGTGACCGTAAGTAACGCATAACCTATGGAAATCATAGAAAAGTTAGAAAATTTTATTTGTCAGGGAAAGTCAAGGAAATGTTAGGGAATTTTGAAAAATGAGTTTTGTGACCACCCTGTTGTAGCGTTATACATATGAACTCGTATTTCTCACCATCAGAACTAAGTACTGCTTTGGCGAACAACGAGCGAAAATTTCGCATCAGCTTTCGCTGTATTCAGCTGCTAAATTAATTTGAATTCGATAAATCAAATTTCATCCAGTTGTATTTGAGCGATTCGCCCCTTAGATTTAAATAGTAATAATATTAATTATTAGAGTGAGTTAAACAGTGTATTATTTTTTATTTCCATTCTATATATATGTGTGTGTGTGAAAATAATAATTATTATTTGACATAGTAGGCCGTAAACATTTCAAGTCACAGTGAAGCTATAGTATCTTAATGACATTAACATTAATATTTTTGTGATCACGCATAAAGCATTAAACAAATAGTCACATCAGTTTTAATTAAATTCGTAAACAATTTTTAACTTGTTTTTATCAAATGTAAATATCCTATATGGACAATCTTGCCGCCCTTAGTCTAAGAGATAATGACTATCATATATAACTATAGAATATATAAGCTAATAGAGCAGTAGAATATTTATTTATTACATTGGTTATGAAATTCTTCGTAAAAACATTAAACATTTGTTTCTCTAATTAGAATATGAAGATTCTATGGACTCTGGTCTTATGCTTGATGGTTTTCCTCGATTCTATTGGTGAATATAATAATAAAACTAAGAATAAAACAATTATATTTAAAGAAATTTACTTAAAATTATAGACAGAACTCTGGTGTCATCCTCGGCCGTTATCCTCAATTCTATTTTTGAAGATAATAATATAATATATCTATAACTGTAAGTTAACTTTTTTGAAGCTTTTTGAAAATCAGAATCACTCCCATCATCTAGCTTGTATATTTACTACTTTCCTGAGTGGAGAACAACCCATTCTGCAGTGGCTAGTCGAAGGACGCACGGTATTTATCCCTAAAACTGGAGATTGAGATCGGAGACTGAGGGATTTCTTTTTGCCTGTTAAGACGGCGTTATAGACACCTTAGTTTACCGCGAGCGCTTGATATTTTTTATTTTGAAATTCAACCATTTGGACAAAAATTCATCTGTTTTTTTTTTGTGAATTTATGTCTTTGGTTTAAAATTCATGTATTTTGTTGAAAACTCGTCTTTTTAGTTAAAAATTCAATTACATGATTGAAAATTAAACTCTTTTGTTAAAAATTAATTTTTTTTAAGATTCGATTTTTTTAAATTAAATTTCACAACCAAAAATTTATGTACTTTGATGAAAATTCGTTTTTTTTTATACGAATTAATTTTTTTCGACTGATAATTTAAGCAATACAGTTGAATATTCCGTAATTTTAGTTAAAAATTTATTTATCTCTTCCGCGGTTGAAAATTCAACTATTCCAGTTGAAAATTCGCCATTTTAGTATAAAGTTCATCATTTTGGTTTAAAATTGAACTATTTTGAAGAAAATTTTGCTGTTGTTGCTGTACAATGAATTTTTTAAACTGTATATTTAACTATTTTATTTTTCGTTGAAAATGTATTTTTTTATTTAAAAATTTACCTATTTAGTTAAAAATTTATCTTTTTGATGTAAAAATTCAAGCATTTCGTTAAAAACTCATCTTCTTTGGTAGAAAATTAATGATTTTGGTTGAATATTCAATTACTTGATTAAAACTTAAACTCCTTTGTTCAAAATTTATATTTTTAAGGTTCTTTTTTATAAATTTTCTTTCAACTAAAAATTCAAGTACTTTGTTAAAAATTCCTTTCTTTTGTTAGAAATTAATTTTTTTAAATTGATGATGTAAGAAATTTAGTTGAATATTCCACAATTTTAGTTAAAAATTCATTCACCTCCTGCGCGGTTGAAGATTCACCTATTTCAGTTGAAGATTCACCATTTTAGTTAAAAATTCATTACTTTGGTTGAAAATTTAACTACTTGGATTAAAATTCTTGTTTTTGTTGTAAAATTAATTGTTTCAATTGAAGATTTAACTGTTCCATTTTTTGTTGAAAATTTGTTTGTTTTTTATTTAAAATTTTACCTAGTTGGTTGAAAATTTATCTTTTTTCAATAATATGATATTGATGTTTTTTGTCTACATAGTCGATAATCAAAATTTTGTGAATATTGATTATTAATTTTTTTTTTCAAGTTGTGAAAAAAATCTCTCTATCTCTCTATTTCGTTAAAAATTCTTTTTTTTTGGTAAAAAATTAATGATTTTGGTTGAATATCCAATTGCTTGATTAAAACTTGAACCCCTTTGTTAAAAATTTATTTTTTTCAAGATTCTTTTTTTTTAATTAATTTTCTTTCAACTAAAAATTCAAGTACTTTGTTGAAAATTCCTTTTTTTTGTTACAAATTAATTTTTTCAATTGATAATGTAAGCAATTAAGTTAAATATTCCACAATTTTACTAAAAAATTTATTCATCTCTTGGGCGGTCGAAGATTCACCGTTTTAGTTTAAAATTCATCACTTTGGTTAAAATTTAACTACTTGGATTAAAATTCTTTTTATTTTGTAAAATTTATTTTTTCAATTGGAGATTTAGCTATTCCATTTTTGGTAGAAATTTTTTTTTTCAATTTAAAATTTTACCTAGTTGGTTGAAAATTTATCTTTTTTATTCAAAAGTTCAAGTATTTCGTTAAAATCTTGTCTTTTTTGGTTGAAAATTAATGATTTTGGTTGAAAATTCATTTCTTACAATAAAATCAGAGTTTGAGGCTGTAAAAGAAATTTCGCATATGAAACTTTTTTTTAGTTCTACTATACCTACAAATTCTACTGTATTTCGTACCTCAGGGTCAAAATCAATGGTACAGTTAAGTGGCCCCCTATGTGTTGGTCAACTTTGGTATGAACCGTTTTTTATGTAGTTTTAGAAGATCTTGAGGATTAAAAAAATTTGCAAGGCATTTCTGAAGATTTCACGAGATTATAACAGATTTTCAGGAGTTTTCAAAGGATTTCAATTGATTCTAGAAATTTAGAAATCAGATTTTAGAAATTTAGAAATCAAAAATTTTAAAGCTTTTAGAGTAATTTGAAATATTCCAAGAGATTTCAGAGAATTTCAAAGATTTCAAGGGATTTTAAGAATTTTCATCTGATTCAAGGCTTTTAAAGGTTTTAAAGAAATTTTAATAGATTTCACAAATTTCAAGATAATTTACGGGATTTCAAAGAATCTCAAGGGATTTGTAGGGTTTTTAATACATCTTGCTGAATTTATAAGATCTACAAGGAATTTAAAGATTTAAAAAAATTGAATTGGATTGTTAAAGATTTGAAAATATTTAGGATATTTCACAAGATTTTAAGAAATTTTAAGAGATTAAACATTTTTTAGGGGTTTGAAGTAAATTTGAAAAATTTCTGAAGGAGTTTATGCAGTAAATGAAATAGATTTCGTAAGATTTCAGAAGATTTAAATGATTTTGTAGGCTGCAAGGAGTTTTCAAGGATTTCACTGATTTCAGAGATTTGAAAGGATTTTATAGGCTTTCACAGCTTTTTGAGTATTTCAAACGATTTTAAGAGATTTAAGAGAATTTCAAAGATTTTAAGAGATTTTAAGAGATTGCTGTAGTTTCATCTAGGGACTTTGAGGGATTTTAATGGATTTTATGAGATCTTAGAGGATTTTAAAGATTTAAACTTTTTTAAGGGAATTTAAAAAGATATTAAAGATAGATTTCAAAGCTTTCAAAATTTTTGAAGAAATTCGAATAAATATTACAAATTTCTAGATGATTTACTGGATTTCAAAGTATTTCAAGGGATTCGTTGGAACTTTAACAAACCTACACGATTTTATAGGACCCCAAGGACTTGAACGATAGAAAAAAATTTCAATGGATTTTAAAAGATTTGAAAATTTTTAGGGTATTTTACAAAGGATTTTCAGGGATTTTCGAACAGGATTTCAATAGAATTCAAGGATTTATAATAGATTTTAGTGGATTTTAATGGATTTCAAAGAATTCCATGTGCTTTATAAGATCTTATGGTATGTTACGGGATATCAGAAGATTTCAAAGATTTAACAATTTTTACAAGAATTTTGATAGAAATTACAGATTCAAAAATTATTAAAAATTTGGAAAAAGTTTTGTAGGATTTTAGAAAGTTTCAAATAATTTTAAAAAGTAATCAATGATATTAGCGATAATTAATTATTTCAAGGTATTCTAACTAAAAAAAGGCATCTTTATGGTCAGTGCCACCTTGATCCAAAAAAAATCAAACGTGTATTTTTCAAGATAAATATTGAAGTTTTAGAAGTTTAAAAAATACATATAAAAATGGTTTTACATCTCAAGAGTGCTGCTCGATTTCACACGCTGGCACGTGGCAACTTTAATGTTTGCACAGGTGTATCAGCTATCACTTAGAGTCCCAAGTTTTCAATGCTTCATAATTGCGTTTACATTTTTTATATACTGCGCTTCACTTTGGAAATTTAGGTGTCATTGAGAGAAATTTAATAAAATTTCCGAATAATAAAATTCCAGAATTGGAAAATTCCCGAATAATAAAATTCCCGAACAGTTTATAAAATTCCCGAAGCAGTCCAAACTATTTCGTTAGACCTACCTAGCGTTCCCCAAGACACTCTGATGGAAAGTTTTCGCCGAGACACCCCGAATTTCCCATGCGCGACCCGGTGTAGTTCCTTAAACATAACTGATGCTCCTCATTACACCTTCAATTCACACGCAACCCAGTCGAACCTGAACTCGCTTCATCATCCGGGTGTCTCAAACACACAGACTAAGCGCCGTAGAGTTCTAACCGGCACCATTCCGAGGTTCACACCCCAGAGGAATATTTTCACCGAGACTATCAGAATCGAAGATTTTACGGAATCTGAAAATGTAAAAGGTCGCACTAAAGAATTGCGCCACACACATTTGGACAGATTCATATCACGTAAAAGCACAAGACTTGACAGACCGGTACATTAAGAGAGCGAGCCCCCCTTCTATCGTCGGGTTGAGCAGACCAACACAGGCCTCCAAGATTCGATGGGCTTAGGACTCCTAGGAGGGCGAATGTTGGAACTTGATGAGGAATTTAACCGCGAGAGCCTTAGACCAACATTCCCTAATCACTCATACTTCGCGAAACTGCCTTATCCCACCTTTTACCTAGCTCAAATTTTACTTTTTTGGTTATGGCTTATGATTTTATAGCTTATGATTTCGCTAACATTTATTATTTTCTCCCTTTCGCTTATGATTTCGCTAATAATTATTTTTTTTTATTATGGCTTATAAAATGGCTAAAATAATTTTATTGATTCTTTTTTTTGGTTATGGCTTAAGATTTTGTTTTTGCTATTTGAGATTTGAAGAGTGCTCTTGGAGGGGTCAACCGAGGCTCTTGGTCCTGTGAGAGATCCTAAGGATCGTTGTCGTTTACCGGGTTATCAAAGGAAAACCTCGATCTTCCGTTTAAGCAGGGGGGGGGGTGTTGTGACAGGGTAAAATTGACATACCTGTCACTTCAATTGATATTCAAGATCCGAGCTTAAGAAAGTTAAAATTGTGACCAAAAGCGAAAGTCACACCTCGACCTGGAGCACTCTCCGAAATAGATTGTTAATTTTGGTTACTCACTCCTCGAAATGTCTGCTCTCATGTTAACTAACCTTTACCTGTCAAATCTGAGATCAACGACAACAACAGCAGAAGCCAGGGACAAGTCGTTGCATCAGATGTTTGCGAGGAGTTACTGACACACCCTGGATAAAGTACCTATCACCAACCGTAGTCCAACCATCCTACGTCTCCACGGTAACCGATTTCTATCAAAAATGACAGGCCTCGAATTTACTGCCTGTTTAACATCGTACCTGGCTGCAACCTTCCGCTGATCTATTAGAGCCATATCATCGAGGCGTGACGTCACGACAAATCCACCATTGAAGACTCCATGGCAACTATGGTTACCACTGCTTCCGACTCAGAGGCAACATTGGGTTAGTCAGGTCCTCGCTCTTCATCTTCTAACGACATGTCACGGAGGCGTGACGACACATGAGCAACCACGACTCTCGTGTTACTGAATTCAACTTATCAGTAACCAGGGACTTGCACACATATGTATTTCTATTTGCGATTAATTGTTCAACGCACCGACGAACGATTTTTCATGCGCATGCGCGTTTTCGTCTGGTCGAGGTTAGGTCATTTGTCACATTTAGCGGAACGAAAACGTTCAGAATGAGTCTACATCTTCTCGAGCAAAAGTCCTATGAATTCAGTTAGTCTACGATCAGTTTTAGTTCATAGCTTCCCCGGTAGTTGCGCAGTGACTTTATGTATGTGAACGCGCCTGAAGTTGGTTAAAAATTTCCTGATTTAGCTGAAATTTCAATATTTCGTTGAAAATTCCTATATTTAATTGGAACTTATGATTTTTGTTAAAAATTATTATAATTTTATTTTTGGTTGAAATTTATCTTTCTTGTTGTAAATTCATATTTGTGTGTCGCAAATTCACATGTGTTGTTGAAAAATCATCTTTTTCCGTTGGATTCAACTATTTTTTATATAAAATTTTACCATTTAGTTGAAATAAGCTGTTTGTCAAAAATTCATCTTTTCTGGTTGAACAATCGTCCCTTGGGTCGAAATTTTATCTTTATTGTTAAAAATTGTTTTCATTTTTGTTCAAAATTCTTTTTTTTTTTTTAGTTGAAAATCAATTTTGCAACGCGAAACTTAACTATTCCATATTTGGTTAAAAAGTCATCTTTTTATTTGAAAATGGGTCTTTTTTGGTAGAAAATTTAATCCTGTTCTTTCGAAATTGATCTTTTTGATTACAAATTCAACTCTTTTGTTGAAAATTGAATATAATAGTTGAAGTTCTATCATTTTAGTTGAAAATTTTCTTTTTTTTTGGTTTATAATGGAACCGTTTTGTTGGGAAATTGTTTCTCTTTTAGAATATATATTAATTCTTTTAACTAGAAATTTTCTTATTAAAGTTGATCTTTTTTGGTAGAAAATTCAACTATTTAGTTGAAAATTTATGTATTCTGTAAAAAGTTTTTATTTTGTTAGTTCAGAATAAAATTTTCTGACTAAAAATTTAATTAATTCAAATCATTTTATTTATTTTTGGTTGGAAGTTTTTTCTTTTCTGTAATAAAGTCTGGTATTTTATTTTTTGCTATTTAATCATTGCTTTGGTTAAAAATGTAACTATTTGATTGAAAATTTAATTCTTTTCAAAAAAGTTTAAAAATTTCGGTAGAAATGCATTGCTTTTGGTTGAAAAATAAACTATTTTGTAGCAAATTCGCCTTTTACTAGTAAAACTGGAGCCCTTCAAAATATCTAAAATGTTTGTTTAAACCATTTTGTGATTGGTCTTGTTTTTTAGGGTTTGTATTCTAAAATTCATAAGTCGAACATTCTAATTTTAAGTCAAACGGCGACAGATAAGTAATACTATGAAAAAATCGAAAATTCAAATTTGTGGCCAAGTGACGCAAAATATGAGAACAAGTCTTGAAGACCAATTATATCTTTTAAGAAGACCTACAATATTTCGTTTAACGATTTTTCGATAGCGCTTAACATTTTGGTCTTATTTATCACAATTATTATGTAAGGATTGTAGTTTTATTATTTATTTTAAGACAATTCAAAAAATAAATATACATTTACAAATGTCTGTCAAAAATTGATCACGATCAGAATGTATACCTCAAAGGTTTTAAAACAGTTTTTAGTTTATGTTAAAATTTTTTACCAGAAATCAGTTATTTAATAAAAAGATTAGGTTCGAAACAAGATTACAAATTTTTAACAATTTTTTGTTATATTTTGTTAGATTTTTTGGACTCAAATTGATATTTTTAATGAATTATCGCTAGACTTTAAAAAATATTCACAATATTAGAAAAATAATATGGGATTCTGGCGTTTCCAACCGAAAATCCGGTATGTACTTGTTATATTCTTATAAATTAAAGTTTAGTCGCCTCTTTGGGAATTTTAAAGAATTAATTTTAACCCACTAACTTTTGATAAATTTAAATTTAAAGCTTTTTCGGGTTTCAATCGTGTGCAAAACTACGAAACTTGCCGACGTTTCGTCGACGAATTTATGATGGAGGCAAGAAAACGATCACTTGAGGAATGGGATTATCCAATTGGTAAGTTGTAAAATATTTAATTTCTATAGCATGGCACTTTTTGAATGGAGAGTATTACATTACTTCAAAATCATATTAAAAGTTTAAGTGTGATGGTTTAATCTTAAAATCAAATTAATCAAATCTTAAACCGAATCTCAAATTAATTTGAAAAAATGAGGAATAGAGTAGTCTATGTTAGCGTAGGGTACAAGAAATTTCTAAATGTTTTATATCATTTATATAACATTATCAAGAAAAATAATTTACGCTGCAAGATATTTTTTAACTATTCACTTTACTATTTTCTGTTCAAAACTGTTGATAAAATGCATTATTTAGCTACTTTTAGTGTTTTTAAGAATTAGTCTGGAAGTACGTTTCCCAACGATAAATATAGTATGTTAATTGTTAAACATTTTTAATTGAAAATTATTTCGTCAGTTATATTGCTGAAAATCTGTTTTTAATGTCTCTCACATTTATTCCTTTGAATATCTCGATTATATTTGTTTCAGTTGTATTAAAAACTTGTATTAAAATCTTGCAAAGTTTTTCCTTATACCAGTTTGTGGATCATCTTCTTTTCTTTTAAATGGACTTGTAAAAATCTTTTTAAAAGTGTTATGCTCCCTCCATTCAACTAAGTTAATACAGAAAATACATATTGAGTTTTTAGAGTATTTAAAATGAAAAATTAAAAGCTATATTATGTTTGTAAAATCGTTTTGCAAAGGAAAATAAAATGCAATGGTGTGTAAAATTAATAAATGAAATAATTGATCACTTAATTAACAATTCAATCATTGTTATTCAATAATAATTATTTATATTTATTATAATTTAAAATGATCAATAATTTATAAAAATTATTATTAATCAAGGAATTATAATCAATAACAATTGATAATAATTAATAGTAATGAATAGTAAATAATACTTAATAAAAATTAATAAATAATAATGAATCAGAACAAATCATAATCAATAACAATTATTAATAATTAATCATTCATAGTAATCAATAATTAATAATAATGAACAAAAAATAATAAATACTAATAATAAATAACAATTGATAATTAATAATAATTAATTACAATCAATAATTAATATTATTCAACAACAACCAATAATTAATAATAATTAACAACAATCAATAATTAATAATAATTACAGCAACTAATAATTAATAATAATCATTAACAATTGATAATTAATAATAATCATTAACAATTGATAATTATTAATAATTATTGACAATTGATAATTAATTTAATTAATTAAAAATAAATTTATTAAATCACATAAAATTAATGAAACTTAGTTTTGGTTCATAAAGTTATTATTATTTTTTATGTTTATACTCTAAATAAAAACTCAGTATGTATTTTTTACTAAGTAAATGGGTTTTTAATCTTTTTTTATGCGTGTCATATATTCGTCTAATATATATGTTTTTATATAATGTAAATTCTGCTTGCAGGAGTCAATCCCTCTACAAGAATGCATATTCAACGAGGGGGAGGATGGAAAAAACGACGCTTGAATGATAATGATGATCATCAAGAACCAAATAATGATGATAATAATGATGATGGTGATGAAGGAAATCTTGCACATACGCTTGAGGACCACATAATAAATGATCATAGTAATCTTTCAAATCAGGGTGGTGGAATGCCTGAAAATTCTAAATTTGTAATTATAAGCAAAGGGTCTAAACATTACCCGCCATTCTCATCCAAGAAAGGTGAAATTTCTACTAAAATAGATGAATTTTTAAATTTGAGATAGAAATATATTTTTTAATAAGTTGAATTTTCATCGGCAAAAGATTTCGGTTCAATTTTTAACGCTGAAATATGAATTTCAATTAAAAGGTAAATTTTCTACGAAATAGTTGTATTATCAACCAAAAACGATGACTTTTTAACAAAATTGTTGAATTTTCAACCAAACAGTTGTATTCTTATCCAAGAAAAATAGAATTTCTACCTAAATAGATGAATTATTCAATTAAAAAATTAATATATTTTTCATAATCTGGCCGCTGCATGGGCCTAGATCGCGCACCTGTTGGATCTTGCGCTTCGCGCTCGATAGTGTATTTACTTCGCGCTGCGCGCTCGGTCTTTGTACTTCACCCTCATTTGTGCACAGTCCTTTTTAAATCAAATGTTAAAGCATCCACAACTTAAATTGAGTCATTGTGAATTCTCTTTCGTTAAAGCTCTTTCGGATTCAACGAACACATCCTCATCACGAGTCAAGTAAGAAGAAAAGGCTAAGAGCAATTTTTCAGATTTAATTAAAAAAAGAAATTTGTCATTGGAAATTTTATTTTACCTTGTGTCTTTTTGCACGAAAATATAATCTATTTATTTGTCATGTCGTTTTTTACAATTAAAACAAAAACTGCACGTATAATCTAGAAATGATCAATCTCGCATCTTGCGCAGTTTGAGCGGAAGATACAATTTTGGATTTTCCATTATTTTTTCTGCAATCAAAATTTGAATTTTCAATTTCTCAAAAAAATTTGAAAAGTTATGCTCATCTTGTGGGTCTTTCAAAAAGCAGCGTTTTTCTTCTTTTTACTATTTGCCATATCGTGCGTTTTTTGGCTGAAAATGTTGATTTTCGTTTGTTTTTTTGAATCTAGAAACTGCTATAACTCTGATAACAGTTTTTCTTTTGAATTTTCTTCCAAAATAGCTAACTAACGAACCTGTTTTTCTTCCGTAGGCCTTAAAAAAGTGGGCCAAAGCTGGATCCAATCTGATGATTTTTTCGAAAATTATCGTGCCTACAGACTAAAGACTACGGACACTTCAGAGAGACATCATCGTAAAAATCACTTTTTCTGCCATAGAAGGTTTTAAATTGTGAAGAATTGATAAAACCCGACTAAGTCCAGTTGAACATAAAACCCACACCTTCTCATCAGGATGAGAATTTAAAAAGATTTTAGAGGTGGAGTTTTCCAAGCAGATGCTTTAAATGTTTAATGGTGGAGAGATCAATCCAGATCGCATTGTTTTCATCGAAGAAGTACATGTTTGGCTCTATGTCAACGTAAACAAACGAAATTTCCCTTTTTGGTAAAGTGAAAATTCACATGTAGCCCTTCCGAAACAACTTTACCCTGTGA
Organism: Andricus grossulariae; assembly: GCA_011634705.1. Taxonomy (NCBI): domain Eukaryota; kingdom Metazoa; phylum Arthropoda; class Insecta; order Hymenoptera; family Cynipidae; genus Andricus; species Andricus grossulariae. The sequence goes on along the minus strand of JAABKJ010075445.1, from coordinate 150,510,201 downwards.
AAGTCACCGTATGAGCAGCTGGTTCTTCCAATTTGCGGATTTTGAAGGTACCGTCACTGGCGGAAGTTAGGAGCAACTTCTCAAACAAAACTTGTTTTCTCATGCGCAGAAAAAGGGTTGAGTAAATAATCGCTACTTTATGCAAGAAGGAGCAGCCCCGCTCCACACCCACAATGTTTTTGTATCAATTTAAAAAGTATACGGACATCATGTTATTTGACTATACCCCAAATTCGCAGGTGGTGGTATAGAATCGCCCTCCTACTTACCGCATCTTAATACATGCGACTTTTTTCTGTGACGTTTATTACGCCAATCAACCCAAAAACCTAGAGCAGCTCAAAGCGGCTATTCGGTGTCCCCACCGCTCCGTTGCGACTCCAGTTTCGGGAGTCTCGGCCAATGAGAGGGCCAGCAGCCGCTCCCTTCCTCACTCGAGCTCTCGCCCCTCCCGTCCATAAAAGCCAGTGCACGAGCAGTTCTCGTCACTTGACGACTTGCAACCTCTCCAGCTGGCAATGCGGGCTCGCTCTCACCGAAGCTCGCATCCACTGATCAAGAGAATTTTTGTGCAATAGTCTTTCGAAGATAAAACACAATTTTACCCATCCTCGCCTTTTTCTTTCACTCTGCCCTTACCAATTTCTCTCTTCTACTTTTCTCTGGTTGATTGGTCTGCCTTCGAGGCCCCAATCCCGGTCTCTCTCCTTCTCTCTCTAGGTGGTTGGTCTGCCTTCGTGGCCCCAGCCCCGACTCTTTCTCCTCCCTTTTTCTGGTTGATTGGTCTGCCTTCGAGGCCCCAATCCCGATCTATCTCTCTCTCTCTCTTGGCGGTTGAACTGCCTTCGTGGCTCCAATCCCACTCTCTTTTCTCCTTTCTTTCTCTCTCTCTCTCTCTGTCTGGTGTCTGGTCTGCCTTCTTGGCCCCAACCCCACCTTCCTTTCTGCCTTCTCTCTCTCTCTCTCTCTCTGGTGGTTGGTCTGCCTTCGTGCCCCAACCCCATTCACTCTCTCTCCTTCCTCATACTCTCCTTTCTCCTTCTGCCTGGCAATCCTCTCCTCTATGCGTGGTAGGAAACGCCACCACCCTCGCCACCATAAAGGTGCTCGGGATCGCCGACTCCAGGCGATCAACGGCCTCCCTAACCTCCCAACTCCACCCGCACCACTACCACAACATCCAGTTCCTCATCCACCCTCTCCTCCTGAGCCTTTCGTTTTTCTACTCAGCGGGAGTAGAACCCTGTCTCCTCATTCCCGGGTCTGGTTCGTCCGCTTCCCTTCCGCCCCCTCTTCTTCCTCGTCTTCGGGCCGTTTGGATTTCTCCAAGCGTTACGACGACCTGGAACCCTTCCGACCACGCGTCATTCCGATCACCCCCAAGAAAATCGACTCCCCTTTCGATTTCTTGGTCCCAGTGACTCCCGAGGGGCCTTTGCCACCCACTCCGGGCAAATGGTTCCACCACACCGTTCCTATCTCCTCCAAACACTCCACCCCTTCCTCTCCTCCTGATTCCTCTGCCAAAGTGCTCGTCCTGAACGCCGATGAATTCCTTTTCTCCCCTCCTTCTCCTCCCTCCAAACGACCAAGGTTGTCCACGTCTCCTCTTTCTCGTCGCAACCTCTTTTGAACCTCCTTACTGTACCTCCATGACGACGGGGCTTCACCCCCAAAAAGAAAACAACCTCATCGCCGTCGCGGCCCGTCGGTGCTGCCCCGGGCGTACAGCCGTCCGTCGTGGTCCCTTTGCGCGGCCCTGGACACTCACGCCATCAGTCCGCCAGGTCGGCGCCACGACCGCTTCGGCTCCACTATAGTACCCGGCCTGCGCGGACCGACCAGACGGGCTGGCTTCCATAGATGGACTTCAGGCCTATCAGTATCTCCTCTCATCGAAAGGGGCCAGCCGGATCTTTCAGGCACGACCCTCCAGCAGAAAATACGAAGGGAAGTCGATGTCTTATCTAGACGCTTTCCTACGGCAAAACAATAGGAGTCTCCCGGTCCGAGCCCGGCCCAATTTAGTGCAGAATCACCGCCGACGCCCGATCAGCGCCTGTCTAGTACCTGGTCAGTACTATCTCCACATCTACAAGATCAACGACAGCGGCCCCGAACAGCACCTCATCAGCTACGCCAGTGCCAAGTTCTCTCCAACCGAAGCAGCCTACCATTGTAACGAACAGGAGTGTTTGGCTGTCGTCTGGGCCATAATGAATTTCCGGCCATACTTAGAAGATCAGAGTTTCACCTTGCGCACAGATAGCATAACTCTAACATGGTTCGATAGGCAGAAGGACACCTGAGACAAACTCACCAGGTGGCATGTGCTGCTCAGTCGCTTCACCTTCAACATTGAGCATTGCCCAGGAAAGAACAACGAATTGCCCGACGCCTTGTCCCGTCAACCAGATCTGAATTCGCCATCACCAGGGGAGCCGGATCTGGAGCAAATGGTGCCACCAAGACTCCTTGACAACCAAGAAGATTCCACCGAGGAAGTTCCAGTTCTTCACTGGGACGAATTCCAGGATCCAGCCGAAGATTGTCAGAGAAGAGAGAATAGGGCTCGTAAACGTCAGCACCTCTACCAAAAGAAGTACACGACAGAACCATCTGCGCCCCGCTATACCGTTGGAGATTCGGTGGTGACAACTAACCATCATCTCTCAAATAAGGCCGCGGGTTATAATGCTGCTCTCGACCACCGTCGTTTGGGACCATACCAGATCACACAACATATATCTGGAGATATTTATTGGACCCAGAAGGACGGTCATCAGCAGAAAGTCCACGGGAAGGACCTTTGGCCCGCACCTCAACAAACAAACTTTTAACAACAAGCTGAAGTCGCCGAAGAAACATTTTCTGCCGAGGATCCCTCCTCGGGTTCAGATGAGGAAGGTGACCCCTTAGTAGCTCCACCTATATATATATTCTGAAAAATCTGCTCTTTTCAGAGTAATTGATTACGTACGAATTCTTTTTCGTTTTAAAAACTTGAAACCAATTCGCTCACACACACACACACACACACACACACACGATATAATAAATTATTTGCCCAGGTCGCTCCAACAAGTACTGTCTGGGAATCCGTTATTGTATCGAGCGATAGTCTCTGTTTCTTCTAAGGGAATCTATCTGGGTCGCTCTAACAAGTAGTACGCAAAGAGGGCGACTGTCAACAGGAGTTGACAGTCTCCACTCCCACTCGTCAACAGGAGTTGACGAGTCCAAGAACCCGTAGTGAGCCGGAGCTCACATCCTCTGGTCAATCAGAGTTGACCACCACGGGAGGTGACACCTGTCAGCAGGAGCAAGACTGTGGAACGTATCCAATTATTCTTTTTTTTGTTAGAAAATTACTCTTTTCGGTTGAAATTTTATTTCGTTGGTTGCAAATTAGTTTTGTTATTGAAAATTAATTTCTTTTTAACTAAAAATCTAACCATTTCATTTTATGTCGATTTTTTTCTAGACATTTAATCTTTTTGGTAGGAAATTAATTTTTTGTTGTTGAAAATTTAACTATTTCGTTGAAAACTCATTGTATTTGGTTAAAAACGTATTTCTCTAACTGAAAATTAAACTATTTTATTTTTTGTTGAAAATTTCTCTTTTTTGGTTCAATATTAATTTATTTTGTTAAAAATTTGTATTTTTTTGGTAGAAAATTAACCTTTTTAGTTGAAAATTAGTTTTTTTTATAGAAAATCAATTTTTTTAACTAAAAATTTAACTATTCTATTTTATGTCGATCTTTTTAAATAGATGTTTAATTTTTTGGTTGAAAGTTCATCCGTTTTGTTGAAAATTCAACTATTTCGTTGAGAACGTATGGTATTTGGTTAAAAACGTATTTCTCTAACTGAAAATTAAACTATTCTATTTTGTAAAGAATTCAGAATATTCAAGGATTTCAGAGAATTCAAGGAATTCAGAGAATTTGAATGAATTCAAATACATCAGGGAATTTAGGAAATTTTTGAATTTCAGGAAATTCAGGGGATTCATGGAAATAAAGGAATTCAGAATATTCAAGGATTTCAAAAAATTTAAATGAATTCAAATATATCAGGGAATTCAGGGAATTTAGGAATTTTAGGAATTTCAGGAATTTCAGTAAATTTAAGAAAATTCTATGAATCGAAGGAATTCAGAGAATGTAGGGAATTCAAAGAATTCAGAATATTCCAGGATTTCAGAGAATTCAAGGAATTCAGAGAATTGAAATGAATTCAAATATATCAGGGAATTCAAGGAATTTAGGAATTTCAAGAAATTCAGTGAATTAAAAGAATTCAGGGGATTTATGGAATTCAAGGATGTCAGAGAATTTAAATGAATTCAAATATAGCAGGGAATCTTAGGAATTTCAGGAATTTCAGGAATTTCAGGAAATTCAGTGAATTTAAGAAAATTCAGTGAGCTTAAGAAAATTCAGTGAATTTAAGAAAACTCAGTGAATTGAAGAAAATTCTGTGAATTGAAGGAATTCAAAGAATGTAGAGAATTCAAAGAATTCAGAATATTCAAGGATTTCAGAGAATTCAAGGAATTCAGAAAATTTAAATGAATTCAAATACATCAGGGAATTCAAGAAATTTAGGAATTTCAGGAAATTCAGTGAATTTAAGAAATTCAGGGGATTCTTGGAACTAAAGGAATTCAGAATATTCAAGAATTTCAGAGAATTTAAATTAATTCAATTATATAAGGGAATTCAAGGAATTTAGGAATTTCAGGAAATTCAGTGAATTCAAGGAATTCAGGGGATTCTTGGAATTAAAGGAATTCAGAATATTCAAGGATTTCAGAGAATTTAAATGAATTCAAATATATCAGGGAATACAGGGAATTTAGTAATTTTAAGAATTTCTAAAATTTCAGGAAATTCAGTGAATTTAAGAAAATTCTGTGAATCGAAGGAATTCAGAGAATGTAGAGAATTCAAAGAATGTAGAGAATTCAAAGAATTCAGAATATTCCAGGATTTCAGAGAATTCCAGGAATTCAGATAATTGAAATGAATTCAAATACATAAGGGAATTCAAGGAATTTAGGAATTTCAGGAAATTCAGTGAATTTAAGAAATTCAGAGGATTCTTGGAATTAAAGGAATTCAGAATATTCAAGAAATTCAGAGAATTTAAATGAATTCAGATATATCAGAGAATTCAGGAAATTTAGGAAACTCAATGAATTTGAGGAAATTCTGTCAATCGAAGGAATTCAGAGATTGTAGAGAATTCAAAGAATTCAGAATATTCAAGGATTTCAGAGAATTCAAGAAATTCAGAGAATTTAAATGAATTCAAATATATCAGAGAATTTCAAGGAATTTAGGAATTTCAGGAAATTCAGTGAATTTAAGAAATTCATAGGATTCTCGGAATTAAAGGAATTTAGAATATTCAAGGATTTCAGAGAATTTAAATGAATTCAAATACATCACGGAATTCAGGGAATTTTAGAATTTCAGGAAATTCAGGAAATTCAGTGAATTTAAGAAAATTCTGTCAATCGAAGGAATTCAGAGAATGTAGACAATTCAAAGAATTCAGAATATTCCAGGATTTCAGAGAATTCTAGGAATTCAGATAATTGAAATGAATTCAAATACATAAGGGAATTCAAGGAATTTAGGAATTTCAGGAAATTCAGTGAGCATACCATTATCCATACACCACAATTGTAAGGTATTGAGGTCGCTTTGCACTTTTTCTGCATCTTCCAGTGAATTAATGATCTTATAAAGTTTTAAATCATAAGCATATTCTAGAGCCTTAATGAATTGAAACAAACCTGGTACATCGTTAACATATATATTGAAAAATATAGGATCTGTATAGATTGCGTCAACTTGTAATTTCCTATCTAGTGCGTGACTTTTGAATTTGGTATAAATTGTTAAGTTAGATCATGTTGTCCTACCGGAAATGAAGCCATGCTGCTCATCCACCAAATTATTCATACTCCAGACAGATATTTTGTCTGTAACTATGCTCTGAAACAGCTTGACAATTGTATTAATAATACTAACTGGTCTGTAGTTTCTCATATCGGCTTTATCACCCGCTTTGTAAATAGGAGCAATATGACTACATTTCCACTGCTGCGGAAAGATCCTGTAGATAAAGATTTACTATAGAGAAGCCATAGTGGTTTAGCAATAGCGCAGCAATTATTCTTCAAGAATATAGGAGGTATTCCATCGGGAACGGGTCCTTTATTGCAATCAATTGAACAGATTCGCTCAAATACTTCTGATAATGTAATTTCTATAGTTCCTACGTCTAACGATGTTTCTTTATTATTCGTGTATTCAGGGAGATCAGTATTTACAAATACAGAAGAAAAATTATCAGCAAGAAGCTCTACAATGCCCGGTATAGAATCTGCTTGCTTATCGCCAAGGTACAAACATTAGGAATTAATCCTTTCTCATTTCTGTTCTCATTGACGTGACGCCAGAAAGCTTTGGGATTGTGTAGGATATTATTCTCCACATTTTGAACATGATAAGCGCGCCAATTTTTTCTTAAGCTTTTACATTTGGCTCTTAGGTTTAAAAAATTATTGAATTCCGATTGAACACCTAAAGCTTTATTTCGATAATGAGCTTCTCTTTTTTCTGCAAGCAGTTTAACTAGTTCTCGTGAAAAGTATACTGGGATGTGTCACTTTGCTGTGTTTATTGTGCGAATTCGTTCAATTACTTGAGTTTTGTTTTGAGGTCTGTTCTGAGTTGTGAACTGACTGTTGTAACTCTGTCTCGGCGCGTGGTGTATGAACTCTAATTCAGAGACTCTATACTGTGTTTGCTAAACTACTTGTAAAGTTCGAAACGTATGTGTTATTGATTTCTCGAATGACAATTAGTGATAGCGAAAAAAAGTGTGGTCAACGTAGCTCCACAATTTCTGAGGACTTCTGTTCCTGTCCGTGCGGTGTGTTGTATCATATTGGCTGTTTAGCTTATGCATTCAGATCTAATAGCAAAAGGAGATGCTGTGGAATCAAACCATGGGCTAGATCTCTCTCTCTCTCTCTCAATCTCCGGCAGCTTCATCCAGCGCTGCGCCCACTCTTAGTCAGATTGACGAACTTTTGTGTAAAGTACACCGAAAACATAAAATTGGAAACTGAAAAGGTAATTACGAAGAAGATAGACTCTTTAACGAAAAGCTTACAAACTGGGATCAGTGAGCTGTCCGAAAAAATTGATTTATTTGATGCCAAACTAGAGGAAACTATAGAGAGAGTTGGTGGTGTCGAATTAAAAGTTAATGAACTTGCAGCTGCGAACGAACAGTCACATAATTCCTCTCTACAAGAAAGTTCAATTTCCTCGCAATGTCCAGCAGAAATCTCTGATAGGATTTCTAGGAAGCGTAATGTCATAATTTTTGGATGCCCGGAAACTGTCGACGACGGTAATATATTTTATTACAATCTTTTACTTTATACTTGAATTTTAATCGTGCATTTTCCTTTATGTGCGCCGCATTCGGCGCCGCTCCCCTATGTACAAAAAACCTGTCTCAAGCTTCAGATCTGCAAAAATTCTATAAATTCTTAACTGCATTCAAATTTCGGTTCAGCCTGGTAATAAAAACTAAACTTCAAAGTACAAAAAATTATAATTGAAAACAATCATATCTATCATTCATAGAAAAACATGACCGTGTATTAGAAATTATAATATTTAACAAATATATAAACATAATCATCTTCTTGAGAGTATTACTTTCATAAATCAGTTTATTTATTACCATCATATTAGTGCTTCTGTCATTATTAATTTTTCATTATTTTTTTCCAACTATTTATTTTCGGTGTGCCTAGACATTGCGCTATTTATTACTATATCGAAGTGCCTGAACTTACGCGAAATAAAAATGGCCGAAAACTGGCGACGGTCTGTGATTAGTGGAAAAACAACCCCTTTTCCAGCTCGTCCAATGAAACGGTGCGGTGCCTTTGAAGCGATACATGTCAAACTTTTCTAACCTTACAACATTTTTATACCGTTTTACCGTCATATTTTACGAATAACGAGAAAACCAGTGCTCCCTAAATCTAGAAATACTCTTGTAAGTTTCTAGTAATATTATACATCGGAAGAAAGTTGTAAAAATATTACTAGATTTATATGAGATCTGTCTCTTTAGGGTGAGGGCCCTTTCACACAATTACAGATAGGCAAGTTGCGGACTTGCGCAAGTCATGAGTGGTGAAATTAGAGATTTTTCCGTCAGCGGAAAAATCTCCGAATGGCGGTAATTTGAATACTCAATTTTTTTTAACTAGAAAATTTAATGTTTTCCCAATTATAGGCAAGTTTACTGAGCTAAAAATAATTATGGAAGAATAAAGACGATAAATTAAATAAAATTTTCAATGTTTTGATGAAAAGAAACGAGTACATGCCAAATCAGCTGATTTCTGTCAAAGTTATGTATGCATGCATGAGTTCGAGTGTTTCCTGTTTTGTCTTGCTTCTCACACAAACTGATATTTTCGTGCGCATGAGGTAAGTGTTTTTGACAGCTGTTAACATAATAAATTATCATGAACAAGCATGTCGATTATCATTGTTCAGAAGCAACTATAGAGATTCTGTTTGGTGTTATGCCAGCCCTATCCGACCGACCCGAATTTTGCATAGGAGTTTGATGCTAGCCGTGAACTAATCCGCTGGTGGCGCTGCTGCGCTTCTTGCTGGCAAATGCGTTAGTTATAAGGGCAAAATAATTAAATAATTAATAAAAGAATATTTTCTGAACAAGAATGGGCCTGCAAATTTGTATAATTTATTCGCAGATATATAAACATTATTCTAAATATGCAAAATCTGTTCAAACTTTCCAAGATATGGAAAAATAACGCATAAACAAGTATACGTGTTCTAAAAGAAATTTGGAATAAGTGTTTAAAATTCTTAATGAAAAATGTATCTGTAACATAAAATCAGTTTTCAAAAATATAATTCTATATTATAATTCCAATATAATTAATATTATTATTTATTTCATTAATTTATTAATTTCAATTTTATTAATTTATTTTATTAATTATAACATTATAATTCCAATATAATTCCAGAAATAAAAATGAAAGTGTAAAATTAATATAAAGTGTAGTAGTAATAATAAATAAAAAATAGGATCCATAAATAAAGAATTAGTTAAAAATGAAAGTGTGATACGGTAATTTTGAAAACCAACACATGAGATGGAAAAGAAATTAAATAAGCAAAGTTTTGATGAGAATGTGCCCACTTATCAGGCTGATTTTTTCATTGTTAATGTACTTTCTTACGAATAAAACAAAAACTGCACATCCTAACAAAAAGTGACCAATAAAAAATTTGTATATCTTTTTTTTTACGCACAACCTTTTTTCAATCATCATTTGTTGTATCTTGCATAGTTTGGCTGTAAAATTGGATTTTTGGATTTTTAATTATTTTTTAAGCAAATACAAATAGTGTATTTTCGATTTTTCAAGAAAATTCAAAAAGTCGTTATGATAATCTTATAGGGCGTGCAAAAAGAAATATTTTTCTTGTCCTGACTTTTTTTCGTATCGTGCGTTGTTTGGCTGAAAATGTTAATTTTCGTTTGTGCTTTTGGATTTTGAAAATGCTGTAACTCTGAAATCTTTCATTTTATCAAAAAATGTCATAATAATAAATTGTTTGAATTTTTGAGTGTTATGAAGAACCGTAAATATAATTTGAAAATTTAAAAAAAACATGCTCTTAAAAATGTTAAAAATGCGCTCACTTTTCGAATTTTCATCCAAAATGGCTGACTGACGAACTTCACCTACATTTTAGGACACTTAAAGAGTATACCAAAGCCCAATCAAATCTGTAAATTATTTCGAAATTTATCGTGCTGGCAGACTAAAAATCTACATACATACATACATACACACATACGCACAGCCAGACACATTCGCGAAAACCTGTTTTTTGGGTTCAGAAGGTCTCAAAACGTGGTCATTTGACAGAAACCGGGGGGTCAAATTCTACACAAATCTAATACCTTCTCTGGATGAGAATGTAAAAAGATGAATTCTTAACGAAAAATGTAACAGATATTTCAACCAAAAAAGATTTTACTTTTAACTCAAGAACAGCTGAATTCAACCAAAAACCACGAATTTTCAACTAGAGTTAAATGTTTAACTGCGAAAGATTTATCAGTTAAGGGGGAAACAAAAATCAGCCAAACTGTTTAATTTTCAAGCAAAAATATGAATTTTCACCCCAATAGTTAAAAATTCAAGTACTTGGTTGAAAAAAACTTGGTTTATGTTAAAAATTTATTTTTTTTGGTTACAGATTCATCATTTTGGATGAAAATTCATCTCTTTGGTTTGAAAATTGAACTATATTGCTGAAAATTCGTTTTTTTTTTGTAGAATGTTCATCTTCTAGGCTGAAAATTCATATTTTTGGTTCAGAATTTAACTATTCCACTCATACTTTTAGTAAAAAATGCAACCACTATTTGCTTGAAAATTCATGTATCTTCTTAGCAATTCGTCTTTTTGGTCGATAAATAATTTCTTTAACTGAGAATTCAACTATTCCGCAGTTAAAAATGAAACTTTTGTTGGAATTTTAACAAAATTTAACTAACCCAGTTGAATATTCCTTCACCTTAGTTGCAAATTCATCACTTTGATTGAAAATTTAACTATGTTATTGAGAATAATTGCAATTACGTCGATTGGAAATAATTGCAATTACGTCGAAATTTTTTTTAATGAGGTTTATCTCTTGTTGAAAGTTTAACTATTTTGTAAAAAGTCATCTTTCATAGTAGAAAAGTAATTTTTTTTTGTTTCAAATAAATAAATAAATTTGGAAATTTCACATTTTTATGTGAAATATTCTTTTTGTCCGACCCCCTTGAAAACGCGCCATTGCATGCACGTGAAGCAGGCGTAATGTGGCCGCTTCCAGCCCAGTTGTTTCAGATCATATGTAATATAAAAATTGAAAACTGAAAATATTTAGTATTTGAAAATATTCAGTATTTGCATTTGTAAAATAATCAATTTTCTTTCAATTTAGTATTTGAAAATATTTAGTATTTGAATTTATAGAATAAGTTTTGTTCCATATTTCTTCATTCGCCAAATTTGTACATACGTGAACAAAAATAATTTCGCATTGAAACAAGATAGATAAGTATTATTGTTTCAGCTCATATGTAATATAAAAATTGAAAACTAAAAATATTTAGTATTTGAAAATATTGAGTATTTGCATTTATAAAATAATTTTTGCTCTAATTCAGTATTTGAAAATATTTAGTATTTGACATAATTTAATAATATTTGTTTCATATTTCTTCAGTCACCAAATTTGTACATACGTGAACTCTAATAGTTTCGCATTCCAACAATATCGATAATTATTATTGTTTCAGATCACATGTAATATAAAAATAAAAAACTTAAAATATTTAGTATTCAAAAATATTTAGTATTTGAAAATATTCAGTATTTGCATTTATAAAATAATTTTTTTTAAATTTAGTATTTGAAAATATTTAGTATTTGAATTTATAAAATAATCTTTGTTCCATATTTATTTATTCACCAAACTTGTGCATGCGTGTACATACATAATTTCTCATTCAAACGAGATATATATTTATTATTGTTTCAGATCATATGTAATATAAAAATTGAAAAATGAATATATCTAGTATTTGGAAATATTTAGTATTTGAAAATATTGAGTATTAGCATTTATAAAATAGTTTTTGTTTTAATATGGTATTTGAAAATAGTTAGTATTTGAATTTGTAGAACAAGTTTTGTTCCATATTTCTTCAGTCACCAAATTTGTACATACGTGAACACTAATAATTTCGTATTCAAACAAGATAGATAATTAATATTATTTCAGATCATGTGTAATATAAATATTGAAAACTGAAAATATTTAGTGTTTGAAAATGCTTAGTATTTGAAAATAATCAGTATTTGCTTTCATATAATAACTTTTATTTTAATTTAGTATTTCAAAATATTTAGTATTTTAATTTCTAAAATAATTTTTGTTCCATATTTCTTCAGTCGCCAAATTTGTACTTACTTGAACACTGATAATTTCGCATTCAAAAGAGGTAGATAATTATTATTGTTTCAGATCACATGTAATATAAAAATTTGAAACTGAAAATACTTAGTATTTGGAAATATGTAGTATTTGAAAATATACAGTAATTTCATTTATAAAATAATTTTTGTTTTAAATTAGTATTTGAAAATATATAGTATTTGAATCTATAAAATAATTTTTGTTACATATTTCTTCAGTCACCAAATTTGTACATACGTGAACACTAATAATTTCGCATTCAAACAAGATATATAATTATTATTGTTTCAGATCATATGTAATATCAAAATTGAAAACTGAAAATATTTAATATTTGAAAATATTCAGTATTTGGATTTATAAAATAACTTTTGGTCCATTTTCTTCAGTAATCAAATTTGTTCATATGTGAACACCAATAATTTCGCATTCAGACAAGATGAATAATTATTACTGTTTCATATCATATGTAATATAAAAATTTAAAACTGAAAATATTTATTATTTGAAAATAATTATTATTTGCATTCATAAAATAATTTTTGTTCCATGTTTCTTCAGTCACCAAATTTGTACATACGTGAACACTAATAATTTCGCATTCAAACAAGATAGATAATTATTATTGTGATTCGAATAGACCTTTAGTTTAACTGATTGTATATTTTCCATTTTTGTCGCCTCTTTATGACTCAATCCTAAGCTATATCTGTAAGCCTTTTCAAAATTCCGTATTTTATATATTTATTGCTCAGACGTGATGCTCTGTGCATTGCTAAGGATTAGCTCTCCGTCCTACCTTAATTGTTTAACGTAGTCAGCCCTCCGCCAAACCTGAGTCTTGGAACAAAACACATTGTTTTCGAGTTTTCCGAATTTTAACCAATAGACTTCGACGATCCTTCCAATCTTGTATTTCACCAATCAGAAAACTACCTTGTACTCATTTTCGACACCCATTCTGTACGTCTCATCACCTCCGAATAATGAGGGACTCGACATAACAGATAGATACCTTTCAAACTCCGTAGCGAAAACTTGTCCTCTTGTACCGTGAAAATAAATTTTTAAATTATGTGTTAAAAACTGATATTGTTTTATTTAATCAGAACAATACCACAATTTTAATTTAATTTTCATCATTTCCAACACAAACAATGATCGATCCATATACTATAATGAAGAATGAAGAAGACGTTTCTTTTCGCTTGAAAACGCCTAAAATGTGAATTTGCTTACATAATTTGATGATCAAATAAACAAATATTAATGCATAGTAAGATTTTTTCAGAAAATATTCCATTTCCCGTCTCCTCCATTTTCTTACACTTTCCTTCATCCTATCTTTACTTTCACTGCATTCATCGTCTCACCAACCTCTCATAACCCTCTCTTCTTCTTCTGTTGGTCTCACCTCTTCCCTTACCTTATCAATCACTACTTTGAGATTTTCTAGCAACTTGTCTACTCCTTCCTCTTCCAAACACCCCATTTCCTCTTTTTCTATTTTTTCTCTAAATTCTCTTAACTTTTTCTCCCCCCAATGCGCATTTTCAATTTCTCTCCCTCTTTCCTTCCATCTTCCTCCTCCCTCGCCTTAGGCCACCACACCTCATTGTCGCGATTACCGGAAAGTGTTCTGAGCCTATTAGGTCGCCTACTTCCATTCTAACCATCAACTTCCCTATTCTATCTTCTGCCAGAATGTAATCTATGATGGTGTCCCCTATACCTGCGTACGTATATCCCCCTTCTTTATCCCCCTTAGTATTGCTGTTACAAATTAACCATCCCACCTCTTCCAACAAGTCCAGAAGCCTCCAACCCTCCCGATCCGTTTCCTTTTGCTTCGAATCTTTCACTCCATGCTCTCTGTTTCATCATCCACTTTCTTCTTCTTTCATTCCATGTCATATCCTCCTCTATTCTTTCTTCCCTCTCCTTTAAAGCTTTCTTTTTTCTCAAGATATCAACTTTTTCTTCTTCACTTCTCACTTTCACTATACACATATACGCGATTTACCACAATTCTTCCTTTCCACTCCATTTACCTTTTCCGCGTGTACTTTTGCCCCAATGCCCCCATCAACTTTTCCACTTCTTCTCTTCCTGATTCACTATTCACTTTCATTCGTCTAATCACTATATTTCTATTTTGTTTGGTCTTCTCTTCTACTTCCATGTTCCTTTCTAACTTTCTCAATCTTGTTTCCATTCTCATATTTTCTACTCTCTAAATCCGAATTAGTAGAAATTTTACTAATCTAATCAGTAGCATTATATCTGACTGTTAAATTCGTAATTTTATCAGTTTCTACTAAAGGAAATGGTAAGATTTATGTTAATAAATGAATTAGTAAGGGTATTCTACTAATCTGCTTAGTAGTGCCGACTTACTAATTGAATTGACGCCGCGCCGCGGGTAGGCTTGTCAGGAGCTGCGCAGGGTGTGCGGGGTTCACGAAGGCGTGACAAAACAGGAACTGATAAGTTCGGAGTTAAGCTAAATCCAGTTCACTTAGGGTGGTTCAGGTCCAAGGATAGCCCCAAAACCGACGTTAAATCCGAGTTCGACTGTATTAACATCGCAAAATTTTTATTTTCGGAAAAATGAGATTCACGTTTCTGGGTTTAAACTTAGCTTGCGGGAGATTATTAGACTTCGTTAAGAGTCTCCAGCGAATAATCTCCACAAAATTACTTTAAACGTTGATGACCCCTCCCCTTGTAAAGCACCAAAACTGCAAAAAAAACTGAAATTGACAATTTTGCGCAAAATTGACGCGTATAAGCTCTGTTTTTCTTTGCTTTGCCGTAAATCATTTTTATTCGACAAGTGCAATGTTTTCAGCATTTTTAAACTAATTTCTAATTGCTCAAAAAATGTATATTTGTTTAAATAATGTTGTTTTTCTACTAACTCATTGAAAGGTACTTTTTTTACGTTTAATCAGACAATTAGTGGTTGATATGAAGACTGATATTTGTTTCAAGCATTTACCACTTGTCTAAGGGGCCATCCATGAAATACGTAACGCAATTTTTCGACAATTTGCCCCCCCCCCCATGCAACGCTTTTTCCTACTTTTCACTGTAGTTTTTCGCCATTATATGATACTAGGTTAGACCCCTACCCCCTCCAATTGTTACGTAATTTATGCATGACTCCTAAACAATTCTGGTTTCTTTTTAAGTCCAAAGAGCCATCCAGCATTTTTTTGACATAGTCGGAGAGGCTCTCATTTTGATGACCAGTCTGACAGTTATAAGAAGGCCAGATTCACTGTTAGGGATAAGCAAGGTATCCTTTCGGGATGGCCAATACAGTCATCTTGTTTTCACTCATTTCGACCATCCTCGGAAGAGCAAATCACCCATCGCGGAGGGCCAACCTGATTAGCTACAATGGCGTGTTTATTTAAAATGATTAAATGTGTAAGTCAAATGCTCACAAGAAATAATAAATATAAAGTGCATAAGAATATTAGGAATAATTGTAAATTTATATTTAGGATAAAAAAGATATTCCTTTCTTTAAAATTAAAATCGATCATTTATTTTTAAGGAAAAAATATAATAAATAATTTGAATTTCACTTCAGCAGTCTTCCTTGTGAGAAAAGAATTATTTTTAAAAACTTTACTCGTATGTCCGGTTGTCGTCGCGATGAATACAGTGAGAGTTGGCAGCACCGTGTTTGTAGACTCAAGAACATTTTCGGAGTGAGTGAATAGTGAATATCATTGAGCCGCTCAGCCTCACATTTGCTGTTTATTGAACTTAAACATGTTTTTCATCATTTTAAACTGCTTTTCGATATTTCGAACCATTGTGGAGGGTGAAGTGCATAACAACATAAGAACATGATGGAAAGTGAATTAAGCTTATTCTTTTGAATTTTCAACGTCAAATTTGATGCTTTCAAGGGATTTAGGATTTAGGAAAGTAACGAGATGTGGTATATTGGTTTCTGAATTCACTTCAATGTTTGAAATCTTACAATTCAGTGTGACACCATGCCGTGCCCTTAGCCTCTCACACTCCAAAAAATATATTGTCAATGTGCACTGTTTTTGCATATCTGACTATGTTACGGGTTATCATTATCAAAACTGCGATTGAAGTATGTGGTACGGCGGTTGTAGGAAGAAAATCTGGTGATGCATGGTGGAATGGTTGTAAAGTTTCATGAAACTTTGAACAAATGAAAAGTTTCATGAAACTTTGGAAACGTTTCAAAGTTTCCAAAGTTCCAAATTCCATTTTCGATTCGTCCACGTGTAAAAATTGCATTTAACTTTTACAACACGTCCTTCACTAACGTGCTGCGTAAAGTACTTGTGCACGCAGTGCTTGTGACGAACCATCTTTCCAATTTTACCCTGTAGTCCGGTACTCGGTAATCGCGCCTGTACTCGTATTTATTCGTATTATCAAGCTTTCAAGTTTCAGCACGATTATTCCATTGCACAACGCCATTGTATTACCTAACCTCAACCTGACATGAGTGCGCAAGCGCATATACGTGTTTGTGAAACTTTCAAACGTTTTAGAAACTTTGGTCTCATGAAACGTTTAATTGTTTCCTGAAACTTTCATTGTTCCAATGAAACGTTTCATGGACTCGCAACCCTACTGCTATATTCCAGTAGCATATATATTGTGCTTTTGCAATCAGCAGCCTGTATACGTCTTACAGCACATCTTTACGAAAACGTAGCCGACATAACCACAAACATAACCTCTATAGTTGCTTCTAAATAATGATAATCGACATTCTTGGTCATGATAATTCATTATGCTAACAACTGTCAAAAGCACTTACCTCATGAACACGAAAATATTATTTTGTGTGAGAAGCGAGGCAAAACACCCGAAACTCACGCATACATCACTTTGAGATAAACAGCTGATTTGGCATGTTCTGGTTTCTTTTCATCAAAATATTGAAAAATTTATTTAATTCATCGTCTTTATTGGTCCATAATTATTTTCAGCTCAATAAACTTGCCTCTAGTTTGAAAAATATTCAATTTTCTATTTTAAAAAAATCGAGCATTCAAATTACCGCCATTCGGAAATTTTTAAGCTGACGGAAAAATCTCTATTTTCACTACTCATGAATTGCCCCAGTCCGCAACTGGCGGATCTGTAATCGTGTGAAGGGGCCCTCAGCCTTTCCTTCTCCTTATTTCCACTCTCCCCACCTCCAAACTCCCGGTTTGAGCTTTTTATTTGTTGTGTCCTACCTTCAAACTTCTCTACCTTTTTATTAAGCTCTTCCTGCTTTTCTAGTCTTTGTTTCGACGGCTTTATCCTGTTCGCTTGCTTTCCCCTGACTTCTTCATTTTTCTTCCAAGTTCGACCATTTTCCGCCTAGTTTCTTTCTTTATTTCCTCTCGTCCTTTCTCCCGCTTTTCTTCATATATCCCCATTACTTCTATCATCATTTGGCGCGTTTCTTTCAATCTTTCCTCTTCTATCGGATCTTTAGCCTCAGCTCTGTTTTCTTCTGTCCCCTTATGGTTCTCATCCTTCTCTACAAAACTGTGTTTTTCCAGCGGCGATTTAAACACTTTTAGATTTTTTAAGCTTGACCCTATATCTCGTCTTCACTGCTTTCCCTCTCCCCTGTCTTCCTTCTCATGAACCCCTCAATCGATCCCACGCTGTTCGTTCTCAATCTCTCCTTTTCGAACGTTTTCTGAAACTTTCCCCTTGCCTTCCTTTCTTTGTGCTCCTCTTTCGGTATACAAAAAACTTCCTTATGTAAATCCCTTTTTTCCTTGCTGGTACTCACCCTGCTAGCCATGAAGCTAATATAAACGATCCCGCCATCTATCGTTCTGTATCTCTATCTATCGTCGCGTAGTGTGACGGCATGCGTATTGCCGTCGATAAAATCATTTTTATCTTATAGCCAACTCGATAGAGAAGAAATCTTTCTTAAGTGAAAGTCCTGATTATTTTCAAAGAAATATTTATTTGAGGCAAATAAATATATGCACTTTGAATGAAAAAAATAATTGCTTTCAGACAGACAAATGTTAATAGGATTGTTAACATCGTTTGATTAAAAAATACGACCTATTGGTCGGAGGAAAATATTTCTTTGAATCAAAGAAATTTTAATTGAAGAAAGAAAAATATTTCTTTGGCCTAAACCATGCGTGAGTGCAATAAAGTAAGTTCGTACTTCAAATGTAGTACATATTTTCCTAAGTGAACGAATGGATTCTTTCAGCCTTAATTATAATTAACATTGTTATTATTATATATATTTAATTTAAACAATTCAC
Source organism: Andricus grossulariae (assembly GCA_011634705.1). Lineage (NCBI taxonomy): Eukaryota > Metazoa > Arthropoda > Insecta > Hymenoptera > Cynipidae > Andricus > Andricus grossulariae. The sequence continues at coordinate 150,491,766 of JAABKJ010075445.1, read as the reverse complement.
ATAATTTAAAATCTTGGTGAACCTGAAACAGAAAAATTCGATGAAAAATCCACCTCCAGCAGGAATCGAACTTGGGTCCGTCGATTGTAAAGTCCGCAGCGATGACCACGACGCTGTCGCAACATGGGAATTCTGAAGTGGAAAGCCGCATTTAACTCTAACCATAAATGCCGAAGAAACATTTCTTCAAATTAAAAACATGGATATTGAATTTAACAAAATAATTTTTTTATCTAAAGAAGTATTAAATCGAAACAAATTACGCCAGATCATTAAATACTTGATTTAAAAAAAAAATACTTTGTTGGAATAACTGTTTATTTGTTATGAATAATTTAATTCTCGTAAGCAAATGAAGTATTTTCTTCAACTGAAGAAATAAATATTTATGTAAACACAATATCTTTTTCATGTAAATAAATGCGCTTCATTGGTATGAATTCATGAACTCTTTGTAACAAATAAATATATTTTTAATGTAATTAATATTATTTTGAATTAAACCAATAATTCATTGATTTAAATAAATCTAAAGGAAACCACTTTCTTGAATGTAAGAAATATTTATTTGAATCAAGAAAATATACCCAAAGAATTCATTTCTTCAGATCAACAAAATATATGTGTCTGGCTTAAATAAAAATGACTACTGTTAAAGAATATTTTCTTGATGCTAAGAAATAGGATTCAAATAAATGCATTTTCTCGGATCCAGAAATTCTTTTTTTCAGTGTACATCTTAACATTTATTATCTAATATCTTGTAGTATTATATATGGTAATTCTATTTCCTAGTTACTTTTCCTTTGAGTGCTACAAATAGAAAATGAAGAGTAAACAATTTTCGTCTTTGGAACCAAGAAAACGAATATTTATTATAAAAATGAAAATGTTTTATAAATTGAATTCATAAAACTCACATAGATATTTTATTAAATAATACGCCTCGATATAAAACGAATTATTTTGGTATTCTGAATTCGTCCAAAAAGTGAGAAACCTGTGTGTACCTGAAGTTCAAAACGTTCAAATGAACGAAATAAAAAAAAAAATTCTGAAATTAGCCTATTAGAACTAGTTACGGAAGGCGTAAAAATAAGTATTAAAACGAAAAAATCGAAAGATAATTAATTTTTAGAGGGTAAAACACCCTCAAAGGTCCTGGTGATAGGGCTAACAAAAAATGAACAGAATAGACGCCTTTATACACTTTTTTGTCGAATTAAAAATAGTTCTAAATTACCTTGTCATGAAACAAGTTTTTTGAGTAGGGTAAGTGCCGCCGGAAACGATATTTAGAACCACCCTTAGTGTATGACAATCACAAAATCCTCAAAATGACGGTCTTTATACACTTTTTTTTCGACTTAAAAATAGTATTAAATTACCTTGTCATAGAACAAGTTTTTTCAGTGGGGTAAGTTTTATAGTTGTACAGAATTGTGTTTTCTGTGTATTTACTGCATTAATTTCCCTGCTACTCCATCTGTTGATCCAAGACATTCAAACCAGCTCTTCTTATACCGACTTTCATCACTTTTTTTACAACGTATGCTTTTCTCTTATATCATAATACGCGCCCGATGAATCACACTTTGAAGATAACCGCGCCTGGGACAAAATATGCTTTGGAGAATCGATGCAAGGGCAGAACTTCACCCTACCGATTTCGATGGGATTTTTGCGAGAAACACGGATCTGAAATTTTTAAATCGATATCTCGAATATTTTTCGATATATATCGATTAAAAAAAATTCAAATGTATATAATTTCTTGAAGTTCATTCCGATATGGGATTTTTTAAAGACAAAATCAACTCAAACACTTTAAAATCGATATTTCGCAATCAGGTCTCGAGATATTCTTATATTTATATTAAATAAATAACTTACTTGTTTAAAAATATGAAGTATATTATCATTATTTCTGCGACCAATTACAGGGGTGCTTCCCACGAGGCGTTGGAAAAGGGTTCGGGGTGTGACATTTCATTATTGCTGTGACTAGTCACAGGGGTGCCCTCCCCACCCCAAGGGGCGTTGGAAAAGGGGCAGGGGTGTAACCTTTCATTATTTCTGTGACCAGTCGCAGGGGTGCCTTCCCGCCCCCTTGAAGCATTAGAGAAGGGGTAGGGGGTGTGATCTTTCATTATTTCTGTGACTAGTCACAGGGGTGCCTTCCCGCCCCCACGAGGCGTTGGAAAAGGGGTAGGGGTGTGACTTTAAATTATTTTTGTGACCAGTCACAGAGGTGCCTTCCCGCCCCCTCGAAGCGTTGGAAAAGGGGTAGGGGTGTGACATTTCATTATTTCTGTGACTAAGTCACAGGGGTGCCTTCCCGCCCTCACGAGGCGTTGGAAAAAGGGTAAAAGTGTGACTTTAAATTATTTCTGTGACTAGTCACAGGGGTGCCTTCCCGCCCCCACGAGGCGTTGGAAAAGGTTTAGGGTTATACCTTTACATTATTTCTGTGACCAGTCACAGGGGTGCCTTCCCGCCTCCACGTAGCGTTGGAAAAGGGGTAGGGGTGTGACCTTTCATTATTTCTGTGACTAGTCACCGGGTGCTTTTCCGTCCCCTACTAGAAATTGTAAAGGGATAGGGGTAACACCTGTATTATTCGATTATTCAATTTAACAGAAAAAAATCGATATCTCCAAAACTATTCCAGATATCGATTTTAAAATTTCAGATCCATGTTTCTCGAAAAAAATACCATCCATATTGATATTCAGAAATTATATTAATCAAAAATAAGAGTCAATAATTTTAACAGAAAAAATCGATATATCGAAAACTCGAGATATCGATTTAAAACTTCAGATTCGTGTTTCTCGCAAAAAATCCCATCGAAATCGATATTCAGAAATTATTTTAATCAAAAACAAAAATGAATAATTTCAACATAAAAAATTCGATATCTCGAAAATTATTCGAGATATCGATTTAACAATTTCAGATTTGTGTTTCTCGCCAAAAATCCTATAGGAATCTACATTGGAACGTTGTCACCACGGATATCGTAATCTCCCCTAAGAACCAGTGGTTTATGCTTAAATGTGCATGAGTGGGGTAGGTGAAGAGAGTATTCCGTGTACATGAGTCAAACTGCAAAAAATGTAGAACCCTTATACCTGGACTGGTCTTTCCGAACTATATTCTGGCTATTCACTTTCTTTCAATATTTTTGTGAATTTAATGTTGAAATATGAATTTTCTATCACGATGTCGATTGGAGGGCCCCTCTGACGTCAAAGGGGTCGGATTTTCCAGCAATCGCAGCTTAGACGTCAGTGATTCTCAAATATATTTTTCTGTACCGATGTTTTGTTTTGGTTATCTGCACGTCGAAAACAGAAGTCGCAAAATATTGTTTAAAAAATGTTAAAGGAGGGTTTCGTAAAAACCAATAGCAGTAATCTCCGAAAAATAGATATATTTATTATATCAGAGTATTTTCAGAGTGATTGTGACTTCGTAAGTGGAGAAATACGAGGAGTGAAAATGAAACGGTTATGTGACCTAACCTCTTTATCATAAATTTCGTTAGTTTCCATCAAAGCCACATCGTCACATTGATAATTATGAGAACCTCTGAGTGACGTGACACCAACTTAAATCAGTATTTTCCCGCCTTCATTTTTAATAATTTTTTCTGTTGAACGACTCAACGGAAAAAAATTTAGAACGCACATTGAGTTTAGATTAAAATTATGGATTGAAACATTATTTTCTATATAATTGCGAAACAACCCTATTGACAAAATGAATTCATCATTGCTTCCACCAAACTAACAGAAAAAATTCTAACTCACATATAATTAACATTTAAAGAACTTAAGCGCTCATTGATAAACTGGAGGTGTCCTATATAATATTTATCACTACAGTCTGTGAGTAAGGATAAGCTCTTACGTGTGAATAAAGAATTTTTTTAGAAAAATACATATTTAAATTGGTCGCGGAAAAAAGTGTGGTTGGGAAGAAACCGGGAATTTCAAATCCGCTTTTTGATATGTAAGAAAAATGTAGAACGGACAGGAAAATGAACAATTGGTCTGAGAAAAGTCAGGGGATTTCGAAATTTGGATTCTGCAGCAACCGTGAAAATATTCAGTTAAATTGTTCGGATTTCATCGAATTATAAAAATTCTGGGCCAATTTCGGATTCTGAATCAAGCATATCCAATTTTTTTTTAAATCTAAAATGAATTACATGACAGTAAGTGCACTGTAGTTATGGTTGTGCAAGATTAGTTAGCATAGAAACAAAATTATTTTGTTAACAATTTTAAAATTAATATTCATATGAAAGAAAATATAAAGTATTTACTAACCGCAATATTATATGTTATAGGTATTAAGTCTTGATACCAAAAAATATTGATCAATTTCTCAAAGACATTCATAGAGTAATGGGTGAATTAGCAGATAATATAAGTGATGACAACACTACTGTGCAGAATGTCGAGGTACTCAGTTTATTGAAATATTAAAAAATCTAAATTATTGAAATTTCTTTTTTTATACTTTAAATGTTAATATGCAATAAATGTCCAGCTAAAAAAGTACAGGAAGTTGTCAGATACAAAATCTATGGATTAGCCGTATTCTATTTTAATAGTTAACAAATTATATATGTATTAAACATTTTTTTTTAAGATGACGGACTTGATTAACTCGTTAATTGCACTTGACTATAAAGCAAACACGCGCGCGATCATTATTATTTGTTGTCTAAAGCCATTTTTAAACTAAAATAAAAATTATTATTAAGGGCATGTAGTACATTATGACGTCACGTATTACCGACCATCCCTTGTAAGTTTTTTCCGCCAATTTAAAAAGAGGGAAATTGAAACATCTTGCTAATTTTTTCAAAACGACAGGTAATATTATGGGGCAGGTCTGTCTGGTCAATTAAAGTTGCTATATTATTGCTAAATATATATTTTGAATATTTGCAATATAGTTAATACTTCTACCAAAAAAGATTAATATTCAACAAAACACATACATTTTCAACAAACTTGTGGAATTTTTAAGAGAAAAGGGCGAATTTTTGAAAAGAAAAGTTGAATTTTTCAACAAAAATTTTAATTTGCTACAAAATAGGTACATTCTCTTCCAAATAGTTAAATTTTTATAAAAATAGTTTCATATTTAACCAAAGTTTGAATTTTCAACCAAAGATATGAATTTTCAACAAAAAAAAAAAATAATTTTCAACCATAATGTTGAATTTTCAAGACAAGAAGATGAAATTTTCTACAAAACAGTTAAATTTTCTATCCGAAAATATGAATTTTCAACTTAAACGATGAATCTTCAACCAAAAGAAATTACATTTTTAACAAAGTAGTCCAAGTTTCTACCAGGTAATTGAATTTGTAACCAATAAAGATGAATTCTCAACAAAAACTGTAATAAATAATATGATGATAATGTTTTTTGTCTACATGGTCGATAATCAATTTTTTGCTTGAAATATGGATTATTAAAGTTGTGAAACAAAACTTTTTTACAGTTGTGAAAAAAATCTCTCTAGCTCCGCTGAGATTCGAACTCCAGATCTTTCATCTTTCCGGTCTGATGCTCTAATAAATTAAGCTACGGAGAGACGAGAGACGGAGTTCGAATCCCAGCAAAGCTAGAGAGATTTTTTTCACAACTTTAAAAAACTCGTGTTTCACAACATTAATAATCAAGGTTTCAAAAAAATATTGATTATCGACCATGCAGACAAAAAACATTAATATCATATCATTTACAATAATTTACTGGTAAAAAAACTTAACATCAATTAATAAAAAAACTGCAATAGTTAATACTTCTACCAAAAAAGATTAATATTCAACAAAACACATACATTTTCAACAAACTTGTGGAATTTTTAATAGAAAAGAGCGAATTTTTAACAAGAAAAGTTGAATTTTTGAACGAAAAAGTTAATTTGCTACAAAATAGTTACATTTTCTTCCAAATAGTTAACTTTTCATAAAAACAGTTTCATGTTTAACCAAAGTTTGAATTTTCAACCGAAAATATGAATTTTCAACAAAAAAAAAATAATTTTCAACCAAATTGTTGAATTTTCAAGACAAAAAGATGAAATTTCCTACAAAACAGTTAAATTTTCTATCCGAAAATATGAATTTTCAACTTAAACGATGAATTTTCAATCAACAGAAAATTAATTTTTAACAAAGTAGTTCAACTTTCCACCAGGTAGTTGAATTTGTAACCAATAAAGATGAATTCTCAACAAACACTGTAATAAATAATATGATGGTCATGTTTTTTGTCTACATGGTCGATAATCAATTTTTTGCTTGAAACATGGATTAATTAAGTTGTGAAACAAAACTTTTTCACAGTTGTGAAAAAGATCTCTCTAGCTTCGCTGGAATTCGAACTCCAGATCTTTTAGATTTCCGGTGTGATGCTCTAATCAATTAAGCTACGGAGAGACAAGAGACGGAGTGCGAATCCCAGCGGAGATAGAGAGATTTTTTTCACAACATTAAAAAATTTGTGACACAAAAAAAAAAAATTTTGTCTGCCCAGCGGACTACACCGGCATATCTATATGTTTTTGGGGTCGCTGAATCCGAATCCAAATACCAAATACCGAGTCCAAATACCCAAGTTAGCTCGTATTAAAAAAAAACGCAAAAATAGACGTAAAATCGACGAAAAGAGCGATTTTTCTTGTATATTTTTACAAAAAACAAAGTATTTTTATCACGGATTGGTACAGAAAAGATACTTATTCAGGCAGATACATTAACTTTTTTTCTAACCATCCCATTCAGCATGAAATAGCTATTATTAAAAATATCGTAGACACATCGTTTAAATTATTACATGAATCTTTTCACAACTGTAATATTGATTTTATGAAAAATATTTTGGTACTTAATAATATCCAAAGGAGTTTTTTCAAACGTACATTGATGATAAAATAAAAACGCTTAAAGATCTTTTACCACGACTAATTAATTCAGATCGAGATTATAATTTAGATTTCAAACGTATTGTTTCTATACCTTTTCATGGCAGTTTGTCATTTGAAGTTAAAAGAATTTTGAGTGAATTCAAAATTAAAGCAACATTTAGGATTGACTCCAAACTCGATAAGTTCATAAAACTAGGTAAAGATTCTTTTAACGTTTTTCAGCTTAGTAATGTAGTATATAAAATTGTTTGTTTAAATTGTGATAAATGCTACGTAGATGAGACCGGTAGATTACTTTCCACCAGAACTAAAGAAAATCAGGATAATTTTGACCCAATCCTAAGAACCATAAAGTTATTTCAAAACATCAGGTTCAAACTGGTCATCAATTTGACTGGGACCATGTATTGGTTTTACACCATGAACCTAATGAGTTTAGAAGACTTGTAGCGGAAATTTTTTTTATTAAGAATCAGGTTGATGATTGTTTAAATATAATAACTGATCTAAATAATTTTAGGCCATTACACAACGTAATACTATATTCTTTAATTTAAGATCCAATGTTTTTTCTTTAAGCATACTCTTATCATCATTTCATCATTATTGTACAATTTTAGTAGTTGTCAATTTGATATTAATTAATTGTTGTACCAATGATTTGTTACTTAGACTTCTTAAAAACAAAATTACAAAAAAAAAAGTTTTTAACTAAAATTTAAGGAACCCGATTCACAGAACTAACTTCAGATGGAATTGACAATTTGGTTTTTCCAATTTTTATAAAAAAAAATAAAGACTTATTTGTAACTTGGATTCCTGTTTCCTGATGAGGAGAGCATTTGACTCTCGAAACGTTGATTAACGGATCTTCTTAACATCATCAAGGTCTTTTTATTTGGTCTGAATTATGTCATTTCACACCTTTTACGTTATTTATAAGTAATCATTTACTCAGACGCATAACGTCGCACTCTAACTTTTACCATCTATTAATAAGAACATTTCAATAATACCTGCAAAACAAAAGAAAACGTTTTGTCTTTTGTTTCGCACGCATTCACAGCTAACTTCAGGTCATGCAACTTGTAAAGTTAGGATCAGCTGATTGTTCCAAAATTTCGTATAGATTACGTTTATAACAATTAACTTAACAATCTCATAATTTTCTTTTGCTCTCAACCACCCCCGTGCATACAGTCTGGCAATGTGGATAATAGAAAAAAATGTTCACGAAGATAAACAAACAAAACGAAAAAATCGACTTTTTCGTCACTCTTTGCATTAACATAAAAGTCTAAAAAAAAACAAAAAAAAAAACAAAACAAAATAGATCACATAAATTTCTTCACAATTTAATGCTGGACTTTTCTTTAAAAAAATCCAAAATCGATTCAGAATTGCCAGCTACAAGTTCTTTTGAAACTCGTTTTTTGATTTCATCCCACTGTGTCACGTGGAGATGCCCTCCCTGCTTAATAAAATGACAGATAGGATCCGATAGAGACGGATAGGATTCGGAATTTCTTCGCATCTATCTGGATTTTTATACGGTACCGTGTTTTGATATTGTAGAATACTAAAGTTTCAAACATTTTTATCATTTATTCAAATGGAAAGTCTCTCAGTGCATCAATGTTTTCGGAGATATTCAAGATTAAATGTTCAATATCACATAAAAAATGAAAAAATCATATTGCGCACGTGCAAAAACGTAAAAAAACATAAGGTAATTTTCGATTTTCAAACCTGGTTTTATGAAAAACGCAAAAAGACAGAATAACAGAAAGCAAAAGCTTTCGATAGAGTGAAGCATAGTCTCTGTTAAATAAACATAAGGCGTATGGTGTGCAAGGAAATTTAATAAATTGGATTGAAAGCTGCCTGAGGGGGAGATCTCAATATGTAAAATCAAGGGGATCAGAATTAATAAGATTCTCGCCAGTCTCAGGGGTACCTCAAGGATCAAACTTAGGACCAATATAATTTAACATTTTTGTGAATGATATTGGGCAGAATGTTTCCTTAGGTAAGATATTATTACATGCTGATGATCTCAAACTATATGCGGTAATAAATAGTAAAAATGATGCTTAACTACTGCAGTGGTACAGTGATAGTTTGAACTCATGCATCATGGTGCAAGATAAATGGTATGGAATTTAATACATCGAAATGCTCCATCATATTCACGCGGAAAATAAATACTATAAATTTTAAGTATAATATTGAAGATAATCCTCTCCAGGTAGTACCAAGCGTGACAGATCTGGGAATTATATTCGAAAGTCCGCTCACCTTTTATTTGCATAATACAAAACGTGGCGAATAAGGCAAATTAGGATACTAGGTTTTGTATTACGTGTATCAAAAGATTTTAAATATTTATCCACAATGCGGAAGTTGTTTACATCATTGGTGCAGCCAATATTGGAGCATGGATCAGTTGTATGGGAACCCTGTCAGGAGGTTCATGAAGAAAATATTGAAGTGCTTCAAAAAAAATTCATGAGGGTAATGGCGTATAAATAAAGGATCCCTAGGGAAGTGTTAAGCATGGATTCTCTCAAGAATCGAAGATACAGCTCTAGGATCATTTTTCTCTATGAATTACTTAATGGATTAATTGAGTCAGGAATTGCTAGAACTTGTAAAAATTATAGCTGCACCCAAACCTACGCGTAATCTGATATTATTCATAATACCAGCTCATAAAACAGATTATGGGTACTATCTAACCTTATCTATAAAATATGCAAAGATTATACAAAATTCATAATGTGTCATACGGCGTTGATATATTTGCGCAGTCTCTGAGCCAATTTAAGGAATGTATCAAATTATTTATTATCTAAACTAAATATTAGGAATTGGGCAATAAGAAATATGTATCAATAGGAATTTAAATGACTATTTGTGGATCTTTTATATTTTTTGAGTTTTACGTTTAGAGTTTTCTAATGTGATAAATGTTGATCTCACGTAATTTTGTCAGAGGGAATAAAGACTGCATTTTTCGAGCACAAACCAGCACAAGTTTTATTTTTTCAAAATTTTTAAAAATAATAACAATTTTTCGTTTTTGGTTTTTCTTTTGGTAACAGTTAGGTTTTTGAATTTTTTCTTTTCTGCACAAAATTATGTATACTTCGAGTCGCCTGGCACAACCTTTCTTTTTGCTCTAATAAGAAGTTGCGGATCTAGCAAAAAACGTTTTTATGAAGGTAATTCGTTTAATTTATTTGTTTGCAAAATTATATGCCTTCATAATTAACGCTTATGATTGACACTCATCAGTATAGGTCAATATTTAAGATTCATCAATTCACAAGTAATGCTAAAGTAATATGGCATTATAATTAATAAAAGAAACAAAATGAATATGTAAACTGTTGCAATTATAATACTTTAAAATTCACGTTGAATGGTAATGCCGTAGTTGCAACAAGTTTCTTTTTCAGCGTTAAAAAATGAAAAAATAATGTGACTGCCATTGCAGTCTGCTAACGACGGCTTCAAGCGGGTTGCCAGCATGCAGGGGCCCGACTTCAATGACAGCCACTTTGTTTTTTTAAATTTTTTAACGCTGAAAAAGCAACTTGTTGCAGTTACGGCATGGACATTTAACGTGAATTTTAACGTATTATTATAATTGCAACAGTTTAAATATTTATTTTGCTTCTTTCAATAATTATAATGTCATATTACTCTAGCATTACTTTAGCATTACTTTAGCATTAAGCTGTAGCGTAATGCTTGCGTTCGTTTGATGGCAATCTAGGATATGGTCTAAAAAAATGTATTAATTGCGGCAGGTATAATGAAAGATACTTCTTCCATGTCAATTACAAATATATTCTAATTTTATTAATTGCCATTTAGAGTTGGAAAGAATAATATTTTCGACACCAAATTAAAGTCAGGAAAAAGCCATATTCACAAATGAAATAATACAACCGTAGTTACAATAACCAGCAGTTTAAATATAACCAGGGCCGCATTTAGTGCGGGGCCAGCGGGGCCATGACCCCAGGGCCCCCACAAATGTAACTAGTCGGTAAATCAAGATCGCTGCAACATGCACACACTTCTGCATCGGCTCCGGCTTCGATAATCTTTTTTTTTAGAAGCCAGCAAGGAATTACAAAAGGCCCCTACATTTTAACTGGCCCTAGGGCCCCGACAACCCTAAACGCGGCCCTGAATATAACATAGGTTGCAAAATAGGTTAGAAAAATCAGCTTTCTCAATAGGAAGGTGCAATGAGAGAAAAAACACTTGAATATAATGCTCTGCCAAAGTCTCCATTTGAAGTAGGAAATTCACTGCCAAATGATGTCATATGCACCGAGGTTCATGAGGATGATCAAATTCCTCAAACTCATAATTTGTTTTACCACAGAAAAAGTCTCTGCGCTGTTGCCCCGGAAAGTCATATTTGTATTGCATTCTTATCTCAATGAGAAGGTATTGGTTTTATGTGAAAAATGTCTCTCTGTCTGTCTGTCCGTCTGTCTGTCTGTAGTCTGTAGTGTCGTATAGGCTCGATAACTTTTGAAAGATTGATCAGATTAGATTGTGCTTTGGCACACTTTTGGAGGCCCAAAAAGAAAGAACGAGTTCGTTAATCAGCTATTTTGGATCCAACTTTAAAAACTGAGCACATTTTGAAAATTTTTGAGACCATTTTTTTCAAAATTTGAAAATTCTATGTGAGGTTGTTAGCAGTAATCTAGGAGGCAAACAATTTATCCTCGTAAAATTTGTTGATAAAATGAAAATCATCAGAGTTATAGCATTTTCAAAATCTCAAAAAACACACGAAAATTAATATTTTAAGCCGAACAACGCATGATATGAAAAAAAGTCAGAACGAGAAAAACGCTTCTCTTTAAGAGCCCTACAAGATTATCATAACAACTTTCTGAATTTTTTCGAAAAATCAAAAATTCAAATTTTGATCGCACAAAAAAAATAATGAAAAATTAACAATTCCATTTTGCGGTCAAACTATGCAAGACACAAAAAAAGATGAAGATACAAAAATCGTGCAACCAAAAAAGTTCTACAAATTTATTATTAATCACTTTTTGATAGGACGCTATTCTATTATATTCCAGTAACGACTTCTGGTTGTTATTTGAGATGAATTGTTGTTCAATGATTGTTTAAACAAATAATAAATATTATTAACAATGTAATTGTTTAAATAATAATTTTTTCTTCGTGAATGAAAATACTTCTAGAGATATGGACAAGACGCATCCAACGATATCTTTAGAATTTTCTGCGACTCTTAGTTAGTTCCAGCTGTATATCCGAATATTGAAATCCATATTCTAAGGATTTTTCTAATGTAAGTAGAGTTGGATGCGTCTAGTCCATATCTCTAGGAGTATTTTTAATCACAAAGAAAAAATTATTATTTAAACAATTACATTGTTTATAATATTTACTATTTGTTTAAACAATCATTGAACAACAATTCATCTCAAACGACAACCAGAAGTCGTTACTGGAATATAATAGAATACAAATAAATTTTTCAAAACGAGAAAACTCCAATTTAAACATTTGTTTTACCCCCTCCACTCTCATTAGAAAAATCCGTTGAATATGGACTTCAATATTCGGAAGTATAGCTGGAACTAACCGAAAGTCGCAGAAAAACTCTAAAGATATCATTGGATGCGTCTTCTCCATATCTTTACTTGTCTTACCTTGTCGTATGAGATGAATTGTTGTTCAACGATTGTTTAAACAAATAGTAAATATTATAAACAATGTAATTGTTTGAATAATAATTTTTTCTTCGTGATTCAAAATACTCCTAGAGATATGGACAAGACGCATCCAACGATATCTTTACATTTTTTCTGCGACTTTTAGTTAGTTCCAGCTATACTTCCGAACATTGAAGTCCCTATTCAAAGGATTTTTCTAATGAGAGTGGAGGGGGTAAAACTAATGTTTAAATTGGAGTTTTTTCGTTTTCAAAAATTCATTTGTATTCTATTATATTCCAGTAACGACGTCTGGTTGTCGTTTGAGATGAATTGTTGTTCAATGATTATTTAAACATATAATAAATATTATAAACAATATAATTGTTTAAATAATAATTTTTTCTTCGTGATTAAAAATACTCCTAGAGATATGGACAAGATCCACCCAACGATATCTTTAGATTTTTTCTGCGACTTTTAGTTAGTTCCAGCTTTATATCCGAATATTGAAATCCATATGCAAAGACTTTGTTGTTGCGTAGTGACAGTGGAGGGCATAAAATCAATGTTTAATTAATTAATTATTTTGTACGAATTGTTTGTTAGAGTTGGAAATAGTGTTATCTTTATTTAGTTTGTATTTATTTCGTGTTAGTTGAAGTTATTGTACTATAAACAATGAAAAGTATAAATATTTTTTATAAACATTGTATTTGTTTAAATAATTTGTTTTTTGTGATGATTCAAAATACTCCTGGGGGTATTCTATTGAGGTGTCTACTAACGTGCTTGAAACTATTTTCAGACTGATACATTTGTTTATATTGAGTTCCGAATTTTTTATAACAATTAAATGGTTTAAAAATGATTATTTTTGCATAATTTAAAATACTCCTAGAGATCTGGCTGAGACGAATCCAGATATGTCTTTAGTTTTTCGATAGGACAAATACTTTTCTTTATATAAATTCCCCGATTTTCAAATCTATATGTATAGCTGAATTCAGGGTCGTGGACTGTGAGGACTTCAGATTTATACGTACAGCAAATCCCTCTGAATAGCCTTGTAACTCTCATTCAAAGATTCCCCATCATTTTATAAAATGTAAATTGCGATATATATATATATATATATATATATATATATATACATGGAAGAATCGTAAGAACTGATGGAGCACCAGTGACAAATACAGTTTTAGTTTCTAATGCCATCTGTCATTTGTCTGAAGAAGCAAAATATGAAATCAATACAATAGAAATTGATAGAAATAAGAATTTTGGTCCCACTAGTCTCATGAAAAATTATGTATCTCTAAGTCCAGGGTAATCACGTTACATCCAGAGCGCGGGTTGGCTTGATATAAATGCTAATAATCAATCACTAACGATAGATACTGGTTATTTTGATGTAGCCATACCTCTTAGCATGATATTTGGTTTTGCTGAAGATTATCACAAAATCATTGTCAATGCTAGACAAGAACCCACTGATCAGTATAAAATTGAAATTAATAAAATAGAATGGTTATTGCCTAGCGACTGTCAGATTCACGAAAATTTCAGTTGCTAAAATATATTGAAAAAAATCCACAAATTCCAATAAGTTTTCGAACTTGGAAACTGTATGAATATCCTCTACTTCCAACCACTCCAAACCATGTTTGGACTGTAAAAACCTCAACACAATTGGAAAACCCGAGATTTGTTGTACCAGAATTTGAAACAAACAGAAAAAATAATACTATTAGAAGCTCTAGCAACTTTGATCATTGCAGTCTGACTAATGTCAAACTAATTTTAAATGACCAGTGTTATCCTTATAGTAATTTGAATCTTGCTATTAATCGAAATCAGGATGCTCTACTTTATGAAATGTACAAAAACTTTCAAGCTAATTACTATGGTAAAGAACTGCAACCATTGCTAACGAGAAGAGAATTTATAGAGCATGCACCTCTAGTAGTAACTGACTGCTCTAAGCAAAATGAGTCACTGAAATACGGACCAGTTGACATTCGTTTGGAATTTCAAACTAGTGAAAATTTTCCCGCTCAACATCAAAATATTGCTTAACTTTGCATGGTCGTATAGTTGAGTATAAGCCAATAAGTAGTGTGGTGAAAAAGTTGGTATAAGACTGCTGTGACAAAGTAGAAATAGTTTAGTTGCATTCAAGATCGAGTTCTTGGTGGATATGTAGGGTTTCAAGTTACCGGTCAATAAATTTGCCTTGAAAGGATTGGCCACAATACCAGTCTGTGATGATACAGTCAAAAAGCCATATTCTTTTCTCTTTCAATCACCCTGCAAGTGGAACAACGTTCCGCTAAAATATAAGTCTATAAATATTTGGGCAGAGCGCAAGCATCATTGAATACTTTGTAATTCTGGCGATTTACCTATTCTTTAGTATCTGTAATACCTGAGAGCGTCTTAAAAGATGCAACAAAAATGTATGTAAAAGCATTGGAAAAAAAGAATTGGCTGCAAAAATTTGTAGAAACATCGAGTGAAATTGTTGATATGCTTGATTTGGAATACCCCTTGCTACAGGGATTTTGTGAGATGTTTGCAATTAATGATATTAAATGCACGCATCATATGTAAGAAATTTACTTTAATTGCGCAACTGCAGATGTACTTTTATTGAAAAACTGTATATCTTTAGAACAGTTCTGTTAGATTAGTTTTTAATTTATAGAGATATATATAATTAAAAACTAAAGGTTAACAACCACCGCAGGGTTCACTTTTGAGGACACGAAGCGACCCAAGGATGACAGCTTTCTGCATCCATCTCGCAAGTGCCGTGGGATATTTTTGGCACGCGGGAATGGCTTTGAGGTTACGAACCAGTGATAGTTTCGCACCTCCGAGAGCACCCATCACAAGGACAATTACTCGTACCGAATATTTTGGTAAAGAAAACTCCTTTTTTTGGTTTCTGGTCCGGGTGTGGAGTTCCCCCCCCCCCTCCCGAACAAAATTATTTTTGTTTGTTTAGTTTTGATGATATCGGTGATGACTTTAAATTAATTAATATTCTTCCATAAATGTAAGCTCTATAATTTTATTGTATATTGTTTTACCTTCTAATTTAATTTTGAATTTCGCTTTGTGATGGTTACCACATAGTCTAATGTCCTGTCGATTCGAAGGCTCCTGGTTAATTGATTTTCCATTTATCGTTTCTAAAATTGCTACCTAATGCTACTGTTGTTGTTATGGTTTTCCTAGGTCTTCCTTCAGTCATTGCTTATTGGTGGCTCCTGCTAACTAATTGTTACTACCTGCCTGTTTTGCTTTGCGTTCTCGCTCCTAATTAATTTTATCGAAATTTCTAGTATAATTTTACTTATATCAATGAATTCTATCTTTCCTTATCATACGGTTGTCTTCATTCAATACTTTCTTTTCATCTTTTCGGCTCATTTTGCCTTGCTTAATTTATACAATGTATAATCTTAGTTTTAGTTTTGGCCTTATTGCCTCACAGTTTTTATCTTACATTTTTTGTCTTATTTATATTTTTCTCTTTATTTTGCGATTACTTTACCTTTCCTAATTTTTTTTATACTTAATTTAATTCGATTCTTGGCTTCTTTTGCCTTACTTAAAATTTAATAATTAATTTTATTCGATTCTGGTGTCGCTTGACTCATTTTGTCTTTTTTTTTCTTTTTGTTTTATTTATTTATTTTTTTGTATTTTTTTTCTGATTTCGGTTTTGTTTTGCTCATTTTGCTTAAACTTTATCTTAATCTCATCACAATCTTCATCTATCATTTTTCGTGTTCTCTTATTTTAAGCCTACCTATTATTCTAGCCTTATTTCTAACCTAATACTAGTCTTATTTCCTAGTCCTATTTACATTCTTATTCTTCTTTTTTAAAATTATTCTTAGTTGGTTTCCAACCTAGCCGTGTACCTTTTTAGGTCTTGTGTGTGGTACATTCCCTTCTCTTCATCTCTTTCTGGATCCCATATGATGAATGTTCCAGGTGACACTTCCTTTTTTATCTCAAATGGTCCATCATATATTTGAAGGAATTTAGCTAATATTTTCTTGCCTTTGTCAGATTGGTTTAATAATTTCAGTAGCACTTTTTCGCCTACTATTAGTTTTGTAATTTTGTGTTTCTCGTTGAATTTGTTAGCCCTTTTCTTGGCCTTAGTTACGACGTTTCTATGCGTTAGTTCCATTTTTCTTTCATGACCCATATTTGGGATATGCGGTGGTAAATTGAGCCATGTTTCCCATGCTCTTTTTGGTGTTTTATGTAACTGAATTTCTATAGGTGTGAACTCCATGGTTTCGTGGTGAGTCTCATTCGTGCAGTTTTCTATCATGCGTACCCATGACCACCAAGAATTGTGTTGGTCGCGTATTAAAGTTCTAAAGAACCTCGACAGTTCGCGATGTATCCTTTCCACTATATTGCTTTGTGGGTGTCTAATTGATGAAAATACCGCTTGAATATTCTGTTCCTTCACTTTACTCAACCATTTTTCGCTCGTGAACTGCGTTCCATGGTCTGTCACGATTTTCTTTGGTTTTCCATATTTAGGTATATAATCGTTAAAGATTCGTCCAATCGCTGTTTGTGTTGTACTTCTTCTTATTGGATATAGCCTTACGAATTTGCTGAACGCATCGATGGTGGAGAGGATGTACTTGTAGCCTCCTTTCGTCCACAAGTATACTCAGGGTTTCCTTTTTATAGATGGTGGTGACGGTAGCAATGTTGGATAGTTCCTCAAGGTCTACCTACGATCCTGGGATCGGGAACTCAGTTCTAGAATGAAGGTCCTGAATGTCACGGTAAATTGGCATCAGTTATTCGGATGTCAGGAGGGAGAGATGCATCTTCCCCTGACGAGCTGCGTGGATAACTCCCAAGATTCTGTTTGCAGTGCGGATGTACTCATCGATCCTGGAGTCTACGGCCCTAAGTACACGGGTCAATGCTTCGACATGCTTAAGTTCTGCAACGACTCGCGTAAGTTTAGTTAGTTTTAAGTAGTTTTGAGACATTCGGCCTTCATGCCGAATCAATCTTTCCCTATTGCTCTTGGAAAGTTCGTGTACGTCCTCTAGTTGTGATCTCACTATATGGGTTTGTTATCCGACTAAGTGAGATATGTTAGCTTGGGCCTGATTTAGCTCGGCGATCTCTGCTTCGAGCGTTTCGCCATCGCCGTATGTCATTCGGCCGGCTATAGGTCCAATGAATCCTCCCAGAATTCCTAGTAATGGTTGGGCTCGTCGGCTTCTCATTCCTATAGGTAGACTTGGAATAATGATCCGTGTGTTCTTCCATTTCTCCGGCATGTCGGGAGATCTCCTTCTTTAGACCTTCGGCGACAAGAAATTTGGCGTCGAGACCGTAGTCTGTGATGGTTTGCAGACACGATAGTCAAAACCCTGGAAAACATAGATCTGACAGGCGTTTGAACTGCTGTTCGTAGGAGTCCAGTGGTCCTTGGATCTTCTGTAGGTCCAGAAAGACGGTGATTCTCCAGGTAGCGATGACTCGTTTCATAATTCCCAGATGCTCATAGTATACCCCCGAGCTAGTCCTTAGAGGTGTGTCTCTATACATGGTGGTGTCCTGGCCTTCAGAAGCAATAAAGGGGAGCAGGGGGATCAGGAACCAGAAAAGCATCATCTTACCTAAAAATAACATGAGTTAGGTCTTTTCGTCAGAGATTAAAGGAAGTCCAAGACAGGATAAACCTTATTTACGGCAGAGAACACAGAAAGTGATCAAATACCTTACAGGTTAGAAAGAAATCAACCCTAAAAGGCATATTCTGTTTTTGGATTCTTCCTTGAGGTTCATTGGGTATTAGCAGCGAACGATCCTAACTTTATCTTTGTGTTTTGCGAATCGGTCGCCGGTCTCGGTTTCGAGGATCAACTTATTATTTTAGGTGAGTCCAACTATTGTGTAAGGGCCGGTGGTCCTACTATCGAATTTACCGTCCCTTACTTCCTTAAGGACGTAGGCGTGGTCCCCTATTTTTCCGTTCAAGGGCCGGGCCTTGCGATCGTTCTATTCTTTAGAGGTAGTTATTGCCTTTACCAAATTTGCGGCTGCGAGCTTCTGGATTTCTGACAGCCTTACTATCAGATCGCGTAGGTAGGAACCGTAGGTCTCAAGTTCTTCGCCTTGCGGAAAGGAACTCGGGGTTCTCGCCACTCGACCAAAAATCAGTTCATAGGGCGTGAAATTGGTTGCTTCGTGTACTGACGTATTATAAGCGAACATGGCGAAAGGGAGCAATCGATCCCAATCATCATAATCCTCAGCGTCGTGCCTAATATAATCGGTCAGGACTATGTGACTTCTTTCAAGGGCCCAGTTGGTCTGGGGTCGGTACCCGGAAGTGGTAAGCTGTTTGATATGAAATAACCTCTCAAGATGTTTCATAAGCTTGCCCACAAAGCTCCCTCCTCTGTCTCGCTGGGAGCAAGTGCAATTTTTAAGATTAGCACCTGCTCCCGGCGAAATCCTGCGGTTGTCCTTATGACAAACTTCGAACTATATATATATATATATATATATAGATTGTAATTGCCAACTTTTTGGTTGTCAACTATTGATGATTATTATCAATTATAATCTCTTAATTTAAATAAATTCAAAATAAAGATGGGGTTATCATATGAGAAAAAGTGAGATTCTTTATGTAACATAGAATTCATTCATAAAACCTGAGCCAGCTATATTTTACATTTGTCCCTAACTTCTATTCTATTAGTCTTTCTTTGATTCGAGTAAGAATAAAATCTTCTAAGAGTGCCAATCTGCTAATTTCTATTAATTGTATTTGGTATTTGAGCAACGGCTCACCAATCTTAAAATTCTTCGCTTATAATTTTATAATCTCATAATCAAATTATTCCGGTAACCGTACTTTATACATAATACACACATATTTGGAAAATCAATCTTAATTCAGCGATATTTTATTGGTATTCTATTAGATGACTCTTTCAATAGGAGCTCTGCTCAAAAATTGGGTATCTTTGCCAAGATTTTCAATCCTTATATTCTAATCATTGATTTAAATGCACATTATTATTTTACTCAATATTTGGCAAATATTGAAGCTAATCCTCTATTCGATAGGAAGCTACGGCTTTAGACACGAAATCATAAATCTAGGGATTATTGTACAGGTGCAAATGGCACGATAGCAGGGACGCTTCCCTTGAGCGAAGGCTCTGAGGCGACAACGGAGTCGATCCTCACTTTCGAAAATAGGTACAGGTAAAAGCGAAATGCCAGAGGCAAAGAATAGAGAGGGATAATCTCTAAAGTCCTTATGGTCTCTGACCAGTTCACTGTTTTTCCCTTCTAAGGGTTTTCTCTATTTAAAATTATTTCCGAGAAATATGCATTAAATTCTGTGAATTTCTCTTGCAACTTTTCTTGACCAGTTTAGAAAGAATACTCATTCAGTCTGTTCATAAAATTACAAAATTGATTGACAGGATGTATTCTTTTAATACGCCACTTCTTAGGCATTATTCTAAGTAATATTATTTAAAATAATACGAAATCGTTTCTACAAATATTTTTGTCAAGTTGAATTAATTATTACCTCACTGTAATCAAAATGTTGAAAATAAGTTGAAAATTCAGAAAAACTGCGACTCCCGAACTCTATTCTAAGTGAAAATTCCTAAAAACTATAATTAATTGTTTAATTAATGTATATAAACATTTTCACTTATTGGATTGTACGAGGCCCAATAAAACAGACTTTTGGGGATGATATTTAAAAAATAAGTTTTGATTCGTTTTTGAACAAATGAAAAATGAAAAATAAAAAAATTATTCCAATGCATTTGTAACTATTTCTCGAAAACAAAGGGAGATTCTTTTTTTAAATTTAACGGGCTTTTAGAGCACATTGTCAACTATATTAAAAAATTTGTTTCAAGAAAATTAAAAGAGGATTTTTTTTTCAAAAATTGAGTTTAAATATTTGTTTCTAAAAAATCCAAAAATTTATTCTGTTTCCAACAAATATATTTTTTCAACTGCATCCTATTATGAATCATCAAGAAAAATTCATCTTAATGTGTTCAAAATCACCAAAGTAATGAAGGTTTAAAAAAAAGAAACACAGCTCAAATGGAGAATATTCATTACACACTTTGCCTGATCTCTTCTGGGCATTATATATCATGCCTAGGCAATCTGTATAATAGAGAGTATTACATAAAGAATTTTACTAGTATTTCTAACAATATTGCTATAAGGTACACTAATATTACCAGAAATATTCCTAGGAATCCCGCTAGTATTTCTAGCAATATTCTCTAGAATCCCTGTAATTACTCTAGTATTTCTAAAAATATCCTTAGGAATCCCCCAGTATTTTTAACAACATTTTCAAGAATTTCACTAGTATTTCTAGCAATATTTCTATAAACTCAACTAGTATCACCATATATATCCCTAGGAATTCCACTAGAATTTCTAGAAATATTCTCTAGAATCCCTGTAATTACTTTAGTATTTCTAAAAATATCCTTACAAATCCCCCAGTATTTTTAACAACATTTTCAAGAATCTCACTAGTATTTCTAGCAATATTTCTATAAAGTCCACTATTATCACCAGATATATTCATAGGAATCCCGCTAGTATTTATAGAAATATTTCCGAGAATCCTTGTTGTTACTCTAGTGTTTCTAACAATATCCTCAGGAATCCCACAGTATTTCTAACAACATTTAAAAGAATTTTACTAGTATTTCTAACAATATTGCTATAAGGTACACTAATATTACCAGAAATATTCCTAGGAATCCCGCGAGTATTTCTAGCAATATTCTCTAGAATCACTGTAATTACTCTAGTAATTCCAAAAATATTCTTAGGAATCCCTCAGTATTTTTAACAACATTTTCAAGAATTTTACTCGTATTTCTAGCGATATTTGTATAAAGTTAACTAGTATCACTAGATATATTCCTAGGAATCCCGCTAGTAATTCTAGAAATATTCCTCAGAATCCATCCTGTTACTCTAGCATTTCTAACAATATCCTTAGGAATCCCATAGTATTTCTAGAAACATTTTTAAGAATTTCACTAGTACTTCTAGCAATATATCCATGAAGGACACTAATATTACCAGTAATATTCCAAGAAATCCCGCTAGTATTTCTAGAAATGTTCCTCAGAATACGTCTAGCTACTCCAGTATTTCTAGCAATATTTTGAGAAATCCCACTAGAATTTCTAGCAATATTCTCTAGAATTACTTCTAATTACTCTGGTATTCATAACAATATCCTCAGGAATCCCACAGTATCTCCAATAACATTTTACAGAATTTCACTAGTATTTCTAGCAATATATCTATAAAGGCCACTAGTATTACTATTATTATTCCTAGAAATCCGGCTAGTATTTCTAGAAATATTCCTCAGAATACGTCTAATTACTCTAATAATTCTGACGATTTCCTTAGGAATCCCACAGTATTTCTAACCACATTATAAAGAATTTCACTAGTACTTCTAGGAGTATTCCTTTGAATCCCTATAGTTACTCTAGTATTATTTAAAATTTTTTTAGGAATCACACTAGAATTTCTATCAATATTCTCTAGAATCCCCCTAATTACTCTGTTATTTGAAACAATAACCTTAGGAATCTCAAAGTCTTTCTAACAACATTTTAAAGAATTTTTTTAGTATTTCTAGCAATATTGCTATAGGGGCCACTAGTATTGCCAGAAATATTCCTAGGAATCCCGCTAGTATTTCTAGTAATATTCATCAGAATCCCTCAAATTACTCTAGTAATTATAACAATATCCTTAGGAATCCCACAGAATTTCTCACAACATTTTAAAGAATTTCACTGGTATTTCCAGCAATATTTCTAGAAAGGTCACTAGTATTACGAGAAATATTCTTAGGAATTGCGATAGTATTTCTAGGAATATTCCTCAGAATGCCTCTCGTTTTTCTAGTATTTCTAGACGAATAAGTATTTTTGAATATATTTTACTTGCGGTACTTAGTAAGCTGATACCTCTATAATTATTGCAGTTGTTTTCATCTCCCTTCCTTTTGTATATGGGTACGATAATCGCGTTTCTACGACGAAAATGAAAATGAGACGACAAGAGCTGTGAATGTGGCCAATATTTATACCTGCAACACTGTGCTTATTTTTGTGTTGGTGGCTGTACGGTTGATCGTGACAGTAATGAAAATGATTCAGAGTGAAATTCTCTAAAAGCAAGGTGTTGTGGGGGATATTTTATTTTATTTATTTTTTTGGCATATTTTCATTACCTACTTGGATTGACGACGAGTAAACATACAATACATATGTTATATATTATATTGTATATTATATGTCTGTTTTTATATTTATGGCCTTCTTTATTTGTCTGCGCACCTTTTCACCTGAGAAATTCGAAAAATTCAGTTTTAGTATTTATTTTTTCAATTAACCGATTGTGTATCTCACAGATACGACGCGTGCATCAGTGTTCCACCAGGGGGGCGTGTAATGGAATGTTGAGGAATTTTGTACTTTAACTTAATTTTCGGCCGGAGCTAGGAAAATGAATTTATTAAATTGATATTTTACAACAATGATATTTCGGATTTTACTTTGCTTTTTAGCTATCAAAAATTCAAAAATCTGAAATGGTCCATGATTCACGGTGCGGTAATATATATTAAAGGACCCCGCACCAAATGTACAATAAGTGGCTTTTTGTGAAAAATTCTAAATCTAATTTTTTTTTTTTCTTGAACCGACAAAGCAATAATCCGAAAGAAAAAAGTAAGAAAAATGGATAGTTTTTTAACAAAAAATTGTCAAAGTTTCAATTTTTACATGTATTTTAATAGAAAAATGCTTATTTTAGTGAAAAGCTTTTTTTTCTCCTAAACTCTTTGTTAGATTTTGCTAAAAGTTTCACATTTTGACTATTAGTCTTACCGTAACAAAAGGTTCATATCTAAGATCTAGAAAGATTAACGGGTTTTTGAGTATACAGCATGTTATGGGGGTGTTTTCATACTTTAAACATCCAAGCATGGAAATCATCATTTCTTATCAACTAAAGTCACGGGAGATTTTTTTATTTAAATGCTAGGGTATGAAATCACTTTCAAATAAGTAAAGGAAGCGTGCATAGCACGGATGTTATATGTGTGCATTTACTTCAAGGGTTGTTTTATCATCCCTTGAATATTTAATCCGGAATATCGACATTTTCTTAATGACTAAAATCACAAAAAGTTTTCTGATTCATCTATGAGGATAGGAATCATATTAAAGTAAATAGGGAAGGTGTAGAGCGACAAGGATGTCTTTGAGTTTTTCTAGAGGGTTGTTTAATCATCCCTTACTCAGAGAAGCAGAGAAATGAACTTTTCGTAAGGAATAAATCACACAAGATCAGGCCTACAATATCACTTTAAAACATACATATAGGAACTGTCCTTTAGGAGGACTTCCATTATAATTTATTTTCAGGGTAGTTTAATCATCCCTTAATTATTGAAACAAAGAGATCGATATTTTATACGGTATAACCCATCACAGATTTTTTTATTAACATATTTAAAGTGATTTTATTGATCAATGTATTAATAACAAAATCTCTGGTGCTTCATCCCGTATAAAATATCGATTTCCTTGTTCAATAAATAAGGGATGATTAGATGACCCTGACAATAAATACTAATGCAAATCCTGTTAAAAGACGCTTCCTATGTATGTTTTAAAGTGAGGTTCAGGATCAGTGTTAGGACATCCTGATCTTGTTTTGACGAATTCTCCGTAGCCATAGTGGGAGCGGTTGTACACGCCTCAGATATGGAGCAGTGGCAACGGGCCCCTGCTTCTAGGACTCTAGGAGCGAGGAGGATGGAAGATCTTTTGACATTCCTGTTACAGCTTGTAATAGTTGAAAATATATCATATTTTGTGAATTTTACGATTATCTGTCTCTTTAACATGAACGCGAGAACACAGGTCATTTTTTGATTGGGTCTATACTAAGCAGTTATATATATGGATACAATATGCATTTTTTACCGCTTATGCGGATCAGAAATAACAATTTGTGAGCTTGTAATAGTTGAAAATATATAATATTTCGTGAATTTAACGATTATCTGTCACTTTAACATGAACGCGCGAACACAGGACATTCTTGATTGGGTCTATACTAAACAGGTATATATGTGTGGATACAATATGCATTTTTTACCGCTTATCCGGATCAGAAATAACAATTTGTGAGCTTGTCATAGTTAAAAATATATAAGATTGCGTGAATTTTACGATTGTGTGTCACTTTAACATGAACGCGCGAACACAGAACATTCTTGATTGGGTCTATACTAAGCAGTTATATATATGGATACAATATGCATTTTGTACCGCTTATGCGGATCAGAAATAACGATTTGTGAGCTTGTATAGTTGAAAATATATAATATTTCGTGAATTTTACGATTATCTGTCACTTTAACATGAACGCGCGAACACAGGAGATTTTTGGATTGGGTCTATACTAAGCAGGTATATACCTGGATACAATATGCATTTTTTACCGCTTATCTAGAACAGAAATAACCATTTTTGAGCCTTTGGCGATGGGAAATGTACTATTATTCGCTATTTTGGCATATAATGACCTTGCGCGAACTGAAGAAATTTTTTTATGACTCTTCTTTTTTGGGAGTTATTTTGGCACCTACCAGAAACTGTTTAGCCCTATTCAAGAACGATTGCAAAATATTTAATTTGTTCTATACGCCCTAGTGTACACTCGATCGCCATTATAAAAGTATCTCCTGGAAAACAAGTCGCGCAATCGCAGTTCAATTAATGAACTTAGGTCATGTGAGTAATAGAAGAAAAAGAGGTAAATTTAAATGTGCAATCTGAACAAAACCGATTCACTAAAGCAGTCGTTTAATCATTTCTTGTTTCCCAAAGAATCCTCGCCTTCAATAACTTCGCCAATCTGTACTGATAATTTTTATGCATCAATAATATTCTTAAGAGAAGAAAATTCTATATAGAGGAACAGGTGCAAGCACAGACAAAACTGCCGGTAATTAAATATGTTAGAAAGTATAAGATATTGTACACAAATATATACTCTAATTGTATAAGGTATCGACCTTGAAACAATAAACGAATTGAATTAAGTTGAATTTAAATTGAAAAGTTTTTAAAAATTGTGAAAGTAAAAATAAGATATTTTTCTATTTAAAATTATCTACTGAGGAGCCGAACTTGGTAACAATTAAGGTTCCAGAAGCAAATGAGGTATTGGGAATGTAAACATCCACCGCGCCAAAGGGGGCGCTGCGGTGTCATATAAACATGGCCGCGGAAGCCATATGGATAATATGGAGTAGCAGAAATAATTTAATAAAAGATTATGTTTAAGTTTAGAAAATGGTATTTTTGGACTTACAAGGGGAAGGCCTGCTCTGCGACATTGACTTTGAGATGAGACTAGTATAAATCGATAGAACGTCGAAAACAAGGTCCGTTTTTAACATATGCACATTTTGGGTTTCCGCTTGCGGTATTCCAAGATATGTATATGTTTCTCCATTAGCAAGATGTTGAATTGTATGTCCGCCAATGAGTTGAATACACTGATCGTCACGCAATGGTGTAGTTTCTAGTCTTCCTTGGTGTAGGTGGACGCAGGCACACTTGTCCAGTCCGAAGCTCATGCCTTATTTTTATTATTATTGATAATAACCATTATTTGTTAATTAATAATTAATAGATAACAATTGATAACGGTTGATAATTGATAATAATTAGTGATGATAATTGGTAATTATTATTATTATTACTATTGTTGCTATTGTTTATCTTAATAACCTATTGTAAACTTTTACTTGGCGACTATTACTCAATTATAAACTTTTACTATCATCACGATAAGCAATAATTAACTTATTGTCTATTCTGAATAAACTCTAACTATGTCAAAAATATACTAACTATGTCAATGACCTTTTGCAAATGAAACATAACTTGACTTAGACATGATCCTTTTCTTTACAACTCCAACTACCTGCACCCACCTAAGGAAGCTTTGAACCTCGAGAATACACCAATAAGTTACACAGTGTCTAGCCCAGTGCGGCTATTTAAATTTATAGCTGAGGAAAGCTGTCAAACCATCTTTCATGGGACCCAAGGATTCCATAGGAATAAATTGCAGATATAAGCAGCAACCCTCAACCTAAAGTCAGTCTAAGATTGGAATAGAACTACAGCATTTTAAATCGGAAACATATTATCGACTATGTGCAGGTAGGCGAAGCCAAGCAAGTAATTGCAGGCAGCGCTTGCAGTGGCGAAACTCAGAATTTTTCTCATGCGACGAGATGCATCTTTAAGGTTGCTTAATATACGCCCTCAAAAAATTGGTTCTCTGTGTTGCGTGGTCGGGTGTGTAAATAATCGTTTGAACTCTCCGGAAACTCATTTTTATAATTTTCCAACGAAAGTGCACCTCAAAGACCGGAGGTTAAGGTGGATTGCAGCTGCCCAACGAGTCCAGCAAGTAAACTGTGACAAGTTTATAGGTTATGTTGTGATGTTTTTTAAAGGTTTAATTTGTTATATATTTTTTAAAATTCAGTTTCGATGGGTCACCCTGTCAACGATCCCCATCGTCTCTTATATGCAGTAGACATTTTATTGACGGTAAAAATTCTTTGCACCCTCAGAGTCCCAGTTACGTGCCATCAATTTTTCCCGAGGATATAAACAACCAAATCGATCATCTGAATCAATATAGAGCGCAAAAAAAGGTATGAAATATTCAATTTGTAGAAAATTAATCTTTTTAGATTGACAATTCATCTTTTTGGATTGAAAATACATCTCTTTATTCGATGAAGTTGATAGTTTTTGATTTAAGGTTATAAACTTTTTGGATCGAAAATTCATCCCTTCTGTTGATATTTTATCTTTTTTGTTTAAAAAATAATCTCTTTCTTCGATGAAGTTGACAGTTCTCGATTTAAGGTTAAACTTTTTGCATCTTTTTGGATCAAAAATCCATCTCTTTTGTTAACATTTTATCTTTTTTGTTTAAAAATTCATCTCTTTCTTTGATGAATGTAACGTGATTGTAACGTATAGGCTTGATCTACTACATGTACAAGTTGAATATTTCTACCGTTTTTAAATATACTGAACTTCTAGTAATATACAGGTAATACCACCCGTTAGAAAGTCATTTTCCTCGCTGCGAACACCGCACAAAGCAAGCGATAGAAGGACCCCTTCTGCATCTGATAGAGAAAGTAAGCTGCTCCTTTTGAATAACCAATCTTCTGCTGGCAATAATCCAGTTTCCAATTTGTTTTCTCGTGATGACACCATATTTCTCAGCAACACAGGATGAATAACCCATAATTTCAACAACGTTTCTGACCTTCTAGATTCAATAACAGATTTGTAGAACTTGGTTTAGTACTTACTTATACTTACTTACTTACTTATATACTTGGTTTAGTCATACAATGATCCACTTGTACACTTGAAGCAGAGGCGTTAGCCACATCATGATCGACTTTATTGTTGCGGATGAAAGACTGGGAGAGCTAGTAAGAGATACAAGGGTTATGAGAGGTTCTAATTGTGAAATGAATCATTACCTTTCATTCTCAAAAATTAACTTATGTGAAGGATGGAAAAACAAGAGAACAGACGCGAGTCAAGATAGACAAGTTACAGAAACCAGAAAAACGAATAGAACTTACAGACAAAATAAGTGAATGCCTGGATATCCCAATCATTTCAGACTTTTGTCACCGGAAAAACCGCGGGCTGAGATTTTTTGACGCAGTTGTGTGTGCCCCGCGAAGCAGATGAAGAAATCACAAAATTGTCGCTTTTTGCACGCGTATTTTGCACTTCTCGATGAAAAAAGTGAATATTGAGTTTGTAGAGAATTTGATTCTCTACCATTTTTATCTGGACGATATTTCTGTAACAAATTATTTGTCGCTAACAATAAACAAAAAGTGTAGAAAATTAGGAAAGTGGCGTGGTTTTTTCTACTTTTTGACTATTTGTATTGGAAATAAGTGACATATTCAAATAGCAAAGATGTAGGAGACTCAATTTCGAACAACTTTTGTATAAACAAGTTTTTCGTGCGACGTGCAGATCACGGTCGGGAACGCTCTCAACGCAGCGGCGTGGGAGAACTTGCGCTGTTGGACACACTATATGTGTTAACGGCAAAGCCCGAAGTGGCGGCAAACTAAAGTTTGGCTAGGCAATTCGCGAATTGCGGATGCATTTCAGGCACAGTCCGAAATACTATGTGAATTCGGACATCGCCTGGCATGAATTCAGGCAAACCTAGGTGTGCCAAATGTGCTTTAGGCAAAGTTATAAAACAAAACATTTGATTCGAATTGTCCAGCTTACGAATCCTACGATATCAAAAGTTTGTAAATACTAGAATGAAATTGTTTCTTTGCCAACACGTTTCTCAAATCAAGTTTTCTATTATTATCTTGACATGTGAATAACACGAATTGTACTGAAAATGGCTCTGCTCTCAATGTGAGTGAGATGATGTTTAAAGAAAAATGTATGGATAAGTTAGAAGACATAAAGAAATAATAAAATTCACAGTTGATTCAATCCGAACAAATTGTAATTCTAATTGGCGTAGTTTTAAAAATATTTCATGATGGTTTCTATGGAGGGGACATTCACTCTCGAATCAAGGGTTTTTAGCGTTTGAAATCAGTATGAATACAAATGCAACAAGCATGACACTTTGTGAAATCACCTGAAATCAGCGGAATCTGAGTGGATTTTTTAAAAAAGATCCCATATTTTGAAAATGAATGAAAATCGAGTGAAATCAGTAGAAATTTCTTAAACTATTCCGAAATCGTGAGCGAGTCAGTAGGAGTCAACGAGAGATTGTGAGTAATCACGAGCATTCAGGCGAGCAATCATAGTCCAGGGAACGAAGATCAAAAAGGTGCCTTTTCACCACAAAATTTTAGAATGAAAACGAGGTATGCCATCATGTATTCAAACTAGAACGCAGTATATCATTAGATCACGTCTTCATCAAGTTGATACGGTTAAACAGTTAAAAGTGGCTTTGAACCCCTTCGATGATAAACGGTATCTTTTACCTGAAAGCACTGATACGCTAGCTTGAGGTCATTACAAGATTGAGGATAATGATACCAATGTAAATAATCAACCTATAAATCGATGTACATATTGTAAATAGTTTATAAGCCGATAAAACAATGTCGGGATTGATGATGATTGTAAAAGCATGAATAAAAGAACGACTTTTTATATACATTTCATATGTTTTGATTTAATAAAGCCTTAAATCTGATTACATACATAGTTTGTTAACATGAGTTTTAATGGTAGCTTAACATTAGTTTGATGATACTTTAACTATAGTTTTAAAAAGTTAAGCTAACGTCAAAGTAACGTTAGAGGAGGAGGAGGAGAAGGAGAATGAGGAGGAGGAGGAGAAGGAGGAGGAAGAGGAGGAGAATAAAGAGAAGAATGAGGAGGAGGGGGGGATGACGAGGAGAAGAAGAATGATGAGGAGGAGGGGAATATCGAGGAGGAGAATGTGGAGAAGAAGGAGGAGGAAAATAAGGAGAATGACGAGGAAAAGAATGAGGAGGAGGAGGAGGAGGATGAGGATAATTATGAGGAAGAGGAGGAGAATGAGGAGGAGCTATCCTGTCTTGAATGTTGTATATTGCTTCAAACTCTATGTCAAATGGCTTGGGTTCGACAGTTCACACAGCAGCTGCCTATATAAAACAGACATGTAAAAAAGTTAAACTAACGTTATGCTAACGTTAAAGTAACGTTATGCTAACGTTGAAGTAACGTTATGCTAACGTTAAAGTAACGTTAAGCTAACATTAAAGTAACGTTAAGCTAACGTTAAAGTAACGTTAAGCTAACGTTAAAGTAACGTTAAGCTAACGTTAAAGTAACGTTAGGCTAACGTTAAAGTAATGTTAAGCTAACGTTAAAGTAACGTTGAGCTAACGTTAAAGTAACGTTAATCTAACGTTAAAGTAACGTTAGGCTAACGCTAAGATAACGTTACTCTAACGTTAAAGTAACTTTAAAGTAACGGTAAGCTAACGTTTAAGTAACGTTAAACCAAGCTTTAAAACTAATGTTAAAGTATCATTAAACTAATGTTAATCTAACATTAAAACTAATGTTAAGAAACTTATGTATGTAATCAGATGTAAGGTTTTATTAAATAAAAACATATGAAAAGTATATAAAAAATCGTTCATTTATTCATGTTTTTACAATCATCATCAATCCCGACAACGTTTTTCATCGACTTATAAACTATTTACAATATGCACGTCGATTTATAGGTTAATTATTTACATTCATATCATTATCCTTAATCTTATAATGGCCCCAAGCTAGCGTATCAGTGCTTTCAGGCAAAAGATAACGTTTATCATCGATGGGGCTTAAAGCCACTTTTAACTGTTTAACCGTATCAACTTGATGAAGACACGATCTAATGATATACTGCGTTCTAGTTTGAATCGCAGCATTTCTTAAACAGTCAACGTAGTCATCAAAGTTGATAGATTTCTATACAACACCTGCTTTTATACCCTTGGCCTCCTTTACAAAATCTTAACCATTTACGCGGATGCTGTACATCTTACTCCTCAAGCCAACAAATTCAGTAATGACCTCTCCACTGTACTCATCTTTCATGAGGCCTAGAACTTTTTTGTTGACTTGAGGCATACCGTAAACGTTATTTACAGGATAATCGGATTAATTTGAATTGGATTAGATTGGATTGGATTTGAATTGAATTTGGATAAGAGTATATTGTATTGTATTTAATTAGTTCGGATTTTAATTGGTTTGGATTTTATTCAACCGGATTGGATTGAGTTGGATTGCATTGACTATAATTGGATTGAGTTAGATGGAATTGGATTTCATTTGATACAATTGGATTGGATTTCTGTGAACTGGTTTTGTTGTGGATAAGAGTATATTGTATTTAATTCGCATTGGATTGGATTGGATTGAACTGAATATAAATGGATTGAATTTTTATTAGTTTGGATTAGATTGAACAGGATTGAATTGGACTGAATGGACTAATTTGGATTAGACTGGATTAAATTTAATTAGATTGAATTAAATTTAATTTGGATAAGAGTAGATGAAATTAAATTTGCATTGGATGAAATTCCATTACATTAAATATAATTCAATTGGATTTAATTTGAATTGGATTAGATTGGATTGGATTTGAATTGAATTTGGATAAGAGTATATTGTATTGTATTTAATTAGTTTGGATTTTAATTGGTTTGGATTTTATTCAACCGGATTGGATTGATTTGGATTGCATTGACTATAATTGGATTGAGTTGGATGGAATTGGATTTCATTTGATACAGTCGGATTGGATTTATTTGAACTAATTTTGTTGCGGATATGATTATATTGTAGTTAATTTACATTGGATCGAATTAGATTGGACTGAATATAAATATAATGAATTTTCATGAGTTGGGACTAGAATAAACAGGATTGAATTGGATTGAATGGACTAATTTGGATTAGACTGAATTGAATTGAATTAGATTGAATTAAGTTTAATTGGACTTGGATTGGAGTAGATTAAATTGAATTTGCATTGGATTAAATTGCATTGCATTGGACATAATTCAATTGGACTTTAATTGAATTGGATTAGATTGGTTTAAATTGGATTGGATTTGGATTGCATTTGGATAAGAGTAGATTGTATTGTATTTCCATTGGATTGGACTGGACTGAATATAATTTGTTTTGGATTTTATTGAACAGGATTGGGTTGAGTAGGATTGCATTGCATTTGATACGATTGAATTGGATTTTAATTGGACTGGAGTGGACAGGATTGTATTGGATTACATTGAATTAGATTGAATTCGATTTTGATTAGAGTAGATTGGATTTAATTTGCATGTCATTGATTTCGATTAGATTGTATTAAATTTAATTGGATTTGAATTACAATGAACTGGATTCAATTAGATTTTATTGGATTACATTTTAATAAGATTGAACTAAATTCTCATTGGATTAAATTAGACTGAATATAATTGAGTTAGATTTTTATTTATTTGAATCTATTTGAAAAGGATTGGATTACATCGGATTGCATTGGATATAATTTATTTTAATTGTATTTTAATTAATTAGATTGGATTGGATATAACTGAATTGAATTTTTATTGAATTGGACTGGATTGGAAAAGATTGGATGGAATTGCTTTGAATTGGATTTTATTTTTATAAGAGTATATTCTATTTAATTTGTATTGGATTCAATTGAATTTGATTGGGATTAGAGTAGACTAAATTGAATTTGCATTGGATTAAATTGCATTACATTGGATATAATACAATTGAACTTTAATTGAATTGAATTAGATTGGTTAAAATTGGATTGGATTTTAATTGCATTAGGATAAGAGTAGACTGTATTGTATTTCCATTGGATTGGACTGGACTGAATATAATTAGGTTGGTTTTTAATTGGTTTTTGCATTTATAAAATAATTTTTGTTCCATATTTCTTCAGTCATCAAATTTGTACATACGTGAACACTAATAATTTCGAATTCAAACAAGAAAGATAATTATTATTGTTTCAGATCATATTTAATATAAAAATTGAAAACTGAAAATATTTATGATTTGAAAATATTTAGTATTTGAAAATATTCAGTAATTGCATTTATAAAATAATTTTGTTTCCATATTTCTTCAATCATCAAATTTGTACATACGCGAACACTAATAATTTCCCATTCAAACAAGATAGATAATTAATATTGCTTCAGTTCATACGTAATAGAAAAATTGAAAACTGAAAATATTTAGTATTTGAAAATATTTATTATTTGCATTTATAAAATAATTGTTTTCAATATTTCTTCAGTCATCAAATTTGTACATACGTGAACACCAATAATTTCGCATGCGAAAAATATATATAATTATTATTGTTCCAGATCATATGCAACATAAAAATTGAAAACTGAAAATATTTATTATTTGAAAATACTTAGTAGTTGGATTTATAAAATAATTTTTGTTCCATATTTCTTCAGTCATCAATTTGTACATACGTGAACACTGATGATTTTGCATTCAAACAAGATAGATAATTATTACTGTTTCAGATCATACGTGATATAAAAATTGAAAACTGAAAATATTCAGTATTTGAAAATATTCAGTATTTGTATTTATAAAATAATTTTTGTCCCATATTTCTTCAGTCATTAAATTTGTACATACGTGAATACTAATAATTTCGCTTTCAAACAAGATAGATAATTATTATTGTTTCAGATCATATGTAATAGAAAAATTGAAAACTGAAAATATTTAGTATTTGCATTTATAAAATAATTTTTGATCCATATTTCTTCATTTATCAAATTCGCACATACGGGAAAACCAATAATTTCGCATACAAGCAAGATAGATAGTTATTATTGTTTCAGATCATATGTAATATAAAAATTGAAAACTGTATATATTTATTATTTGAAAATATTTAGTAGTTGAGTTTATAAAATAATTTTTGTTCCATATTTCTTCAGTCATCAAATTTGTACATACGTGAACACTGATGATTTCGCATTCAAACAAGATAGATAATTATTACTGTTTCAGATCATACGCAATATAGAAATTGAAAATGGAAAATATTTAGTATTTGAAAATATTCTGTATTTGAATTTATAAAATACTTTTTGTTCCATATTTCTCCAGTTATCAAATTTGTACGTACCTGAACACTGATAATTTCGCCTTCAAACAAGATAAATAATTATTATTGTTTCATATCATATGCAATATAAAGAATGAAAACTGAAAATATTTAGTATTTGAAAATATCTGGTATTTGCATTTATAAAATACTTTTTGTTCCATATTTCTTCAGTTATCAAATTTGTAAATACGTGAACACTGATAATTTCGCATTCAAACAAGATAGATAATTATTATTGTTTCATATCGTATGCAATATAAAGAATGAAAACTGAAAATATTTGGTATTTGAAAATATTTAGTATTTGCATTTATAAAATAATTTTTGTTCCATGTTTCTTCAGTCATCAAATTTGTACGTACTTGAACACTAATAATTTCGCATACAAGCAAGATAGATAATTATTATTGTTTCAGAACATATGTAATATAAAAATTGAAAACTGAAAATATTGAGTATTTGAAAATATTCAGTATTTGCATTTATAAAATAATTTTTGTTCCATATTTCTTCAGTCATCAAATTTGTACACATACTTAGTGCGATCGAAAGATCAAGTTGTCGAGAAATATGGTGAATTTGCAATACAAATAAAAAACAAATTTGATGGTTCAATGAAATTTCTGCTCAGTGATAACGGGCTAGAATATGTGAAAACTGATTTCAAAAGTTACCTCGCGCAAGAAGGCATCCAGATGACAAATCGAACCATTGTAGAGGCAGCAAAAGCGATGATGAAAGCCAGGGATCTTCCGCTTTTCCTTTGGGCCAAAGCCGTGAACACAGCCGTGTACCTACAAAATCGGTATAAATAGATCTGCCAGGCATCACTAATTCAGCATTGATGTACTTTAGGAGTATACATTTGTTTCTTTAAGATTAAAAATTCGAATTTCGGGAAAGTTTTTCGACTCTTCTGAAAAATCGTTAATATTGCGCTTGGGCTATTATGGAACTAAACCCATCAAGTTTATTTATTGTCGATTTTCCAGGCGCAAACGAAACGAAAATATCAGCGATGCCAATAACGAATCAAGAGTTCGGTTGGAGTTGAACCAAATCGAAATATGAGTGCGGACAAAAATGGGTTGGTCCACGCGCTACGGGCAAAACGAGTTAAATTTCCAACTTGTTTTTTCTCATAGCGCGTGGATAAATTCGCTCTTGTGCGGAGAAATAATAATATGAAATATGATTTTTCTTTGCCGGAAAAAATGAATTTTCAAGCCTAAAGGACGATTTTTCTAACAAAAATAGTTAAATATTCGACAAAAAAGTAACATTTCAAGAAAATTTGGACTTTTTACCAAAAATACCTACATTTTTAACAAAATACATAAATTTTCAACGAAATGGTTGAACGTTCATACTGAAAATATGAATTTTCAACAAGAAAGTTACTTTTCAACCAAAATCTGGCTTTTCACAAAAATAGGTAAATTCTTAACAAAACGCATAATTTTTCAACCAAATGGTTGCATATTCATAGAAAAAATATTAATTTTCAACAGAAAAGGTCATTTTGAACCAAATAGTAAAATTTTTCATTATTTTCAAACCAAAAAGAAGATTTTTCAACAAAAGAGTTAAATTTCCAACCAAAAGTTAATTTTTAACAAAATTTGAACTTTTGCCAAATTACTTAGATTTTGCACAAAACACATGAATTTGCAACCAGAAAGTTGAATTTTCAATTATTTTCAAACCAAAGTGACGATTTTTCCACAAAAGATTTGAATTTTCATCAAAAAAGTTTATTTTCAACCAAATAGTGGAATTTTCTAGCAAATATATAAATAAAATTGTCGAACCTCCAAAAAATACCTAAATTTTCAAGAAAATACTTGAAGTTTCAACCACATAGTTGAATTTTCATACCGATAATCTTAATTTTCAACAAAAAGAAGTTATTTCTCAACCAAATGTGGACTTTTGACCAAAAGATGTAAAACTTGAACAAAATACATGAATGTTCAGCCACATGGTTAAATTTTCATTTGAGAAATTAATTTCTACCCAAATAGTTAAATTTTTACCATTTTCAAATCAAAAGTATGAATTTTTCAGAAAAGAGTTAAATTTTTGACAAAAAAGTTCATTTTCAAACAAATTTGAAGTTTCTACCAAAATACATGAATTTTTAACAAAATACATGAATTGTCCGCCACATGGTTGCATTTTCATTTAAGAAATTAATTTTTACTCCAATTGGTTGAATTTTTCACCGTTTTCAAATCAAAAGGATCAATTTTTCACAAAAGAGTTCATTTTCAACGAAAAAGTTAATTTGTAACCAAATAATTGAGCAAGGAGTTAGCGGCTAGTGTGCAATGTGCATCTCGAGCA
This sequence comes from Andricus grossulariae, assembly GCA_011634705.1. Lineage (NCBI taxonomy): Eukaryota > Metazoa > Arthropoda > Insecta > Hymenoptera > Cynipidae > Andricus > Andricus grossulariae. The sequence goes on along the minus strand of JAABKJ010075445.1, from coordinate 150,454,842 downwards.
CGAAAGGAACGGCCCCTTACAAGACTTGGCAAGTTCACGCCCGTGGCGTAGAAAATATTTGGGGCGCCCATTGAACAATTTGTTGAAAATTCGATTTGTTTTTTGGTTTAAAATTAATTTTTTGAACTACAAATTTAACTACTCTTTTTTGGGCGAAAATCGCTCGGGTTTACTTGAAAAATCACCAACTAAAATTTTGATTGTAACGTGCTCTTTGAACGGCCATAATTGCCTTAATATTATAAATATAATACAAAAAAAGGAAACATCTATTTCATTTTCAGCTCTAATTTGAATCCTTTCATATATTCTCTATATGAATAATACGGTTTTTTATGTTCTTTAACAACAGCATTTTGTAAAATTAAAATCACTAATTGAAGCCGAAATAAAAGTCTACTCCCAAGCTGAAATGCTGCTGAACTGAGGCATAACAAAGTTTGATTAAAAAATTTACCCAGGTTGGAGAAAAAAAAAAATTTTAATTGGGTAAATTAAAAAAAATGTGAGAAAAATTCGAAACATTTTAAAAGAAATTTATCTACAAGGATTTAAGTTTCGTTGAAAGATTAAAAAAAAAAATTAAAAATTTGAAAACATTTCAACAATTATTTGACAAAATGCAGATTTTTCATGATTTAGAACAAATTTTAGAAAAGCTTCAAAAATTTTGAAAGGATTTGAGAGAATAAAAATTGTTCTTAAGATTCATGAAAAAATTTAGAACGATTTTTTATTTAAAAAAAAATTAATTTAAAGAGAATATTGAAACATATTTCGAAACATATAAAGAGATTTCTAACATTGTTGTAAAGAATTCTGAAGATTGTAAGGTAATTATTTTAATTATGCAAATTAACAAAAAATAAGAAAAAATCGAATCATTTTAAAAGATATTTACCTAGAAGGTTTTAAGTTTTTGAACAGATTCAAAAATATTAAAAAATTTAAAAACGTCTCGACAATTGTTTGACAGAATGTAGATTTTTGAAGATTTAGAAATAAATTTAGAAACGTTTTAAGATGTTTTAAAGGTTTTAAACGAATAAAAAATTGTTCTTAAGATTCATGAGAAAATTTAGAATGAATTTCTATGAAATAAAAATTAATTTAAAGAGAATATTTCAAAATATTTCAAAACAAATTAAAAAATATTTCTAACATTGTCGAAAAGACTTCTGAAGATTGTAAGGTAATTATTTTAATCACGCAAATTGAAAAAAATATATATGTACGAAGAATTCGAATCATTTTAAAAGATATTTACCTAGAAGGTTTTAAGTTTTAAAAAAGACTCAGAAATATTTTAAACATTTGAAAACATTTCAACAATTTTTGGACAAAATGGAGATTTTTGAAGATTTAGAAAAGATTTTAGAAACGTTTTAAAAATTTTGAAAGTTGAGAGAATAAAAATTGTTTTTAAGATTCATGAAAAAATTTGGAACGATTTTTTATACAAAAAAAAATTAATTTGAAGAGAATATTGAAACATATTTCGAAACATATAAAGAGATTTCTAACATTGCTGTAAAGAATTCCGAAGATTGTGAGGTAATTATTTTAAATATGCAAATTAACGAAACACAAGAGAAATTCGAATCATTTTAAAAGATAGAAGGTATTAAGTTTTTGAACAGATTCAAAAAGATTGAAAAATTTGAAAACGTTTCAACAATTGTTTGACAAAATGTAGATTTTTGAAGATTTAGAAACAAATTTAGAAACGTTGGGAAAGGGGCTCGTGTGTGACTTTAGTTATTTCTGTGACCTGTTACAGGAATGCCTTCCCGCCATCATGATAGGCTTGAAAGGAGATCGTGTGTGCCCTAACTTGTATCTTTATCCTGTCACAGGGGAGCCTTTTCGCGCTCACGATAGGCTCGAAAGGAGGTCGTGTGTGACTTAAGTTTTTTCTGTGACTTGACACAAGGTTGCCTTTCCGCCCCCACAAAAGAGTGGAAGGAAGGTCGTGTGTGACTTAATTTATTCCTGTGACTTGTCACAAGGCTGCCTATCCGCCGCCACCATAGGCTGGAAAGTAGGTCGTGTGTGACATAAGTTATTTCTGTGAACTGTCACACGAATGCCTTCCCGCCCTCATGATAGACTGCAAAGGAGTTCGTGTATGACTTGAGTTATTTCTGTGATTCGTCACAAGGGTGCCTCCCCGCGCCCATGATAGGCTGGAAAGGAGGTCGTGTGTGACTTAAGTTATTTCTGTGCCATGTCACAGAGATGCCTTCTCGCCCTCATGATAGGCTGAAAAGGAGGTCGTGTGTGACCTAACTTATTTCTGTGACCTGTCACAGGGGTTCCTCCTCGCCCCCACGATTGGCTTGAAAGGAGGTCGTGTGTGACTTAAGTTATTTATGTGACCTGTGATAGGGGTGGCATCCCGCCACCACCACACATGGTAAAGAGGGTCGTGTGTGATTCGACATATTTATGTGACCTGTGACAGGGGTGCCTTCCCGTCCCCACAACACCTGGAAAAGAAGGCCGTGTGTGACATTAGTTATTTCTGCGACATGTGACAGAGGTGCCTTCCCGCCCCCACAACACCTGGGAAAGGGGGTCGTGTGTGACCTAAGTTATTTCTGTGACCTGTTACAGGAATGCCTTTCCGCCCCCATGATAGGCTGACAAGGAGATCGTGCGTGCCCTAAGTTATTTCTGTGGCATGTCACAGGGGTGCCTTCTCACTCCCACGATAGGCTGGAAAGGAGGTCGTGTGTGAGTTGAGTGATTTCTGTGACATGTCACAAGGGTGCATTTCCGCACCCACGATAGGCTGGAAAGGTGGTCGTGTGTGACTTAAGTTATTTCTTTGACTTGTCACAAGTTTGCCTTCCCGTATCCATGATAGGCTGGAAAGGAGGACGTGTGTGACTCAAGTTATTTCTGCGACCTGCCACAGGGATGCCTTCCCGCCCTCATGATAGGCTGGAAAGGAGGTCGTGTGTGACCTAATTTATTTCTGTGACCTGTCACAGGGGTGCCTCCTCGCCCCCACGATAGGCTGGAAAGGAGAACGTGTGTGACTAAAGTTATTTATGTGACCTCTGACAGGGGTGCCTTCCCGCCCACACCACACATGGTAAAGGGATTCATGTGTGACCCTAGATATTTATGTGACCTGTGACAGGGGTGTCTTCTGGCCCCGACTACACATGATAAAGGGGTTCGTGTTTGACCCTAGTTGTTTATGTGACCTGTCACAGGGGTGCCTTCCCGCCCACACGATAGGCTGGAAAGTAGGACGTGTGTGACATCAGTTATTTATGTGACCTGTCACAGGGATGCCTTCCAGCCCCCATGATAGGCTGAAAAGGAGGTCGTGTATGACTTAAGTTATTTCTGTGACTTGCCACAAGGTTGCCTTCCCGCATCCATGATAGGCTGGAAAGGAGGACGTGTGTGACTCAAGTTATTTCTGTGACCTGTCACGGGGGTGCCCTCTCGCTCTCACGATAGGCTGGAAAGGAGGTCGTGTGTGACTTAATGGCATAAAAGTCATATTTCTTAGTTTAAAATTCATTTCGTTTGGCTGAAGATGAACTTTTTTGTCGAAAATTCAAATTTTCGGGTTGAAAATTTACCTGTCGTCGAAAAAAATCATCTCTTGAGACTTAAAAATTCAAATGTTTCGTTGACAATGCAAATTCTAAATTTTTTTCGTCCATTCCCATATCATGGTCATCATCATCATCATATCATGGACATCTGGTCTTGAAGACTTCCTCAAATTTCTAAACGTCTGTTCGGAATTGGTTTTATTGCTTTATTGCTGGTGTCTGGAGGGATAGAGTGTGGATAGAAGGATAGAGTTGGGGAAAGCGAACTCAGTAATTGTCCTTCCGTTGCCCTTTTCGGTTTTATACTTTATAATTTATAAAATTGTATACTTCAAAAACGGAAGCTTTAACCATTCAGTAATCTCAAATTAAAGTTCTTAAAAATTCACAATTTCAAAATTAATCATTCCAAATTGTACAAGTAATGTATAATAATTACAGGACAGCTAAAGCGAGACTGATTCGAAATTAGCCATTGAAAATGCTGAGTCTTCAAAGTAAACAATTTTATATTCGAGCCTCTCAAAAGCATACATAGCAAGTAAGTAGCCCGTTTATTGACTTTCAGGAACATTTAGGCTTGCTTTTTTCGAAATAAAATAAAAGAAAAATTCTCAGAGTAAAGCTATACGAATTAACGGTTTATGCAATACTGAAAAATTCCCAATTTTATTATTTTTAATGGGAATCTTTAATGTTTTAATTGTAAAAAATAAATATTTGGAAAAGTTGAAATCATGCAAAATTCAACAGTTTTAAATTTAAGGCAATAAAAATTTAAAAATTCCATAAGTAATAATGAAAAACTATATGTCAATAATAAAAGTTTTAATTGAAGGTTTTTAAAATTTAACAATTTCAATTTAAAAGGCTGACATTTTTTTAATTTGCGTTTAAACTACTTGTGCTTAAATCCTTAGCAAAAAAATCTATTCAGAAAGTTATAGATTAAATTTGTCAGATCTGAGTTAAATCAGCGTAATAAAATTCGAAAGCATTCGATATTTAACAATTTGGACAATAAGACGAAACATCGAATTTTAAACTTTATCTAATGCAAAAACTAAAAGTTGCAATCATAAAAATTATAATCTTCAATATCGTTTCAATTCAAAAAGCCTAATCTCCTTAAAAAAGAACAATTTTCCAATACAAATATAAACGTCGACAAATACAAATCGTTCAACCTTAAAAAATTGTATAACTTGAAAGCTTATGATAGGAAAGAATTATTTCAAATACAATGCATATTAGGGTGGTTAAAAAATTTTAACTCTCCAAAAATTATGGTACACCTTAATATTTAAGCCAAGACGAATACTTTTCTACCAAAACATACGAAGTTTTCATAAAAATACATAAAGTTTAAAAAAAAATGGTTGAATTTTCAACTTAACCCATTAAGTCCCAACTGGACAAATTTTCACAATGGATTTCAACGCTTGTAAAATTTTCGTCTACAATTTATCGTTTTCGAGTAAACAATTCCGAAACTTTCACTCTCCAAAAGAATACAAGTGATGACCACCATCCAAAAAAAAATTTTTAAATAAATTTTTTCGAGTTCTATTTGATACTATTGTGAGTTTTATTGGATACTTTCGTAAGTATAGCAGAATTTCGTACGGGAACTGTTCGCCGTGTTACTTAGAAAATGTCGAATTCGTTAGCAAAGCGTCGAAAAAGATCTGTTCACCTAGTCATGGCTCTCGCTACAACCCGCAAACGCTCGAAGTTGAATGGAACGGGCGCAATATCGCCCAGGTGCTCGAACTGACGGTTGACGATGCGTGCGATTTCTTCGCTGGCGAGGCATCTGTGATGCGCTCCCTCGACGTGTTGCGGGAGATCGGTCTTGGCTATCTGAGGCTCGGTCAGCCGGCGACCGAGCTGTCTGGCGGGGAGGCGCAGCGCATCAAGCTGGCGACTGAACTGCAACGCGCTCAACGCGGCAACACGATCTACATCCTCGACGAGCCAACTTCGGGGCTTCACCCCTCCGATGGCGACCGGCTGATGCAACACCTGCAGGGTCTCGTAGACGCCGGCAATACCGTCGTAGTCGTCGAACATGACATGCGCGCCATCACACAGGTGGACTGGATCATCGACCTGGGACCGGGGGCCGGGGAAGATGGGGGCCGTATCGTTGCCAGCGGCGTCCCTGGCGTCGTTGCGGAAGCGGAAGGCAGTCTCACGGCCCGCTATCTCAAGGCGGCGCTGTAGGTCGTAAATCTGGCCGAACGCACGTTCGATCAGGTGCGTCTCAACCACACGTTGAATGGGTCGAATCTGGAAGCGGGAGCCGGCGATGTGTCACCGCGGTTGACGCGGCTTAGGGTTTGAGTGCCCGTCAGGTGCGCCGTGTTCGTGTGATACGCGGCGTGGGGGACGGCCAATCGCTGGCCATCCGCCACGCTCGCTTTGTGCGGACCTTCCCTAGGGAGAGGGCCCTCTCATGGTTTCGTCGAAACGCCCCGCCTTAATTCCCTGCTGCGGGCGCTACGCCGATACCTTCTGCGATTTCCTCAACGAGTTTGGCACAGAATGCGGGCAAATCATTGGGATCGCGGCTGGTAACAAGGCCGTTGTCGACCACGACTTCCTCATTGGTCCATGCACCGCCGGCGTTCTCGATATCGACCCTCAGTGTCGGGGAGGACGTCAAGGGGCGACCCTCAAGCACGCCCGCCTCGATCAATGTCCAGGGTGCATGGCATATAGCCGCAACAGGTTTTTTCTGATCGAAGAAAGCCCGGAT
>JAABKJ010075445.1:150434212-150448488 GCA_011634705.1 Andricus grossulariae | reverse complement strand
ACTGTGCGAGCCTCGCCCGGTTCAAAACTGACCACGGTCACTTTGCCACCAGCGTCCTCGACAGCTTGCTTGGGCTTCGAGAATTCTGGTTCTTCCGTCCCGCGGGGTGCGATCAGAATGGCAATCGATTTGCCTTCCAAAGTCATAATTTATTTCCTATTCCGTCGAAGACTAAGGTCAGGTGCCCGGCTTGAGCACAACCTTCGTCCAGCCAGCGTCGCGCTCGTCGAAATGCTTGTAGGCGTCTGGTGCCTGATCAAGCGGCAGTCGGTGCGAGATGATTTGGGCAGGATTGGCCCGGCCTTGCTCAATAAGCTTCATCAGTCGCCGGTTGTAGTGCTTTACATTGCACTGGCCGGTGCCGATCTTCTGGCCCTTGAACCAGAAGTTGCCGAAGTCGAACGCCATCTTGCCTTCCTTTTGGAGATCGTCGGGCGCGTTCGGGTCTTCCGGAATGAACACGCCGACGACACCGATTCCGCCGGTGGCCTTCGTGCTTTTGACGAGGCAGTTCATCGTGTAATTGCTGCGCTCCTTGCCGTGCCGATCGCAACACTGATACCCGACCGCTTCGACCCCCCGGTCGGTCCCGAGGCCGCCGGTCGCGTCAAGGATCTGCTGGGCGGGATCGCCCTTGCGCATGTCGATCGGAATAGCGCCCATCGCCTCGGCCAGTTTCAGGCGGTCATCGTGAGAAAATCTTCTTGATCGAAAATCAACCTTTTGTTTAACCCTTGTTTAACACACTGGGATGTAAACACCACACGACTATTTTTCTTAAATTTAATAATTATTTAATTAATGCTTCATTTTAATTTTTGGCTATATAACCTACATAATCCTTTAAAGTAAGCTCTTAAGATGATCTTATAAATTTTCAAGTAAAAATATTCAATAAATTTTTTTTCTTACAATTTTTGTCGCTACGGTGTAGATCATCTCAAAAGTGTGTCAAACAAGGATTAAAAATAAATAATTTCATTTAAAAATTCATCGTTTTGATTAAAAATGTACATATTTTGTTGAAAATTCATCTTTTTCGGTTGAAGATTCTCCTGTTTTCGTAGAAAATTAAATTATTTGGTTGAAAGATAAGTTTTTTGTCAAAAATCCCTATTTACTAATTGAAAATTCAACTGTTTTGTAAAAATTTTTCTTTTTGCCTTAAAAACTCAACAATTGAAAAATAACCTATTTTGTTTAAAAAATCGTCTTTTTTTAAATGAATTCTACTGTTTTTGATATTAAATTAAAATCTTTCTTGGTTATTATATCAACAATTACATTTTTCGTTAACAATTCATCTTTTTTAGTCAGAAAAATTCAACCATTTTGTTAAAAGTTAAACTAATTTCTTGAACACAACTTTTTTGTTGAAGATTCATAATTTTAGTGGAAACTTCGTCTTTTTTACTATTTTACTATTTTTTGAAGCTTGAGCAGTTCCGAGCCCTGGAAAATTAATTTTTTTTTTTTAAGGAAAATTTAACCATTTCATTTTTGGTTTAAATGTGTTTTTTTTTTTTAGTTAAAAGTTCAATAGTTTGGTTGAAAATTTATCTTTTTTAATCAAAAATTCAATTGTTTCATTATTAATTCAAGTATTTTTTTGAAAATTCGTCTTTTTTAGTAATGAATTAATCTTCTCGGTTAAAAAATCATCTATTTGATTGAAAATTCAACTATTTGGTTGAATATTGAAAATGCGACTATTTAATTTTTGGTTGAAAATTCATACTTTTAATTTAGAAATTGACCTTTTCCAGATCAAATTCAATTATTTGGTTAAAAATGCATTCCTTTTGTTGAAAATTCGTATTTTTTTGGTAGAAAATTAATCTTTTTTGTTAAAAATTCATTCTTTTTGGTTAAAAATGCATTTTTTGGGTTGAAAATGCAATTGTTGGGTTGAGAATTAATCTGTCTTGATTGAGAATTCATATTTTATTGAAAATTCTTATTTTTTAGTTGAATTAAATGTTTTGGATCAAAAATTAACATCTTGTTTGGTTGAAAAATTTAACAATTTGCTATTAAATTAAATTATTTGGTTGAAAATCAACTTTTCTGTTGAAATATTCATATTTTTGGTAGAAAATTCAACCACTTGATTTTAAAGTAATGTATTTTTTTGTTGAAAATGGAATTTTTGGGTTGAAAAGTCATCCTTTTTTTATTAAAAATGTAACGGTTTGTTTGAAAAATATTCTTTTTGGATTGAGGTTTTAACAATTTTTCGCAAATTTTATTTTTTGGTTGAATTTAAATGTTTTGGATTTAAAATAAAAAAATCTTGTTGTTGTTGTTGTTGAAATATCAAATATTATATCTTTCGTCGAGAATTCATCTTTTTGTTTGAAAAATGTAACTATTTGGTACAAAATTAAATTTTTTGGTTGAAATTTTTTTATTTTTGGTAGAGAATGCAACAATTTGGTTAAAAATTCATATATTTTTTTGAAAATTGACCTCCTGTATATTCTACTGAATCCTTTCAAAATTCTTAAGAATGTTGTAAATTTATTTTCGAAATCTTAAAAAATCTAAATTTTTTTTAAGTTTTTTGATATCTTTTCAAATTTCAAATTATTTTCAAATTTCTTTTCAAAACCTCTGAGCCTTCTAAGTGCCTTTTAAAAATAATTAGAATCGTTCCTAATTTTTTCTTTTAATTCTGCAAAATTAATAAAATTGTCTTAAAATCTTCCGAATTCTTTTCGAAAATTTTGTAAATCGTTTGAAACGCCTTCAAATTTTTTTAAATATTCTCTCAAAATGAATTCTTTAAAATGAAACTTCACTTTTAAATTCTTAAAAAACTCTTTTTTTCAAAAATCCTCAAAAATATACATTTTTAATCAAATTTGTTGTACTGCTTACAAGTTTTAAGTTATTTTTTTAACTTTTCAAAACTCTTAAATATATTTTTGCCACATTCAAAGTCCATGCAATAATTTTTTTTTAATCTTTTTAATTTAAAAAATCTTTTTGAATCTTTTTAAAAAGTTTCACCCTGTGAAATATCTTTTAAAAAGCATTCGAATTTATCCAAAGAAAAAAAAACCTGTAAAATTTTGTTAATTACTTCAAAATCTTCCAGATGTTTCTTTAGAAATTTTGGAAATCATTTGAAACGTTTTGAAATATTTTTAAATATTCTCTCAAAATAAATTAAAATAAATAAACATTTTAAATTTTCCTACGAATTTCAGGAAAAATTTTTCATTCTGGTGAAACCTTTCAAGATTCTTAAAAAGCTTCTTTTGTTTCAAAATCTTCAAATATCTACATTTTCTTAGTACTGAAATCTTTACAAATTTTAAATTATTTCTCAATCTTTTCAAAACTTTTGAATATCTCTTAAACTTACTTGAATTTTGTTTTTAATTTTACAATATTGCAAAATTAAAAAGCTTTGATTTAAAACTTTCTACACTCTTTTTCGAAATTTTAGGAAATCGTTTAAAAACTGTTGAAATCTTTTTCAATTTTCTGCTAAAGCTAATTTTTTTAAATCTAAGATCATTAAAAAATTTTCTAGCAATCTTACGAAAACTTGTTTATTCTACTGAAACCTTTCAAAATTCTTAAGAACGTTGTAGATTTATTTTCAAAATCAAAATCAAATCTTCCGGATTCTTTTTTGAAAATTGTTTGAATCGTTTTAAAATGTCTTGAATTTTTTTTAAATATCCTCTCAAAATGAATTTAAAAAAATTAAACTTAACTTTTAAATTCTTTAAAAAAAAACTTTGTCAAAAATCTACATTTTTTATCAAATTTTGTGAAATCTTTACAAGTCTTAAGATATTTTTCATTCTTTTAAAAACTTCTGAATATCGCTTAAGCTTCTTGGAACTTTTTTCTAAATTTTGTAATCTCGCAAAATTGAAAAATTTTTACATTAAAATGTTCTATACTCTTTTCCGAAATTTGATGAAATCGTTTGAAATTTCTCGAAATCTTCTTTCAATTTTTCTAAATTATTTCATTCTTTCGAAACCTTTCAAAAATTTTAGAAAACTTCTTTGTCAAATCTTCAAAAATCTATATTTTCTATTAATTTTTTTTAAATCTTCACAAGTTTCAAATTATTTTTAAATGCTTTTAAAACTTCTAAACCTCTAAACAAATTTTAACAATACTTTGTAAGGCTTTGAAATTGTTTAAAATTTACTTTAAAAAGCTTCTCAACTTTTTGTTCCAAATTTTCAAAAAGCATAGGGCTAAGAAACTCTTAAATATTTTTAACAAAAAAGATTAAAAATTAATTAAATAGTTTAATTTTCAACTAAAAAGATGAATTTTCAACACAGATGATTAATTTTCAAACAAAAAATACAAATTTTCACCAAAATACTAATAATAAAATTTTCAAGTTGATCTTTCAACTGCAAAGATCGATTTTCAATTAAAACTAAGTAGTTCGATTTTCAGTTGAAAAAATTATTTATAAACAAATTTTGTCCACAAAATAGTTTAATCTTTACTCACGAAAATGAATTTTTAACAAAGTTCGTCAACTTTCAACAAAAAATGGAATAATTAAATTTTCGGTTTAGAAAAAAACAAATTTTCAACAACATAATTAAATTTTTAACCAAAGAAACGAATTTTTAGTAAATAGTTTGGTTTTCAACTAAAAAGATAAATTTTCAAAGAAAAAGTTGAATTTTCAACAGAATACATGAATTTTCACCGAATTAGTTGATTTTTCAACTAAAAAAGATCGATTTTCAATTAAAACTAAAATACTTAGATTTTCAGTTGAAATTTTTTTTTCCACAAAATAGTTTAATCTTCAACCAAACAAAAATGAATTTTTAACAAAGTTCTTTAATTTTCAACCAAAAATGAAGTAGTTATATTTTCAGATAGAAGGATTAATTTTCAAGCAAAAAAAAACGATTTTTCAACAAAATAATTAAATTTTCAACCAAAGAGACTAATTTGTAATTAAATAGTTAAATTTTCAACTAAAAATATTAAAAATTAATAAAAATAGTTGAATGTTCAACTAAAAAGATGCATTTTTATTCAAAAAGATGAATTTTCAACATAGACGTATAATTTTTTAACAAAAAAGACGAATTTTCACCAAAATACTAATAATACAATTTTCAAGTTGATCTTTCAACTGCAAAAATCGGTTTTCAATTAAAACTATAATAGTTAGATTTTCAGTTGAAAAAATTAATTATAAATTTTTTTCAACAGAATAGTTTCATTTTTAACCAAAAAATGAATTTTCAACAAAATAATTACATTTTCAACCAAAGAGATGAATTTTGTAATAAATAGTTGAATTTTCAACTAAAAAGATGAATTTTCAACCAAATAGTTAATTCTTCAAATAAAAAAGATCGATTTTCAATTAAAACCAAAGTAGTTAGATTTTCAGTTGAAAAAATTAATTATAAACAAATTTTGTCCACGAAATAGTTTAATCTTTAACAACAACAAAAATGAATTTTTAACAAAGTTCAACCAAAAATGGAATAGCTAAATTTTCGGTTTCGAAAAAAAAACAAATTTTCAACGAAATACACGAATTTATAAAAATAGTTGATTTTTCAATTAAAGAAGGTCAATTTTTAACCAAAAATGGTAGTTATATTTTCAGTTAAAAATACTAATTTTCAAGCAAAAAAAAAACGAATTTTCAAGAAAATACTTAAATTTTCAAATAAAAAGATGAATTTTCGAGTGCATTTTTCCACTAAAAAGATCGATTTTCAATTAAAACTAAAATAGATTTTCAGTTGAAAACATTAATTGTAAACAAATTTTGTCCACGAAATAGTTTAATCTTCAACCAAAAAAATGAATTTTTAACAAAGACCTTTAACTTTAAACCAAAAATGGAATAATTAAATTTTCAGTGTTAAAAAAGACGAATTTTCGACAAAATAATTGACTTTTCAACCAGAGTCTAGTTTTTCATTAAATAGTTGAATTTTTAACAAAAAAGATTAAAAATTAATTAAATAGTTTAATTTTCAACTAAAAAGATGAATTTTTTGCAAGATTACAAAATTTTAGAAAAAATTCGTGTTAGTTATGGAAATTTTAAGAAGTTTTGCAAAGATTTCATAAGATTTAAAACAAACTCGATTTTTAAAGATTTCAAAGAAAAAAATGTCTAAAGATTCATAGGAAATTTAAAACGTTTTTTTTTTATTTTCAAAAATTATTTTAATAGAATATTCCAAAAGATATTCAAAATTATGTTCAAGAATCTGAAAGATTGTTGGGAAATTGTTTTTATTTTGCAGGACTTTAAATGATTTCCTAAAATTTCGAAAAAGAAAGTAGAAGATTTCTTGCACGATTACCATATTAAAAAAAAAACGAATTTATTCAAGAAATATAACGAAGCTTTGAAAAGGTTCAAAAATAATTAAGAACTGATTTTAAAGAATTTAAAACCTTTTCAAAAAATTTTAAACGAAATGTAGATTATGAAAATTTCGAAAAAAGTAGGGCTTTAAGAATGTTGAAATGTTTCAAAAGAATAAACAAGTTACTTTAAGATTCCTGGCAAAATTTAAATGATTTTTTATTTTGATAAATTCATTTTGAGATAAAATTGAACAAGATTTCAAAACATTTCAAAAGATTTCCAAAATTGCCGAAAAAAAATCTGGAAGATCTTAAAGCAATTTTTTTTTATCCAATGAATAATTCGAACCAGTCTAAAAGATATTTCAGAATTTTGAAAAAATGTCAAGAATAATTTAAAACTGGAAACGATTTCAAGAAATGTCAAAACAAAATGTGCATTTTTGAAGATTTAAAAAAAAAGATTTTTAAGAGTTTCGAAAGGTTTCAAGTGAATAAAAAAGTGTTCTTTTAAATATTCTTGGGAATACCGAAATAAATATTATTTTTAAAAATTTATTTTAGGATGAAATTGAAAAACATTTTTAAGCATTTTAAAAGATTTTCAAAAGTGTCCGAAAAATTTCTGGAAGATTTTAAGGCAATTTTTTCACTTTGCAGAATTTTGAAAACAAATTTAGGGAAAATTCTACTTATTTAAAAAGATATTAAGAAGTTTTGAAAAAATTTCAAAAATAATTTAAAACCGGGAACGATTTCAAGAAATTTAAAAAAAAGTCGATTTTTGAAGATTTCGAAAAAAGATGCTTTTTAGTCATTTTGAAAGATTTTAAGAGAATAAAAGTTTTCTTTTAAAGATTTTCAAAATTGTCGAAAAATAATCTGGAAGATTTTACAGCAATTTTTTTAATTTTTCAGTTAAAAAAAATATTGAAAATTCGAATCACTTTAAAAGATATTAAGAAATTTTGAAAAATTTCAAAAAATGATTTTCAAAAATAATGTAGAAGATTTTAAAACAAGAATTTTGAATTTTGCAAGATCACTTTTTTTAATTTTTCAAAAAATGAGTTTTACTTTGAAAAATTAATTTTAAGATAAAATTTAAAGTTATTTCCAAATATTTACAAAATTGAATTCGGAATTTAAATAGATTTTTGAAGTTTTCGAAGAAAAAATTTTCTAAAGATACATAGGAAATTTAAAATGTTTATTTTTTCATTTTTAAACATTATTTTAATAGAATATTCCAAAAGATATCCAAAATTATGTTCAAGAATCTGAAAGACTGTTGAGAAATTGTTTTTATTTTGTAGGATTTTAAAGGATTTTCTAAAATTTCGAAAAATAACGTAGAAGATTTTTTGCACGATTACCAAAAATTTTATATGGGTGATTTTCAAATATCCGAAAAGAAAATAGTCTAAACTTTATAATATTTTTTATTATAAAGTAAATACAGAAAATGTCTTAAGATTTCTCATAATTTTTTTATATTATATTTCATTTCACAACATATATTTCAAAAGAATATTTTTGAATATTTCCAAACATTTCAAAAGATTTCCAAAATAATTAAAAAAGAATCTTGAAAATTTAAAAGCAATTTTCTTATTTTTGCAGATTTTTGTCAACATTTTAGGAAAATTTCGAATTATTATTTAAAAATCTATTTAGAAGTTTTTGAAAAATTTTTTAAATAATAAAACAATTTCAAAAACCTTAAAACAAAAAGTAGATTTATGAAGTTTTTCAAGAATTTTGACAGGTTTCAAGTGAATAAAAATTTTTCCTTGAGAATACTCGGAATATTTAAAGTGATTCTTCATTTTTTTTAATCAATTGTAATAGAATATTTGAAAATATTATACAAAATTATAAGAGATTTCCAAAATTGTAAAAAAAAAAACCTGGAAGATTTTGAATCTTTAACAAATTTCTGAAAAGTTATAAAATATTTCTAATTGTTTTCGAGAATTTTCTCGAGACGTCTAGGATAATCATATCTATATATATATATAAAATTAGAGCAAATAAACAAAGAAACTTTGCAATAAATAGTTATTCAAAATTTTTATTTTGCATTAAAAATTATTTTTTCAGTCTAATCATAATGTTTTTAAATGTAAATTGCAAAACGAAAATACTACTTTATACTGATGATCAGATGTTTGAATAAATTGTTTAAACAATTCATTATTGATTATTTTAGAAATTTTATCTCAGAATAGAGATAGAAAATCGCGGTTTTTTCAAAAATGTTCCACTTTTTGCCCAATTTTCCAATAAAGTGAGGTAATACTGAAATAATGGTTACAAACATAATTGTTTGAACAATTTATTATTATCGCTAATAATATTCTGTTCAAATAATGCTAGAAAAATGGAGTTTTTTCAAAATTTGTCCACCAAAACCTGGCAAAACCCATTTTTTCATTTATGGACTTTTTTTGGTACCCTATAAAACAGACTAATGGGGGTGATATTTAAAAAGTAATATTTCATTTGCATTGTATGGCTATTTTCGAAGATAAATGTAAAATTTTAAGTCGACTCATCTAATATTGACTATTCTGAATAAAATTTACAAAAACGTATTTTTTTCTTATTTGAAATACGTGTTAAACTTCATGTGACTTGAGCCACCTCTAAATATCAATTTTTTTAAAAACGAAAAATGGATTTGTTTTTTTGTGAATTCGAAAAAATTTCCGGGCGATATACATGAAAATTCGACAAAAAGTTAAGTTGATTTTTCAAGTACAAAAATTAGTTTCCCTATTTTAAAAAAACTAATTTTCAACCAAAGAAATGAATTTTTAACCAAAAGATTACTTTTTTATGAATAAAAATTTTTTTTGAAGAAAATAAATGAATTTCCAAACGAATATCTAAATTTGCAATGGAATTTCCAACCTTATAGTTGAATTTTTAACCAAAAAGGTGAACTCGTCACCAAGAAGATTAATTTTCTACCACAAAAGACAAAGTTTCAATAAAATATAGAAGTTTTCAAGCAAATAGTTAAATTTTCACACACAAAAAAAAATAATTTTCAACAAAATACATAAACTCTCAACCAAATATTTTAATTTTTAATGGAATTTTCAGCATTAAAGTCGAATTTTTAAACAAAAAGGTCAATTATCTACAAAAAAATCAATTTTCAACAAAAAATAGAATAGTTTAATTTTCAGTTAGAGAAATAAGTTTTCAAGCAAATAAAAAACAAATGAATGACAGCATTATTTAAATTCTTAAAAACTGACTTCTATTTAGGTTTTTTTTTCGTCTGATAAAAATGTGAAGATTTTTTCTTTAGAAAATCTTTAGGTTGAAACATGGAAACATTATTATTTGTTTGAAAAAATAAGCTTTGGATAGGTTGTTTCTTGATACATAAACTGTGGCGCGATTTTTTTCAAATTTATATACAAAGAATTATGATAATCAAAATAATAATTAATTTAAGAGAATCATTCAAAACTGCACAATTTCAATTATTTTTATCTAGTCAATAACACTCACATAAAAAAGTTTAGAGAATAGTAACGATCCTGATTGAGCATTTGGAAATTTTGAATTGTCTTAACAGATTCCAGCTTCCAAATTAAATTTTGTAAATATAAATTTTGATCGTAAATTCAATTTTACATCTTTTTTATTGAAGAAAAATAGTTGAAGGTTTTTTTGTTTTTGCTTGGAAAGATCAATAAAAAAATTTATTTTTTAATTAAACAAAATTCGCTTTGGATGGAATCATTTATCAGCAGTTAATAGTGATACCTATAAGCCCTATGGAAACTGGGTTTACCACGACAAAGCAGCTGCCCGTTTATCGCAGCTTATTCAGCAATTTCTGGCGAAACACCAGAAATTGCACAAACACCTCGCACAACTTCGGCAACCCCTATACAGTCCTGACCTCAAAGCAGCTGTTAGCTGATCCGAAAGGTGACTTAAAGGGGTGCTTGCAAAAGTGGTAGGATAGCAGGGAGAAGACCGTAGCTTCCAAAGGGGAGTAGTTTAAAGGGGATATTATCGCCATTGACCAGAATTGACCCTTACTCCTGGTAAACCAATAGGTCGGATAATTTCCGGTCAAACTTTTGAAACTTGTCACATATAGATGATACTGAAATTTCGCAAAAAATACGCGAAAAGCGAGCGGAAACGGGATCTTCAACGTGGACCAGGTGAATGAACAATCGACTGAATTCAAATACTATTATTATACTATTACCATTTTCGGGATGGGCGTGAGTTATTCGGTCCTAGGAAGTTCTAGATGAAGTTCTTGAATAGGTTCTATAACAAGTTCTAGAAGATGTTGTAGAATAAGTTCTAGAGGAAGTACTAGAATGAGTTCTAGAATAAGTTTTAAAATAGGTTCTAGCATGAGTTCTAGAAGAAGTTCTGGGATAAGTTCTATAATAAGTTTTAGAGTAAGTTCTAGAATAATTTCTGTAATCAGTTCGAGAATAAGTTCTAGAATAAGTTCTTAGATACGTTCTGGAATAAGTTCTAGAATAAGTTCGAGAATAAGATCTAGAATGAAATCTAGAATAAGTTCTAAAATTAGCTCTCGAATTAGTTCCAGAATAAGATCTAGAACAAGTTCTGGGAGAAGTTCTAGAATAAGTTCCAGAATGAGATCTAGAAGAAGTTCTTGAGGAAGTTCTAAAATAAGTTCTAGAATGAGATCCAAAAGAAGCTCTAGAATAAGTTGCAGAATGAGTTCTAGAATGAGTTCTATAATAAATTATGAAATAAGTTCTAGAATAAGTCTGAGACTCAGTTCTAGAATGTTTTAGAATGTTTTAGAATAAGATCTAGAGTAAGTTTTTAAAGGACTTCAAGAAGAGGCTATAGAATGAGTTCTGGAATAAGGTCCAGAAGAAGTTCTGGAGGAAGTTCTGAAATAAGTTCTAGCATCAGATGTCGAATAAGTTCTAGAATAGGTTCCAGAATAAGTGCTAAAGTGAGTTCTATAATGAGTAAGACGTATGCTGAAGTGTTTCGCGTTTTAAAAGAAAAATGTGAAAGCAAAGGGCTGGACAAACTGGAGCCGGAAAAGGTCATATTCGATTTTGAAATATCGATGCATTGACTCTTTTTCGTAATTTTAGAAAATTGTTTGAAATGTTTAAAAACTTTTTTAATTTTCTCTTAAAGTTCACTTTTCAAACTAAAAAATCATTTAAAATTTTCACACAAATCTTAAGAAAATTCCTTTTTTAATATTTTCAGACCTTCTAAACCTTATAATCTTTAAACATCATTAACATTTTTCCTGCATTTTTTTAAATGATGCAAAATTATAAAAATTTCCTTAAAATCTTGCAGATTCTTCTTTGATAAGTTTAGAAATCTTTTGAAACGTTTTGAAATCTTTTTAAATAATCTTTTAGAATTAATTTTTCGAAATAAAAAATCATTTTAATTTTTCCCAGAAACCTAACATTTTTTGTTATTTTCGTGAAACCTTACAAAACTCTTAAAAAATCTTTACAAGTTTTAATTATTTTTTTATCGTTTCAAAATTTCTGAATATCTCCTAAACTTTCTCAAATTTTTTCAATTAAATTCATTTACAATTTAAATTTTGTCTTCTATCAATAATGTTTAAAACGTCCAGAAATAAATTTTATGATGAAGTAAAATTATTTATCTTGAAATTTTCGTATCAGATAAAATTATTTTTATTTTAAGGGCTTAAATTCATGTCACTTCTTAATTAGATATTCAAGATGGAAAACTTTGGTCCTTTTTTCGAACTTTCATTTATTTAGAGATTTTATTGACATAAGGATGTATTTTTAAACATTATTTATAATAAAACGTATAGTTTTTTAGAAATATTTTTTTAACAACATCAGAAAATTTTTGGATGTTTGAAAATCAAGTTGAGGGTTTTGCTTTCAACTAATAGTTTGAAGCATAGTGAATCATAAAAATATATTTCACTGTAAATGAATTAAAAAAAATGGTTTCTACGTTTGTTTCGCTTTCTTTATAGGTGGAGGAAAATCCAACAACTGGGATTAAGTCGCGAATACAGAGGTCAGGAATCAGCCATTGGAAAGTGGCTGAGATATGTATTCGGAATTAAATATTTGGATCCTGAGGAAGTAGGAGATGGGTTCATGGACTAAGTTTCATTTATCCCAAAATATAATAAGATATACAGGCTAAAAAAATTGTTTGAGCAAATAATAATTATTTTAAAAACTCAAAATTAGTTGGAACGTACTGGAAACTCGACTGGGAAACTTGTCACTTATCGAATAAAAATAATTTATGTTGAAAAAAGTCCAAACAATACCGTATTTAGCAGCAATTTCACATAAAAGTGCTATTTTGCATGTTTAGGGCTTGCATGTGATTTGATTTGAGTGCGCCCGTTGACCGTTGGCTCAATTCGAGTGCACCCGAGAGCCCTGAAAGGGCTTAAACTGAACCGTTCCACAATAAGACGAAATTTCGCACATCTGTTTCGTATAAATTTTATGATCTTGCTTTCAATCTTGTCCGAAGCGGCAACATAAAAATTTTTACCTGGTTAAGCTGCAATTCCAAAAATAGGAACACCAAAAGCCCTCAAACTGAACCGTTTTAAAATGTGGGAAACTTTTGCACATCTGTTTGTCATTAATTTTATTATCTTTCTTTCAATCTTTGGCAAAAATTTGCCAACCCGACTGTAATGAAAAGGCATAAGCTCAACTCGCATCAATATACCTACTCTATACCCCTACCGCTGCGCCTAGCGTCTGTACTTTTAGGCCGAAAATTATTCAAATGCATGGGGAAAGTGTCAAAAATGTGAAATTTTGTGCTTTTTATATTAAAAAAACGGACTTTTCAAAAATTTGCTTGCTTTAGAATTAAGTTTTAAGGCTTATAGACTGAAATTTTATCAAGCTTTTTTTTGTGATGAACGAGAATTTTGCCGAGAATTTCATTTTTCCTTGAGAATTTTGAAGATTTCATGAGAATAAAAAAGTTTTCTGAAAACTCCTGGCAAAATTTAAATGTTTTATTTGGTAGATTAATTTAAAGAGAATATTAAAAAATGATTCTCTGAAATTTCGAAGAATAATGTAAAAAATTTTTAATCAAAATGTTTCAATTCTGCACGTTTACAATTTTTTACCAAAAATTCGTGTTAGTTTAAGAAATGTTAAGAAGTTTTGCAAAGATTTCATGAAATTTAAAACCAAATTTAGATTTCATAAATGTTAAAAAAATCGATTTTTAAAGATTTCCAAGAAAAAATTTAGAATCTTTTGAAGAATGAAAGGTTTCAAGAGAATGAAAAACTTTTCCAGATAATATTGAACAAGATTTTAAAACATTTCGAATGATTTCCAAAATAATTTTCAGAAAAGTATGTGGAAGATTTTAAGGCAATTTTTTTTTCTTTTTTCAGTTAAAAAAAAAATATAGAAAATTCGAATCACCTTAAAAGATATTAAGACGTTTTGAAAAAATTTCAAAAAATCATTTTGAAATATAATGTAGAAGATTTTGAAGCAATAATTTGAATTTTGCAAGATTACAACATTTTTTTAATTTTTCAAAAAAATGATTTTTTACTTTGAAAAATTAATTTTAAGAAAAAATTGCAAATTATTTCAAAATATTTCCAAAATTGGATCCGGAATTTGAACCGACTTTTGAAGATTTCGAAGAAAAAATTTTCTAAAGATTCATAGGAAATTTAAAATGTTTTTTTTTTCAAAAATTATTTTAATAGAATATTCCAAAAGATATCCAAAATTATGTTAATGAATTTGAAAGATTGCTGTGAAATTGTTTTTATTTTGCAGGATTTTAAATGATTTTAAATGATCAATTTTATCTCAAAATTAATTTTTTTAAATAAAAAATCATTTCAATTTTCTCAGGAATCTTTAAATAAAAACTTTTTT
>JAABKJ010075445.1:150363117-150434202 GCA_011634705.1 Andricus grossulariae | reverse complement strand
TCAAAATCTAAATTTTGTTTTCAATTTCTTTAAATTTCTTCAAGTTAAAATGTTTTTTTAAATGCTACTAAAAATGAAAAAAATGCTTCTAAATCTTCAAAATTCTTTTTCGACAATTTTCGAGGTATTTTCAATTTTTTTCAATTTTATCATAAAATTAATTTTTCAAAATTAAATATCATTTAAATTTGCCCAGGAATCTTGACATAACCTTTTTATTCTCTTGAAATCTTTCAAAATTCTTAAAAACCTTCTTTTTTCAAAATCTTACAAAATCTACATTTTGTTTTAAATTTCTTGAAATCGTTCCAGGTTTTAATTTATTTTTGAAATTTTTTTAAAACTTCTCAATATGTTTTTACATTAGTAGAATTTTTCCTATTTTTTTTTCAAAATTCTCCAAAATAAAAAAATTGCCTTAAAAACTTCCAGAAACTTTTGTGACAATTTTGGAAATCTTTTGAAATTTCATCTTAAAATAAACTTTTCAAAATAAGATTTATGTCAGTATTCCCAAGAATCTTTGAAAGAACACTTTTTCATTCCCTTGAAACCATTCAAAACTATTAAAAAGCTTTTTTCGAAATCTTCAAACATCCACACCGGTGCTTACTGATCAGATGAAGTGATCCCAGAAGAACAGCCTTTTGCATCCGGTTCGCGAAGGTATTTGTAGCCTTAGTACAGCTTGCTCAGGTCGAAAAGAAGTGCTTGATATTTCGCCCGTTTTTCTTCCTCTTTTGACGTGATATGTCCATGGGCGTTGTCATTGCCGTCGTTGTGGTCGTCGTTGTTGTCGTCGTCGTTGTCTGCATATTGAATAACATTTGAAACACTTTTCGGATTGGATTGTGCTGTGGTAAACTTTTTATGTGTGTAAATAGAAAGAAATAGTTCATTAGCCAGCTATTTTGGATAAGAACAGAAGTCGTAAATCGAAAAGACGAAGTGAGAAACTTCTAGGTTAGGTTACCACGTTGTTGCGTAAAAAGACATATGGTGTTTTGGAGACAAATCTTTGCAAGCCTTTGTCTTCTCATGGTTTTTATTTTTTTTTTACACCTTGCTCTGACCCAAATACCTATCAGTATAAATATTCCAGTTATACCGCCTGTACTAGCAGTTCGCAACTACTGTTACGTGAAGAGTACGTGAAAAGCAATAATATACACAAACATATAATGAGAAAATAACCGATTAGCAGGGCATAAGAATCTTCGCTGAAAAATATCGTCCAGGCGATACAGTAGCTCAACTGAGATCCCTTCTCCAACCTCTAGACAACACAGTCGCACGTGCCGGAGCAAAAGAGTGAGGTACCATGAAGATGGTGGTCTCAATAAATATAGGAGAAGTCCAAAGCGTAATAGGAGTTGCTCTTCAAGTAGAAGTTCTATCTCGCGGCGTGATAGGAGTTGCGACGTGGACTCTACTGGAAGCGAATCAGTGGCTCCAATAAATAAAGACCGGACTCAAGAATTACCAGAGGTGTTTCAGGCTTCGGGCAAAAATGCATCCCTTGGACGCGATGATATGCAAAATAAAGGCTTGTCTTAGACAGATTTAAAAAAAGAATCATCTTCAGGTGATACAGTGGAGAATCTAAAAAATGCTGAACAAGCTCCAAATAGTCAAGATTCAAACACTAAAAATTCTCTTTTGGCGCAAGAATTGGAAGCGATTGACAAGAAAATAAATCCAGATAAAATTAAGCACCAAAAACTGCTTATTTTTGGATCCGCCCAAACTGAATGCAGAGATAAAGGCAGATCTACCAGATATACAAGATGCAATAATTAAAAGAGATTTGCGCGGTATAAAGACGCAACAAAGAATTACAGCTTTTCTGAGAGGCTTGATGGGCTTAGCATCACTGGCTCTTATATTGAAAAACGAAAAGTAACTGCAGATATTGGGAATCATGAGTGGCGCAGTGAGAATTTTTCTGATCTACAGTTTGAAGAATCTTTGATTCGCAGGAGTCTGGTTTTAAAAAACATCGATACTTCCTTGCGAATGGACTAGTGTTTTTTTTTGGTACCAACTTACAGGATCGAGTTAAGGCCGCAAAGGCCGCAAAAGCCTACAATTTGTATATTTGTATATGTATATTTGTGTGTAACCTACAATATGAAAAGCCCTACACTACGGCAAGTGGTGCCCTTAAGGCGGAGAGACAGTCACCGAAAAAAACCTCAGGCAAAAAACTCGCAGGGCCCGCCGCGCAAGCAACTAGCGAGACGTCAATCCAATCCAGCTTATCCGACAGGCTCAAAGTTTGGCGGGCAGAGAAATCGTCACGGGGCCAAAGATAGAGCACAGCGATGAGCACGGTGAGTCATACAGGTCGTTTAAAGTTAATTGTTGAGCAGTGGAAAATATGATTTGTATTATATTTTGATGATACATTATGCAACAAAAATAAAAAGAACTACAGAAAAAATTCTGTAAAAAATTATTCTTTAGTTTTAGAAATCCACGTGACATCTCTTTATACTGGCGTGGAAAGGCTTAAGCGGTTATGAAACTTATGGTCTGAGAAATATTTTTATTATGTCAAGATTCGACGTAGCGAATCGCTTCCAAGCAGAATTTTAAAAAAATAGTCGGGAATAGTAAATACCCATTTACGAGAAAAAGCAATCTGCGACGGAGGACGGAAGAATAAGAGGAAAAAAATTGCTGCCGATAATTACGATAATAAATTTGTGAGACACGGAAAAAATGAGTAGACAATAGTTGTTGAACCAAAGAAGGTGCACAACTTGTTTGGAATAATTTTTTCGATAGGGCGCGCCATTTTTGGTTAATTCGTGAAATTTAATAAAAAACATTTTTAATTAATATTTTTCTGGGCAAATGAATCTTCTTCTTTCACTCCGCTAGGATGCTTACCACAAAACTGCTGATTTCCGGTTATGTGCTGAGTTATCATTAGAGAATAACAGAAAATTTTCAACGTGTTTTTCAGACTAGATGGAGTTGTAAATTAAATATAATTTTCAATTAATTTTCAATTCATAACTCCATTTAGTCTGGAATAGACCTTGAAAATTCTTTGTTATTTTCTTATGATAATACAGATTCCTTCAAAAATTTCTCCATCAAGAAAGAAATTTAAAAATTAAATTTTTGCAAAGACGACACAGATACAAAAACAAAAATGAATTTATTCATTCAAAAAGATCCATGAATTTTTCATTTATCATGTTTTTCATAGGATGATCAGTTTTTTTTTTAATCGTAAGAACTTACATTGAATATAAAAAAAAATTTCAAAAAAACGAGACAAATAAGAACAAAATAAATAAATAAAAGTTGTTTAACCAAAAAAGATCTACAAATCTGTCTTAAATAACACTGGTCAACATTTGATTTAAGATTTATCACCGGACTTCATTGGGGCATACTAGGGTTTTTGTGGTAGCTGATTTTGAATCCGAGGTCGGTTAAACTCTACCACGTCTAATTCAAGGTCATTTCAAGGTCAAAGTGAGGGAAACTGGCTCAATAAATCTGAAAAATATGTATATAGGTTTTTGGGGTCGTTAAGTCAGAATCTGGGGTTCGCTTAACCCAGTGAGTTCATCCAGAGGTGATTTCAAGATCATGTCAAGGTCATACTGACACGAAAGTGTTAGAAAAATGTGAGAAAAATCCTGTATATGGTTTGGGGTTCGCTGAGTCCGAATCTGGTGTTCGCTTAACCGTGTGAGTTCACTAAGAGGTGATTTGAAGGTCACGTGAAGGTCATACTGAGATGAAAGTGTTAGAAAAACGTTGACTAGTGTAATTTAATAATAGGGAGCGCACTTTCTGTTTTATTCGTGAAATATGCATAAAACTTGAACAAATTAAATTTTTGGAAAAACGAAAACTGTTCAGAAATAATTAAAAACAAAAGCTGTTCACTCAAAAAAGGTCTACGAATTTGTTATGAATCATTTTTGATAGGACCACCTTACGCTAGGATGCATGTTTTTGGTTCAACTCGGTCAAAATAACACTGGAAAAAAAATTAAATTTATAGAAAAACGAACACAGTTGCGACGAAATGTATAATGATAAAATTGTTTTTTTTTTGTAGGGTGCGAACTTTTTTTGTAATTATAGAAACAAGACAATAAAAATAAATCTATTTCAATAGCAATATAGCAATTATTACATTTTTCGTTGAGAATTTACCTTTTTTGCCTGAAAATGAAACTATTCGGTTGAAAATGTTTTTGTTTCTTCAAATTTTGATTTGAAATACCTGATATCTTAGGAAATATTTCGAAACTTTCTCAAGAATCTCAGAAAAATTATATTTATATTTATTTTTACAATGTCAACGAAAAATATAATTTTCAATTGAACACCAATTAATAGAGATATGTTTATAATTTCATTCTTCAAATCTATTCTATAAGGTCAAACATGGTACAAAATTGTCGTACAAGAAAATTTTCAAAGATTTTTAAATATTTCTGTATATCAATGAAAATTTCAACAGCCAAAAAAGTTGTAACTAATCAGTCGAATTTTCAACCAAAAAAATATGATATTTCAACGAAAAAAGCCGAATTTTCAACGAAAATTGTAATAATTGCTATTTTAATGAAAAATATATTAATTTTTAATTGAAAACAGTAAAAATCAATTTGAAAAGAATGTATTTTCGACAAAATAAAAAAAAATTGTTATCAAAAAATTTTTTAGTGCAGAAAACGGGAAAATTGCATAAAAATGATAATTTAGGGCGACAAATATTTTTGTATACGAAATAAAAATTTGGAATAACTATTTTTTACGTATTTTCCTTGCTTATCTTAAGTTTATAAAAATATAATTTTCACATGATTCTTGACAAACTTTCACAAATCTTTTCAATATTTCAGATATGTCAAATAAAAATGTCAACAAAAAATATAATTTTCCATTAAATACTAATTAATGGAGATATGTTTATAATTTCATTCTTCAAATCTATTCTATAAGGTCAAACATGGTACAAAAATGTCGTAAAATTTATAAAATGACCAACTCTTGACAAGAATTTTTTAAATGAATATCAATGTGTGTCATATTCAAATAACATTTAGGAATATTTATAAAATGTATTATTATTTTTCATTTTTCAAATTAATGTATACAGAGCACAGATTTTATTTGAAATTTCACAACATTTCTTTTGTATCATTTTTGACCCTAGGGCAGAATCAAGGATAAATATTCTAAATATATGTTCATTAGTTGTCAAAATACTACAAAGAATTACCTTTGAAATAGTTTTGTCCTTTTAAAATCATAAGATATTTCTATATAAAATAAATTTTATTAAATTTATTTTACAAGTATTTACAATTAATTTCCAATGGAAATTATATTACAATTAAAATAAAATTTTTAAATAAATATAAATATAAGTTTTCTGAGATTCTTGAGAAAGTTTCGAAGTATTCTCTCAGATTTCAGGTATTTTAAATCAAAATTTGAACAACAAAAAAACAACATTTTCAACCGAATAGTTTCATTTTCAGACAAAAAAAGTAAATTCTCAACGAAAAACGTAATAATTGCTATTTCAATAAAAAAAATATTTTTTTCAATAAAAAGCGGTCGAATTTAACATTAACAAAATGAATTTTCGACTAAATAACAAAATATTCTAAAACTATGTTCATTAGTTATTAAAATAGTACAAAGAATTACCATTAGACATTGTATTATCATTTTAAAATCATGAGATATGTCTTTGTAAAATAAATGTTGTTAAATTTATTTTACAATTATTTACAATTAATTTCCAATTACAATTATTTTACAATCAAAATAAAATTGTAAAAACTAAATTTTGTCATGTTGTGATAAGTATTTTCAGACATTAAAGGTTTTGTAAAGTTTTTATATATTAAGAAAGCATATGAGGTCAAGTTAATAACTAATTTTGTAAATCTGCTGAATTGATAAAAACGATATTATTTTCGAGATTATTGTAATTGGACTCTCATGGCAATTTAAGTCTTTTAATTGGCGTTTCTGGTGAATTAATTTTCAATTATGAGAAACTATTGGAGAGAGATTTAGGTCAATCAGTTTGATTGCATTTCTGTGACTGTAGTGGAGCATCAATTATATATTTTCATCTTTTATGCTTTAACTAAAAATATCAATTTTAAATTTAAAATATAATTGTTAAACAATAAAATAATAGTTACATTTGCTGTGGAAAAAGTCATTTCTTATGAAAACAAAAAAATAATTATTAACAAAGTATTTACATTTTCAACCGAAGAGATGAATTTTTGACTAAGATGATGAATCTTTAACAACAAAAAAATGGATTTTTGACAATGCATTTTAACTCTAGACAAAAAAGATCAATTTTTAATTTAGGTGATGAATCTTCTGAAGTAAAATTAAATAATTTTTCAACAAAAGAGTTCGACATTCAATCGGCATTTTTCAGTAAAATTCCGTACGTTGACATTTTCCTTATTTTAGAAAATTTTTTATGACGTACACTCCATTTTTTTATTTTTTTATTCAACATTGGTTGAATCCAATTCCATTCGAATGATAAATTCAACAGAGTTGTACTAAATAAAGAAGTGTTTTTTTCTTTTTAATTTATTTTATGGCCTTGCTAACTGAAATGGCCTGGCTTATCTTCTTAAATATTGGGAAATTAGTTCAAGGCGATTCAAAACGTTTTTTTAGCTTGATTCTTAATCTTTTCTGTGAGATATGGAATATTGTTTGCCTTCTATCACGTTCTAGACTAAAGAATTGATCAATACTTTCACGTTGCTCATAAAATGATCACAACCAGGATTTTTTGGTGATCCAATCGAATTTTGGAACAATAAAATTTAGGAAGAAGAAGATGTGGTGTTTGACAGAAGAAGACGATTATGGAACTAAATCTTTTTTCATTATTCAGATATTTAGGACCAAAGATTGCTGTGAGTACATATTGTTGAAGATGTCTG
Organism: Andricus grossulariae; assembly: GCA_011634705.1. Lineage (NCBI taxonomy): Eukaryota > Metazoa > Arthropoda > Insecta > Hymenoptera > Cynipidae > Andricus > Andricus grossulariae. The sequence continues at coordinate 150,427,228 of JAABKJ010075445.1, read as the reverse complement.
TTGCAGTTAAGAATGTGACGGCAGAAGAAAAATTGAGTCTCAGAGTGGGCGTCTTGGTCCAGGCTCTTTATATATAATATTTGCAGGAAATAAGTCTCTATGTTCTTTAAAAGTCATCACCTCGTTTTTTTTGTTTCCAGTTTGGACTATTTTAATTCGCTTGAAACCAAGATAAGGATTATTGTGCAATGGCCAAAACTTATTATTGTCATCCAAAAAACCAACGATGAAATCTTGCATATCTGCTATGGCTCTTCTACGTATTTCTCCACGGAGAGCGATAGGACGGCCTTCAGCATCTACCGTGAAAGCGCCTATAGGAAATTCAAAATTTGGTACGATGTGTGTCCCATCGGGGAACTTGGAAGGTTCTTTTTCATGTTCGTCAAGATGAAGAGGTCGCTTGTCAGGTAGGCTTGCCTGTGAACTTAATTCTGTAAGAAAAAAAAAGGAATAAATTATTGGATTTTCTTACGGCGTAAACACTTGAAAATCTAAATAATATTCTGTCTGATATAATTCTAGTTGAAACTTCGAATAAAATTCAAAATTTGAAATAGATACTCAAAATGCCTTCAGAATACGTCCAGTAAGACACCCTAAATAATAGGATATTCGAACAACTATCTCATATTTATAATTTCGAGGAAGAATTTTGTTATGCTACATGTATCGTGATAGTTTACGAGACTCATTCCGATGCGGAATATTGTTGACACTTAACACATAAACGAATTGTCAACAAAATACTTGAATCGCTCAGGCGGAAATATTATATATAATATTCATTTGCTTTATACATTTTTCATATAAAACAAATGAATATTATATATAATACTTTACACTATATATAAACTATATATAATATTTCCGCCTGGGAATAAATACAATACATTACAACCAACATTACAGGAAAGTACAACTTTTTTCTATCCTTGAGACAAATTTTGTATTTTTTGTTCCATTTTTTTGAACATTGTTTTATTTTATTTGTTAATTCATTAACTTTTTTTTTATTTATCTTTTTCTTTCTACAAGAATTTGCTGAAAAGTACACCTACAAGAATTTACAACTATAATAATATGCAGCCAGAAAATTGTTCTTTTTCGACCTAGGATGAAAAAAATATTTAGCATATTGCAATGAGGTAATTTTGAATGAAGATGTATACATGATTGCTATTACAAAAAAAACATTATGTTCTCAGACAATAATGAATAATAGTTGTTAAAAAAACAAAAGAGGTTTTTTTTGAACATATAGTAATTGATTGAATACCATATATGTCATTTGAAATTATGTCATCGCAATGTTCTCAATATTTGTCATCCTAGGTCGAAAAAGAAAAAATTGTTGACTGTAGATAAAAATTGAACATTTGCGAAAGACTTCACCACGGTCTTTAAAAATACAAGATTCGAACTCTTGGAGATAAACTTTTTTTCTTTTAAAGTTATAAAAACAGAACAGCAAATTAAAACACGACAAATGGCTTACTTTTGAATTTTAAACTTTCAAAATTAAAGTTAAAAAATTTTTCGATTCGAACGCTCAATAATTTTGCGTATAAAATGAAAGATTTTACAATTTGTTCATTAAAAGTCGTTAAACTGCAGAATTTCAAAATTTAACTTTTATAAATTGTACAGATAAAATATTGAAAAAAATAGAGATCCATTAATTTATAGATTTAAATATGTTTTGAAATGTTTTGAAATATCCTCTTGAAAATTTGTTTTGAAAAATCATTTAAAAAAATTTCCAGGAATATAATACTTATTTTATTATCTCGGAACTCGATATGTTTCTACAACTTTTCGAAAATCCTGCAGCAGTAAAAGAATTACCTTGAAATCATCCAGATACTATTTTGAAAATTTTGAAAATGTTGACTTGAAAAATTCTTAATTTAAACGCTCAATAGTTTTCGCGTATAAAATGAAAGCTTTTGAATCTTTTCAATTCAATTTTGTTTATTTAAAGTCGTTAAACTGCAGAATTTTTATTTTGAACTTTTATACATTTCATAGTTGAAATATTTAAAAAAAATAGTAATCCATTAATTTATACATGGAAATTTTTTTTGAAATCTTTTTAAATATTATCCTAAAAATTTGTTTTGAAAAATCATTGAAGAAATTTCCAGGAATCTAATACTAATTTTATTATCTTGGAGCTCGAATTTTTCCTACAACTTTTCAAAAATCCTGCAGCAGTAAAAGAATTACCTTGAAATCATCCAGATTCTATTTTGAAAATTTTGAAAATCTTGGTCTAAAAATTCTTAATTCAAACGCTCAATAGTTTTCGCGTATAAAATGAAAGCTTTTGAATCTTTTCAATTCAATTTTGTTCATTTAAAGTCGTTAAACTGCAGAATTTTTATTTTGAACTTTTATACATTTCATAGTTAAAATATTAAAAAAAAATAGTAATCCATTAATTTATACATGGAAATTTTTTTTGAAATCTTTTTAAATATTATCCTAAAAATTTGTAATTGATTCCTCAGATTGACTCAAAAGTAATTTCACATTATATATTTGTTGCTAATGATTAAAATTGAATAATATGCCTAAAATTATAGCATATAAGATTTGATGCAAGTCTAGTGGCGATGAGATTTGACAAAACCGTAATAAAAAACTATACATAGAAAATTAGAAGATTTGTGTACGAGTAGCACTTGATGGAAATTTTCAGCATTCCGAAACATAGGGTTCCAAACAAGTCTTGTGCTGATAAGATTTGATTGAGTTTGAATTAGAAACTTTTGATAGAACAATAAAAGATTACGCAAAGTATGCAACTTGATAGAAATATCTAACATTGTGATGGATGTTCGATAGTTATTTTTCCGCATAGTATTATAGTATTATATATTATGTATCATATTCACCAATAGAACTAAGAATCACCGTCAAGATTAAGACCACAGTATAGACGATCCTCATTTTTTGCAATCAGAGGCAAAACTGATTTACAAGTTAATAAAGATTTTGGTGACACGTACATATAGTTAATATTCTGGCGTTTTATTGAAGTATATATCTGGTATCTGAATGGTAACCTCGTGCATAATAGGCGTCAAGTTTGTCCTTCTGCTATATTCATGTTTATATTTCATAAATCAGTCACAGTGGATCAGAAATGTATTTCACGAACAAACTTAGTTTTTTATTGACAATTCTTAACTGTTTTTTTTTCAAATTATTCAGCATAAAATTTCTAATTCTGAAAAGTTTTGTTAACTGGGAAAATGCCATACATATTTCGCAAATATAAACAATATATAATTAGAGATTCAAAAAAGATTAATGAGTAAACATAACAGTATGTGTGTAACAATATTTGAGAAACAAGTGCCCATCAGACAAGACTTATCTCTTACGGAGCAGCAAATAGAAAATTTTACAAATTTGTGGAGACAGTTGAGATTTTCTGGCACGTAAGAAAACTTGTTATTCATAAAAATATTAGATTGACGAATATAAGAATTTTTTCAAACATATTTTGCTAACTGGAATTAATAAAATTATAAATCATTTAACTTGTTAAACAAAATTTTAGAACTCTTACTATATAAAAAAACTGTTATTATTAATTTCACAAATAATTTCTATTTATATTATTAGAAAATAAAACTCCGCCTGTTGAATGTATGTTATATTTATTTCTGTACCTCGGTCTTGGACTGTTTATTCAGACATGCAAAATAAAGTACAAATTTTATTTTTCATGATTACTTTAATGTTTGCACTTTATTTTGTAATAATTTTTATTTCCAGCTACCCTAAAAAATGTATTATTGTCATAAATTTATATTATTGCAACTCATAATATGCAATGATATTAAAATAAATGTATTTTTATTGTCTTGCTTATATAATTAAAACAAGTGCGCATCCAAAAAATTAATTAATTTATTTTCAATGTTATTTTTTACGATTTGATAAAAAAATACGCATCCTACCAAAACATCGTTTTTAACAATTTAAAAAAAATTTTACTGCTATTTTTTACGATTAAAACAAAGACCACGCATCTTATCCAAAAGTGATTGATAAAAATTTTTAGAACTTTTTTGGGTGCACAATTTCTGTCAATTCATCTTTTGTTTCACAGCTTGTGTCGTTTGGCCGTATAAGTTTATTTATTATTTTTAATGTTGTTTTTATGAATGAAACAAAAACTACGCGTTCCATAAAAAAAATTTTGATAACAAATTTATAGATCTTTTCTCGGTGAACAGCTTTTGTCCATCAATTTTTTTGCAAATATGAACTCATTTCAATAATATTTGACCGAGTTAGAACGATTTAAGTTTTAAAACTTAATTAAATCAGAGAGAACTTTTGTGCAACATTTCGTTTTTATTATTAAAAAAAACGTTTGACAAAAAAAATTCCAACAGGAAAAAGTTTCATTTTCTTATTCTGTATAATTCTACATTTGCAAAAATTTAATTTTTAGATTTTGAAAACTTTTTTTTTTTTTAAACGATCGGACAATACTTTTACGCGTTTTCGAGCATCGGGCTGGTTGTTGCATCCGGCGACTCAATTTTTGCAAACCGGGAAGTGACCGAGAATGTTTTTCCTCGATTTGGTTAATTCCTTAAATTTGGGATTAAAATACTTTTTACTACAAATTTAAGAAATGTAGCGTCGATTTTTTATTTGTATTGGTATTTTTATTTCCTGAAATCCACGTGCCTGGTCGCACGAATTTCGCGTAAAACTGAACTCTGAAGGGCTGATGGTAAACCTCGATTTTACGCCTCACCAACCTAATTAATATACGAAATCGTTATTTCGCCATAACCCCTGGTAGGTTAATGGTCTCCTCGAATCGTTCGGCGTGAAATGGAAAAGCGTCGGCACAGGCGGACAAAATTCATTTTCGGACGATAGGTTCTGGACAGTTGAGGAATGGCGTAATCTATGGGAAAAACTACTCCACATGAGAGCTCTAATGGTGATTAAAAAAGTCCAGAATTTTATTTCCAAGTTGATTAGCAGCTTGTGTCGGATAGGAATTCCTTCCGAACCAATCCGAATCAATCCGGAGTCTCTATCCGAACCAATCCGAGTCAATTCGAACCAAGGAGAAGTTTCTCCCTGGCCAAAGTATCGGATAGGTTTTCCTTCCCAACCAATCCCAATCATTCCGGAATCTGTATCCGAACCAATCTGAGTCAATTAAAACCAATCCGAAAACAGTTCTACATTTCGTTTGACCCAAATCGTTTAAAAATTAATCCGACTCAATCCGATTCAATCCGAACTCCAAAACGAACCAATCCGAACCAATCCGAACCAAATTTTCAATCCAAATGAATCCGAATCAATCCGAATTCGGATCGATATACACTGAATGTTCAATCCGAATGAATCCGAGCACGGATTGAATTGGATTCATTCGTATTGAAAATCGTTTTAGGTCAATCCGAGTTCGGATTCATTCGGATTGAAAATTTGTTTCGGATTTATTCGGATCGGAAGTTCGGATTGAACCGGATTGAGTCGGATTAATTCTGGACCGATTAGTAAATACGAATACATTTTTCACAGAGTACCAATAATAATTCTACAAAGTGAACATTAAATTTTTAGAATTGACATATGTAGATATTGTAAACTGTGAAAATAGTAAATTTGAATTGAATCTTATTCTTATTGACACTTATAATGATTGTTGAAAATTGAAATTAACGCTTAATTGAACTAAATTATAAAAATGTATATATATTTTTTTAAAGCTAGAAGATAATTTATTTTATTTCGTTATAAATATTTTGAAATAATTTTCAATTTTATCTTAAAATTAATTTTTCGAGATAAAAAATCATTTCAATTTTCTCAGGAATCTTTAAAGAAAAACTTTTTTTTTTAAACCTTTCGAAACTCGTAAAGAATTCCTTTTTTTCAAAACTCTTAAAAAGTTCCTTTTTTTCGAAACTTCAAAGATCTACATTTTGTTTTCAATTTCTTGAAATTTTTTCAAGTTAAATTGTTTTTTTAAATGCTGCTAAAAATGAAAAAATGAGGTAAAGTGACCCCGTTGTTGCCTCCATATTGCCTATCACGTGACGCTGTGACGTCATGATTTCAGATCCCAATTGCTATGATAAATTTTACAAGTAATGTGCAGACAAATTTTATTTAATTTTATTACTAGCTAAATAAACCTTTAACACTTAGGAGCCATCCATAAATTACGTAAAAACTTTTTTTTGGGGGGGGGGGTCCTGAAAAAGGTTTCAATCTGTTATATATAGGGGCGGGGGTAAATTGACACTATAACGTAATATTTTTAACAAATCAACCCTATAAAAAATCCATTTATCCAAAATGATAGTATAAAGTTAAAGTTCAGTAATTACAAATAATAATATTGTAATAACGTTAGACTTCAATATCGGTATAATTGGATTATAATTTTTTCCCCCTACAATTTTGTACAAAAATATCCACAAAAAGAAAGACTAATTTACAATTTTTAAAATTACTACTACCCCTAAAATTACTTTTAAAAAAATAGTTTACAGGGCTTGGAACTATTTACTAAATACACCCTAAGATTCAGTCATCTGATTTTCTAGGTTTAACGATATATTGAAAAGAAAGTAAAAATATCTAAAACCTTTAGAAAATAATTTCAAACTTCTAAATTGTTGTTAAAAATATATAGTTATTATGAAAATCATATTACTTAATAAAACAACCAGTAGAAAAAATTCTGTACTACAGTGCAAAATTTTATATTTAAAATGAACATAAAAATAAACATAATTTTCTACGAAAAGAGATAAATTTTCATCAAAAGAGTTAAGTTTTTGAGCTAAAAAGTCGAATACTGTAGAAGAAATTTGACTTTCAATCCTAAGAAGATAAATTTTCAACAAAAAGTCATTTTCTATCAAGAAAGATGAATTATCAAACAAATAGCTGAATTTTTAAGGAAAAAAAAAAGTAATTTTCACCCAACGAGTTGCACTTAGAACCAAATAGTTGAATTTTTAATCAAATGGTCGAAATTTCGAACAAAAAAGAATTAACTTCAACTAGAAACAGTTGCAATTTCAACCAAACAGTTGAATTTTCAAGCCAAAAAGACGAAGTTTTTAGGATTCAGTCGACTTTTTAACAAAAAAGTTTATTATCAGCAAAAAAGATTACTTTTCTACTTAAAATATTAATTTTCTATCTAGAAAGACAAATTTTTAACAAAACAGTTCAATTTTCAACCAAAAAATATGACTTTTCAACCAAAAAATTCAATTTTTAATAAAATAATTAATAAATTTTTAACCAAATAATGAAATTTTTACACAAAAAAGATTAATTCTTAACCGAAGAAATAATAGTAGACTTATCAACAACAAAAATTAACTTTCAACCAAAATTAGTTGGATTCTCTTATTGGGTTCTATTCATTTAGTTTGTATTTAAGAAAAAAAAAATAAAAAGGAAGTTTCTTGAAAATAGGGGAATGAAGGTGAATTCTTTTTAAATTTAATTTTACTTATTTCAAACAGGACTCGATACTTTTTTATATATTTAAAACGTCTAAAAACTATCGAAAAGTGATAGACACTATAAAAAGTCGAGTCAGGTCTAGTGCAAAAACGCTTTAATAACCTTTATGACAAAATAGTTATTTGTGATACAAGTGCGCAAAATAGGTGATTGTGTGCGAGTGTGAATTTTGCAACATAAGCCGGAGGCTCGAAGCATGAGTCGTAGACGAGTGCTTCGAGCCGCAGGCGAATGATGCAATCACACGAGTTAGCAATCACCTATGCGCACGTGTATCACTGCCAAAAGTCCTCTCATGTTGTTGAACGTTTATCTCTGAGTAAAAATACAACACACTTTTAAAATCAACTGGTATAGTAAAGATTCTTAGCTTGTTGGTAACAGAATTTATTACTGTGATTGAGGTATGGCAACCACTTTGGCAAACTGAGTTTGACTTACCTCTTGTAGTACTCTCAGGTGATACACATGTCTTTCAGATGCAAAAGCATCCTTATATATACCAAGAAGTGTTAAGCACGTGACCTCAAACTTATGTTCAGACTTAAGTAATTCAATGTATGTGTTGCAATGATAATAAAGAAATTGTACAAACATTAGTTTGGGATAGCGTAATATTATCTTAGGTGAATCTTGTGCAACGTGCTAATTTGTTTGATACAAATACTCGTTAAATTTTAAATTGTTATAATTGCATGTTCTTTTTTCCTAATCTAGGGTAAAAGCACCAATTTTCGAGATCGCACATATTGTCAGTTTCAAAGATAAAACCCTTCTATATTTCATTATTTTGCCATGCAGACCTGATTTATATACAAATAACTATTTATAATAATTACAACTGTTAAAGAAACTCTTTTCGTCAGTATTTTAAAGTTTCCCTATATAGTGTGAACCAAATTTAATTGAAATAAGCATGGGATATTGTGGTTGGATATGGTTTCCTGGCATACCATGAAAGTATTCAGACCATATTTAGAATCATTGCCTAAGCCCTTTCTGAAAAAAGTCTAGTTTTGTTTTTCAGAAATTATGAGATATAGAATTTGCACATAATTTGATGGTTACAGTTGCTACAAAGTTTTATTTGTTTTCCTTTTATATAATTTTATAGTTTTGCTGAGTGATTTGCATGAACTTCATATTATTACCAAAAGCTTTTAAAGTCAAAATGAACCGACCCCATTGTATGTTCAGAGTATATCATCCTAAATTATTAAATTCTATTAAGAAATTTGATCTGAAAACTTAAATGGGATGTCATCATATTGAACCTCAGCTACGTTCGTTCTCATTAACTTACAAATTAAAAATACTGTTTTTAATGCTTAGATAATTTCAAATCAACAGCGTATAAAACGGAAAAATTTGTGCTGGGTGATTAGACAATTTAGAATTTAGACGTGTAATTTCAACAATTTCTAATTCATTCATTCTAGATGAAAGTTCTACAAACATGGAAAATTGTTAAATGAAGAATTTAAAATCATAAGTATTTACAATTTAACAATATTTGTCCTTTAATTTGAAAGAGACGAAATCTGTAAGTAAGTCACGTTTCGAAATTTTTTTTTTCAAGAAATCAAATGCTAACTGATTAATTTTAAGGGTCTTCTTTGAAATTGTTAGCTTGGATTATGTGAAATCAAAAGAGCTGTGTGCCAGGTGTATAGTTGTTTTTTTAGTGATTTTCGTAGCTTTTCATTGGCATGACTTTTAGCATAAATAAAGTAAGATAGAATAGATCAAGGATGTACATACTTCTGTTTTTCCCTTTTGAACTAATAACTTGTTAATGCGTATGTCTGTGGGGAAGATGCATTCTATTTACAGCTTTCGCAATATTATCTTGTTATTGTTTCGATATAATTGAAAATGTTACACAATCACGATCATTTATTGCGTTTTTCTGTTTTTTACGTTTCCTATTTTTATAAACTCTTGGTTTACAATATATATATATATATGAATATATTTATCGGTTTCGGTTTCTATTCCTTTGGAATAGAACTGAAGGGCCTATGACAAAGCCACCGAACGCGTCCTCGGGTTGGTGAGTTTGTCTCGGGTGTCCTTCTGCCTGTCCAACCAAGTTAGAGTTTTGCTATCTGTGCGCAAGGTGAACCTCTGATCTTCTAAGTACGGCCGGAAGTGCATTATGGCCCAAATGGCAGCCAAACACTCCTGTTCGTTACAATGGTAGGCTGCCTCGGTTGAAGAGAACTTGGCACTGGCGTAGCTGATGATCCTGCGTGCTCCTGCTGGTACCTGCTGCATTAGCACTGCGCCCATTCCTCGAGCACTAGCATCCGTCTGTAGGATGAAGGGGAGTGACGGTTCCGGCCGGCCAACGGGTTCGTGATGGCGAAAGGCCTCCTTGGGAGACTCCAGGGCTTTCTGGGCCTCTCCATTCCATTTATAAGGTCGCTTGGGCGAGAGCAAGTCTGTCATTGCGGCGATGATCTCTGAGTAATGGGGAACATACTCGTGCAGCCAATTCATGGTGCCCAACAATGAACGTAATCCTTTTCTGGTACGGGGCGGCTCAGCGTCCAGGATTGCTTGAAGGTGCTTCAGCTGTGGGTGATTCCCCTCGGACGTGACGACATGGCCGAGATAGGGAAGACTTGTCGGGCCGAATTGTCATTTCTGCGGTGAGCACGTCAGTCCGTATATGTTGAGCCCTTCCAGGGTGAGGGACAGGTGTTGAAGATGTTGCTCCCAGTTCTCGGAGTAAACGATGATGTCGTCCAAGTAGGCAATTGCGAAATTACCCCAGTGGTCTGCGAGCACATGCCGCATCAAATGTTGGAATGTGCCGCGTGCTTTCTTCAACCCGAAGGGCATTACTCGAAATTGGTACTGTCCGCCGATATCCTTGAGAATCTCGTGTATCCGGGGCAAGCATCGAGGAGCATCCACAGTCTGTTTGTTTATCCGACGGTAATCTACGCAAAATCGGTAGTCTCCGTCCTTTTTGCCCGCAACCACAATGGCTGAGCTGTAAGGTGAGTTGATGGGCTCGATCGTGACGTCTGCGAGCATGTTGCGTACTTTTCCGTCCAGCCACAATCGTTTCTGCTCCGAATATCGACGGGGTGGTTCTCGGAACGGGGTCGGATCGGACAGATGAATCGCGTGCTGGACAGCCATTGTCTGGCGCAGGGGTCCTCCTTGGTGGAAAGTTTGGTTATTGAGTCTTGTCAAGTTGATAAATGCATCCTGATGTTCCAGGGGAAATTTGTGGCTCAGCTGTGTGGTCGGAACATTGGACGAGGGGGGCCGAGCTTCGGGAGTGAAGTAAACTCGGTTCCGATCTCGTGCTCCTAAGTAAATACATCCCAGGTAATGTTCGTAAATTACACGGTGCTCCTCGAACCAGGGTATTCCGAATACTAGTTCGTTCTCCAAATTCGGGCTTACGTAGAAAGTACCGGGGTAACGTTGTCCGTAGATCTCCGGTGCCAAAACTATGGAGCCAATCAATTTGAGGGTCGCTCCTCGTGCTGTTAACTTTGCATATCGAGGACTGGGCCCTAGGGTCCGCATCTGTACGTTGCTCAGCAGGTCAGCCTTCACGAAGTTGTCTGAGGAACACGAGTCCACCAGAGCCATGGCTTCGCGTCCTCCTAATCGAACGCGGAGGCGTGGTATCCGACGTGTAGTGGTGCTGGTCAGGTTTATTGTCGGGGCTCCTGGTTGGCTGGGTGCTCGGCGGTTCCCTGGGCCGCCGAGCTCCGCCAGTTTTCCTGGGGAGTGTTTCGTCGTTCTCCCCTGAGAACGGGACAGTCCCGGTGAAAATGAAATTCGGGACAGTAGTTGAATGGAAAACTATTTTTTCTGACTCAGGGGGCCTCAAAACGTCGACATTTCATGGAATCCACGAAAGTCATTTTTCACATAACACCAATACCTTCTCATTATGATGAGAATGTAAAAAAGGAAAGTGTAAGAAAGTCAATTTTTAAGGCCAACAGGCTGAAGAATAAACGTTTATACTATAAAATCGTAATAATTTAAGAATTGTTGATTATACACCTTTGAAAATTTGAGAGTTTCCAATTGCAAATCTTCAAAATTAAGGAGTTTTGAATTGCAAATCGTTAAAATTGTACAATTTTCCATTGTGTGTCCTCAAAATTAAACTATTCTAAAAAATGTTCCAAATTACATACCTTTACAATATAATTCTTGAACATTGAATAATTTCTAATTTTTAATAATCAATAATTTTTAATTGCAACTGTTCACAATTTCAGAGCTTTGAATTTTTAATTTTTCAAAATAAAAGATATTTAATTTACAAATCGTTAAGATTGAAGATTGAATTATAAATCTCCAAAATTGTAGAACTCTAAATTTCAAATCTTTAAAATTAAAGAATTTTTAATTTCTGAAATTTACAATTTAAAAATTATGCAAGTTTTAAATTTTACAATTAAAGATTTTGTCATTTTAATGATTTACATTTCAAATTTCATTAACTTGGAAGATTGATCTTAAAAATCACCACAATTGATGAATTGTTATTCATACATCTTTCGAAATTAAATAGTTTCTAATTGTAAACATTTAAAATTGAAGAGTTTTGATTTGTAAATTGTTAAAATGGAAGAATTTTGCATTGTAAGTCTTCCAAATGGCACTATTCCAAAAAAAAGTTCCAAATTACATACCTTTAAAATGTAATTATTGAAAATGGAATAATTTGCCATTCCATATTTTCAAAATTCAAGAATTCTCAATTGTAACTCTTCAAAATTGAATAAATTTAAATTGCTAATCTTGCAAAATTGAAGAGTATTTATGTGTGGTCAGTCGTTTATTTGAATTTTTTATACAAATTTAGATAAGCTTGGAACCGGCTTGATTTTCTTGAATTATTACAGTTGTTAAAATCAAAATAACTTCTTTTTTTTTTGGTTAAAAAATGAATCCAAAAGTCAAGTCGAACATTCGAAATTCGACTTGTTCGAATATTCAAATAAATCGAATTTCAAAGGTTAGACACCTACTTTTGGATTCATTTTTTCACAAAAAGAAAGAAGTTATTTTGATTTCAAAAATTGCAATAGCTTAAGGAAATCAAATCGGTTTGATGTGCATTAAATTTTTTTTTTATTTCGAAAAATCCAATTTTCCATGCGTGCCTAAATTTGTATTCAAAAATCCAATTAATTAACATTTTTAAACCATTTTTTTGCTGAAATGAAAATATCATATGCTAAAACTGAAGGTCAAGTTCATTAGCCAGCTATTTTACTATTGCGCACTTCGCCGGCAAATACTCAGTTAGTAAGCTTCATCGTTATGACTCGCTTTTATTTTAATTATGTCAATTTTTCATAAAAAGAAGAACTAATTTACTTCAGGTTCTCTCGACCTTAAGAGCACATTCTCATCAAGACACTCGCGCTTTGCGCTCGATATTTGGTTTCAAAATCATATAAGCCTCGCGCTGCACGCTCGTTTCTGTTCATCGTATAAAAGAAACCCAAAAGTTTGAGCGCGCTTACGCAGCGACCATATGTTATGTTCTATGTACTTCAGATAAAAATGGCTAAATTTGCATTTGATTTAAAATGAAGAAGGAAATTCCTTATTTGAGAAAAAACTGGACATCTCTGGGTCAATTTTTAGAAATTTTGAGAATTAACAATAAGTAATTGTTTAAATAATTACATAATTAAAAAAATATTTACTTCTCCAAACAATGACAAACTATTACATTTCAATCAGAAAATACGAATATTTTTTACATTTTTGTTGAAAAAATAATTGTTTACATATGTTACATTTTTGTTTGAACAATCAAAAATTATTTAAAGAGTCATGGGAAATATTTAAATTATCCATTAATAATTATTTGTATGAAAAAAAGACGGAAATTTCTAAAAAGTAACAATAATACGTAAAAATGTAGTTTTTTATTTTTGGGTTAGATTTGGGGTGCTGGGGGGGGGGTGAGTGTGGGTTAAAAATGAAAGTTATTAGTATGGTTTCAGGCACTCCTCTTTAATCCCTAAAAAAGTTGGCACGTTTCGATCAAACCCTGAATTATGAGTTCAATTTTTCGAAAATCCAAAATTTCCACATGTTAAGTAAATGGGATTTTGAAGTGCTCGGTGGCACATGTTAATATTTAAATTTCTAAAACGAAAATAAGAGATTTTTTTGCTTCGGAAATGGAAACTTTTTTTTTGGGGGGGGGGGTACTTGCACTCTAGGGTGAACAAAAATATTGCAATGCCTTTTTGGACCACCCTAGTGTGGACAGCTCCGTAGCAAATCAAGGAAACAAAAAATTCATAGTCAAAAGGGCATAAGACTGCCCCCGCACGAATTCTATCGAGATTTTCAGCATAAGTTGAAAATCATGTGAGGTTGAATTTCCAAAATGATTATATTTCGAAAAAATATAATAGGTGTTATGAGGGTTTTATTGAAAATTAAAAAAATATTTTTTTAAGAGAACTGTTGAACCAATTTCGATGCCTTAAAAATGTGTTATGGGATTCGACGGAACAATGCAAGAAAAAAATATGTATTTGAAAAAAAAAAAAAAAATTTTTTAAATATTTTCGAATTTCTTTCTATTGAATTTGGTTGCGATTTTACCATCACATTTGACTGAAAGAAATCTTTGACTTCTCCAGTACAACATATTTAATTGATTTCCAAATACAACCGGAAGGGTAATTCATAGTTTAAAAAATTAATCATTACAAGCGCACCGCATATAACTTGCTGGGCACTGCGCCCGGTGCAGTACACTCTGTATGGATAAATCAATGTTTAGCCTGCGATATTCAGACTTATTAAAAAAGGTCTTGAAGCAGTCCAAGAACAATCTGGTAATAAATTTAGTGGGGAGAAAAATTTCAAAAAAATTCATAATATTATAAACAAATTATTAAACAAAAGTCATTTCTTTGGGATTCGCAGCGTTCAACGTATTAAAATTAAGATTTTTTGTATTAAATGTAAGAAAATTTAATGTTCGATTACGACTTATTGAACAAAACAAAAAATGCGATTTGGCAGTTGTTTACACAGTTCTTATAAACAAATTTACCGTTTGAATATTTTTCATTCAATAGGCCTAATTTTTTGCGAAATTAACTTAAAATGTCTTTTCGATGATACACGTCATTATATGTACATAGAAAATTGAACAGATTTATAATTATTTAAACAATTTTTATTGAAAAAACTTTGAAACTTTTATCATTGTTTTCCAAGTGTTATGGATCAAAGCAAAGAGTCATTGGAAGGATATTTGTAGTTGATTTGTAAACAAAAAATAGAGCCTATTCGATCACAAATAGTCAAACTGTACATTGTTTTTATAAAAATGGTGCGAATAATAAACAATCCACCACCATCGCGTATACTTTATACGCCGTATTCATTAGCGTAATCCCTCTATAATTTTCCTGTCTATTCCTGTCTGCTTTCTTATACAGTGGCACTATTAACCCTTATCTCCACCCTCTTAGGAATCCTTCCCCCCTCCATACTTCCTTCACTACCTCCTTCAGCCTCTCCCCAACCTCTTGTGTACTAAGCAGCCATGCTTTGTTCTTTTCACCATCCAGCCCTGCTGCTTTTGACTTTCTTAACTTCCTTATCTGTTTCTCTAGCTCCTCATCATCCAACTCCTCCATCTCTGCCTCCCGCAATCTTCTACTCCCACCATCCTTCTTCCTTGAATCGGAGCCCTGAAATGATTCTTTAAAAAACTCCCTCCACTCCTCAGTCCCTATCTCTTCGCTTGTCCCCACTCTACTGCTTCTAAACCTATTTATGATCTTACAGACATCCCCCTCTGTCTTAACATTTCCTAACTCTCCTTTAGATCTTCCTCCTTTTCCTGCTCTTTCTTCTTACACATAAATCTAAACTCCTTCCTCATTTGTACGTACTCCTCCCTTTTCGCTGTACCCTCTTTCCACTTTGTGTACTCTCTCTTCACCTTCCTTTCCATCTTTTTACATTCCCTTTCCTACCATGACTTCACGATTCCTTTCTTCTTCTTTTGGAATACCTTCTTTTGCACGAAACCTTTCTCTTTCTCTTTTAAATCCTCCCATATCTCTTCCACCGACTCCCCTTCAAAGCGTCACTTCTCTAACTGCTCCTTTTACCTCTCTATCGCCTCCCTCGTCTAGCTCACCCTCTCGCCCGTTGGCCCTTCTCCCCCACCCCCTTGCCTTCCACCACTCTCACCCCTTATCCACAACCCTAATGGCTGATGGTCTGATTGTACCCTCCTGTCTACTGCGAATTTTTCCGTCTCCTCTCACCCTTGCATATTCATGACCTCACAGTCTATCCTCCATCCAGTACCTTAGAATCTCCCCCTCCTTATTAATTATCTTATCCTTCGATTTCCTTTCGAAGCTCTCTCCTTCCCTGTAAAGGCCCCCTTTCCTCCCCATCCTCGCATTAAAGTCCCCACCTAGTGCCACCATACCCTCCTCTCTTTTTCCTAGAAAGTCTTCCACCCCTTCTTTAATTCTTTCCATCCCATCCTTATTGTATACTGTCACAAACTTACACTTTACCCCTCCTATCTTTACTTCTCTCATTTGCACTCCCTCCCCCTCTTCCTCTCCATGAATCACTTCCCCTAATCCTTCTCTAACACCCGTTATAATTCCCCCACAAGCTCTTCCTTTCTTCTTCATTCTGACCGCCTCCTGGAGTCTCCACCTATACACCCTTGGCAGCTTTGGCTCTATTCTATCCTATTCCTTTCTTTCTACCCACGTCTTTACCATTCCCACAACATCAAACTCTTGGATATACTTCAGAACTCCTCATCCTTCTCCTTCATCCCCTCCAACTTAACTTTCCCTACCATCCTTTTAATACACCCTATTCTTTGTGGCATCGCTTCCACGCCCTCCCTTTCTTCACCGCTCTTCAGCTTATCACAATATTCTTTCTCCTGTCTGCCTCATCTCTTCTCTTCATTCTCATCTCCATTGCCCTTATCCTTTCCCTATCCGCTCTCTCCTCCTTTTCATTCCTATGCTCGCCTACTTTCTCTTGTATCATATTCTCTACCCTCTCCCAAATACCTTTAATCTCGCCACCCCCCCCCCGTCAACTACTTCCATTTACGCCCTGCCCTCCACCTTTTCGGAAAAGGGTACGTCCATCCTTGTAGAGCCCCGCATGCAAGGATAAGGCTGCATACTCTGAGAGGTCACCCGGTATCACAGAGTCATCGTTTGAGACACCTCACCCAGGTGCTATTCAGCTTTCGGCGCGGTTGTCACGCCTCCGCTTAGGGATTATTCCTTCAGGACCATCCGTGGACAATTGACCGCGACTGCTTATTAATTATTGTACCCATATTCAGCAGAAGCCCTGGGTACAGGGACCCTCTATCCGTAACCCGCGGACGCGTTTGGTGGCTTTGTCATAGGCCCTTCGGTTCGATTCCTAAGGAATCAAAACTGAACCAAATGGCAATCCTGCGAAATATATATATATATATATATATATGTATAATCAGAGGAGGTAGCGTGTATACAAGCGGCGCTATTTACAGCTGACCCCGTACCCCATCTTACCTATTCGCTGGTGGAGGATGATACCACCAAGAGAGAACCGGACAGCAACCAGCCACGTCATGGCATTGTCTTCGCTCGGACTAATGCAAGTATATAAAGATGTCGGCCAGAGGCTATCGCTAATAAGTAGGCTACCACGATTCTTGCTCGAGTGTGACTCTTCGATATGATCTCTAGAGTCTAAACTCTACATCTATTCTAATGTCGATCCTGCTTAGGAATATACATAGATCCTCATATTGATTTATATATAGAAGTTATTCTTCTCATAAAAAATATAATAATTTGTTTTCAATGGCCATTTTTTTAATTTCAGGGTCCGAATCACTTTTTATAAGTCCTTTATGCTTATTTTTTAGGTCCATAAATAATTGCTTGAATGGAATTTCTTAATATATTTTTTCTTATTATTCTAAAGAATCTTCTGTAAGACGAAATTTTAAATCTGGTTTTTTACTATGACTTTCTAAAAATTGCAAAAAATTACACTTTTTTAGGACATTCGACCTGAATTATCAAAAAATCTTGATGCGATAAAGTAATTTCTTGTTAAATTCAGTTTAAAAGTAAAAAATTCAGAAAAATAAACTCTATTTGTTAATTTGCAACAATTAGATGTGAATCGATATAATTAAAAGAACTTTCAACTCATTTCTAGGCATTAAAAAGCTATCAGAATCAAGAAATATGATTTATAATTTTTTCAGCACTCATATTTTTCCTAAATTATTTTTATTATCAAACTAAGTGTTAGTACTTGAATTTATAAAACACAGCGTAATGTATTTGCAGCAAGAAAAAAAAATTAATTAGAAAAGTTATATTTTCCAAAATTTCGAAATAGCCCACTAATTTAAAAATCTAATCTCGAAAAGGACTCCTGGATGCGCCAAGAAAGAAGTAGGCACATAAAAAAAATTGAATCAGACTATTTCGAGAAATGGCCCCACACGAAATGGACAGAAATGGGCTTCTTGTCAAATTGAGTGATAGTTTTGATTTATCCCTTGTTTGGCACACTGGGTCGTATACGACCCCAGACGTTTAAAATTGCAAAGTTAGAGTATTTAAACATAAGGGAAGCGGGTTTATAGTAACATATATCGATAATTCGGATGTTAAACTAACTTTCAGGGCATAGAGCATAAGGCTGGGTCGGTTCATCTCTATACAGCAGTCGTTCAAAGTCGCCTGAGGTCATTCACGACCCCGGTGTGCCAAATACGTTTGAAAATCAAAATTTAGAGTGAATTTTTTTTGGATATATTTTGATTGTAAATTAAAAAATAAGGTTGCAACATCATATTTTGCAAAGTTATATATATATATATATATATATCATGCACTCTATTTTTATACCCCCCATGGAAGAGTATCTGTCGAACCAGGAATCAGCACTCGCTTATCATCATGCCATCTGAGAATAATCTTATCTTGTTTAATCGAGTGCACCTCATGTTGTCGACTTCGAATCATATGTTGACTCCGAACCAGGTTTTGACAAGAAATTAGAGTCTCCTTATAATCGTCGAATGTTATTGTCCTTGAAGTTGACTCTTTAACCCCTTTTGTTTAGAAGACGTATAACGTAAACATTATTTGGTGGATAGTCAATAGTCTGATGTATCGAATTTGTGCGAATCTTTTTTAATATAATAGTAGACGTTGGCAACTGTGAATTGATATATTAGAATGTCTGTGTCTGTATACAGTAATTTTGCATTGTTAACAAACGTGTTCTGGATATAATTATAATGAAAATCATGAATTATTAATTTTGATACGTCAAGAACTGTGAATCCTGTATAAATTGGTTTATTGAAATTAGTTTCTGTTTTATTCATTTACGCGATTACCATGTCTTCACCGTATATTGTGAGGCTATGAAAATTTGGCCTTGCAATTAAATTTTTCGCACCATACCGCCCCTCCCATTTTGTTACAAGCCTTACATCTTTATGCTTTCTAACATTCTCCATAGTTATACCAAACACTGAATGATTCATCAATTTGTAAAAGTTTTTCTCAAACTCATTTACTGATTTTTTTCTACAGTTCGTATTTAGATCAATGTAATCTTTTACCCATGGTTTCTGTTTAAATTTTAATACTCTATGGACTGTAGTTAGCTTCATTCCCAAGAAAAAGTTTGGTTCATTATCAAAATTTTCAAACCAAAATTGTACGTTGAAAAATATGTTTTTCTAGAATTTTCAAGAATATCAGCCAAAAGTGAAACATCGGTTTTTAAATCAAGATCAGAGTATTCACCCATAGTTTTTGAATTAAAAGTTTGCTATACTTTACAAGCATGTTGATATACTTGGTCTAAAATATTTGAATGGTTTAATTTTGAATAAAAAGACTCTTTTATTGGCAATTTTTTTCCTGCAGTTGTACCCAATCTTCCATATAATCATAAGGAAAAAATCCTTTTCTTGTTGATAAATTAAATTAATAATCATTTGCGCAATATTCTCTCGTAATTTTTTTCTCATCATTATTTAAATATGATGCCAATTTTTCAAGACTACTAGGCGTAAATCTAAAATATTCAATAAATCGAAGCTTTACATTTGAACCTTCTACATGTTTTGTAAATGATATATAATTGTCTTTGTTTATGAGTAATAATTGAATGCTACCTTCAAAACTTGTAGCTCAGTCTTTTATTAAAAAATGTGCATCATATCCTGATAAGTTATGAAAAACTACAGGAATCACATGTAAGTCTTTATAGTTGATATTACAAGATTCATGACTTGGACTGCGATATTTACCTGTAAAATGGTCGTGATCGCGATGTTTAATATACTTCCTCAGACACATGTTTTAATTCTCTCATAAACCAATTTATACAGTCTTCTCCTCTATAAACTTCAAGTTCAGAAAGAGAATCATCAACATTGCAATATTGATAAAAAGTTACACTTATTGAGACATGTTTTTGGTAATTGGTTGATTGTACTGAATTTCTTCTAATAAACATTCTATATCAGCATAAATTGCATATACACATATTCGTGGATAATACAGATTGAATTCTATCTTATGGAAAGTTAAACACCCAAATTTATTTTCTGTAATAATGGAAAATATATTTTGCTAAGAGCTTACATTTTGGATTGTTTCTTTTCCTAATGGAAAATATAATAATCTAAATAGATTGGTTCATAATCAACTATAAAGATACTTTCAATATTTTTCAAGCTTATGTTTCTGTCCCATCGAAAATCTTATTTTCAGAAAGTAAGAGAGCCCATAAATATGTCAATCAATGTGTTCTGTTCGAATTAACAACTTTTTAAGTCACAAAGTATTATATTTCAAATTTAAAAAAAGTCTTCCACATATAAACAATGTAATCTTTTTTCTTGCTTTCTAAGTCGCTATTGATTGATCAAGAGTGGTCATCGAAAGTTTGTCAATAAGTCAATTCACGCGTCTCGAAGACGCAAACAATTACATCAAATGCACTCCTATATTTCCCATTTAAAATAAAAATCCTCGTAAAAAAGTACATTATTTTTTTAAGAAATTTAAAAACAATATTAGTAGTTTATGGCGGGTCATGAAATGTTCTTCAATTGGGTATTGGATGCATCTCGAAGACGCGAACAAATATATCCTATACATTACATTTGTGTTCATATTATTAAAAAAGATTTACTCATATCAACAAGATAAACAATATATTTTTTAATTTGTATATCGGTATTGCTAGATAATAATAGTTTATAGAAGATTCGTCAATAGGCCATTCGACGTATCTCGAAGACGCGAACAAATATGTCAGATACAAAACTGTAATATTCCTAATATGAAAAAAGTTTTTCTCATATAAACAGAATACACACATTTCTTTTTAAATTCTTAAATCGGTACTGCTGGGTCATAAAAGGGTCAAAAATAGGTCAATCTATGCGTCTCGAAGATGGCAACAAACAAGCTAGATATCATATTGTTGTATTTTAAATCTCAAAAAAAATTTTCTCGTATAAACAAAATATACCATTTGCTGAAAGGAAGGAAAGAATGGTTACTTCGCTCAAATCCCAAGATAAAATTTTAACTCAACTTCATATTTCAAAAAGTTTTAATTACTATATTAAAAAATGAATTTAAACAAAAATGTTGAAAACAATATGTGTTTGATATATAAATTTCCAATATTCTGCTACAACTTTTTTCATAAGGGAAAAAGATGTGCTAATCAAATGTACGATGAGAATGTATGTTTAAAAAATTCTAATTCAAAAATGTTTTTAGAAATGCTTTTCTACGATCCGGCGGTTAAAATAATCTTTTCTGATTGTAAATTCAACTAGTTAGTTGACAATTGAACTTCTTTCATAAAATTTTATATTTTTGTTGAAAATTCACAATTTTAGTTGAAAACTCAACTGTTTTGTGGAGAAGTCATCTTTTTTGTTTGACAATTCAAATACTTTGTTGAAAAGTCGTCTTTTTGTATTAAAAGTTTATGTTTTTTGGATTGGAAATTCATCTTTTTTAGTTGAAAAGGTCTTGGTTGGAAATTCATCATTTTTGGTTCAAAATTAAAATATATTCTGAAAAATTCGTCTTTTTGGTTTGAAGATTTTAATAATTGATTAAAATTGCAACTGTTTGTGGTTGAAGATAATTTTTGTTTGTTTGAAAATTTGACCATTTTGGTTGAAAATTCGTCTTTCCAGGTTTGAAAGTCAACTATTCAAACATTAGACATTTGAGCTTAAACGTTGAACAGCAACTTACATTTTTTACATTCTCATCTTAATGAGAAGGTATTGGTTTTATGTGAAAAATAACTTTCGCGGATTCAATCAAATGTCGACGTTTTGAGGCCCCCTGAGTCAGAAAAAACGGTTTTTACGAAGGTGTCTGTTCGTAGACTTCTCTCCAAAATGCCTCGACCTCCTCTGGGGTGGGCGGGTGGACGACAGTAACTGGAGGGTCTTGGACGAGTCGAGATGGGTCAGACAAAAACTGTTGATTTTCTCTGACCCACCTCTCTCTTCGCTCTAGACTTCTCCTAACGTTACATACTACTAGTATTCTGTCAACAATATGCTGCCTGATGGTCAGTAGCTTGGACTTTTTGAGTGTGTGACGATAGATCCGCAGTTCGCACGCAAACTGTCGAACCTTGGCATTGGAAGTCCTGCCAGATGTTATGTATTCAATCATACACTGAATGCAGGACGCGTACTGCCTTGCCCAGCCTATCTTTGTGCTGATTTGATGCATACATTGTTTGGTCTTATGATCAGACGTTGGTTTTGTTTTACGGTTTGCATTTGCCGAAGCTCTCGCTGCATTATACATGCTACAATTGATAGTCCAACGGTCGGGTTCTTCGGAAAAATCTCCACGAAGCTCGTCATTCAGTTTAGCCAGATCTTTGGGCTTTAGAGAAACCTGAATGTTGATGTTTCTCCGGGTCCTGAAGCATCGCTCTTTCTCTATTGGATTCTTGCCCGCGGTTGGTCTCAGTGTTGCCTCTCTTTCTCTGTTGCGGGCTTATTCTGGCTGCGGTTGAGTAGGCGCTTCGCTTATATAACCCCTTTTCCGGACTACCTCGGCACGGTTTCGCAGACGTTTATGCGAAAAATGCGAGAGCTCTGGATGTTTCTCGCACCACAGAGTATGCAGTCGCGCCATGTAACCTTTTCGTTCAGGGGCCATACTGGTATCATAGCACTGCAGCAGGTCGTCCCTGAGTCAATCCGTCCATTTAAAAGTAATGAGATTCTGCTGGTCAATCACATTGGATAGTCAATCACTCTAGGATAGTCGGCATTGTTGTCCGACCCATTGTCGGGAGCCCTGCGCGTTCGATTGTTTTGATCCGCACGTACTACAACTATGTTTGGTGTTATAATTGTTGTTCCCACGAGCAGCTATATATATATATATATATATATATATATATATTCAGCATGTGTATACAATGTTCTGCCCCCCCCCCCTCCAGGACACTTCCCTGGATCCGCGCCTGCAACTTAGACGTCTGGGTCACCGAATAGCTACGTTGGGCACAGCGAAAGTTGCCGAAAGTTACCAAACACGCTGAGATGCATCAGCTGATTGTGAACGCCTGTGTAATCGGGGTAACCGCTAGCTTTGTTTTCGTGAACTTATGATTTGGAAAACGTTTTTATGCTTTCCATGGGTGCAGAATGCAAGTAAACTCGTGACCTCGTCGAAATACAGACATTAGAGCTGGTAAGTCAATATTTTTCACTTTATTGAACACTTGGTGCATGCTAAGTTTAGCGAGGTATTTGAGATAATTTAATTTTCAGAGCAAAGAAGTTTTGAATTGAATTTTTTCCATAGATTTTACATTACGTAAATATTAAGTGTTAATATCTGCAAAAATTAGTGCAATGAAAAATTGCTATTTATACACGGCACAAAAAGTTTTTCAGTTCACTCAATTATAAAAATGTTTTTGATAATACAAGAATGAATGTTCAGTAAAGTAAAAATATTGACTAACGAGCTTTAATGTCTGTATTTTGACGAGGTCACGAGTTTACTAACTTGCACTCTGTGCCCACGGAAAGCACAAATACTTATTTTTATTATTATTATTATTATTATTATTATTATTATATCATTAAGCCGTTTCCCTTTCGGGGTAGGCGTGAATTGCTCTCCTCCTTGCGTCAGATAACAGCCGTATTTTGTCAACAATATGCTGCTTGATTGTCAGCAGCTTTGACTTGTTGAATGTATATATATTGAGTGAAAGTTTTTATTATGGGAGGCAAACTGTAAGGTTTGACGTGATGAACCAGCGTGACCAACTCGACGGGCGTCTGTTAAGGAATTTTCGCGAGAAGATTCCCTTCAAGAGGCTACTTGTTCGGTTCAAGTAGCTCTGCAAACTGCCTAGATGATTTTTGATGGGTGTACATAGGTGAGAAATTTTGTTTAGGTAAGTGGATGTTAGCTTGGTCGAAATTGGTGAATTCAGAGTTATTTGGGTATTTTTTATACTTGGGTTATAATTTGGGTAGTTATTTGGGTAGATCATACTATTTTTCCAGCGAATTATTTTAATGAAAAGTTTTTGTTAGTAACAGCTAATAAAAAAATATATTTTTCAAGAAAAAAGGTTTGTCTCATTCATCATTTTATGAAAATGTGCAAAAAACATGTTTTTGTTTTGTATTGAGTGAAATACAAATTTTTTAGAAAAGACTCAATATGATTAATCTGCGATTTTTTCAGCTGAAAAGCGAAACTATAACATATTTCTTCCATTCAAGCTGCAGAAATTTCAGTTTCGACGTATTTAACTTTTTCCAAAATTTATACATATGACTCAATCCAAAAAATGTTGTTCGCATGTTTTAAAAAAATGGTTAATTAAGCAAAAATTTGTTTTTGTCAATTTCCAGTTTGCTATTATTGTTAACTGGTAAAAACTGTACATATGAAAAATTCGCCATAATTTTTAAATCAATAGGAATTTTTTTCGTTTAAAAAAATTCGATGCACATTGTCTTATTTTCACGATAAAGCTGTTCAGTTTTTCAACTCGTTCTTCATTCTACGAAAATTTGGATTATTTTCTGTCATTGGCTCATTTCATAATAGTAATTTTTACCTATATTTATTTCGAAAGATTTCGGTCAATAAATCGAATTGAACGTGTTTCACTTGGACGATAAACTACTGTGTATTTCAAAAAATTTCTAAGTTGAGATCCGTACATTTTGGGTTGAACCCACGTTTGAAAAATTTCTGAATTATCTGGGTCGAAACCAAATTCATAAGACTAAAGGAACTTATGGATTCATATGCGAAAGTAAACAGGGATCGGAAAGCCTTTGATTGAATTTAAGTTTGAAGGGTTCTTTAAGGTATCGAATGTTTCGCTTAGTAAAAAAGTTAGGATTCTCAATAAACTATTTCTCTTTAATCTAATCACAGAAACTCGACTGAACTAATTTCACTAATTGAATTAAAGAAATATTGTTTACCAGGAATCAGTCATTTTTCATTGATTCTAATTGTGTAAGAAAATCTATCCATTTGTAACATTAATTAAATGTATCAATGAAATCCGTTTACTATTTCCGGTTACAAGCTCAGGATATCTTTTTACAAAATTTATTCAAAAGGTTTTCTGGCAGCGGTTCGTATTGTTAAGTGACCTTTAGAAGTTATAAAACTGTTTAGTTTTTTTTTGCTATTTATTATTTTCATTTTTATTGTTTTCATATTCACTAAAATTTAACCTAGGTTTTATTTTTTGATCCCTGAGATGATCCGTCCACTTAAAAGTAATGAGAATTACGAAATACTTCTGGATACCTCTGTGGCGACACTAACCAGCGCGATCATAAGGCCACTCATGTATTTTATATGGATGACCTGAAGATCTATGCCTCTGGTAAAGGCAAACTTCAAACTGCCATGTCGAATTAATTTTTTGTAGTCGGTAGTTATCCTCATCCCAGTTTTCTAGTTTTTAATTAGAATCTAAAACGAGGAATCATCTTTTAATATAAATAAAATATAAGGTAAGTTATGTTTTTTTAAGACGTAACAATACTACAAAGAATTAACTTTAAAAATTGTTTTGTCCCTATAAATCATGAGATATTTCTTTATAAAATAATTTTTTTTCAATTTATTTTACAATTATTTACAATTAATTTTAAAATACAATTATTTTATAATTAAAATCAAATTGTAAAAACTAAATTTTGCAATGTTGAGATAAGTATTTTCAGACATTAAAGGTTTTGTAAAGTCTTTATATATTAAGAAAGCATATGAGGTCATGTTAATAACTTTTTGGCTTTTTCTCTTAAAATCCCCAAAATTGTGATTATAGCCTGAAATAGAATAAAGAGAAAGGTAAGAATTTCCATGAAAAAAGGAGGTCAGTATACAGTTAAAATGTTGATTAATTTAATAAGGTAAAAATAATTATCATTTATTATTATTTTGACATTACAATATTTAAAATAAATTGAACAATAAAACATAAATAATGAAAAATGAAACTGTAGAATCGGATAGTCTGAAACATTTCATAAGAATTCCTGAAAAAAATAATCATTAAATATCTCAAGACTTCATTACAATTATTTGAAGTCTTTATTTAAGGTGTCAATTTTTGAAAACAAAAATGAACTCAAACCTTCTAATAGCCGACGAAACCAAATCGTGAAATCGGGCCTCGGGCGAGCTCGGCTTCGTGCTCGTGCCTCGTGCATTTCCGGCTTTACACAAGGCTGGCCGACGCATCGCGTAACAGGACCGACTCATCGGATACACGACCGTGTCCACTTTTTACTGCCGAGTTTTTCTATTCCTATTTCTTACGGTCCAATTACTGTTGTCTACTTTTTACTGACAATGTTCTATCACTGCTTTTTACAGACGTGAAATTATATCCAATTTTTTTAGGCACTTTTCTATAGCTGCGTTTTACTCACCTACGAGATATTTCCACCTTTTATTATCAGCGGCTCAAATAGAGATCTTCAGAACGTTAAGTTCCGGCCACTTGACATTATGTTTACCAAAGCCGAACTGAAAGTCTAACTTTCATTTTGGAATATATCTTTTTTTTTCTCAAATACGTATCAAATTTTTATGATTTTTGTTGATAAGATATTTCATCTTTTACGAAATTTCAGGTTCAGAGGGCCCACTTTCAATTGGAATATCGCCTAAATTTTTTGGAAATGTCTTTAAAAATTCTTAGTATTCTTAAAAATGTTGACCAATGAATTTTTCTAATTTGTTTAAATTGCAATTTAAAAATACCCATTTTGAAAGTTTTAATCTAAAAGAGGGTACTTTAAAAAAAGAATAGATTTTTAAGAATCGAAAACTGCTATTGCTGAAAAGTTGTCACGCTTTATTACAAATAAAAATCTCCATTGATGTTTTTCAATAAAAAATTATTCGTCGGTGTCGCAATGGAGTCAAACATGCTGATAAAATAAAACTTTTGTTTAAGTTATAATTGTTTAAAATGAGCAAAAATGACGTTTTTCAAAATTCAGGAAATTTTTATTCAGCAACTGTTTGTTCTGTTTTATATATATATAGTAAACCCTGCAGATTGGGACAAATCATGAGCTTAGTGTCTCTATTTAAAAAATTTTAAATTAAGATCGAAAAGAAATCTATTTTATCATGAATAATTTTATGCAAAATGAGCATGAAAAAGATTATTATCACAATTCATAATATGCATTGGTATTGAAACATACGTATTTTCATTGTCTTGTTTTTATAATTATAAAAAAATGTGCATCCGATACAAAAAATGTTATTATACATTTTAATTGCGACTTGTGTTGTTTCGCCATAAATTTAATTTGTTTATTTTCAACGTTATTTTTTAATAATTTAAACTGAAAATACGCATACTAGTGTAAAGTGGTTCTAAACAAATTTGTGGATATAATTTAGGCGAAAAAATGTATTAAATAAAAAGTTATTGCAGCTTGTGTCGTTTTTCCAAAAAGATCATTTTTAATTTTTGATGTATTTTTATAGCAAAAGTTTATAACAAAGTAGATCTTTCTTCGTTGAACAACTTTTGTGTTTTCGTTTGTTTTCGTCTCTTGTGTCGTTTTTCCAAAATTTAATTTTTTAATTTTTATTCTTTCTTTTACGGTTGTGAAAAAAATAAACGCCCTTTCTAAAAATTATAAATAACAAATTCGTACATCCTCTTTGAGTGAATAAGTTTGCCTATTATTTTTTTCTTTCCTTGTGTCGTTTTCCAAAACATTTTCTTATTTTTAATGTTATTTTTTACGATTAAAACAACACCTAAGCGCCTTATCGAAAAATTGTTAATAAAAAATTTGTAGCTGTTTTTTGGATGAGCAACTTCTGTTTTCATTTTTTCTCATAGCTTGTGTCGTTTGTCCAAAAATTTAATTTTTTATTTTCAATGTTGTTTTTCACGAATAGAACAAAAACTACGCGTCCTATCAAGAAGTGATTCATAACAGATTTGTAGATCTTTTTTGTTACACAATTTCTTTTTCTTTAACTTTTCCTGTATTTTGTATTTTGCATAGTTTGACCGCAAAATCGAACTTTTAATTTTTCATTATTCTTTGTTCCGTCAAAATTAGAATTTTCGAAAAAATTCAAAATGATAATCTTGTAGGGCTCTGAAAAAGGAACGTTTTTCTCGTAATGGCTTTTTTCATATCGTGCGTTGTTCGGCTTAAAAAGTTAATTTTCCTTTGTTTTTTTGGATTTTGAAAATGCTATAACTCTGATAATTTTCTTATTATCAAAAAATTTCATAAGGATAAATTGTTTTTCTTTTTGAGTACTACTAATAACCGTAAATGGAATTTTCAAATCTTGAAAAAAGTGGTCTCAAAAATTTTCAAAATGTGCTCACTTTTTGAACTTTTATCCAAAACAGCTGGTTAACGAACTTGTTCTTTCTTTTTAGGCCATCAAAAAGTGTGCCAAAGCATAATGCAATCTCATCAATCTTTCGATAATTATCGTGCATACACGATACTAAAGACTACAAAATACAGACTACAAACAGACAAACAGACACCTTCGTGAAAATAATTTTTTCTGACTCAGGGGGCCTCAAAACGTGGAGATTTGATGGAAATCGACTATGTCAAATTTTACATAAAACCAATACCTTCTCATTAGGATAATTTGAAGGGATTTCAAAGAAGTTTAAAGGCTATAGGGTATTTTTTTAAATCCAAGGAATTTTCAAGAGCTTTAAACAATTGCAAATAATTTCAAAAGATTTAAAAGAAATAGAAATATTTTGATGTATTATGAAAGATTTTAAGGAATTTTTAATTGATTTCACTAAATTAATAGGATTTCACAGGATTTAAAAAATTGCAATTGATTTTAAAAGATTTTAAATTCATATATATATAATTAAAAACTAAAGGTTAACAACCACCGCAGGGTCCCACTGGGAGTAACTGTCATCTAAAAACGATGATTTGACCTTTAATTTTAAAAGGTCTGGGCGCAAGTGTGGGGGAAATACAAAGACCGAGCGCGCAGCGCGAGCTAAACATATCATCGAGCGCGAAGCGCGAGATAAATATATTATCGAGCAAAGCGCGCGATGAGAATGTGCCCGCACAGCGGGAATTTTTTTTATTTTATTGTTCGACATCTAACTTCAGCTAAAAGTTATAGTACCAATATCCAACTTCAATCCCAGAAATAATTAAAATCATCCATGAGGTTCCTACATTTTTAGTTTCACTCAGGGGTTATCAGTCAAATACAATGTCATAACACAATGTAGAACATTGTAGCATTAAATGATTCGTTTTCAATCAAAGTTTTGCATGTAGAATCTTGAAGAAAAACATTCAAAATTGAACGAAATATAAATTCACATACTACAAATCAAATCTTTTAAATTTTTCTGTAGAATCCGACTAAAAACAATTTTTTATATTAACGCAATTTGGAGTTATATTTTCACGATTTTCACGATTTGGTTTCAAAAACTGGTTCGAGCTGCCTTTTCAACATTCTAGCCGTAATAAAACTATCTCGAGCTTGCATTCTGAAGTTATTCTTCGATTTTAATTTTTGATTTTTTCATAGTATTTTCAATAAGTAAAACTAAAATGACACGTCCTACCAAAAAATGGGTTGAAAAATTTTTTTAGGACTTTTTGAAAGCTGCAATTCCTCACTGAAACTTTTTTTCGTAGCTCACGTCGTTTGGTTCGAAATTTGAATTTTCGATTTTTTCAAAGAATTTTCGATGAATAAAACCAAAGTGACAAGTACTATAAAAAACATTGTTAAAAAATTTTGTAGGTCTTTTTAAAAGCTGCAATTCATATTCAGAACTTTTTGCCGTATCTCACATTGTCTGACTCAAAATTGGAATTTTCAATTTTTTTCATAGTATTTTCGATAAACAAAACCGAAATGACAAGTCCTATCAAAAAACGGTCATGAGACATTTGATATTACTTTTCAAAAGCTATAATTTCTTTTTGAGACTTTTTCCAATATTTTGCGTCGTCGATCTCAAAATTTACGATTTTTTCCATAGTATTTTCGATAAATTAAACCAAAATATCAAGTCTTATCAAAAAATGGTCGAGGGAAAAATTACAGGTCTTTTAAAAACATGCAATTTAAGGATAACAGTGCAGAACGAGATAACTAAAATTTTTGCAGGAAATGGGCTTTGCATTAAAAAATTCTTAAAAAATCGAATTCATGGTGTGTTGAAAGGATTTGTTCGAAATCTTATTTTTAATATAATAATGAAAAGATTTGTAACTTAAAACTAGGTGACTGGCTCAATTTACTGGTCTCACATCTTCTTCCTTTTTTTTAAATCAACTCACCTTTTTTAACCCCTTTTATAACCATATTCCTCTTCCTAAAAGTTTTTTCCTAAAAGTTTTTTACAAAAAACTACATTCATAAGGCTTTTTTCTCCTTACCGTTTGCCTTGCGATCAGAAATTATATTTCTTAAAATTATCGTAGTGCAATACCGTCACGCTAAATCTTTATTTTCCCAAAAAAGAATAATTTTTTTGTATGAAAACTTTGTTATTCCTATTCAGCCTCTTCATATCTCAGGAGGAAATATTTATTAGTAGTAGGGCTACGTTCGTTCAGGACCACCGTAGAACAGTACCATCTGGGTCACTTACCGACCGAGCAGGTTCTGTTCCATGCTAAGTTACCGGCAGTCGGTAAGTGGTCTCGGTCGGTAATGCAGTTAAAAATTGATTTTTCGATTTTGAAAATTTTCTTTTTTTGAGACTTTCGGACAATACTTTTACGCGTTTTCGAGCGTCGGGCTGGTTCTTGCACCCGGCGGCTCAATTACTCGTGTTCAGTTTTTTTCAAAATACTTCGTCTGTGGGTAAATATATGTTAATGATGATAGAGAAAAAATTTTCATGTAGGAAACTATGCGTCAAGGTAAAAAAAAACAATCTTCCAGCCTTCATAGGCCAAGAGCAATAACTCTTTAAAAAACGCACATTTTTTGCTATTGTTAACCAAAATAGTTTGTTTTTTTAATAGCTCATACTGGAAAATTATGCAGAAGATAAAAGATGCGGCTTATTAAAAGGAGTATTTTTGGATCGTCAGTCTCTTTATAAATTATGCATACTTAAAGACCTCTCAATAAGCGGGATAGATCATTCTTTATTATTTTGCGTTATGATCTGCCTCTTTCGAGAAAAATGAATTTTTCTGTAAAAACGGAACAATTTATATTTCTCCTTCCACGTGGTTCATTTTTAACCCACAAACAGGAACATAAAAATCGAAAATGCACGTTGAGATTCGGAACTGCTTTTGTTTGAGCACCCCTAATATTCATATGCTGTTAATTTATAAAACTATAAAGCATTTTTTGCTACGCTTATGAAAGTATTATGCCATTAGTGATATATTATCACAAAATCTTCAGAATAGTTACTCATAATTATTATCGGAAACTGTTTGAAATGTTATCAAACATTCTCTGTAAAAACCAGGGAGCTCTTTTTTTACGGTATCATATTCTTCGTGTTTTTTTTTTCAATTTGAAAGATCCTAGTCACCACGAAACTTTATCCATACGTTTCTGTAGTGGAGAAAGACTTGCAATTCTGATAAGTTTAAAGAACCAAAAAGTTTTAATTTTCTTATTTTTTATTAATATATGCCCTGCTTTCAAAACTCTATAGTTTTCAATACTGTAATTTTACAATTTAAAAAAATCAAATGATCTAGAAATGAGGTGGATTACTGACTCCGAATAAAATAAGTATAAAATATCACCACAGGGAAAGTTTAAATGATTCTTTTCATTTATTTCTTCTACCTGAGAGAATTAATATACTATTCTTCATATTTAAGAATTCATTTCTAATGAAATCGACGAAATTTAACAGCAGTTCTTGGTTACGGGGAAAAAGTAGCAAGTAACAATTTCTTTCATTTGTCACGCTTATCCTATCTTCTGACTCACGTACACCACGCGCATTCAGTCCCATGGTACTCAACCCATAAGCATACTTTCCATCGGTGAAGCACTGGTTCCGTGACTGGTCGCGACACTAGCGCCGCGCATCGCTGGTTCCCAAACTAAGCCCTACTCCCGACGTCTCATTCCCCGCGCCATTCTTCTAAGCTTGGCGGACATTGTCGCCTCTATACATATCTTCCCTCTACGCCTATACAGTCCAACTGCTGCTCTTTCTATCTTACAAGGTAGACAAAAAGCGTTCGATGGTTTTCGAACGACAAGTCATACTTATCGTTTCAAAAACATCTAACCGGCTTTGTCGACCTTATACGATAGAAATGAGGTTCATGTTGAGAAACTAATCATAGGTGGCAGCACTGAGCCGAGTACTAGATCCCCTGTCGATGGGAGACAAAATCAGTATGGCCGTACTACGCGCGTATTTATTTGAACAATTTGAACGTAAACAGTATTGAATAAATTATACAGTTTAACAGAACTTTAATAATTTTTCTAATTGAAAATCTGTTAAATCTTGTGATTATATAAATGGGACCTCTCAGTGTAAGAAAAGTGCGATAACTCTTGAAGTTATTATCCGATTTTCTGCTATATTTTTTAACGTTTTTGTCACAATCTAAAAAATCTAATGCAGACTATTAAAGTTCAATTCAATCATATTTTACCAAATTTGCAATTTTCCTCAACTGGCTCTGATTCTTTAACAATGGGAAGGTCGCGTGAAGCAAGCAACCGCGCCCGAAAGACAGGCGTCCATTGTCTCTCTTGGGTTCCAGTATTGTGGAAAAATTTGAGGGTGGCGACCCCACCGCTCCTCAGAAAGTGCGAAAAAAGTTTGGGAAACGCTGCTCTTGTTCAATATTCAGCCAACTACTTGAATTTTTAACCAAAAGAGATAAATTCTGAACCAAAAATATAATAGTAGACTTTTGAATTGAAAAGAATTAATTTTCAACGCAAAATAGTTAGATTTTCTACAGGGGGAAAAAGAGGAACTCTTTTAAAAAGGGGTGGAATAGGGAAAAGCATGTGAAGTCTGTATTTAGGTGCTTTACTTGTCAAATAAAACTAATAATGTTCATTTTTTCAAGCATTTCAAAAAAAAAGTTATTCATATTTATATTTTCCATGTGTGATGTCACATTCTGCGTTAACCCCTCCCCCTACGTCACGAATCGTCCCCCTCCACTTCCCGCCCCTACACTGGCAGTGTGGCTTACTTTTTGAATGGCCCTTTAGTCTATTTTGAAGTGAATAAAAAAAAGTCATGTTAATATTTTTTAATTTCCAAACCTTTTCGTTTTTCGTCAGTGTTGTCAATTAACAGCTATTTGGTCTGCGCTCACCGAATTTCGATGAAGCTCTAGACACGGCCTTCGGTGATAGGTATTCTGTGTAATAGAGTTGCATAGTTCTGTGTGGGGTTATTGACTCTTGACATTCTGTTCATTTTTGCGAATGTAAATAGAAGATATACGGTCCTCGTTTGGTCGTTCCCGAGAGTCTTCTATTTCTGGGAGGAAAAGATGAAATTCGGGTCCATTACACGTCCATCCAGGAAAAAATAATTTTAAAATAGTGTAGCCTAGTAGTGTAGCAAGTGATATTCAGTTTTAATTTAAAATTCAGTGATTATTTAATATGGTTTCCAAGAAAACGATTAAACGCTGTCGAAGTGTATGAACTATAAAGGTATTTTTGAATTAAAATCCTACCTCAAAACTTCTAAAAAGCTCCCGGAATACAAGTAAAATAATTAAAAATTGAAGGCTTTCAAAAATTATAAAAATATTTTTTTCAAAATTAGAGCAATCACAATTTTACAGATTCGTGAAATGAATAATTGAAAACTGCCCAAGTTATAAATTTCTCCCAATTTGCAATTATACAATTTTTAATGCTGTAAAATTGTAATTGTTTGTTTTGAGAATTTTGCAATTTAAAATTGTGCAAAAATATTGAGGCTTCAAATTTAAACAAAAGTGATAGAATCCTGAAGGATGCAATTAATATTTTTCGAATTTAGAACGCTATTAATTTGAATTTGGCAAATTGTTCAATTTTAATCAATTTTAAATTATTTAATTTTGTAAGGGCGTTGAAACCAGGGCCCAACCTCATAATTGAATTGCCTCATTTTACTCCATAAATACCAGAATTACATCCTTTTTAGATAATTGACTCGCCGGATGCAAGAACCAGCCCGACGCTCGAAAACGCGTAAAAGTATTGTGCGATCGTCTCAAAAAAAGAAAATTTTCAAAATCGAAAAATCAATTTTTTGATCATTTCACATGGGATCGCCTTCTGTCACGATTCCGAACGATTTGTAACTTACTCTGCGAGATTTTAATTTTTTATTAAAAAAAAAAAATTTTAATTCAACACAAAAAAAACGAATTTTGAACAAAATAAATGAATTTTTATCTAGAAAAGATTAGTTTTCAACCACACATGTTCTAAGCAATTGTCCGAATGTTTCTGCTCTGTACGATCATTTCACATGGGATCGCCTTCTGTCACGATTCCGAACGATTTGTAACTTACTCTGCGAGATTTTAATTTTTTATAAAAAAAACATTTAAATTCAACACAAAAAAAAAAACGAATTTTGAACAAAATGAATGAATTTTTATCTAGAAAAGATTAGTTTTCAAACAAACATGTCCAAAGCAATTATCCGGATGTTTCTGCTCTGTACGACCATTTCACATGGGACCGCTTTCAGTCACCATTCCGAACGATTAACAAAAACAAACGAATTTTGAACAAAATTCATAAATTTTCATCTAGAAAAAATTAGTTTTCCAGCAAACATGGAATAGTTATATTTTGAGTTAAAAATCTAATGTTCAACCGAAAAAATTAATTTTCAAAAATAATTAAATTTTTAATTGAAGCTTTTTGATGGTAACACTTTAATTTTTTTTAATTTGTTCAATTAAACGTTACTCAATTAAAAAATTTTCTAATACAATGTTCTAAGCAATTGTCCGGATGTTTCTGCTCTGTAGGATCATTTCACATGGGATCGCTTTCTGTCACGATTCTGAAATATTTGTCGTAACTTACTCTGCTAGATTTTAATTTCAATTGAAAAACATATGAATTCAATGAAAAAAAAAACTAATTTTGAACTAAATAGTTGTATCCTCAACCAAAACAGATCATTCTTAATCAAAAAGTTGCCTTTTCAACCAAAAAGGATGATTTTTCAATAAAGCAAATTCATTCCCGCAAAGAAAAACGAATTTTTTTCTAGAAAAGATTAGTTTGCAACCAGGCATGGAAGAGTTACATTTTGAGTTAAAAAACTAATTCTCAGCAAAAAAAAGCGAATATTCAAAAATAGTTAAATTTTCAACTAAATTGATTCATTTTCAAATGAACGAAATAAATTTGGAACAAAAATATAATAGTAGACTTTAGAACCAAAAATAGTTGAATTTTCTTTTTGCAAATAAAAAATTCTACTCTGTAGGACCATTTCACATGGGATCGCTTTCGGTCACGATTCCGAATTATTTGTCGTAACTTACTCTGCGAGATTTTAATTTTGTATAAAAACAGTTAAATTTGAAAAAAATGAATTGTGAACAAAATACATGAATTTTCATCTAGAAAAGGTTACTTTTCAGCCCAACATGGAATAGTTACATTTTGAGTTAAAAATCTAATTCTCAACCAACAAAAAATGATTTTCCAACAAAATAGTTACATTCTGCTTCCTCATAGAGGAAGCTTTGTACTGGTAAATTTTTTGAAAATTTCCAAAATTATTTAATTAATCGTTCCCTAATTAAAAAATTTCTAATACAAATGTTCTAAGCAATTTTTCGGATGCTTCTGCTCTGTACGACTATTTAACATGGGATCGCTTTCGGTCACGATTCCGAACGATTTGTAACTTACTCTGCGAGATTTTAATTCGATATAAAAAACAGTTAAATTAAAAAAAAAAACAAAAAAAACAACGAATTTTGAACAAAATACATGAATTTTCATCTAGAAAAGGTTACTTTTCAGCCCAACATGGAATAGTTACATTTTGAGTTAAAATTAAGAAATTGAATTTTAATATGCTGCATTAGATTCCTTACACAATGACGAGACGATTAAAAAAAGATAGAAAAAAATCGGTTAACCCGTTTAATTTCTGTTGTGAGTTTTGGTAATTTTGCATTTTATTTAAGATTACCTTCAATATTCAGGATGTTGACCCATTTTCCTAATCCTCTTTTTTTCATTTGTTGTCTTCAAATTATATCATTTTTAAATTTTCTCAGCTAATGAAAATTCCGTCGATCCATGTTTTGCGCAATTTTAGAGATTGCAACAGTATTCATTGTCGGCGTGTGATTTGCTTTGGTCTTTTTCGACAGACAAAAGCGGATTCGAGGAGATCAGCTAATTGCACAGCGGAGTAATTAATTAATTACTCAATTGATGATCAATCAATTCATTATTGCTTCCTCATAGATGGAGGTTTGTAATAAGCTAAATTTTCGAATATACTTTTTTGACATATTTTGATATAATTCGACCCCAGGAGCTCGAAAATAAAGTTTTTAAACAATGTTTGTGTGTGCGTGTGTGTAACTTTTTTCTCTTCACCATATCGCGAAAAGGAAAAGAGCTGTGATCATGAAATTTGTGGTTGAATATTCTTCTTTTTTCATAAATAAGATAATAATAAAATAGATCAAAATTGAAGTATTTTCCCCCATTTTAAATTATAATTGAAAATGATTTTACCTTTTTCGTGGAAAGTTTCTTAAAAATTCGTCTTTTTTGACAGAAAATTAATCTTCTTGCTTCAAATTTAATCTTTTTTGGTTAAAAATGCAACTATTTGGTTAAATATTAATCTTTTTTATTCAATAAATCAAGTATTTCGTTGAAAATGCGTCTATTTGGCTGACTTACACTATTTTTTATTTCACATTAACATATTTTTAGTTTGAAACATGAAACATGTTTCGGTGTGAAGTCATGAGCTCTTTTGGATAAAAATTAAACTATACTTTCAACCATTATACTTTTTTATATTTTTTATACTTTTCTTTATACTTTATACTTTTAACTTACTGTAATAAGTTAAAAATTGAAAAATGCATTTTTTTGTAGAAAATTAATCTTTTGAGTTTAAAATTCATTTTTTTAGGTTTAAATGCAACTATTACTTTGAAAATGTAAATATTGGGTTGAAAGTTGCTTAAAACGTCAAATATCTTATACAAATTCCGTCTTCTTTGGCCTGACCATTTATCTATTTTGACATGAAATTCAAATATTTCGACGAAAATTAACTTTTTTGCTGAGAATTGAACCACTTAAGTGACAGTTCATATTTGCAGCTTCAAAATTGAACTGGTTAGTTGAAAATGAAATTGTTTTTCGTTGAAGTTTCATATTTTTTATTTATAAAATCGACCATTTGCTTAAAAATGTATCTTTGCAGGTGGAAAATTTAATTATTCATTTTAAAATACCACTATTTAATTGAAAATTTGCTTATTTTTATGAATGTTTCTACTATTTGGTTGTAAATGCAACTGTTTGGTCGAAACTTACTTTTTAATATAGAAAATGGAAATATTAACTTGAAAATTATTTTTTACGTTGAAAATTTGTCCTTTACGGTTTGAAAGTCAACTGCTTTCTAAAAGGATAGACTTTTTAGGTGGGAGATGCAATATACTTCGACTTGAAATCTTAGACATTTAGAGGGTTTTGTATTGAATTCAATATGGTACCTACATTAATTTTATTTCAAAGAATTTATTCCCCTACTATACCTCTATTTTCTTGAAAAAGTCATCCTATTTCACATGAAACCCGAAAAAGCTTTAAATTTTAAATTTAAATTTATCATAATGAATCATCGTGAAAGTATTAAATCTATTATCGATAAAAAAATTATCAACGAATTAATCGCAGAATTGGAATAATAGAAATTTTTGAGCCGTACATTCGATTCACCAGCATAAAAAATAGTGAGAAAACATGAAACATTAGGGATGCTTCTACTGCTGCCAAAATAAATTATTGCGACTCAACAAATGATAATGTTAGTTTTTATGAAAAATGTTCTCGAAAATTACATTCTGATCCCTCTCCTTTTCCCAGCCAATTAAGTACAAAAAAATATTTTGTCCGAAATAAATAGATATTTACCCCGTTCACAGTGTATAGGTATGAACAGGAGAAATAAATATTAAAGCAAAAAAGAAGCGAAAAGTGATAAAAAAGACCAACGCAAATGTGGAAAACATTTTTTTAAAAGCGAAGCAGGTGCAGTTGGTAAAAATTAATAAATAAGTATCTATGAATTATTAACTCAAAATATGTGAATAGATCTACGTCAGGCTCTGAAGATAAAATGGAAAATGTATGAAACTAATTTACGTTTCGTAAATCAGTCAATTAAGATCGACCTGAACTATTTCTTCCCCTATTTTTTTCTCTGAATGAAATTACTAGATTGAAGTCAAATGAATGGTCTGTGAAAAATGACGTGGTTTTGTTTCACATGTAATGATCTGACAGTGTGTCGAAATTTACGAAATCGTTTGTTTCTCCAAATGCTGCTTGCGAACAGTATAAGCAAGGTGACATAAATAAGAAAATTAATAAAAATCACGTGAATATTTAGAAGTATGAGCTTAGAAATAATTCACTAGAGACATTTGTTTTTGAGTTCACTGTCAGTGCGAAAAACACAATAACTCGAGCAGAGATACTTATACAAAGGAAGCAATCGGAAATTAATAAAAAATTTATTGTGAAACAATAACTTATTTGGTTCCCAATATTTTAATAAAGTTTTTTTTGTTGTTGAGGGCATACCTTCTTTAAGCCTCGAAGCTCACACCTATTTTGTCGATCATGGAGAACACTGGGTCAATCTGATTCAGACCACTTTTTGATGATCTACCATTTCACAATTACTCTTCCGATCAACTTGAACAAATTCTCGGATATTACTTAAAAACTGTAGAACGACATTCCTGTAGTTTAAATGTGTCGTTGGAATTATTCACAAATCAAAAACAAATTTTAAAACAGATTTTTTGCACACAAAAACATTTTCTAAACAATTTGTTAAATTTTTTATATTTCTGGCTAAAGTTTTTGCTTAAAGACATACCCGACAAAAAACGATCTATGGGTCTGAGTGACCCAGTGCGAGCTCCGAGGGTTAAATTTAAGATTTCCAGTATGTAAAAGAAAAAGTTTATTCACATTTATGTGGGATATTATTTAAAAACGGTGTTACTTCTATTAAAAAAATGTATTAAAATTTTTACTCAGAACTAGGGGTGTGCAATAATCTCGAAACTTCGAGTCGACTATTTTAGAGTCAAGTGGAGTTCAAGCTGACTCGAACATTCGAGTAATCGAAAGTTTCAAAAACTTGAACAGTTTCGAGCCACCCGAAAGTTCAAAGATGTTATTATTATTATTATATCATCAAGCCATTTCCTTTCGGAGTAGGCGTGAATTGCTCGGTTGGAAAGTAGTGATGTTGTGTGGATGGGTATATAGGTGAAGGGTAGATAGGTATATAGGTTTAAGGTATAGATATTTTAGATTGATCTAGAATACATTACTACTATCCAACCGAGCAATTCACGCCTACCCCGAAAGGGAAACGGCTTAATGATATAATAATAATAATTCCTCTCCTATGATATAAAACGATGTTGCAAAAAGTATAATATGAACAGTAGCACAGAAAAAAGATTTTTAGAAGTAATGGTTTTCAATTATATGCATATCGTCCGGAAATTTGTTCGAACTCACAAAAAAATAAATCCATTTTTTTTTTAAGACGTGTATAGGTGGCGCAAGCTCCATGAAGATGTAATTTCACACGTATTTTCCATAAGAAAAAAAAAGACGTTTTGGTAAATTTTATTCACAATCGTCAATATTAGCTGAATCGTGTTGAATCTCAGCGTTCCTCTTTACAAATAGCCGTATAATACGAATAAAAGATTAATTTTTAAATATCACACGCATAAGTCTGTTTTATAGGGTCCCAAAAAAAACCCCATAAGTAAAAAAATGGGTTTTACGAGTTTTTGACGCTAATTATGACTTTTTGCTGTTTTTTAAATGCAAATTGTTTCTAGTACACGACATTCTACCTAATACTGATAAATAGATGTTTACATAAATTGTTTAAACAATTGATTATTCTGTTTAGCAATTTTATCTTAGTAGAGATAGAAATTCGCGGTTTTTTCAAAAATTTTCAACTTTTTGTCCAATTTTCAATTAGAGTGAGTTAATATTCAATTTAATGCAGCAAAGATGATTTGTTTTAACAAATTATTATTATTTATAGCTTTCTTCTTCTATATTAATGCTAGATAGTTGCGATTTTTTTCTGAATTTTTCAACTTTTTGTCCATTTTTCACTTAGTGAGGTAATAATTAATGCAAGTCAATGAAATAGTTGTTTGAACAATTTATTAATTTTTATAACTATCCTCTCTTAGATAAGTGCTAGAAAGATGTGATTTTTCTGAAATGTTTAACTTTGCTTTACCTTTTTAGTTATGAAGAAATAACAAATAAATAATCTTTTTCTTTTTCGTGAGTATATTTTTCTGGGGGGGGGGGCTGATATCGAAACATGTTTCATTTCAAATTTTTCTTTCACGCTTTGCGATAAAATTCTGGTTTTAATTTAAAACAAAAGTCTTAGAAGTGATTTATAGACCTAGTCCTCCCACCTACTCCTAGTTATTTCATTCTTTGTTTTTATCTCTTTTGTAAGATAGCTTTTTTGTTTAAATTACGTTTTTTTTAAATGTTGGGAAAAGGGAAAAAATAATTCACTTAAAAAGTACAATACTATTTGAAGAATGATTCTTATTGAGGTTCACTTATTATTTGTTGATAACTAAAATGTCTAAGCAAAACTAAAGATTTCAGAAAAAAGCAACTTTCTAGAATTACTCTAAGAGAAGATAGTTATAATCAATAATCAATTGTTTAAATGAGCATTTTTGTCAATTTGCATTAATTATTATCCCACTAAGTCAAAAGTGAACAAAAAGTTTAAGAGTTCAGAAAAAACCACGTCTTTTTAGCACTTATATAACAAGGGGGATTAGGTTGGTGTCCGGCGCCGATTTCTTTGTTACTTTGCAGGTGAAAAGAAAATCCCAGTCTATGAAAAAGAATAATAGAAATTTGGGCAAACGTTCACATTTAGGGGTTGAAATCACCTCTTCTATATTTTTTAGTCTTTTAGTGTTTTAAGAGGAAACTTTGTTTTTTATTTACTGTTTTTACACAAAATTGTTCTGATTGATGATGTATTACAATATTAGCGTTAGTTGTAAAAACACTTACCCTATAGAGTAGCGTTGACGGGATCAGTGGTGCATTTAAAGTTACTGCGCAAAAAAATGCAAAAAGTCACTGACTTATCAAACAGCCCTCGTACATCAGGCGTCGTGATACTTGTCGTGGCTGTTACCTCTTCTGTGTTTTTACTGATTGTTCACTCGATTTTTACAGTATAAACTATACATGTTCATTTCATAAAACCTAGTCTAAAGATATATGCTTCGGATTGACATATCAAAGGTGGGTATAAATATCAAGTTTAGTACACGTAACCTTTTTTGTCAACATATTCAACAAATTTTCCAGGACGCGACAAGACATCACAAATTATTAATTTAAACACTTTTCTCTTCCGCATGACGCACTTCTATCACTTATACACTGGGAATCCCATTTAGGTCCGGTTTCGGACATGCTTCTAAATGGCCTCGCTTTAAAGCGAACACAACATTCGCACGCTCAGAACGTAAAAAGTCTACACTCTCTCGACCCCAGGGGTCTCGGAACGACATAAATGGAAGGGACTTAAATAGGATTCCCAGTGCATTTGAAAAGAGTGTGCTGCTTGGTATCTAAAAAATGTTGAATTCAAGTATTTATTTAGTAAAATGAGATGCTTGAGTTTTTATATTAGAGCTTGAGTCCAACCCTCCACGAAAGACCTTATTGAAGCTGATAGAAAAAAAATCTATGAGAAATAATGCCGTCTTTGTCACGTAAATTCCAGAGTAAAACTCATAGATTTATCTAATTTTAGCAGGTTCAGTGAGGTATTCCTAATAGGCCTCATAGAAACCTCATAGCAACCAATAGACTTTGAGATCTGGAAAATTAATTTCGGTATTCCAGATAGAAGCCAGCTCTATTTGAGTCTGGAAATCCAAGAAGGTTCTGTTTA
Organism: Andricus grossulariae; assembly: GCA_011634705.1. Lineage (NCBI taxonomy): Eukaryota > Metazoa > Arthropoda > Insecta > Hymenoptera > Cynipidae > Andricus > Andricus grossulariae. Next base: position 150,384,817 of record JAABKJ010075445.1, on the reverse strand, counting down.
TATAAAAACCTTATAAAAACCATCAGATCACAATTAGTTACACATTTATGTAAAATACCAACAGAAACCACTTCATTTTGCAAAGGGAAATCCAGATTGGTTACAGATATGTAAATTCCTCTTAGAAAGCAGCAGAAATTATATCTGGCAAATTTTTTCCTAACAGGCAGCCAGATTCAAACTCCTTGATCCTTCTAGATCCACATACAAATTCTGTCAGGTTCAATGAGGTCTTTCGTGGAGGAAACAGCCTTAACACATGGAACGGAATCATTCCATCCTATTATTACATTTCAGCAATTCATTTTTAATGCATTTACCTAATATTTTTCTGATATTATTTTCTGATACATTGCATCTGAAAATTCTAAAACTTGAAACCAACAAATTTTACGTTTCCACCAACGCTTATTATAATTTTACTTATACTTATTATTACTTATTATATTGTTACTTAATCTACTCGCTATTCGAATAGTTCTTATAAAATACAAAGAATTTATATTAAGAAGAATACTAACCCCGTCCCTTTTTATTAATAAGTGCATAATGTACGCGTAGGCACTTTGCGAATTTCATTATATGACATGCTACCAGCAGGGTGCCAGCACACTGTGCTGACATGCCTGAGTGCGTATTGAGCCGCGTATGGACCGGCATCTGTCTGACGTTCTGCTGTTGCGGCCTGCAAATACACCTGCAGCACCTGCAGACACTGTGTCGTTACTGTGCGAACATATTGTTATCTGGGTATAAATTGATTTAATACGGTGTTTGATATCTTTTGTGATGATGTTGCAGGTACGAAATTAGGCCCTGGTAAAAATACCCGTTAGGAATCGTTAGAATCTTTTTAGAAGCCTCTAAGATTGCAGTTCGAGTTTTAAGTGACATAATAAAATGATAATAATTATTATTCATTACGAAGATATTACAAAAATAAAGCTTTGTCCTATGCATTTGGTCCATTGTTTTCACCTCAGTAATCAACGAAGTGAAGTTAGCTGGTGGTTGAAGTGAAAATACCTAATGGTTCTAAATTTTTATAACAAAAAACAAATATTTGAAGAAAAAAAAATTTATTGTAATTTTACAAATTTAGAACCATATAAACGTTCCTTATTTTGCTTTTTATTAAATTTTACAAATTTTCAACTCGATATCTCATTTTGTGTGGACGTGAAACATTGCGAAAAAATACGGCAGACATGAGGACATTATTTTAGGTTTTAAAATGTGTTTTAACGTAAAATCAAAATTACTATTTTTTATAATTCATAAGAGATCACACGATAATGTCATTTACTCAATTTTGATTTTAACATAAGTATGGTAAAATTTCAGCTTCATATATAAAGATTCAATAAAAAAATCCAATTAAAAAAGAAATCATTTTATTCCTATTAACTCCTTCACATTATCGAAGTACCCTGCATATCCAAGAAAAACTAGAGGGGGGGGGGGCAGGAGGAACAACCAAGGCTCAAATGCAAGACGCTTGGGAAGAGCGGAAATAAAAAAAAATAACTTTAATTTACTTAAAAATATATATCTTTTTTGTTTTTAAATTAATTGTAGAACACAAAGCGAATAAAAATTATCGACCCTAATGCCAATAAAAACATCTTCTTTATACTTCTAATACTTGGGTCAATTAAAAACGATATCTTTAAGATGTCATCTAACTATCCAAACTCAACAGTTCAATACTCTGACCACTGAGCCACGGAAACCTATGACTTATACGACTTGAAAATTTCTAATACAGTTCTCTAATTTTTTAATATTATTATCAAAAATTCCTAGGAACTAATAATCTCAAATCACTTCTCTCCATTTCGTTTTTTGAAATTTTCATCCCTTGAAATATTTTTGAAGTTGTAAAAGTGGAAAGTAAGTAATGCTCTTTTCTGGATGAGATAGCCATCATAAAACAACTACTCATATGTGAATAATATTTCTTTGGGTAGGTAAATGCCATGAGAGCTTATACATAGTATTACGTGACGTAAACGCCCTTGCTGTATAAAATAAGTGCCAATCTCTCATATGGGACATTCAGTGCTAAGTGCACCACCACATTTCAAACCGACCTACTTCGACCTCAGAATTTGGGTTTATAGTAGCACTTCCTCCATTTTTTTATTTCTCACTTTCTCTGCCTTTCTTTATCATCATCTTCTGGGATAAGTAAAAAGGAAAAATACAATTTATACACTACCGGTAAGAATTTTGAGTTCACCTCTTTTTTTAGGCTTGATTAAGTTTTCTTAATTTTAATTATGTCAGGGCTAAAAAATTTCGTCTGCAAGGGTTGAATGCTATCCAAATTCTGTATAAAATGAGCCCAGGATTAAGCCAATTTGTCTATTTTTAAGTAGATATTGCAAAAATGTTTAAACTTCAATGTTTTCTTAAATTTTAGGTAATATTCGAAATATTCAAGGAAGCATAAAAATAATATTTAAAGAGATGAACAAAAGTAAAAGTACAGAGCTTGTTAGCATGAGAAACAACAAAGGTGAAATGCTATGATACAGACGGGATAGTAGACGGTTTGAAAGACTTTTAAAGAATTATTAGGAGTTGAAGGTATAGGGCAACAGAACTGCGACATAGAACATAATGAATTAGAAAACCCAGTTGAGAAAGTCTGTGTCAATGATTAACTTTGTAGTCGACTTTACTGTCGCATCTACGGAAATCGCTTTAGGGGTGGTTAAACACCCCCCAAATTAAAAATTTGGCTATATTTTTACATGAAATGCATTTTTAGATCGCCAAAAACAATTACAGCAAAAAAAAATTAGTGAAATTTTTTTTTTTCTCATCGTTCATTTGAAGGTTCAGAACTTTTTGGTCAACTTTTCTTAGCTAGTAATTTAGACCTCTTTAGGAAAAATGAAGGGTAAAATATAATATAATATAATCCTTGCAAATATAAGAACAAGTACAAACAATTCCCGGTTTTCCCGGTCAGTGGCCACCCTGGTATGGTCATCAGTGACTTTTTTCACATTAGTCACTCTTGCAACTAAGTGAAAGATATCGAATCATCTTTGCTTTATGCGAACCCAATATGATTTTTTCATGTGCTTGAAGTTCTGAACGTTCACATGAACGAAATTTTTTACTGATGACTTTGTTAATCAGAAACAGTGCTCAAATGTTTGTTCATTTATATTGGAAATAATTTATCATTGAAACAAAATTATAATGCATATTTTAAATTTCAATTGGAACAATATTTATGGGTGAAATAGAAATAAGGGAAAATATTTCGTTCATTTGAACGTTCGGAACTTCAGGTACATGATTTTTTCACTAAGTTACAGCTAGTTTTTTTCAGATTTCAAAAACTTTTGTCTGAATTGTTATGAGTCTAATTAAATAAATTTTATTCGAATTACTTACGGGAGTGATGGGATTGATTAAGCCCACCAAAAGTCGCATAGCACCTTGACTGAGAACTAGATCACGCGCACCTGGTCCGTCTCCAGCGATGTTACCAAGAGCCCATACTGCTTGCTCAGCCACATTTGGATATGGAGATTCTAAAAGTTCTATCAGTTTTGGAACCGCTCCGTGTTTAATTACAACGTGAGTTTGCTCAGATGTCCCGGAGGCAACATTTGTCAGGGCCCAAGCTGATTCAAACTGTAGTGCCGCGCTGTGGAGAAAAGTATTTTAAATAAAAAACTATTTTAAATTAAATTCATTATTTAGTGAATTTCATTACTTAAAATAAATTGCTAAAATATTAAATTGAAACATAGGAATTTTATATTATATTAATTTTAGGAAAAAATTCTGAAAACAAAGGTCAAGATTTGTCTGTCCATTACAGTCTGTGAATTATCATCAACATTTTTGAATAATAGAAACTTAAGTAATATAATAAACTTAAACGATTGGTAAAAAAATTAAGTATTCATACTTGTGATGGTAACCAAGGAATTCCACGCAGCGTGGAACGATTCCCTTTGAAATCATGACATCGATAGGTGGACATTTCTCGCGGCTCAGCATCTTTCTGCAGGTCTGCGTTGCCTGCAGGATAATAGTTTCCTCCGAGGAACTCATTCCAGCAACTACTTGATCTACCGTCATAGTAAGGGGCGGAGATTTCATGTCGCCATGTGGATTAAGCGCATCGCAATCATCTTCATTCAGATTGCGGCGTTTCAGCATCTGATCATCCTTTCGCGCTTTGCGCAACTCTACACTTATCTCATTCCTTCTTCTGCGAGCTTCCTAATGTAAAAAATATTATTATTATTATTTAGGCGCTTGTTTAGAGTCCAGTGTATGTATATATATATATATATATATAACTGCCATCTAAAAAATGACACCGGCTTCCAGTAGGACCGCGGTAAATCCCACTCATGGCCACGTCTCACAACCGTGAGATGGGTGGTCACAGGACACGACGAAAAAAAAATACAGCGGGATTAGTTAAAAAACGATATTCCCTTGTACTTGAACGAAGAATTAAGTCAACATTTTAATTTTCAAGAAAATGGCGGAAGTGTGTAAACACAACATTTTTATTTTCCTTGCAAAATTTTGTTTTGACACATCCGCCATTCTTGAAAATTAAAATTTTGACTTAATTCTTCGTTCAAGTACAAGGTGATATCGTTTTTTAGCTAATGCCGTTGTATTTTTTTTGTTTCAGATGATTCAGTCGTAAGTTTCGATGCGCACCGCAAAACACTTTTTTTTTCTTGCACCTCTGGCAGATTAACTATAACTTGTTTGTTTATCGATATTTTCATCCTAAAAAATTACTATAACTTCTTCTAATGTGTATTATTCGAACTGTAGAACATTTGTCAATAAGCAATAAAACCTGTTTTCAAAAAAAATTGTTTAAAAAATCGTTTTTTTTTTGCCTCGCGACTGACCCTAACCCCTTAAATAACCAGAGAAAAATGCAATGAGAAAAATAGCCCTTGGTTCTCATGCCTAGATAAAATGTAGTTAAGAAAAAAAGAGCTCTAAGCACAAGAAAATCTGGTAGCTTTGACTAGATTCTTCGCTGCTATAGCGTGATTACTAGTCACGTGTCTCATATTTTGAGTTTCTGGTTTCAGTAACTAGTAGACGTAGTTAAAAATGTCCTTAACTTTATGACCGCGTTGTGGTTCCGAGGGACTCGACGTACCTTCTACTCGAATGATGTAGTCGCTGCGACTAGGAAAAAAGAAGATTGTGTCGAGTATGCTTGCGTCAACTCGGGCTGGATTGTTTTCTTCTTTTAACTATCTGTGTGCAAGTGTGCGTGTACACATGTAGTGATTTCAGAAATGCCAAAGAGCGAATTTCTTTGCCCTCATCAATGTAATTAATTGCAGGTAAGAATATTTCAACTCGTGTTTGAGTTTAATATTTTATTCCTCTCAATACTCTTCACCACAGCAAAAGTGAAATGCTATATGATACAGACGGGATGGTAGACGCTTTGAAAGTCTTTTTTAAAGAATTATTAGGAGGTGAAGATATAGGACAGCAGAACTGCGGCATAGAACATAATACATCAGAAAACCCAATTGAGAAAGTCTGTGTCATTGAAGTTATAGATATAATTAAGAACTTCAAAAACGGTAAGGCTGCTGGTGTAGACAGTATTAGCGCTGAAATGCTTCAATACGGTGGCGAGTACATATCTCACAGACTGTGCGAATTGATAAATTTATGTATCGAGATGGGAGAAGTCCCAGACGAGTGCAGAAGAGCGATTATTATACCAGTATACAAAAGGAAAGGAGATAAAAGCAACTGCAATAATTACAGAGGTATCAGCTTATTGAGTACCGTAAGTAAAATATACTCAAAAATACTTATTCGTAGGGTTATGAAAATAACAGAAGAAAATATATGTGGGATGTCCAAAGTGGATTTATGCCAGGAAGATCATGTACAGATCAGATATTTAGGTTCAGACAGGTCACAGAAAAAAGTTTGAAAGTAGGAAAGAAAGTTTTTTGTGCATTTTTTGACCTAGAAAAAGCATTTGACAAGGTGGATAGAAGTAAACTTTGGGAAGTCCTCAAAGAGTAAGGAGTCAATGGATGGCTCCTAGGAACGATAAAAACAATGTATGCAGGTAGCAAAGCGAGTGTAAGGGTTAATGGGAAACTGAGTGACTGTTTCGATATTGTGCAATGCGTTAAACAAGGATGCGTTATGTCCTCATGGCTATTTATAAGTCACAAAAGATACAAAACTTGGGTACCAAGGTAACACAACACAAAAACAAAAGATGTAACACAGAGATTGTATCGTATTTAAATTCAAATCTTAACACTTCCCCTCGAGATAAACTCTGCCAAATAAAAAAAATTTTTTTTTTACATTTTTGCTAATCCTAGGAGACAAATACATCTTTCGTGCTTTGGTTTTGTTAACGTCTTAGTCAATACGTCAGCAGCCATGTCCTCAGATGCCACGTGCTCCAAATGCACTTGATTCGATTCCACAACCTCGCGAACAAAATGATGTCTAATGTCGATATGTTTAGACCGAGCGTGATAGACAGGATTAGTTGCAAGTTTCTGAGCGCTGTAATTATCAACTTTTATCCTAATTGATTTGACATTTGTCGCTCCAAGTTCCAGTAGAAATCTTCTAAGATGTACTGCTTCCTTGGCTCCTGCACTCAAAGCCATATACTCGGCCTCGGTCGATGATAGTGTAACAGTACGTTGCTTTCTGGAATCCCATGAAACAATTCCATTGTTTATCATAAAAGCATTGCCTGTGAAAGATCGCCTGTCTACAATCGAACCTCCCCAGTCTGCATCAACATATCCCTCCAAAGGACCATCTCCACTTCTATAGAAGATGCCAAGGTCACTCGTCCCTTTCAGGTATCGAAGTACTCTCTTCGCTGCGTTCCAGTGAGTCTTGTCAAAGCAGTCATTAAATTGAATCATGAGACTTGTGGTGTGAGCAATGTCTGGTCGTGTTGCCACAGATAAATACAGCAAGCACCCAATCAGTTGTCGATAAGGTGGTTTTTCGCCATCTGCTTAAGACCAAGATCTGTTTCTAATCATCCTTGTTCCAACTTCTAGAGGAGTCGATACAGGGTTGCAGTCCTGCATTCCAAATCGATGAAGCACATCTTTAATATATGTTCTTTGGTTTATCAGAATTCCTTCGTTGCTATTGGTAAAGTCGATCCCCAAACATCGTTTGAGATTCCCGATATCCTTAAACTCGAAAAATGTTCTTAGCTTGCAAACAGATTTTGTAGTCTCTTCACGATCTTCGCACATCACAAGGATATCGTCAACGTAAATGACAATAATCATTAACTTCCCCTTTTTGTTATTTAGGTAGACACAGGGATCCGATTTCGTCAGTTCCACTCCAATGGATCGTAAATCGCTATTCAGACGTCTGTACCAGGCGTGCCCAGATTGCTTTAGCCCATACAGAGCTTTCTTCATCAGGCATACTTTGTCACCACGTTCCAGCTCGTTCAGCATGATTGTAGCCTTGTTACTCAACCCATCCTGGCTTTCTCCCTTGCTGATTATATACTTAAGAACTTTTTCCAATCCATTTGGAACTTCCATAAATACTGTTTCTTCTAGGTTCCCGTTCAGATACGCCGTTTCTACATCATATTGATGAATATGCATCTTTCTTTGAGTCGCATAAGCTATTGTCGTTCGTATGGAACTCAAACGTGCGACTGGTGCATATGTCTCATGGAAATCTCTCCCATGTTCCTGGGAGTATTTGGATGATTCAGATCTATCAATCATATTCCATGTATCCTTTATTAGAATCGATTTCACCTCGTCAACTATGGCCACCATCCATTCGTCGAAATCTTGACTGGCCAATGCTCGGTTGAGACTAATTTCAGTTGCGTTGAAAGATATTTCGAAGGAGTCTTCCAGTCTTGCTGCATCCAGTTGATCATTCTGTGTAAAACCATGAAAATCCTCATTGTCAGAATCTAGTTGACGACCTTTCATATCACAATCCTCTTGACAAATTTTTTCAACTCTGACATAACAATCTTTGTCTTTTTGGAAAACTAAACCTACGTGTTCTCGAGCAGTCGGTGTCTGGTTTATCGCTCGGACGAGATCGGTTACCTGTGGGTACACACCAGGTCGAAACTCGGAGACAATAGAACTTAACCATTTACTAGTCAACATACCTGCTGTGTACTTATCTCTAATAGCGTTGTCATTAAGCTCAGACTACTCGGCATCCCCTTCAAGAACGTAAGGAAGCGAGTATTTAACAAGTAAATTTTCACCGTTAATTTTCACATCTTTCATTTCTCTCTCATAATTTTCTTCATTTTTCTCTTCAAGGATACTACTACTAGTAGTTGACACATTCGTCATCAGAGCTGTGCGATTTTCCATTCGATCAGCAAAATTGTGTCTTACATGAAGAAATGTTTCTGGAAATTGAATTTCTGTAAGAGCAACCGCCCAACGACCCTGTAAACGAATTTCGTGTGGCAATTGTGTGGTAAAGCGAGTCGTAGTATTATGCGGAAAATACTTCATACTGCTATTGCTCGATAAAATGAGGTGAAATTGATCGTTATTCATTGTAAATTTTTTTAATCGCTGGCAGGTATCCAAGAATTGAATTTATCAGAATATCCCATCCACTTGACAAATAACTGTTTTTTTGTAGCCTTTTCCCCTACTACGTATCACTTGTTCAATTATAAATTCTGTCTCATTAATATCAGTATCTTTCTTCACACCCGATAGTTCTCCGTCTATATCCTCACCAGCCAGATCTTGTAACTCGTAAACATATGGGATTTGTCTACGACCTGTTATTACTCGTTTTATCTTAAAAATCTCTTCTGTACATCCAGCTTCATAACCTTTCGCAAAGACGCTTTTCTCTCTACTGATTCATACGTAATCAGAGACCTTATATTTAGGCTTTTTACCACGCAAGGCTTTTAAACCGTACTTTCCTTGAATATTTAATCGGGCGTGTGCTGCTTTTCCCAAAGTTACCTCTGATGGTCGCATGTCTATACTAGAATGTCGCGCATTATTATAGCCCTTTACAAGTTGTTGTAAAACATGAACGTAACGATGAGTATTACTATGAGTGAAATAGCGCCACATAAGTTCTTTCAGAGTGCTATTAAATCGTTTGACTACAACAGCCTTAACATTTGGATCACGTACAGCACGAAATCTTATACCCCGTTTTGATAAAAAATTTTGAAAACCCACACCGAGAAATTCTTTTCTTTTATCGCTCTAAAGGCAGACGGGAGATCGATTTCCACTTTTCTCGAGAAAACACTCAAAAGCCCTTCTTACTTTATTCATAGATTTATCTTTAAGAGGCTCAACCCAAACTTATTCACTCAACACGTCAATGACCACAAGCATATACAAGTATCAATCGTTGGAATATTTTAAAGGCTTCAAGTCAACTAAATCTGCTTCCCATAAATCATCTATATTTGATATATCGTACTTTATTCTTCTGAAACGTTGATGAATAGGTACGTGTAGATTATATGAATCTTGAGATTTCAACCACTCAACCACTCAAGCCGAAATAAATTTCTTCTAACAATTTTATGGTTTTAGAAACAAAGTTTTCCAGTGATTACTACTTCTTTTTCTCCCTTGAGATTTAACCGACCCCATGCTGCCAGGTGTTGTTCGCTTCCTACTTCTACCTGGAGTGTCAGTGATACTTGTGTATACCTCGTTACCACTAATGCTGCCTTCGTCTTCTTGTGTTAATTTTTTTTCAACGACTTTTACGGGTATGGTGGTGCTAGCTTAACGTTAAGCTAGCGCAATCAGTTTTTTTAAAATAAAAAACGTTGAGCATTAAATTTCGCAATAGGGCATTAAATTAGCCTTAAATGAGCCCTAAATAGTGATATAGATAATATCTCAATATTGCAATAGTATTGTGCCAGCTTAACGCACCTTAATTGCATAACTTTAAATTGCTATTCTTTCAAAATTGGAGAGTATTTATGTGTGTGCAGTCGTTTATTCGAATTTTTTATACAAATTTAGACAAGCTTGGAACATCGGATTTTTCGAAATAGAAAAACACTTAACCCTACATAAAACCGGCTTGAGTTTCTTCGATTATTACAATTGTTAAAATCAAAATAAGTTCTTTTCTTTTTGTTAAAAAATGGATCCAAAAGTCAAGTCGAATATTCGAAATTCGACTTGTTCTAATATTCGAATAAATCGAATTTCAAAGATTCGACACCTACTTTTGGATCAGGAAATCAAACCGGTTTGGTGTGCATTAAAATTTTTTCTATTTCGAAAAATCTAATTTTCCAAGCGTATCTAAATTTGTATTAAAATATCAACATTAAAAATGAAAAAATAAAATTTTTTGACAAACGACACAAGATAGGAAAAAACAAATAGATAAAAGTTATTGACCAAAAAAAAAGCTACAAATTTGTTATCAATTTAAAATGTTATTAAAATTTTTTTGAATTGTTAATTTGTGATTCATGCCTACTCTGTCTCTTCGACGAACCACTATACAAAAAAAGACGTTATAACTCTACCTCCTGGGTGGCGTGGAAATGGGTTAATTTTGCTGTGAATTTTTAAGCATTATTGTTGAAAGGATTTGATTTGATTAAAAATTATTTCTTCTGGAATTATATTCTGACAAAAAGCAGGTGTTATTTTCTCTTACCAAAATAAATAATTTGTCAAGATGCCAAATAATTGAGAAATAAATAAAACTTGAAAAAGCACCCTTTTAAGGAGTAAAAAATGTATTCAGTTCTTTCAAGCAATCTTGATTTTCAATAGTCCTGCTTTCAAATTTATCTGAAGTTTTACGATTCAAGCCGGTCTAAAATAATGAGTCAAGTAATTAAAGACGTTCATTTCTAATCCTGTATCTTTAAAAACTTTTAATATGTAACTTGATAATTTGAAAGGTTTCAATATAAAATTATCAAACATTTTCAATTCAAAGTTCATGCATAGAATTTAAATTGCTTCAAATTTCAAATTATTCAATATACTGAATAGAACAAAATTGAAGTGTCTGAACTATTAAGGCTTGAAATATTTTCGAAATTGCGATTATCCCTTTGAAGAACATCATAACATAAAAAAAACGCTTTTCTTTTTGAAATTTGAAGTGTATACATTTTTTATCTTCTGACCTTATGCAAAAAAAATATTTAACGTTTTCTTCATTAAATTTCCTATTTTTCAGCTGTTCAGAAGGCTAAATAGCTCTTTCTTTTCTCACGAAAGCAGAACAAAAATAAAACATCAGATTTTATAATTTTGCTTCTTTTGACTTCTTTCTACTCTCAAACAGTTTTTTGATGGAAGAAAGTTGTTTCTTATACACAAAAAGTGTTCTAAACAGTTTTAAAAAAATGTTCAAAAAGTCCAGAGGTTTAAATGGTTCAATATATAACAGAAACACTAAATTTGAAATTAGTCCACTTTTTCATGTTTGACCTACAATTATTCAATTTTAAAGGTTATACATTTCTATTGTAAACCCACGCAGGAACCACTTATATCTACAGACACAATGCGGCCCTAAGAGTGCTTTATAACCATCTTTGTCGCTCTTATGGTATTGGCCCTTAACCAGGCGTTTTGCCTTTCTAAAGAAAGAGCACAAGCTTCATCCACGGTCAGGCCAGTAAATCCTTCAATCGGCTTCTGGTATTTCCTATTATTCACGGTAATTATAGTCGGAAGACGGTAAAAACTCGTCCCAACATCTCTATCGGCACGTTTTGAACACTTTACCACACCACATTTACTAACCATAGTGGTTTTTACCGAAAAAAACTTCTGCAAACAATTAAAAACAATGATCCCACACTGATTTTACACATTTTGCATGCTTTGTGTGACCTCCAGTGTCACGGACATATTGGAATCGGCCATTTTGGTTGGAGAGGTCTATTGACTTTTTGATCCTTTCAACATGCGCGCGCATGAGCGGTGAAATTTGAATTAAATTATTATTCACATGAAATGTGTACAATCATGTGTTGCAGATTAGAACAAGATGGGTAAATGTGAAACGAAATTCGAAGTTTAGACTTCAATTAATGCTGTTTCAAATATTTGACAATCTTTTGCTTCTAATTTACATATTCTTCAAGTCGTAAAGATGTGCGCGAAGGAATTTATTCATTCAATTCGATTATTATTTAACCTAATTCAAAGTGTCACTAAATTCAGATATCTTTTGTAATCAAAAGGAATCATTTTTAGAGAGCCCATTTCAGAAGAAATAAAGTCATTCTTGGACGACCCTAATATTCCATGTACAAAGTATATCAACATTTTGAAGCGTATACCCAGATAACAATCGTGCGACGCTCGCTCCAAGCACGCGTGCGAGTCGCACGATGCGACCCATATCGCACGCAAATGGCGAGCACATTCCGCGACAAAGTGATGGGTAAATGCGTGCGTGCACAATCAGGCTCATTCAGTCATCAGTCATATTTCGCTGCAGTCCTTGCTGAATAAATATAAACAATATGTCACTAATATTTTTGATTGAGCAAATTCGAGTCAGTCAAATCAAATTGATATCTTATTTCAAATGATTGATGTATTCATCTTATTCCAAATGATATTTGTACCTGTATTGCACATGCGCAGAGTTGTCAAACTTCACGGTTCACGGAACATCGCTGCCGACGTTGCCGTCAGTAAGGTTATGTTTCTTTTAAATAGCAGAAAATGAAAAGTTAGGTTAAATAATCTTACTTTTTCCACGTGTATATATGAAAAAAAAACATAAAAAATAATAAAGTCATTCACAGTTTTAGGATGTTCTTGTAGAAAGAAAGGATACACCGATAAATATGGAAAAAGTTTGGAAGGCCACAAAGAAAAAATCTGACAGAGGAAACTTTTCTGAAATCTTCAAGAATTGAACATTGCAGTCTCCACAAATCAGTATTAAAAGAATTACAGTAACTGTAATAAAATCCGAAAACCTAACAACTGTTACAAAAGTACTTTCCTTCTCGACTTTTGCTCAAAATTTGTACACGTTGTTTTCTTTATTTTTGAATTAAAAAAACATTGTATTTGTATTTTAATAAAATGTATGTTCCTATTTATTTCGAAAATTTCTTATGATTGTAAAATTCACTATAATTTCCAGTATTTTACGCTAGTCGTAGAGGGATGCACTTCATCGACACGCGTGCAACTCTCACGACGGTTGCTATACAATCGAACTAAATATCGATTCAACTAAATGCCATTTCAACTAAAACTCTATAGTGTGTGCACCGCGTTAATGAGACTATTTTCAATATCTATACAAAAATCGACGTTATTGAGATTTTTTTCTGAACCAAGAAAAATAACTTGTGGAATTTGGAGCAGACTGAGTCTACTATGAGATACACTGATGAACTCAACAGAATTGTTGTTTTTTCAGTTATACATAAGTCTGAGAACTTTAGATTTTTTACATGTTGCTGACGAGACTATTTTCAATATCCGTACAAAAATCGACATTATTGGTATTTTTTTCTGAACCAAGAATAATAAATTTTGGAATTCGGAGCTGACCGAGTCTACCATGAAATACGCCGACGAACTCAACAGAATTGTTATTTTTCCATTTAAATATAAGTCTGAGAACCTTAGATTTATACATGTTGTTAATGAGACTATTTTCAATATCTATACAAAAATCGACTTCATTGAGATTTTTTTCTGAAACAACAACAATAACTTTTAGGATTCGGATCTGAAATACGCTGACGAACTCAACAGAATTGTTGTTTTCCCAGTTATACATAAGTTTGAGAACTTTAGATATTTCACATGTTGTTATTGAGACTATTTTCAATGTCTATACAAAAATCGACATTATTGAGATTTCTTTCTCACCCAAGAACAATAACTTTTGGGAGTCGGAGCTGACCGAGTCTACTATGAAATACGCTGACGAACTCAACAGAATTGTTATTTTTCCAGTTATATATGAGTCTGAGAACTTTAGATTTTTTACATGTTGTTAATGGGACTATTTTCAATGTCTATACAAAAATCGACATTATTGAGATTTTTTTCTGAACCAAGAACAATAACTTTTTGAATTCGGGGCTGTCTGAGTCTACTATGAAATACACTGACGAACTCAACAGCATTGTTATTTTTCCAGTTATTTATAAGTCTGAGATCTTTAAATTTTTTACATGTTGTCAAGGAGACTATTTGCAATATCTATACAAAAATCGACATTATTGAGATTTTTTTCGGAACCAAGAACAACAACTTTTTGGGATTCGGAGCCGACCGATTCTACTATGAGATACACTGATGAACTAAACAGAATGGTTATTTTTCGACTAATATATAAGTGTGAGAAGTTTAGATTTTTTGCACGTACTCACCTGCAATGAATATTGTTCCATCTATATACACACACACACACACACACACATAGCATAGGGTTTTGCATTATGTTGGCGACGGGGTGTTGTATGCTGTACATTGTACAGTTTTATGCTTGCAGGATATCTGCAACAAGCAGCACTTGCGTGCCTTTTAATGCATCCAGGTAATTGTCAGGTAGTAACTTGATTTTATTGACAATGGGTAAACTTCAATATCCGGGACTTAGTATACAAGGGCTGTCAGTTTAAATTTGACTTTCGTTGGAGGAGTACTCTTTTATTATTATAAGCGGTACTTGAATATTCGTGTTCTGTGTTCACTTACAGTGATCAAGTGTTTGGTGTGTGTGAAAAAGTGGAGCTTTGACAACATTTTTCACGATATGCGATATGAAGGTAATTTTTAATGTTTTTTCAAGTTTCCGAGGGAACATATTCAGAATTTTTAATTACGTAGATGTGAGCTTAAGCTTCCTACATATTCGAAGGAATTGGAGGTGCAATTGTAGAATAGGGGCGTCAACTCTGTTTTGTCAGGACATTTTTTTTTCGGCAAAAAAACTATTAGAATCTTTAATGGAATGATAAATGAAACGATTTGACGAGGCAAAAGTTAAAAATTATTGTTACTTTTGTTATTACGATGTCTCAAATATGGGTGCCTCTGACGTCACAAATTACGCGTTGTTTACTTGCTTTGCTGAAGCGTCTCCAAAATAACATTAATCAAATTAATTGAGTGAAGCGGTGTTTTCTAAAGCGAAAAGAAAAGGAAAACTAATATTTTGAGAACATATTTTATTTTGAGCCATACATACTGTAGCACTGTACTCTAACTAAACTTTGAGGTTACGTTGAGCGCCGTTGATCGCTGGTTAAGTCGCTATCCGGCCAAAAATGGCCAATTAAGTTAAACAGCGATTAGACTACTTTAATCCCCGAATAAAAGTTATAATCGGCGATTATAACTTTATAATATATATTATAAATTATACAAAATTATAAATATATATAGAACGCAATGTACTGATTAAATAAAGTTAATCAAGGATTAAAATTTAATCACGGTTGGTGGAATCTGCCCTTAGTTTTTCATGTTCTCCTACAAAAAAGGTCGCTGGTATACCTTGTCTCATTTCGGTATATCTTTCGCATATTTAGGGGAACGTGTGTCCACGTGGACTCCAGCTTCCCCCCCCCCCCTCGGTCCTCCTCATGGACAAGTGTGGAATTTTGCCATACCCGCCCCCCAACTGAGCACGTGCTATATGAATGGCCCCTTAGCTGAATCAGTTTCCTGATATAATTTTAAGAAAATGAAAAAAAAGTTGAAGAAAATCGATTAATATCTTCAATCCAAGTTGAGAGTTCTTGTAATGTTGCATGGACTTAAATATTTACTTACTAACTGGGAATATTAACCGCTTTTCCTAAACTTTTTCTTTTCATTTTCTTACAATTATATCAGGAAAATGTTTCAGCTAATTTTTGTCAAGACCTAAATATTTCACTTGCTGGAGAAGTGGTAAATGCAGAGGACTCGAAGGCCATAGAGATAGATTAGATTAGAGTCATAGTCATACAAATATACGAAATAGGTCGCATATATAGAAAACACATGGCTAGCTAAAACCCATGAATCAAAACTTATTACTTATTCTTTCTAAAAGTGTTTCTATAGATTTACCTAGTTTCGACTTCCACTTCTAGAAGATTTACAATATACTGAGATCAATAGAAAATTTTGTAGTAGAAGTTGAATTTTCAAATAAAAAGGATTACTTGTTAACCAAAACAGAACTTTAATGAAATACATGAATTATCAAATAAAAAAAATACAATCAAATGATTCAATCTTTAACTAAACAATATAAACTTTTGATCAAAAATGAAATGTTCAAATTTTCATTTATAAAAATAAATGTTGAACCAACAAAAAATGTTAAAAAGTAGTTAACTTTTTAACGAAGGAGATGAATTTTGAACTAAAATGATGAATCTTCAACAACAACAAGAATATTTTACAAAGTTGTTCAAGCTAAAACCAAAAATGATTAATTATCAATAAACAAGGTAATAGTTGAAATTTCAACCGAAAAAGATTTGCAATCAGGTACAGTTGAATTCAACCAAAAAAGACCACAAATGAAAAATTATTTGTTATGGGTATGTAATTATACAAAAATAAAATTCTGTTGTGCAATTTTGTGTATTCACGAAAGTGAATACTGGAATTGTCAAATTTTCGTTTTAAAAAATTAATCATCAACCAAAGAGAAATGAATGACTAACTCCGAAATTATTTTTTCATTTTCTTCTAAGTATTTTTGTAGATTAAAGAAAATGTATTCACATGGTGGGAGAAAATTTTCAATTTTCCTATATTGGCATATAAATTTGCATGCCTCTCTGCCACCACAACTTGGATAGTGAAGGATGTATGTGTTACATAAAATATAATACAAATTATAGATATATCATTATATTCACCAATATAATTAAGGATGACCGCCGAAGTGAAAACTAAAATACAGATAATCCTCATTTTCTCAAAGTACAAATAAAACTGATTATTGCTTCAGTGAATCATTTGGTGAAAAATTGTAAATAATAGATATTATATTGCGTCATTAGAGTACAAAAGTCTCCTTATCTCACATACATGTTAGATAACGGCACTATAGGCCTCAAGGGTGTCTTTCTGCGATATTTATATCATTACTTATGTTTTGTTTTATTATCGTCATTATAACTATAACATTTTCAGCTCGATGAGAAGGTATTGATTTTATGTGAAAATTGAGTATGACGGATTTCATCAAATCTCGCCGTTTTTGGACTCACTGAAAAGAAATTAGCCGATTTTGGTACACTTTTTAAGACCCAGAAAGAATGAATGATTTCCTCAACCAGCCATTTTTGACCAATGGTTGTGATTTCATCCACCGAAAATTCTTTTAAATAAATTAAAAATTCAATTTTCCGGTCAAACTATACAATAGAAGATAAAAGATCAACGAAAACAATGGTTCATCTCAAAAAGATCATAAATTTTCTTTGAATAAAATAAACAATTTCATTTTCCGGTGAAGCTATACTGCAAATTTGAAAATAATAACTAAACAATTAGCTTGCTTCAAAAAGATGTACATATTTGTTCAGAATATATTACTATAAGATGCATATTCTTTGTTTTGATTGCGAAAATTGTTATTGAGGATTCCATTTTCATGCAAACTATACAACAACAAAGATACGTAAATTTTATTCATCTATAGCAAATTTTTTTATATATAGGTTCTCTCTATAATAACTATCTAGGAAAATAAATGTGAAATAAAGAACAAACAATAAAATGATAAAATAGTTGTGTATCATTTTACACTGACCAAATAAAACCAAGTATATAATAAAATTAATTAATGTAATTTTGTCATTCGCATATAATATTTGCAGGCATTGATTATTTATCGGTTGCGATGAAACAAAATATTTTATTTATAAATATATGTTTGTACTTGTTAATGTTACACTGAATATTTTTAATATGAGCTGCTATAGACAATCTAGAAAAGCATTCTGAAGCTATTGAAATAAAAGAACACAAATTTGGTTTGATATCACATTTTCCCTTTCCAAACCTGAATTTTTACATTCTCATCAGAGAAGGTATTAGATTTGTGTAAAATTTGACCCCCGTCGTTTTTGTCAAATGTCGACGTTTTGAGACCCCCTGAGCCCGAAAAACAGGTTGTTTCGAATGTGTCTGCCTGTGTGTACGCATGCCTGTCTCTGAGCATAATAACTTTTGATGGAATTCACAGATTGGATTGGCCTTTGATATACTCTTTTACTGCCCTTTTTTTAGAATTTGTAAATTCTATTTACGTCTGCTCATAGTATTTGAGCAGACCAATAATTCATCCCAATTACTTTTTTCGATGAAAAAAGAAATTACCAGAGTTACAGCATTAACAAAATAAAAAAAAATTTTAAAAATGAAAATTTAAAGCCAAACAACGTACGATATAAAAAAATTCAAAAGGAGAAAGACGTTGCATACAATTTTGATCGCACAAAAAAAAAATCAAAAATCAAAAATTCCATTTTGCGGTCAACTATGCAAGATGCGAAAAAAATTAAAAGACAAAAGTTGTTCACCCAAAAAGGAGTAAAAAATTTGTCACTAATTATTTCTTGATAAACTGCTGTTGTATTTCCATCAAAATAATAAAATTTTCCACCAAATAGGGGCTTGAAAATTCCTTTGAATTTGTAGAAATACCCTAAATCTTGAAATTACTGAAATAATTTAAAATTCCTTGGAATTTTTAAAAATACATTATTATTGAAATATATTCTAAATTCCCTGTTATTTTTCAAACTACACTAAAACATTTCAAATTCTTTGAAATCTCTGGGAACTTTTTTAATTTCTTGAAAATTTCCTTGAAATTGAAAAAAAATTATTTTAAATAATAATCCTTAAAAATTCCTTCAAATTATTAAAATCTATGAAAAGTATCTTGGAATCTTAAAATACGCGAAAATACTTCAAAACCTTTGAAATATTTTGAAATCCATCGAAACTTTTTAAAACTTCAAAATTCCCTCGAATTTTTAAAAATATCGTAAGATCCTTGAAATATTTTAGAATTTCTTTAAATTATTAAAATATATTCCAAATACCTTGGAATATTTTTAAAACCCCTAAAATATTTCAAATCCTTTCAAATCTTTTAAAGCTCCTGAAAATTACTTGGAATTTTTAAAAATACTCTAAAATCTTTTAAATCATTTGGATTTACTTCAAATTATTGAAATCTCTTGAAAATTCCTTGGAATCTTTTTAAATACCCTAAAATGCCTAAACTATTTCAAGTCCTTTAAAATCTTTTTAATTTTATTTCAATTGATTAAAGCTCTTCAAAATCCTTTGGAATTTGTAAAAATATCCTAACATCTTTATTATTTTTTTGGAATCAGTTCAAATTATTGTAATCATTGGAAAATTCTTTGGAATCTTTTCAAATATCCTAAAATATTTCATAACATTTTTTTATTGAAAAGTCTGTTGAATTTTTAAAAATACCCTAAAATCCTTTGGAATTGCTTCAAATTATTGAAATAAATGCAAAATTACTTGGAATCTTTTTAAATATCCTAAAATATTACAAATCCTTCAAAATCTGTTGAAAATTGTTAAACCTCTTGAAAATTACTTGGAATTTTTAAAAATACCTTTAAATATTTTAAATTCTTTTGAAGTCTTAAAAAACCATTGATGAAAAATCTACCATCTATGGAAAAATACCCTCAGATATTTGAAAGCCTTTAAAATCTTTTGAAATCATTTTTTAAACATTTTGAAAATTGCTTGGAATTTTTAAAAATATCCTAAAATATTTAAAATCAGTTCAAATGGTATCATTCCAAATTATTAAGATTGATTAAAAATGCCTAAAAACAAAGTACTTGAATTTTTAATTTAAAAAAAGATGAATTCTCAATTAAATGTGTCATAATAGTTCATATTCCAACCGAAAATTTTTAATTTTAAATCAAAAACAGTTGAATTTAACCTGAATTTTCCTACCAAAATTGAATTTTTAATCTAAAAACAACCAAAAAAACATCAAATTTTCAACAAAATAGCTCAATTTTCACAATAAAAAAATATTTTAAAAAGAAAATATATTTAAAAAACTAATTTTCAGCAAAACATTTTAATTTTTAAGAAAATAATTGAATTTTTAACAAAATAGTTAAATTTTCAACCAAATAGTTCAATTTTTAAGAAATCCGTTAAATTTTCGACCAAAGAGATGAATCTTCTACTAATAAAATGAGTTTTAACAAAATAGTTCATTTTTCGAACAAGTACTTAAATTTTTAATTAAAAAAGATGTAATAATCGAAATTTTAACCAAATTAGATGCATTCTGAACCAACAATGTAATAGTAGATTCTTAAATTTAAAAAAAATTTTGTAGCAAAAATGAAGTAGCTACATTTTTAGTGAAAAACTTCATTAAAAAAAAAAGAAAAAAAAACAATTTTCAACATAATTTGTTAAATTTTTAACAACAAAAAATTAACTTTTAATGAAAATGATGCATTTTTAATTTTCTACTAAAAAAAGACAAATCTTCAACAAAATATATGAATTTTCATATAAAAAATATAAATTTTCAACAAAAAATCGAATAGTTCAATTTTAAGTTAGAGAAATACGCTTTTAACCAAATAAAATAATTTTTTAACGAAATTGTTAAATTTTCAACGAAATAAATGAATTTTCTACCGAAAAAGAATAAATTTTAACAAAATACATGTATTTTCAATCAAATATATTTCTTTTTAATGGAAATTTGTTAAAAAATTTAACAAATTTTGTTGAAATTTTATTATATTTTTAAATGAAGTTTTTTTTATGAAAAATGTAGCTTAATTTTTGCTACAAAATTTATTTTTTGTTGTTGTTGAAAACTCATTTATTTGGTTGAGAACTCGTATTTTTTAGCCGAAAATTCAATTATTTTGGTAGAAAACGTATATTTTTGGGTTGAAAATTCAACTATTTGTTTAATTTTTTTTTATTGAAGATGCGTCATTTTAGCTGAAAACTCATTTTTTTACTAAAAATTTAACAAATTTTGTTGAAAATTCGTTCTTTTTTTTCTTGAAAATGAATTTTTTTAACAAAAAATGTACCTGTTCCATTTTTTGTCGATTTTTAAAATTATTCTATTTTTTGTTAAAAATTCACCTTTTTTAGTCGAAAATTCATCTTTATTGTTGAAAATTTGTATTTTTTGGTAGAAAATTAAAAATGCATCATTTTAGTTCAAAGTTAATTTCTTTGGTTAAAAATTTAATAAATTTTGTTGAAAATTGTGTTTTTTCTTTTAATGAATTTTTGTAACCAAAAATGTAACTATTCTATTTTTCGTCGATTTTTTTTATAGATATTTAATCTTTTTGGTAGAAAATTCATTTGTTTGGATGAAAATTGAACAATTTCGTTAAAAATTTAATTTATTTGGTTAAAAACATATTTCTCTACCTTAAAATTAAACTATTCCCTTTTTTGTTAGAAATTTATCTTTTTTAGTTGGAAATTCATCTATTTTGTCGAAAATTTGTCTTTTTTGGTAGAAAATGTAAAATGCATCATTTTAGTTGAAAATTTAACTATTTGTTTAATTTTTTTTATGGAAGATGCGTCATTTTAATTAAAAGTTCTTTTTTTTTTGTTAAAAATTTAACAAACTTTGT
>JAABKJ010075445.1:150291121-150363107 GCA_011634705.1 Andricus grossulariae | reverse complement strand
CTTTGTTGAAAATTCGTTCTTTTTTTCATGAAAATGAATTTTTTAAACTAAAAATTTAACTATTCCATTTTTCGTCGATTTTTAAAATTATTATTTTTTTTTAAATTTATCTTTTTTAGTCGAAAATTCATCTTTTTTGTTGAAAATTCATCTTTTTTTTTTTGAAAACTTGTCTTTTTCGGTAGAAAATTAAAAATGCATCTGTAGTTGAAAGTTCATTTCTTTGGTTAAAAATTAAAATTTTGTTTTCAAATTGTGTGTTTTTTTTTAAATTAATTTTTGTAACCAAAAATGTAACTATTCCATCTTTCGACGATTTTTTTATAGATATTTAATTTTTTTGGTAGAAAATTCATTTGTTTGGATGAAAATTTAACAATTTCGTTGAATATTTATTTTATTTGGTTAAAAACTCATTTCAATTAAACTATTCTCTTTTTTGTTAAAAATGTATCTTTTTTAGTTGAAAATGCCGTTACACTGTCCAGCGGCTCAATTTCACTTGTTCAGTTAAGGAGAATTAAGAGATTTACTGGTTCAACCAGTCAGTCAGAAAATCACTGTTTCACCAGTGTTAATTAAAAATATTGATTCAACCAGTGACAATTTCACTGGTTCCGTTAAAGAGACTTACTGGTTCAACCAGTCAAAGTCAGAAATTACTGGTACACCAGTGATAAATGATAATACTGATTCAACCAGTGACAATTGAGCGGCTGGATAGTGTAAGGGCATATAAGATTCACATGGCCGTTCCAGTTGGCCCCTGTTGTCTTTAAAAACGATTTTGAAAATTAAATTTTTTAAACATATGGCTTTGTAGGAAATTTTATGGCGATATGTTTCAAAAATTTAATTTCAAAATCGATTTTAAAGACAACAGGGGCCAACCAAAAAAAAGGGGCTATGGGCATTTGATATGCCCTTACACTGTCCAGCGGCTCAATTTCACTTGTTCAGTTTAAGAGAATTAAGAGACTTACTGGTTCAACCAGTCAAAGTCGGAAAATCACTGGTTCACTAGTGATAATACAAAGTACTGATTCAACCAGTGACAATTTCACTGGTTCAGTTTAAGAGACTCAAGAGACTTACTGGTTAATACAGTCAAAGTCGAAAAATCACTGGGTCACCAGTAATATTTCGAATACTGATTCGACTAGTGACAATTTCACTGCTTCAGTCGAGAGACTTAAGGGACTTACTGGTTCAACAAGTCAAAGTCGGAAAATCACTGGTTCACCAGTAATATTTCTCAATACTGATTGAGGCAGTGACAATTCCACTGGCTCAGTTTGAGAGACTTGACAGACTTACTGGTTCAACCAGTCAAAGTCATAAAATCACTGGTTCACCAGTGATAATTGAAAATACTGATTCAACCAGTGACAATTGAGCGGCTGGATAGTGTAAGGGCATATAAAATTCACATGCCCTTTCCAGTTGGCCCCTGTTGTCTTTAAAATCGATTTTGAAAATTATATTTTTGGAACATATGGCTTTGTAGGAAATTTTATGGCCATATATTTCAAAAATGTAATTTCAAAATCGATTTTAAAGACAACAGGGGCCTACCGAAACTCCCATGTGAATTTTAGATGCCCTTACACTATCTAACGGCTCAATTTCACTGGTTCAGTTTAAGAGACTTGAGAGACTTACTGGTTCAACCAGTCAAAGTCGGAAAATCACTGTTTTAACAGTGATAATTCAAAATATTGATTCAACCAGTGACAATTTCACTTTTTCCGTTTAATAGAACTAAGAGACTTACTGGTTCAACCAGTCAAAGTCAGAAAATCACTGGTTCGACCAGTCAAAGTCAGAAAATCACTGTTTCGCCAGTGATAATTCAAAATACTGATTCAACCAGTGACAATTTCACTGGTTCTGTCTAAGAGACTAAAGAGACTTACTGGTTCAACCAGCCAAAAGTCAAAGTTTTCAAAAACGATTTTGAAAATCAAATTTTTGAAACATATGGCTTTGTAGGAAATTTTTGGGCCAAATGTGTCAAAAATTGAATTGCAAAATCGATTTTAAAGAGAACAGTGGCCGACCGAAACGTTGATGTGAATTTTATATGCCCTTACACTATCCAACGGCTCAATTTCACTTGTTCAGTTTAGGAGAATTAAGAAAGTTACTGGTTCAACCATTCAAAGTCAGAAAATCACTGGTTCACCAGTGATAATTGAAAATACTGATTCAACCAGTGACAATTGAGCGGCTGGATAGTGTAAGGGTTTTGTTTTGCTAACTATTGTTTTTGTGGGATCTTTTTTAAGTTTTTCATATGTATCGTCAGTTAGAAGGTCCATGAGTTTGTTGTTATAGTCCTTTTTATCCATTATTACTGTTGTGTATCTGAGATATCCATGGAAAATGTAAAATAGTTAGTTTAAGTTGCAGGTTACCTGAAAGAACAGTAGCACAGAGGAAAAGATAGTAGAAATAGACATGACATGATCAGTAACCAACAAAGCCCAAATAAGGTAATTACAAATAGGGTTAAGTAGAGTCGAATAGTTAATAGTTAGTCCAATAGTAGATATAAATTTAAAAGAATCTTAAGTGATGATCAGGCATACAAATTTAAGTATACTGTAGAAGTATAAATCTCCGAAATAGGGCGAGAAACAATCTTTGTTTTTTTTATAGAATCTGGTACTGTCGATACAATAATAGATATTTCAGATAGAAAATTTCACACAATATAGTCCGGAATACTGAGACTGAACATATGTTTTTGTAGAACACAACAAATCCCATTAAAACTCGAGAATGGAGTGCTAGACTGCTACGATGCCAGCATTGTCCCTGTTTGCGAAGGCTTAATGACGCGTATGCACACACTGTGATGCCAGAAACACTCAAAACTTCAGCACGTTTTGCGTCAGTCTTTACGAAATCAATAGGCCTACCTCTTGAAAAATGGATGTGTACACGGAGCGCTTCCCCACCTTCTGCTTGGACATGCTGCAGACAAAGATGAGGAAGCGAAATTAAGACCAACTGCGGAAAGCAGACACTTTCTGATAGATGATAGCAATTTCAGGACAAGGAGGAACATTGGCATGCTGGTTCCTCCTAAGCCCCAAGACCTGGCTGAAATGGATGCCTTCCTTCGTGAGGATATCTCGGAGGATTCCGGCCTCTGGAACATCAATTGTTCAATTTATGTTGCTGCAAGAGCATTGGCTGTTTCAGATTGGAGGCTAGAACCGACGATGGATCACTACAACAAAATACGCTTGTATCAACTAAACAAGAAGATTTAATGGGCAAGCCAATCATACACCAAATCATACACTGAACTAGTCGAAGACGTTGCGAACAAGCAGCACATTGTTGGCAAAATACGGGTGTTATCTGACGCGAGGAAGAGAATACAGAAGAGGAAGAGATGGATCAGGAAGAGTGAACAGTTTCTCGGTGACCCATCTCGCGTCTTCAGTGGTCACCCTGTTTTTGTCAAAAATACACTCAAGCTCAACGAGGTAGAGACTTTTTGGAGAGAGGTATGGAAGATCCGAAAAACAGTGGAGTTGGAAAAAGATATTGATAATATTATTCTCTTCGAGGAGTTTTGCGTCAACCTCATAACATCTGAGGCGAAACGACCATCAATCACTGCCGAAGGAGTGAAAAAAGCACTTAGAAGCACGAAGAACTTCTCCGCTGAAAGACCAAATCTGCAGCTTTTTGACGAATGGGGCTGTCGACAGGGCCCCTTGACATCCAGGAAGTCAAAACCCAGTAATGGCGTCAAAAAACTACTGAAGGTCAGAAAATTGCCTCCGATAGAATTAAAATTGACGAAGCCAAGGAGGATTACGACGGCACAGTTGCAAGCTGAGAACTTGCGTCAAAATCGAATACCAGCTACTGGCCAGTCAAGCAAGAAGACCGGCACAGGAAGGAAATTCAAGTCGATCGCCGAGCCAATGGCACTTGGTGCACGATCAGTGGCCGTTCAGCCACTGGTATTTGACGAAATTCCAAAGTTCGAGAAAGTACTATTTTTCTAATTTTCCATAGAAAATTGCAATTATTCAGCAAACTTTGTAAAAATGATTTACCTTGGACAAGGATGAACTTGAGTGCCTAAAGAAGTTTATTTTTATTTTATAGCGTTTTCTCACACAAAAGATACTTTATTGTCTCTCTGGATCAAAATTGTCAATGCTAAACTAATTAATAGTGCATTTTTTTGAAATTGCAGTAGATCGAAGAGCTATTGTGCATCGTCCGGGTCCTCTTGAGCAACTTTTCAACGTAATACTATTTTCGATTTTATGATTGTTTCACGGTTGTGCAATTTTTAGTTTTTTTCATAGAAAATTGTAAATATTCAAGGAAGCATGGATTTATTAAAAATACATATATTGCCTGGAAGGCTGTGAATTAATAATGGCTCGTAATGCGAGAAAATGTCAAACGAATAAAAAGCTTTAGCTTGTGTCGAAGATTAATTAAATTTCTTTAAAATTATTGGATTATATGCATTGAGGGTATTTATTTATAAATATTAATATAAATAATGTAGAAAGAGAGTTTATGAAGAACGAAAAATGCTATTAATGGAAGGTATAGGTTTTGCAACAGTTTTGGACAACATTATGATACTGCTTGGCCCGGATGATTTTTTATTGACATATGAAACGTCTAGAAGATTTTCTCCTCAAAATAGCAATTTTTTAACAACAATTTACTCGGAAAAGTTTTTATTTGATCGAAAGATTGGTTTTTTGCTTTTAAGAGATCTAACCATGATATAGTCATTATACAAGTTTAAAATTTTTCCAAGAAATAGATTCTGAGTTATAACTGTGCATTGTGCAAATATGTCAATTTTGTTTGAAAAATTAATTAAATAAATGTTTCTTTGAAGGTCTATGCAGATTTCAACCTTTTAAGTCGAGAAAATCATTTCCTCGAATGTACGAAATATTTATTATAATCATGAAAATACAACCAAAAAATTAATTTCTTTAGCTCAATTAAAGATGAGCGTATTATTTAAATAATAATTACTACTGTAAAGGAAAATTTTTTTGATACTGAGAAATGGTATTCAAGTACATGCTTTAACTTGGTTCCAAACTCTCTTTTTTGTGTATATTAATATTAATAAATTTATGTCAGATTTAATAGGACGGAATTTGAGAAAAAAGCTAAATTTTCAATAAAAAAGTTCACTTTTATGTTGAAAAATTCAACATAAAAGTTGAATTTTCAAACCAAAGGGACTGATTTTTAATCAAACAGTTGAATTATCCACAAAAAATAATCACCGTAGAAACCTAGTTAAATTTTAAACAAAATATTTAACTGTTTTACACAAAAAGACTAATTTTTAACAGATTATATGAAATATAATTATCAGATGAAAAAATTAATTTTTAACAACAAAGAAAGAAATTTTTACAAAATAGTTCAATTCTCAACCAAAAAGGTGAATCTTACAAATGAAATGCATTGTTAACAAAGTAGTTTCATTTTCAACCAAGTAGTTGAATTTTTAATCAAAAAAAGATTAATTTAGAATCATTTAGTTAATTTTTCAGACAAAAAATTTTCAACAAAATACATGCATTTTCTACCAAACAGTTGAATTTTGAACCAAAAAATTTTATTGTTTCAAAAATAAGTGATTCTAAAACCAAATAGTAGGATTCTTAACTGCAAATATGGCCTGTAAACAATAATGATTTTAATTTATGCAGGAAGCAGTTAAATTCAACCTGAAATACTAATTTTCAACAAGATAGTTGAATCCTCAACCAAAACAAATTATTCTAACCCTCTGCGTTAGTCCTTACCGGCCCACTCTACTAGAGCTATCCGGCGAGCTAGTATATTGATGAATTGCCTTAAAGTGAAATTAAAGTTCGAAATAGAATCCATGATATTTACCTTTTGATAGTTTTAAGGTAGGAAAACTATCTGGCGCTCTTCAGGCAATTCATGGACTCATTCTGAGTCCGGAATAAAGTAAAAATAAGATTCAAATTATTGAAATAAAAATAATCGGCAAAATGCAGGTTATAATACATACATACAGACAGACGGACAGACAGACACATTTGTAAAAACCTGCTTTTCGGGTTCAGAGGGTCTCGAAACATGGACATTTGACAAAAACGGGGGAGGGGGGGGTAAATTTCACACAAATATAATACTTTCTCTAGATGAAGATGTAAAAGATAAATGAAACGATCAGGAATTGGACCGTTTTGAGTTAAATCAGTCCGGGTGCGGACTGGACACTTATAATTCTTAAGGCCTCGTGTCCGAACGCGAACGATTCAGGTTCTATATACTCCGAAAACGGACTATTAATTCAAGTCATTCGAGTAAATCAAAGAATTTAAGTAAATCAAAGAGTTAAAGTAATTCGACAAAATCGAAGAATTCTAGTAATTCGAGTGAATCGGAAAATTAAAGTAATTCGACAAAATTAAAGAATTCAAGTAATTAGATTAAATCGAAGAATTCCAGTATTTCGAAGAATTCAAGTAATTCGAAGATTTCAAGTAAATCGCGGAATTCGAGTAAATTGAAAAATTCTACAATTCGAAAATTCAGAGAATTCAAGTAATTTCGAAAATTGGAGTAATTCTCTCAAAACAAGGAATATTCTGAATTCAAGTAATTCGAAGGATTGGAAAAAGTCAAAGAATTAAATATATTGGAGTGAATCGTAGAATTAAACTAATTGGAGTCAACCGAAGAATTCAAGGAATCTCGTGAATTCAAGTCATTCTAGGAATTACAGTAATTCGATGAATTCAAGTAATTGCAAGCAATCAAGTAGTCCAACTGAATTGAGGCATTAAAATAATACGAAGAATTAGAGAAGCGCTCTGAATTTGAATTATTCGAATAATCCAAGTAATTATCTAAATTCAAGTTATTCGAAGGATTCAAGTAATTCAAAGAATTTGAGAAATCCGAGTAATGCGAAGTATTCAAGTAATTCCCTGAATTCAAACAATTCGAAGAATTGGAGTCATTCTCTTAATTCAATAAAATCTATGCATTCAAGGAAGTCACTGAATTCTCTAAATTCAAGGAATTCGAGGAATTCTCTGAATTCAAGAAATTCTATGAACTCAAATAATTCCCAGAATTCAAGGAATTTTCTGAATCCAAGGAATTCTCCGAATCCAAGGAATTCGTTGAATTTAAGGAATTCTCTGCATTCCAAGAATTCTCGGAATTCTCTAAATTCAAGGAATTTTCGAATTCGAGTATTTCTTTGAATTTAAGGAATTCTCTGAATTCCAGACATCCTCTGAGCACAATGAATTCTCTTAATTCAAGGAAATCTCTGAATTGAAGGAATTCTCGGAATTCAAGTAATTCAAAGAATTCAAATAATTCAAGAAAATCAATGAGTACAAAGGATTGCAGAATTTTAGATCAGACTAGGATTTTATAGAATTTCACGGATTTAGGGAATTTAGTAAATTAGATTGATTTCAGGAATTTAACAAATTCAAAGAATTGAGATCTCAACGATGTCACAGAATTTATGGAATTGAGGGAGTTCAGGGAATTTATAGTCTTGATTCTATAATTTTGATTTTTAGTTGGCCTGAACCGTTTTCATTTGGAATGCATCATATTGCGTAATATACGCGACTGACTACTCGCGCACTCGGCCTTTCCGCGGCGAGACTCGCAACCGTCTCTTGCCCTACGCGCTGAGAATCTGCGTGGGCCAGCAGTTCTAGGAATATTGAGTGTATTTATTTGTATTATTATTGATTTCAAATCTCCCGCGCTTTTCGGCTGATAAAGTAGCGACAGGCGGCGCATCGAGACAAGAACGGGTCATCCAATGAACTTCGTTGGTAAAAATAAACTGCCCACTCGCGGTAAGGGTAGGGCCCACTCCGACTAGGGAATAAAAGAATCGTTTCCAATCGCTTCATTTCAAGTTCAGGGGAATAGGCGAGTTTTCACTGTATATTGATTTTCATTCAGAAAATTGTACTATTTCAAGGAAATGTTATATTTGTCACATCGTACGTCAACAAAAACACTTGAAAAACACTGGCATGCATGATGCGTAAATGCAAGGACACACACATGCTTACAGCGCGCGCATCAATACAAGGCCGGGGCAGCCAATGAACGTCGTTTGACAAAATCCCTCCACGACACGCGACAGAGGTGGGGGGCCCGCTAGCCTTGAAATACCCAAATGTTCACGTTTCGCGGCCCTTGGAATAGGCAAGAGTTCACTGTATTTTCAAGGAATGATAAATAATTCTTTATGAATTAAATGTATGTTTTCGCTTTATTGTACAAAAGAGGGTCAGCTACAGATTATATATTTAAAGAATCAATACAAATTTAACCCTGATTTACCCAATGTATTTTGGTATACGTTGTTACCACACGGGGATCAGAAAGACCCGGCCCGTCTTCTCAGGTTGCTCTAAAAGGCACTGCTAAACAAAAAATTGTCAAAGTTTTATCAGAATTAAAAAAAAATTGATTACAAAATCTGAGAATATTCTTTTTTCAAAATTACGTAATTCTGAGTCAAATGAAGATAAAAGTGTTTATATGTAGTAATTTTAAAAGCTCAAGAGTCACACTGTTAGATGATATAGGTGACATAATGATCGGTTTTAAAAAGTATAATTATCTTATATGAAAATTGCGAAAAATTGCAAATCGTATAAAAATATTACTTGACACAAAATTATGCAGTATGTATAAAATGAGGTAAGAATTTTAAAAAATCAAGAAAATGCATAATAATAAACGGTTAATTTATTGAATTTTCTAACATAGGATTCTTATTTTAGTTTGCGCAATATTGGCACAGTTTTGCCGTACGTTCATGGTACCACGTTTTGTGATATGTTTGCAACACTTCGAGTTCGAGAACGCGTCTCCATTTTCGTTTCTGGAAAATAAAAAAAATATTGACTTTTTTGTAATTGAAACTTCAATCAAATAGGAATATTAACTTTTTTATTTAATAATTAAGTTGCAAACTTATCTTATACTTTTTTCACAAATATGAGAGAAATATTAACTTTTTTATTCAAATTTCTACAGAATAAGAAGAATATTAACTTTTAAATTTGAAAATTTTGTAGCAAACTCATATTATAATAATAATTAATTAATAATTAATATTAAATAATAATTATTATCATTTTTTTCACAAATATATAGTTCTTTTTACCTGTGATACACGAGAGGCCTTGCATCACGACCAATCTCTCTCGATGGATGTTTCCGGGGACAAATTTCTATAAAATCAAGAAACCACAACATTCCAATCATAGTCTTTCAATCTTGCGTCACAAAAAAACCTAATTGCTGATATTAATTGAAGGTTTTCACAATCAGTGTAACGTATTTGAACCTGGAACCTCATTAAACCTAGTTTTATAGAAAAAACTCAGATAATAATAAGTATTGCATTTTACAAACGTGAAAATGATGATTTTTTAAGGCCTAAAATATATATGGTTTAGGTTGCAGCGGTGGCATTAATAAATCCAGTACCTTAGGGGTCATTTAAAATGTAGTCTAGTTCACACTGGGAAATAACTTAATTCTATAAGCAAAATTTTCGGTTCATTAAATGTAATATTTTCTATGTATTAAAAATTAAAAGTTGAATCACAATATTTTCATTTGAAAATGCGATTTTTTGTTCGAAATTTAACAATTTGGTTGATGAAGCATTCTCTTTAGTTGAAGAGTCGACCTTTTTGTGAAAATTCGTAATTTAAGTTCGAAAATTTAACATTTTGCATGAGATTTTTTTCGTTAGTGATTTAAAAATTTTTTAGGTTCTTTTCGTTGAGAAATTTGAATCTCTTGCTAGAAATTTAATTTTTTTGGGATAAAAATTAAACTGTGCAACAAAAAAATCAGATATTTGATGAAAATAAACTTATGTGTTGGAATATTATATTTGAGGGTTGAAAAACTCTATTGTTTGGTGAAAAATTCATCTTTCTGTCTAGGATATTCAACAATTTAGTTTGAAAAAAATTTCTTTCCTGGCTGAAAAATTTCCCTTCGGAAAAAATATAACTTTTTATCACGCGAAGAAAATTTATTCATTAAAATTTACCCAATTAGTTCGGTTAATGGATTTTTCAAGATTTTGCTAAGAAAATTTAAAAGAATCTTCAGAAATTTGGAAGATTTGAAGGAAAGTAAGCTAATATTCCAGGGATAACTACAAATGATTTTTTATTTGAAAAAATTAGTTCTTGAAGAAAATTTCCAATTATCGAAATAAATCTGATAGATGTCGAGGCATTTTTTCAGTTTTGAAAGATTTTTCGCAAATTTTAGACAAAATTTGAATCTTTTGAAAAAATATACAGAAAATTTGCAAAAAAATTGTTTATACATTACAAATTTGAAAATAAATTTTGAAAATCAGAAACAAAATATAGATTTGTCAAGAGTTTTGAACAAAAGTGCAAAAGCTTTTCAAGGTTTTCAGGTAAGGGTTAAAGCTTTTTACAAATATTTTTTGGCGATTCCTGAGAGAATTTAAAGTGATTTTTCATTTTGAAAAAGTAATTTTAACAGAATATTTTTAAAGATTCTAAGACAATTCATAACATATTCTTGACTTTTTTCAAACTTCCGCAAGTTCTGTATATCTTTAGGCTAAACTGAAGTCTTTCTAAAATTTTTGAAATCTTGTAGGATAAAAAGCTTCATTAGAAATAAATAAAAAAATTTTATTGAAAATTTGTGTTTTGGTTGGAAAATTATTTCTTGATCGAATCGAAAAACAATTTTTTCACGGAATTAAAGCCATTTTTCGCAGAAGTTTTGAAGGGATTATTTTTAACGTGAATACAGTAGGTTAAATAGATAAAGTTAGCAAATAATAATTTTATTTCTCCATTTAGAGGCAGTAAGTTGTAAATACTTCATGTTTTTCGAGGTGATATGGCCTAATTACAAGTTTCAAAATATAACCTTCTTATTGTTTCAAGAAAGCGTGAAATCTTAAGAGCAAATATGTTTACGAGTTTTGCTGAGTCCGTAAAAATTTGTGATGATCATTGAAATTAAAAACAATTTTCATTTGAAGTGATAAAAACTGAACTGGAAAACAGGATATCTATAAAGCAATACAATTTTTATTCACTAAACATTATTCCTCGGTTGGGAACTGCTCACTTGGACAGAACAAAATTAAGCACACGTGTTTCATCATTTTAATAATTGTTCTTAATTTTACATTAATTTTTCCTGGTAGTTATTGCATGAAATGTATATGAACACAACTTTTTTATATATATAGATACTTTTCTTTTTACCTGTTTTCTTCGTTAGAAAAAAAATGTATGCATGTTATAAAAAAAGATTCAGACAAATATGTGGATCTTTTTGAGCTGAATAATTTTGTTACTTTGGATATTTCTTGCCTAGCATAGCTTTTCCGAAAAATAGTATATTGAAAACAATCAAAAAGGAAATTTCACTAAATGTACGGTGGGGCTCGACTGATTTCAGTGCACCTTCCAAAAAAGAAAAAAATCTTGTAAGCTCTTTTTGAGAATGCTCGAGTTTTTGTTATTTTGAGAAAGGTAATTGACATATTTTCTGAAACCCTCAAAGAAATTTTGAAAAATGGCGTAAAAAGTTCAAGAAATTATTTCTTTGAAAATTTCTCCTTTTCAGTATATCACATTTATGTATCCATTTCAGTGTTTTGGGCTATTTTTTCATGTAATCTCATGGGATTTTTTATGCATTTAATCGAAAAATTATCTTGAGAAAAATTGTATATCTTCATAAGTTAAACAATTCATCTTCTTATTATTTTTTTCGTATCTCATATACTTTGTATCCCGATGCATAAAACCATAAACAACGGCCAAAATTACTGGTTAACGAACACCTTTTTTTGGGCTTCAAGGAATGTATCACGGCAAAGACAGAATTACATAGAAGTAATGTACATCATGGATAAAGTGGAATCAACAAACGTACTTCTATATGAAGTTCTATTGTTGTATTTATTAAATTAAATTCTTTTGCTAAAATTTCTTTGCTGAATTGGTAATCAAACGATAACAAAAAATTGTATGTTTGATTTGAGCCAAAATATTTTCCTGATTCGACACAATTTTGACCAACAAGTTTTCTTATTTTGGAAAGTTCTTAAAGTAGTACAGGATGTTTTCTTTATACAAGCAAAAAGTAAAAAAAGATATTAGATAGAATAGAAAAGTGAAATTTTTCATAATATCCACTTTTCCTGTTTTCAATTTTTCTTTATGTTATATGCAGGTCAAATCATCTTTGTGACCACGAGATTTTTTTTCGTAAACTGATATAAAGAGGTAATAGGTTCACATGAATTAGCTGAAAAATGAGACAATATTTAAAATAGATGTGGTTTCAGCCAAATTAGATTGTAATTTGCTGAAGTTTGATTAGTGCTATAATTTAAACATTGGTTAAGAATAAATGTCTAGACAAAAACGAGGACAGCGACAACGACCACAAATGGAAAAAAAATAGGATCCACTGTTTTCTCTATAGACAGTTTAAAAACGTCCAGACTAGACAAACTCCACAAAATTCAATTTGTACATAACCAAATTCTTCTTATTAAGATATATAAAAAGGAATTCTTTCAGCAGTCATCACATGCTCAGTAATAACTATATGCCTGATTTCATAATATATTTAAAATTATTGTACACACACGTAGTTGTGGTCGAATAATTTTTAATGTCTAGTGGATGGTGCATGTCGTGTAAAATAAGGTATTTGGATCGTTGCTGTTTTGTTTATAGCAATCGATCGTGTATGTATGCTTCATGCATTTTCCTCCTTCTAAGGTTTCAAATTGTACGTAAATCATTATTCATTACAATGACTAATATCTATAATTGTAGTTTCTTCATTAAATTTTTCCCAGTGCAATATTATTTAATTTGAATTACAAAGTAAAATGTACCCCATAAACTTGTAAAATCTCCATAGTGAATCAAGGCCGAAGTGAAAAACGGGCTCCATTGGAACCATTTCAATCCATACTTTGGATTCATTTAGAAGCCAGTTATCATTGTGGGTTCCTTTTCAGCAAGAGAGGTTCCTTTTTGGTGCAGCTCCTTTGGAACCAAAAATTGGTTCCAATGGAAACCCCAGTTTTTTCTGTGTACATTTTGAAGATAAGTAATAGAGAATTTAAGAAAAAATATTTCAGGTTAAAATTTGTTATTTAATAATATTTATTCAGAGTTTAGTAACACTGTGCCGAACACCAGTGTTATATTTCAGCGCATTTAGCCACATCTTTTTCAACAATGTAGTAATTTAAAAATTTTCCGCATAGCAAAATGATATAGCAGGATATTTCGTCCATGTCTAAAGAAGAAAAAAGAAGCGAGAAGATAAAAGAGAATATATATCTAGGAAGGAGGAGAACAAAAAAATATATTCAGAAAGACTTATAAAAACGCATAGTAACCCAACAAAAAATAAAAATATATAAACAAGGCAAAAACGTAAAAAAAATTGGACGTAATACCGTCCAACGGGGCAACTTAAGATTTTTGGAGTGAATTCCGACACACCTTTATTGTTCTTAATTGATAGGATAAATTACTCAAAACTATTCCAAGAATCAGCAATCAGTTGAAGCCTTAACTGCTTCTATATTTTTGTTGCAACCACTTAGCTTAAGTAATTTGAACTATAAACTTAGGTATGTTAGAAATTACCCCACATGTCAGAAATTACCCCGTTTGACGGTATTCTGAAAACATCCTGGCATTATATTCTATCGCTACGAGTGTAATTTTGAACCGAAAATATGAAAAAACTTTATTTTTCTAACGATAAAAATACCTCTATAATATAAACAATTTTATTTCTAATTGCACATGTACATGCTTGGAGCCCCAATTCCAACATCCACCAAGACAGGAGGACTAAAAAAAGACCTTTCGGCATGGTGATCTGGCAGGTCCAATTTTCTTATTCTTCTCAGTTAATTTCATGTCACACATATAAACATTCCTAGACCTTCAATATAATCAATCGCAGAAGAAAATCGGACAAAAGAAAAATTTCCAGCATAGAGTAAGAGCTTAAGTTTCAGCCGACACAGAAGAAGAAAAACTATCCAGTAGTGATATAATAATTATATTTCCTGAACCTATGCACGTCCGACGCATATATGGACATTTTTGCCTTCATAAGATATCTTTATATTTAGAACTTTATTTTAATTTTATTATTATATTTATTTCTTTTTCTTTTTTATTATTTATTTATTATTATAATTTTATTTTAATTTTTATTTTATTCAATTACATTTAGAACTAGAACTCACCGTCTATATTTGCGAGCATGGTTTTTCCGGGTTTTTGTGGCTGGATTCGCCTTAGGAAATACAGAAATGGTGTTTGTGCATTCTTTTTATGTTTTTGAACGATATATAAGCCAAAAATTTAAAAAAATATCGTCTTTCCCTAGCAGCACGAGTTTTCGGCGGTTTTTCTCAATTTTAGCTGTTGTCCGCAAATGGAAAATTTTTAAAAAATTTTCTTCTAACACCTCTTGATGGTACCTTTCCAATAGGGTAGGTTAGAAAAGTAACCCCCTCTTCGTTTTGGGGGAGAACTCACCGTCTATCCGTGACAGGGGAATTAGGGGGAATTACAGGTGGGTATGTAGAGGAAGTGAGGGGAATTTGGATGAGGTTAGGGGAATTGATGGGAGGGGAAGGTAATAAGTAGGGGGATTAAGGGGGGATTTAGGGAAGGGGAACTATGAGAATCTAATTTCAAACGAGAGGAGGGGAAGTAAGAGCAGCGACGGCAAATAAAGGGACAGGAAATAGTTGAAGTGAGGAGAAATGAGGGAAAGGAAAGCGAGGAAAAGTGAGGGGAGGGCAAGTAGGGGAACCGAAGGAAATTGAGGAAGGAAAGTAATGTGGCTAGCGGAAATTAGGTGAGGAGAAATAAGAGAAGTAAGGAGGCTAGAGGAAATGTGGGAAGGGGCAAGATAGAAAATTAGGGGACTGGAAGTAAGAGAAGTGAGGTTAAATGAGTGGAGGGGAAATAGGGGAAATAAGGGAGGGAAAATTGGAGAAATAAAAGGAAAACGATAAGAGAAAAAGCTGTGAAAGGAAGTGGAATAAAGAGAGGTGTATCATGGGAAAGTAAGGGGAAATGAGAGGAGGGCACGTACGGGAAGTAAGGCACTGAAAAGTAATGAGAGGGAGGAAATAGAGGAGGGAAGAGCAAACGATGGGGCTAGAAGTGAGTAAAGTGAGAGAATATGAGGGAAGGAGAAGCGAGAGAAAGTGAGGGGAAGGCAAGTAGGCAACCGAAATGAAGTGGGGTAGGGGAAGTAGGGAAGCGAGGGAAAATGATGGTAGGAACAGTGAGAGGAAACTAGAGGAAGGGAAATTAAAAGAGTGGAAGTAGGGTAATTGAGGGTTAATGAGGGGAAATGAGCGGAGGGAAAAGTAGAGTAATTGAGGGGAAATAAGAGGACGTGAGGCAAGGGAAAATTAGAGGAATCAAGCTGAAGTGAAAGGAAGTGAGGTTAGGGTATGTAGAGAAATGTGAGGGGAAGTAGGGTTGTGAGGGTGAGTAGGGGAGGGAAAGTGATGGCTGGGAAAAGAAAGTAGGGGAAGAAAAGTGTTGGCTGGGAAAGTGCGGAGAGGGGAAAATAGGAAGGGGCAACTATGGGCAAGTTTTGTTGCATGCCTTGCAAATTTTCGAAATCCTTTAAGTCTTTTGAAATTAATACTTCTTAAATTTTTCGAGATTATGTAAAATACCCTCAGATCTTTAAAATCCTTTGAAATCCATTCAAATTTTTCCAAAACTTTGAAGTCCAAATCCCTCGAAATTTTTTGAAATCCTGTGCATTATCTTGAATTTTGTAATATCTCTTAGAGATTGTTCAAAAATTTTGCAAACTTTGAAATCCTCTGAAATTAGATAAAACTTTTTGAAATATCTAAAAATCCCTAAAACACTATGAAATTGTTCGTGAAGAATCGTCATGAGTTTTGAGGAGATCGCATAGTAATAAAGTGCAGAAAAAGAGAGAAAGAAAAGGGATAGCGAGCATATACATGCTTAGTGTGACAGTAGTGGGGATATCAAAGAGAAGTCTTTAGAGCAATTGCAAATCGCCGCGCAAAAAGGTCAAAAAGGTCAAAAGGTCATGCGCTAACAAAGAAGTTCACCTTTTAAGCAAGAAGTTGGATTTTTCACCAAAAATTAAATAATTAAATTTTCAGTTGAAAAAAAAATTTCGACCAACAAAAAAACCGTGTGTGGCAGTGGGGCCGCACGACGGAAGTAAAACTTCAATCGATTACCTTTGAACTTTTTCGTGAGGAATCATCATGAGTTTTGAGGAGATCGCATAGTAAGAGAGTGCAGAGAGTGAGAGAGAATTTAGAATTTTTTAAATCTTTAACTGTAGAGAATTCAGTTTCGAATTTTCTTACATTTTTAACAGTTGAAAATTCAACTTACAATTTTCCCTAATTCTCAACAGTTGAAAATTCAATTTACAATTTTTTTAATCTTCAACTGTAGAAAATTCAGTTTACAATTTTCTTTAATTTTCAACTTTTAAAAATTCAATTTACAATTTTCTTAAATTTTCAACAGTTGAAAATTCAATTTACAATTTTCACTAATTTTCAACAGTTGAAAATTCAATTTACAATTTTATTTAATTTTCAACAGATGAAAATTCAATTTACGTTTTTCTTAAATTTTCAACAGTGGAAAATTCGATTTACAATTTTCTTTAATTTTCAACAGTTGAAAATTCAATTTACAATTTTGCCTAATTTTCAAAAGTTGAAAATTCAATTTACAATTTTCTTTAATTGTCAATAGTTGAAAATTGAATCTACAATTTTCATTAATTTTCAACAGTTGAAAATTTAATTTAGAATATTTTAAATCTTTAACTGTAGAGAATTCAGTTTAAAATTTTCTTAAATTTTTAATAGTTGAACATTCAATTTACAATTTTCCCTAATTTTCAACAGTTGAAAATTCAATTTACAATTTTTTTAATCTTCAACTGTAGAAAATTCAATTTACAATTTTCTTTAATTTTCAACAGTTGAAAATTCAATTTACAATTTTCCTTAATTTTCAACAGTTGAAAATTCAATTTACAATTTTCCCTAATTTTCAACAGTTGAAAATTCAATTTACAATTTTCTTAAATTTTCAATAGTTGAAAATTCAATCTACAATTTTCTTTAATTTTCAACAGTTAAAAATTTAAGGGGAAATCAAATTTTTTAAATTAAGAACAAGTGTTAAAAATTTTATATTTGCATAATTATATATGAAAATTTGATAAAGAAACATTTCATACATAAAAGAAATGTGAAAAAAGTCGATTTTTCAAAAATGGGTAGCCATTGAAATCTATCAAAAATTCTTATGAAATCTATTTAAAATCCTTGAATTCTTTACAATCTTCTGTAATCTCTGGAAAACTCACCAATTTTTTTTTAATTCCTTGAAATCTATAGAAATCTCTTATAATATTTTGAAATCTTTTAATTTCGTTTCAAATACTATGAATACCTCAAATATTGTGAAATTCCTTAAAATTCTTGGAAATTTTCTATATCTTGCGAGATCATTTAAAATTCCTTAGAAACTCTTTAATTCTAAAATTTCTTCAAAAATTTGGAAATCTTCTTAATCCTCTAAAATCAGATAAAACCTTTTGAAATCTGCTAAAATCCTCGGAATTTTTGAAATTTTCTGAAATCACTTGGAATATTTTTCAATACTATAAAATCCCCATAAAATCCTTTCGAATCTCGTCAATCAGTTAAAACCCTTTAAAACCGCTTGGAATCTGTTTAACATTTTTAAATCATGTGAACATTTTAGAAATCCCTTTAAACGTTTTTGTCAAAATAGTAGTAAAATAGCTGCATTGTTGGAAAAAAAGTAAAAAAGTGTGGATAGTGGCATGATTCCGAGACCTGTGGTCATTTAAAATTGAAAAAAGTTTAGTTTAATTATTATTAATTTTTATTTATTTGTTCTTGTTTAGCCTGAATGGTCAAGACCACCAAGTACGACAGCCAGTCCTGGTTCTGAACAAACGAAACCACCATCACAAAAACCACCATCACAAAAACCACCATCACAAAAACCACCATCACAAAAACCACCATCACAAAAAATCCTTTAAAACTTTTTAAAGCTCTTAAAAATTCTTTGGAAGCTTTCAAAATACCCTAAAATCTTTTAAATCCTTTGGAATATCTTCAAATTATAGAAATCTTTCAAAATACCCTAAAATATTTCAAAAGAATTTAATAAAATCCAGAAATATTTGTACATAGGATTAATGGATTAATTAATTAATGGATGGATTCATTTATTGAATCCTGGAATTTTTTTTAGAATACCATGATTTTTTTTTAAATTCGTTAAAATCGTTGGAAACTTTAACATCTCTTTAAAATGCTTAGAATCTTTTAAAATTAGTTGAAGATTTTTAAATCTTTTAAAATACACTAAAATCTTTTAAATATTTTGGAATCACTTCAAATTATTGAAATTTGTGAAAAACGCCCTAAGATATGCAAAATTCTGTAAAATATTTTGCAATCCCTTGAAATTATTTTAAGGTCTTGAAACTTCCTTGGAATTTCAACTAAAAAAAAAAACTAATTTTTTGAAACTTCTTTCAAATCCCTTCAAATTATTGAAATTAATAAAAAATTTCATCGAGTCTTTTAAAATATCCTAAAATCTTTAAAATCATTGGAAATGCCTCAAAATATTGTAAAATCGTTGGAATCCTACAAAATCCCTCAATTCTTGTGAATAAAATTTTGGGAATCCATTAAAATCTTATAAAATCCGTGAAACTTGATAGCTTCACAAAACTTCTAAAAAATGATAACATTTTCTTTACTTTCTCAGAATTTTGCTCTGTCAAATTGTACAAGAAAATGAATGAATACATTATGGATAACGTTTTTGAAATCGCTTGAAACTTTTTAAAGCTTTTAAAAATTCCTTGGAGTTTTTGAAAACATCCTTTATTTTTACAACTCTTTGAAATCCCTTCAAATTATTGAAATCATTAAAAAATTCCTTGCAATCTTTTAAAATATCTTTGAAATTCATTGAAATATTTGGTAATACCTTAAAGTACTTGAAAATTTTTAAATCCCTCAATTCATGTGAATATATTTTTTGAAATCAATTAAATATTATAAAATCCCATGAAACTTTATGAAATATGATATTTCCTGAAATCCTGGACATTTTTTTAGAATATCTTGAATTTTTAAAATCCCTTAAAATAATTAAAATCGTCGAAAATGTCATGAAATCCCTTGAAATCTTTTAAAATATAATAAAACCTAATAGGTCCTATCAAATCGTTCCAAATCTTCCGAAATTCTTTAAACCTCCATGATTTTTTTTTCAATCCGCTAAAATCCTTGGAAATTTTAAAATCTCTTGTAAATGCTTAGAATCTTTTAAAATTGGATGAAATTTTTTTAATCTTTTGAAAATGCCTTTAAATCTTTTGAAATACCCTAAAATATTTAAAATCCTTCGAAATCCTATTGAATTATTGAAAGCAATTAAAAGTTCCCTGGAATCTTTTTAAATACTCAAAAATCTTTCAGATATTTTGGAATCACTTCAAATTATTGAAATTTGTTAAAAACACCCTAAGATATTTAAAATTCTGTAAAATATATTTCAATCCCTTGAAATTATTTTAAGCGCTTGAAACTGCCTTCGAATTTTGAAAAAAAAAAAATAATTTCTTGAAACTTCTTTCAAAAGCCCTTCAAATTATTGAAATCAATTGAAAATTTCATGGAATCTTTTAAAATATCATAAAATCATTGAAAATGCCTCAAAATATTGTAAAATCGTTGAAATCCTACGAAATCCCTCAATTCTTGTGAATAAAATTTTGGAAATCCCATCACTTTGAAGTAAATAATTAATTTATGTTGCTTGATAGAGAAAAATTGAAATTAAATATTTATGTTATTTAATTCTGTGAAAAAATTAATGAGCAAATAATTAATTAATCATTTCATTACACATTAAAGCATTGAAGAATTATTTTCATTGAATAGCTCAAATATTTTTTATTTCATATTTTTCTGAAAATTTTAATTATTAATAAGCTTTTAAGCTATTGCAAAGAAAATTAAAACATATGTGCACATAATTTCGAAATCAAAATTCAGATACTCATTTCACAACATCACAAAAATTTTACAAATAAAAATATAATTGGGATAAAGGTATTTTAAACATTAACAAACTTTAATGTGGGCCATTACGCGGGGTTATGCGTGGGCCAGCAGTTCTAGGAAGAACTAAATCAGTGGGCCTTATATTGTAGTTCTTGTGTACTTGAAATAGTGTTATTTGAGATATAAATAAACTTTCATTATGCAAATTATACCCAGTATTCAATTACATAACCTCGAAGTAAATGATTAATTTATGTTCCTGAATTGAAAGCAATTTAAATTCAATCTTTATGTAATTCAATATTGTGGATAAAATTAATCAGCTAATAATTAATTAGACAGTTCACAACATGAAAACCCTGAAACAATTATTTTCATCGAAACATTCAAATTATTTTTACATGTGATTGTTTTTTATTTTGAACTTTCATTTCTGTATATTTGGATATATTAATAAGTTTTGAGAAAATTCCATTATATTTATGTTCTAACAGAATCAATAATTAAACAATCATTTCAAAACATAAAAAACATTACACAAGTGTTTTCATTGAAATATTCAATTAATGTTTAATTCATATTTTTGAAATTTTCAATTGCATTAGTTAAAATTTAAGTTATTAATAACCTTTTATATAAATTTCATAAAAAATCAAAACATATGTACATAATATTTTGAAAATTGAATGCACAAAATCATTTCAGATCATCGCAAGCATTCAAAAAAATTATATAATTATAATGAAGGTATTGAAAAAAAAATGTTATGAAAATTGAAGGCAATATTAAATTACATAACCTTAAAGCGAATAATCGATTTATGTTACTTGATAAAAGAATATTAAACTTCAATCTTTACGTAATTTGATATAATATGAAAAACATCAGCTAATACTTCATTAATCGGCTTACAACATAAAATGCATGAAAAATTTATTTTCATTGAAACATTCAAATAATTTTCACTTCTCAAATTTTTTTTTCAATTAGGCCGTGTCTATTGTTAAATTTTTATTTATTCATAATCTTTTAACTAATTCCACAGAATGTAATTTTAAACGGAATCAGTTTATGTGACTCAATTAAAAAAAATTCAAATTCAATCTTTATGTAATTCGATTTTTTAAACAAATTAATCAATTATAGTTAATAATAGTTAATTCATCATTTCGTAACATAAAAATCAATCAACAATATTATTTGCATCGAAACATCCAAATAACACAGCCACACAGAAAAATAAGTGTCGTGATGTAAGGACGCGACATAAGTTTTCCTATGGATTTTGACGCGCTGAATCCGAATCCGATATCAGAATTTGCCCTACACGTCAGCGTTTCACCCTAACCTCGAAAAACTTGAAAAAATTAGTATTTCCTGTTATGGGGATAAGGCATAGCAATTATTATGTATTTTGACGTGCTGAATCTGAATTCGCCATCAGAATTGGCCCAACGGGTCTTGGTTGGACCCTAGCCTCAAAAAACACCTTGTGAATGAGACATTAATTCGAAGAGACATAAGAAGCCATAGAAACACGAGAGCTTGCATGAAAAAATGCATGGACGTGTAGGAAGCTAGAGTAGTATGCCAGTACAGAGAAGTTTGGCGATTGATCAGCAACCTAGGTCGGAGCAGTGTTGCGGAATGGACGTGTTATTTGAATAAATAACACGAGAATTCCAGATCAATCTGAAATACCTATACCTTACACCTATATAGCTATCTACCCCATACCCATAATTTAAGTACAGGCTCATGGCGAATGACGAAAAGGAACTTTGTTCCATTTTATTTATTTATTTATTTTTTCAACGGATTTGTATTTTTATTGATAAGCATTAAGAATTCAAAAAAATGTTCTCCCTAAATTCAATTACGTTTTAAGAAATAATTCCTTGTATGCTGGGCAAACATGCCTATAAACTGAAGAAGAAACCGAAAACCTTTTATTGTTT
Source organism: Andricus grossulariae (assembly GCA_011634705.1). Lineage (NCBI taxonomy): Eukaryota > Metazoa > Arthropoda > Insecta > Hymenoptera > Cynipidae > Andricus > Andricus grossulariae. The sequence continues at coordinate 150,340,871 of JAABKJ010075445.1, read as the reverse complement.
AGTAACATTTAATTGCAAATTGAGACAGATCGTTCACCTCGTTTTTTCAGTTTCGCGGACAAAAAGTATCGAGGGAACTTCAGAGTTGAAACAACATCCACTGAGACTTTCGTTCCTAATTATTGAAGGAAGATTTTTGAAAATTGTCAGATAGATTCATTGAAAATTGGCGAAAATATCCATTTTAAAGGAAGGCATGCGACGCCTCCAACGATAGCCCTCCGGGTAGCTTGCTTGCTGTTTGCGGTGTCGCATGCTTTCTTGCAAAATGCATAATATTTTAGCCAATTTTAAAAGAACCGACCTGAAAATTTCAAGATATCGTTCTTCTTCAATGAAAAAAAATTTTCTCATAGGAAAATGTTTCAACTCTAAAGTTCCCTCGATACTTATTGTCGATGAAACTGTGAAAGCGGATTACCGATCACTCGTTGAGTCCGCCATTAGATTATATATAATATACGTGAATATTTTTTTCAGGCATCGCATCGTAGAGTTAAATGAATTCAGTTCAACAAAAAAAAATCTGTTTCCAATGGACTTTTTGAAAAGAACAGGGATGATCTTTCATTAAAAAAATTTAGAGCATAGGAAAAGATTATTCTTTCAAAAACAAATGTCTTTGACCAAACATTTTATTTTCAGCGCTTTTATTTGTAATTTTTATTATGGCTATTTTTAATTTTTATCGCTAAAATGATAACATTTGTATAAATACCTAGAAGCTTATTGTTGTAAGAAACGCTTTTTTACCACTTAGCTCTATCCAATTTTCGAAGGTTTTTCAATGCCTGAATCAATCCACAAATGAGTATAAATAAAAAAACATAATCAACTAAAGTTAACAAAATTAATTGTGTAGACCATTTTTATTATCATTGTTAATAATATTCAATTTGAATAATGCTACAAAGTTGTGGTTTTTTCTAAAATTTTCAACGATTTGTCTACTTTCCAATTCGTATAAAATAATAATTAATTTAAGATGAGAAAAATAATTGTTTATATTATTTATTACTATTCTTAATAATAGTCTCTTCGCTTAATGCAAGAAAATTGCCGTTTTTCCTGAAATTTTTAACCATGTGTCTATATTTCACTTGGAGTGACAAAATAATTAATAAGATGTAACAAAAATGATTGTTAAAACAAATTATCATTGTTTATAACTATCTGCTCTTATATTAATGATAGAAAGTTGCGGTTTTTTCTTAAATTTGTAACTTTTTGTCAATTTTTCACATACAAGGAGAGTTCGTAAGATGTACGTCACCGATTAGACTGGGGCTTTACAGGGTGGATGTAACTAAAAACTGTCCTAAGTCAGACCAAATAATGTTCTGAAAACGTTTCATGTTCCAAATATGTCCTTAAAACGTCTCTGGAACATTGTACGTTCAAGGAACACTAGGCTGTTATCTCGTCAAGATAACGGGAAAATGACATGTGTTAAAGTTGTTGGGGTCATGGTGATTCGACCTTCGGATGACCTTTAAAGGTCACTTTGATCTGTTTCCATTTGATGAACAAAAATTGACCTTGAAATGACCTTGATCATGACCTAGTGGGATCAAACAGACCCCAGATTCTGATTCAGCGACCCCAAAAACGTATAGGTATGGTGGTCTAGTCTGATGCACAGAACACTTTTTTTGCGAGGCTGTGTATGTGTTATCAACTTCTGATAAAAATGATCCACTTTTGCGGATCCAAAATTAATGGCGTTGTTACATATTTGCAAACATATTTTTTTCCTGTTGAAATTAAAAGAGCACTAAAAATTAAATATAATTACTTCAGGAAAATTACTTTTAATAAGTTTGAATAGTTTCTTGATATGTTTAAAAATGAAACTTTTTAAATTTTTTTCGGGAAGAAGAGGCATTCTGATTGGGCCAGCTTTGGAAGTAAACATCAATCTGATTAGCGTTGTTGATGGAGGAATTAATATGACCGCAGAAAATTATATTTTAATTTTTGAAAACGAATTTTTAACAAAATAGTTTCATTTTCAACCAAAGAACTGAATCTTGAACTGAAATGATCATTCTTCAACTAGAATAGTTAAGTTTTCTGTTAAAAAATTCATTTTCAACCAAAGAGATATATTACCAAAATGATGAATCATCAACCAAACAAAAATAATTTTTAACAAAGGAGTTGATCTTTTAACTAAGTAGTTGAATAATCAACCAAAAAGATGAAATTTCAATCATGGAGATTGAACTTCTTCCAAAAAGATGAATTTTCGAAAAAATAAATGAGTTTCCAATCAAATTCAATTATCATTAAAAAAATACATATTTAACCAAATAGTTTAATTTCGAACTAAAAAAATATAAATTTTCAGTTGAATAAATTAACTTTTGATACAAAAATCAAAGTTTGAACCAGGTATATGAATCATCAACTGCAATAAAGAATCTTCTACAAAAAAAAAAGAATTTTTAAGAAAGAAGGTCAACTTTCATCCAAGTAGTTAAGTTTTCAACCAAAAAAGATGCATTCTCAACGAAAAATGTAAAAATTTATATTTCGATCAAAAAGATTCTTCAGTAATGTTGGAAACAAAACTACAACGCAAAAAGACGAAATTTCAACTCAACATGATGAATTTTCAACAAAAAATGTAATATTTGATATCTCAACCAAAAAATATAAAAATAAAAAAAAATAAAATAAATAAATGTAATATTTTATATCTCAACCACAAAATATTAAAATTTTTGACCAACAAGAATTCATCAAACGAGTCGAATGTTCAACCAAGAAAGATGCTTTAGTCAAGAAAGAATCAAATTTTCGACCAAATGGTTAAATTTTCAAGCCAAAAAGGTGAATTTTCTTTTGGTTATTCGAATGCATATTCGAATTTCAAACAAAATAATTTAGTTTCACCCCAAGAAAACTAATTTTCATCCAGAAGGAATGAATTCCTAACAAAGTTGTTGTATTTAAAAAAAATTTAATTAAAAAAAAAAAAAAATTTCGAAAGTTGAATTTTGAACAAAATATGTGATAGTTGATATTTCAACGAAAAACAATTTTAATATTAAAACAGTTGAATTGAACCAAAGAGATGACATTGAACGTTGAATGACTTTCAGATGCCTTTCATCTCGCTTTATATATGGTCGAAATTCTTCCCCCGTTAGCTTATTGGCGGTGCCTCATAACAATGACTGTCGTAAAATATCTTGAGAGTTGTCCAGTGGAAGGGGGACCAAGGATTTTTCCGTCATTCAGTCTATAAACTCAAGTAAATAAATTTGTCTATGCTTTATAACGGAATTTGTGTCACAACATGTATACGGTGACACACTACTAAAGAAAATGGAAAATATTCTTGCACGTACATGCATTGAATTTCGTATTTCGCTGGCCCGTATTAACCCTTCAGAGGGAACCTTTCCTCTTTCCTTGGGAACTGTATTTAATTTAACATCAGCAAACCCCTCTAAGATTTTTATATTCTCCTTCACTATTATAATCTATAACCAATATAATTTGATTGGGAAATGATTTTTGATACAAAATACAAATTTCGAATAAAAATTTATTTTTCAGGTTTATATTTTTTAAAGATTATATAAATATAATTTTCCTAGGTTGCTTGATTTTTTTTGAGAAACAAAACAGTGCAATTTTAAACTAGAAATTTGCTTTCTTAAACAATAGATGCAATTGATTGGGATCAGCTCCAATTACAAGAGCCACAGTAAGTGAAACGAAGTATGTTATAATTGCGAGATTCATTTTTTTCGAGAAATGATTATACTTCTTCGGCTTGCTTAAAAAAAAATGCTACATATTTTCCTCATGGGGGAAGGCTAGCCTATCAAATGGCTACACATAATCAACAAGCGGCTGAAAAAACAAACCCCCCTTTTTTAGGGTCCATAAGTCTTAACCCTACTCCCCCCCACCTATTTTGCGCAATGTTTGCCGATTAAATTTCGATCATGAATTTATTTAGAGGTGATCCGAAAATAACGTAAGATAATTTGGGTGACCAGGGGAGGGGGGGCAATGTAAAATACGATTGTTTCTCATGAATTGAGAAAGTAGTTCAACTTTTGAACAAATAGATTTTCAACTAAAGAAGATGAATTCTCAGCGAAAAATATAATAGTTGAGTCTTTAACGGAAAAAATAATTTTTTTTTAACCAAAAAAGATTTTTCAGTCAATATAGAAAGAAATACCATCCAAAATCTTGAATTTTTAAGCCAAAAATAATTACATTTCCCAAGTGAAAAAATTAATAATCAGCCGAAAAGTTAATTTTCTGCTAAATAGTTTAATTTTCAAGCTAAAAAGATGCATTTTCTGCAAAACAGTTAAATTTTCAAGCAACATTTTCAAGAAAAAAAATTAAACTGCTAACTCATGAGAATAATTTTCAAAAAAAAAGAATTAATTTTCTCATAAAAACACAAATTTGTAACAAAGTAAATGAATTTTCTACCAAATAGTTCACAGAAAAAACAAAATCTAATGTTTGCAGCGATTTCCGGGTAAACTTTGCCTGCAATAAAAGTTACCTCCACGTGTTAAGATTTACCCACCATATGGGACAAAACTTCTGATTTTTTCTGTGCTGAATTTTGAAACCATGAATAGAAATTTTGAACAAACAATTCAACAGCTGCGTTTTCAGATGAAAACGAATTGAAAGAACAATAGTTAAATTTTCTCAACAAAAACAGATAATTTTAAACCAAATTGTTAAAAAAATTCAAGCCAAAAAGACAGATCTTCTATAAAACATTTAAATTATCAAAGACATGAATTTTAGACTAAAATTATAAATCTTCAACTAACAAAATTAGTTTTTAAGAATATTGCCCAGCTTTTAAGGCCGAACGCTCCAAGGGAGATAAAGTCAATTGTCCGAAACGAGAAGTGCCAAATTTTCTGGAACTACGATTTTCGGACAGTAGTCGCCGTTGCAATCTGGAGTACACTCTCTCTGTGATCCCATGTACTCTTATGCAATCCTATGCAATTTTTTGCACTACCTTGGAATCACGCCTTGCGAAAAAAGATTATGGAAACTTCAGTATAGGTCTATAATGATATTCGTATAATAAATTCCTTATGATTTTATCGCGATTCAAAAAAAAATCATTATGGAAAGTCGTTATGAGAAAAACACTATAGAAATAATGTTGAAATAGTAAAAGAGTTGATGAAAAATATGGAGGAAGTAGAAACGAATAATTTATTTATTCACTTAACTGAGATTTTCAAACATATTAGGAGGTTTTGAGGGATATCCTCGGGCTTCAAGGCTTTCAACAGGATTTTGGAGTTTTCCAAGTATTTCAAATAATTTTGAGAGATTTTCTTGGGTTTCAAGAGATTTGAAAATATTTTCACGGATTTCAAGGAACTTTGAAACATTGTAAAGGTGCTTAGAGGATTTTAAATATTGCTAATTTTTTTTGAGATTTCTAAGAAATTTCAAGAGATATAAAAAATTTCAAGGGATTAAACATTTTTTCTTAGAATTTTCAAAGATTTCAAGATATAGGGGTTCAAACAATTTTTACATTCTCATACTGATGAGGAGGTATTGTTTATATGTAAAAACAATTCTCCACGTTTCGAGACCTCCTGAATCTGAAAAAAAACGGTTTACGATGGGGTCTCTCGTCGGGATGAAAATTCAAAAAGTTAGAGCGTTACTCACAAAGTCTGAAAATCATCAAATTTTTTTGCAATACCCACCTCAAAACTTAGCGTTTTCATGCTTCAAAATGGTGCCTAAAGAACCTTATTAGAGCATACTATGTGCGAAACAATTTTCGCGCATGCGCAGTTTGAAGATAGCTTACTTTAGGCACTAGTGAAAAACTGCGCATGCGCGCTTTCGATATTAGGTACTTTAGACACTGGCATAGGTAAGTTTGAACACTGGTGTTGGTATCTTCTTGAAATAAATTTATATTTTACTTGAAAAAATCTTTTAATGATTGGAGTTTTGTTTTTTGGGTTTTGTAGCCGTCTTCCTGCGCCGTAAAAACACATTTTTTCCAAAAAAATTTGCTTATAAAATTTAGAAATCTTCTTTTTTAAGATTAGTATTTTTCGTTAACTCGTCCCAACACAACTTTTTCAGTAAAGCGTTGCAAAAAATAGCGTGTGATACACGTGCGCATAGGTGATTGCTGACTCGTGTGATTGTATCATTTTTCGCTCGTGCCCTCACCACCGACTCATGCTTCGAGCCTCTGGATTATGCTGCAAAATTCACACTCGCACACAATCACCTATTTTGCGCACTTGAATCACAAATAGCTATTCATGTCTGACTGCATGTCTGATAGTATATCTGCATGTATTGACAGGTTCCAGGGATTAATATAATGGTGCAATTTGAAAAAAGAGCTTTTGGTTCCCTACCTAGAAGTAGGCGAGAAATTGGCAGATGGAAACATTTGACCTCCTATCTATTACAACGCTGCTTAAGACTGGTGACCTTTCCAGCATAAAACATCAACCAATTGCGACTCTCGGTTTCCTTTGATTGCCCCCCCCCCCCGGCCCCAATCTTGTAACAGAAGTTTTAGTGGGACTGACGTTACAACAATGACTCTCCACCGTACGACGAATCACTTCTTAACTCGGACAAGCGAACAACTTTTAAAATCAAACAAAATAAAGTCAAACAATCAATAACTGAAATTTTGTGATTAGGAATCCTCTTTCGTTGAAGCCGCTTCGGCTCTTACTAACACATTCTAATTACATGTCTTGTGAAAAAAAAGTTAAAAGCTGATTTTAAGATCTAATTTTAAAATAATCAAGCCCTGCAAGAAGCACTGGAAGCAGAAGCTTGGCAACCAGAAAAATATACAGATAGAATACTTAAGGAAAGCGAAGTGCCTAGATAACCTACTAAATTCTAACCCCGATCAATAACAACTAGACCTTAAGCGAATACTACACGCCAACAGGCGATAGTACCAAAATCGAATTACCCACTAATTAAAGATTGAAGATGTCCTGCCACAAGTGCGGAAACCCTGGTCATTTTGCATGCCAATGTTTTTCAAAACCCCAAAATTTTCAAATGGGTCAGCTTTAAAAATACCACCGGAAGTAGGAACTATTCAGGAACATCAGGAACCCCAAGAAGAATGTTTAGAAAGGGCGTAGATCACAAGAAGGAAATCCAAGAGCACATAAATTACGAGGACCAAGCAGAATATCTTAACTATCCGGAAAATTACAATCAATACATGAAAAAAGAAGCGACGGATCAATATACAAATTATTATTAGTAGATAGCGGAGCAGCAATCAACATAATTAAAACAAACCATTCACAGCCCGATCATGAAACCTTCAAGTTCCATAAAAAATTCTCAATGGGAGACGATCACCGCGAAACAACGTATCTCCAGTATTTTGAAATAAAAAATAACTTTTCCACATAGAAGAAGAAAACTTCCTATTATTGGAAGATGGAATAATACGATTACCATTTTTCCACAAATACCCTGAATATGCTCTTTCGAAAACTGATGTGATAATCGACAGATGGAAACTACTATTACATTTTGAGGGAAACTACCTACCAGGAAACTTAACAAAAATATGTAAAATCGACGTATTCCACGAAGAAAATCAAGTAATTTGGATAGAAGATCGAAAACAAAATTCCTGATGGACGCTACACAATATACAATGATAAGGTAGGAATAACATTATATAACTATTCCCAGGAAACCATCAAAAAACATAGTGAACCAAAAATTAGATAACGGATAAAAGAAATCGTGACTCAGTACTCAGAAGTCTTTACTTTAGATGAAGACCCTCAACCCTGTAAAAATTTGACTGAACATGAAATAATCCTGAACTCACGGAAAATTATCAACTTAAGATCCCATAAGCTGCCCGAGGAACACAACGAATTCGCACTTAACAAAACAAGTGAATTACTAAAAGATGTATAAGAAGAGAGTCCCAATTACCTCTCAACACAGCACTATGGATAATCCCTAAAAAAGAAGAAAAGCTTAGAATGAAAGTAGATTATCGTTAGATTATTAGAGACATTGACCAGGATGCGTACCCTCTACCGGTAATAGATGATAGCCTCGACCAGTTAGGATATGCAAAGTTTTTCTCAGCCTTCGACCTTAGTGCAGGATTCCACCAAATTCCCATGAAGGAAGAGTGTAAAAAAATATATAGCATTCTCTACTATACAAGGGCATTTTCAGTATCATAGGATGCCATTTGGTCTGAAAACGCACTCGCTACCTTCCAACGTATGATGGACAATGCGTTCAGAGGACTAATTGGAAAAGAATGTTTCGTTAACATAGAGGATATTGTAATACTCGGAAGAACAATAAATGAGCATAACAAAAATGTAGTGACTGTTCTGAAACGAATATTCATGACATTCATAAAATTCATAATATTCATGACATTCATAACATTAATTATATTCATATCATTTATTATATTCGAAACATTCATTATATGCATACCATTCATTATATTCTTAACATTCATAACATTCATATCATTCATAACATTCCTAACATTCATGACATTCATACCATTCATCACGTTCATTATATTCATTAGATTTATAACATTCATATCATTCATAACATTCGTAACATTAATTATATTCATCATATTGATAACATTCATAAACTTCATCACATTCATTATATTTATAACATTTATAACATTCATGACATTCATAAAATTCATAATATTCATGACATTCATAACATTAATTATATTCATATCATTTATTATATTCGTAACATTCATTATATGCATACCATTCATTATATTCTTAACATTCATAACATTCATAACATTCATCACATTCATTATATTTATAACATTACTATCATTCATATCATTCATGACATTCATAACATTCATAACATTCATGATATTCATAACATTGATAACATTCATGACATTAATTATATTCATAACATTCATTATATGCATATCGTTCATTATATTCGTAACATTCATTATATGCATACCACTCATCATACTCGTAACATAATTTATATTCATCACATTGATAACATTCATTATATTTATAACATTCATATTATTCATAAAATTCATAACATTCATGACAATTATAACATTCATTATATTTATTATATTGATAACATTCATCACATCCTTTATATTCATAACATTCATAACATTGATTATATTCATAACATTCATTACATTCACCATATTCATAACATTCATGACATTTATAACATTCACAACATTCGAAACATTCATAACACTCATAACACCCATAACACTCATAAAATTCATGTCATTCATTATATTCATTATATTGATAACATTCATTACATTCTTTATATTCATAACATTCATAACATTCAGTATATTCATAATATTCATAACATTCATTATATTCATAACATTCATGACATTCATAACATTCACAACATTAAAAACATTCATAACACTCATAACACCCATAACATTCATATCATTCATAACATCCGTAACATTCATAATGTTAATAAAATTCATAAAATTGATAACATTCCTATCATTCATAACATTCACAACATTGATCACATTCATGACATTTATATCATTCATAACATTCATAACATTCATTATATTGATAACATATATAACATGCATTATATTCATTATATTGATAACATTCATAATATTCATGACATTCATACTATCCGTCACATTCATTATATTTATAACATTCATATCATTCATAACATTCATAACATTTATAACAATAATGATATTCATAACATTGATAACATCCATAACATTGAGAACATTCATGACATTAATTATATTCATATCATTCATTATACTCGTAACATTTATTATATTCGTAACATTTATTATATGCATACCATTCATTATACTCGTAACATAGTTTATATTCATTATATTTATAACATTCATATTATTCATAAAATCCATAACATTCATGATATTTATAACATTCATTATATTCATCACATTCTTTATATCCATAACATTCTTCATATTCATAACATTCATAACATTCATTATATTCATAACATTCATTACATTCATCATATTCATAACATTCATGACATTTATAACATTCATAACATTCATCACATTCATTATATTTATAACATTCATATTATTCATAAAACTCATAACATATGTGACCTTACTCTAAAATGTCTGATAGACTCTTCGGTAAGCTGGAAAATAATTTTTTACCAGTATTGGCAGAGAACTTTATTGCTGGTACCGGCAATATCCACTCCACTCTGGTTATCCAACTATTTTGCATCAAGTTCGAGAAAGAAATAACATTATAAAGAAGGCAGATTTAAAAGTAGAAGTACTTACCAAGTACCGAGTTGGTAATTTGAAAGTCACCTCATTCTCCCCTTTCGGAACGTAAAGAGGTTCACGAGGTCGACTGAAGAGGTGAAGAATTGAGGAGAGTACACTCACATTGGAGGTCGATTCGTTACTTGCGGCAGCTAAATGTTCCAAGAATTTGATATGTCGATGTAGAACGATCGAAACTTGAATGCGGAAATCAAGAATTCCGAATTTGAAAATTTAATAAGCAAAATACAGCACCAGTGGAAAATCGTTTGGATGAGGAGGTAGAGAAGAATTTCACGTACCTGCCATAGATACCAGAGCAAGGAGTAGTAGAGACCAGGGTTTCATTCTGAATTTATGAGGGAGTTTACAGGATACAGTGATTTTTTCGATAAAGCTCCAGCGGAGACAAACACTCGCCACAAATTCCGGCTATTGTCTTCTTTTTCTTCCGCCAGACTTACGCCAACCTTTAATAACAGAAACGGATGTTTTTTTATACTTAGACTTTTTCAATCGCAGCACTTCGAACATTGTAAATACTTTTTATCATTTTTCAAACTGGATAGTGAGATAAGGGACCGTCCATATACTACGATTGATAACCCAGTAAGAAGGTCCTCTGGAGGAAAAATTTGTACAGAAATGTACGAAAAAATTATATTTGTAGTTTTAATTTCCTACAAGAATTGACAAAAAAGTACAACTACAGGAATCTACAGGAATTTACAAGTTTTTCAGCCAAAAAGTCCTCTTTTTTGACCTAGGATAACAAATATTTAGAATATTGCTATGTGATAATTTTAAATTAGGATGTATACATGATCACTATTACAAAAAAGCTTCTTTCTTCAAACTTTAAAGGAATGGTAAAATATTGCTCTTGGTCTATGTACTTCCCTCATATTTGTGCACAGATCTTTCAAAGTTGAAGTTCAAAGCATCGGCAACTGTAATTTGTTGATTGTGAATTCTCTTTTGTTAAAGCTCCTTCGACTTTAACGAACACATTCTCATCACGTGTTTCGTGCTTCGCACTTGATTTTGTCCAAAATGCGAACTTTTCTACATTAGTTTCAACGCTATTGTATTAAATGTATATTATATTTATTTTTATACCTCAGCCTGGGATTGTTAATTCAGATATTGCAAAATAAAGTACAAATTTCACTTATAATAACCTCAACATTTGTTTCTTATTTTGCATTAAATTTTATCCTCAACCAACCTGAAAAATGTATCATTTCAATAAATTCATATTATTAAAATTCATAATATGCATTGGTATTGAATCAAACGTATTTGCATTGCCTTGTTTGTATAATTAAAAAGAGTGCGCATCCTATAAAAAAAAAAAAAAAATTTTGTTTTTAAACATTTTATTGCAGCTAGTGTCGTTTTCCCCTATATTTAATTTGTTTATTTTTAATGTTATTTTTTACGATTTGAACCAAAAATACACCTCCTAGCATAAAGTGGTTCTCAAAAAATTTTTATAACAAAAGCGTATAACAAATTTGTAGGTCATTTTTGGTTGAACAAATTTTATCTGTTAATTTTTTTCATCTCTTGTGTGCTTTTTCCAAAAATTTAATTTTTCTCTTAGATTACATAATTGGCAAATCTGTTGTGGATCGATTACAGTTGTTCCAGCTTTAGAGGTCAACTTAATGAAGAACCTGGAGGAAGGTCTTAATTCTTAATTGAGCGAAAATGCGCTTAAAAAGGAAAGGAGCTTTGAATAAGAGATATTGCTGGGGTAGCGCATCATTGTGTAAAATTTTACTGTATATATAACTGAAGTTACTGTTTTCCAATCCTAAAAGATCCCGCGAATGGAAAAACTGACGATATCTATCAGCTATAATATCGATTTGAGTTATAAGATTGGGACCATTGAGATCCATGAGATTAACTGAATTTTCCATAGCACACTTTTTGATTTTGGATTACAAACTTTTAAATTTAGACTATATAAATTGTGTCTGACTCCGCAACATTTTTAGGCCCTAGGGCGTACAATTTTATAATTTCTTCAACTAAAGAAATGGCTTCGTGTCTCCGAATCATCATCATTCATCATCATCATCAATTCAACTTTGAGTGGATTATTAATTTCTTATCAAGTTTTTTGATTCATGCACGTCAAATGTGGCAAGTAACAATAGAATCAGTAATAATTTAATTAATCATTAATTAATCATTAATTACTCGTTACATTCTATGTGCGGCAACCCGACGTGCAATATTGTACATCGGGTTGCAGCGTAACGGTTCAATTTTGTGTTCAATTTTGTGTGTTTTAAAGTGTTTTGTGCCTCTCAAACTCTAATTTTGATGTTTATTTATTTTAATAAACACCAAGAAAATGATTTCAATTGCATAATTATTGAGAAAATTGAAAAAACAACGTGGATAAAGTTGGGTTTGCACACAAGTGTTGATAACACATTTTATTTTTTCAAACTAATTTCAATATCCTTCCACAAATATTTAATTAACAGAGTTTATATTTTATATTTATGTTCGTTCCCTGAGTTTATAAAATCTTAGGAAGATTTTTGTTAGTCGGAGTAAATCTGAGTGTATCTTACATGGAGGGGGTGGGGTTGGGGAGGATTTCAGAAAAATTCCTTAAATAATTAATGGAAGACCCCTAATTTGTTTATTAATTTATTATTAATACTTTGCAATGTTAGGCAACATATAAAAATGACTAACCACACCTACCACACATATTTATGCACGCATGCTCTGTTACGTACACTGAAAAAAATGTTGTTTGAATACACTTTATTTGATTTGAAGTTTATATTTGAATGTAACAAATTTTGCTCGATCTAACAAATTTTTATTTGATTCACGCAATATTTCTTTAGGTCTAACAAATTCTTTGTTAAACTCGAACATAATGATTCTTTGATATAAGGTCAAGCAAATGTTTGTTTATATTACACATGGTTTTTGTTGAATTTAAATAAATGTTCTTCTCTTCAAATGAAATTTGATTTGATTCAAATAAAGTGTTAAGATGGAAATTTGTTTGAATCGAATAAACTGCGTTCAACCAAATTTCTTTGCTTGAATCAAACATTTTTATCAGTGATAACGTAAATTTAGAGCCCACCTAGGGATGTAATTTAACAAAAAAAAAAAATTTTAATCCAGTTTGAGCGGTAAAATTTGTGTCATGGCAATGAAAAAGAAGTAAACATTGGATTTCTTCGAAAGGAATCAAATACACTATACAATACAGGAAGTTAACCTTTTTTAAAAAAAGAATAAGATTTTTTTCTAATGTGATAGTTCTTGTGAGATTTATGGATTTTACTGAAATAGACAGAAATTGTTGTGATGGAAATGTTTCAATTGATCCAATTTCCAACCAAAGAAGATAAATTCTCATCGAAAAATATAATACATAGTTCGGTATTTGAACAAAAAAAGATTTCAATTTTAAATAAAGAACTAGTAATTTTAGCTAAATTGCCATTTTTATCAGGATTCATAATAATTCAATTGATAGTCCTTTTTATAAATTTTCCATACGAACTAATTATTATTTTATTGTTATTCTCTAATTTCCCCGGCTCTAAAGTGCCAAATTAACTGGATTAATGAATTAATGAATTAATTTATTTCGTCATTTAGGGCAAAAAATGTAACCAAAGGTAACCTTTTCATAAAATAAGTAACTTTTTAGTAACCGTGGATCAAAAAAGTAACTAAGTTACTAAAAAGTAATCCGTTCCGAGTCCTGCTATCATCATTTTCATGAAGTTTCCTCAAAATTTCCACACAAAACTCACCTCATCAAAAAGAGTACAATGCGAATCAGTCAGCACTTTCAAAGTGCCCTCCACTAATCGCGAGAGGTACCAGTTGATATTCTCCGTTTCCAAAGCGTCCAGATCGTAATACCTCGGATTTTTCATCAGTCTTCGGAAGAAGTAGGTCCACGTGAGATAGTCCAAAAATTCCTGTTTATTCTTGATAGTACCAGCGACTATTTCCGCGTTCACGTGATCCGGCAGGACTTCCAGCAAGCTGCTCTCCACCGGAAATGGATCGTAGAGGAACTTCTTGTAAAAGTTTTTCTTGATATCGTGAACAAGAACAACCGCCACACCAGAATCGTCAAACTGGGGTCTACCAGCTCTGCCCATCATCTGCAGAACGTCCGTGATTGGCATATCCACATATCGCTTGACTTTTCCGTCATAAAATTCCGTTCCTTTGACGACGACTAGATGTGCCGGAAAATTGACACCCCACGCCAAAGTCGCGGTGGCTATCAAAACTTGTATTTTATTATTGACAAACAATTCCTCGCAGGTTCTCCGGTCTCGGTCCTGGAGACCGGCGTGATGAAGCCCAATTCCAAAAGCAAGTGTCAACTTCAAGTTGGCATCTTTCACGTTATTGAGAATGGTGTCCATCTCATCATCAGGCATGTGAAGCCACTGTTTTGGGTTGTCTTCCGCGGCAAGATAGGCGATCAAATCCAGGGCTGTTAGGCGTGTTTGCCGGCGAGAAGACACAAAAACTAAGGAAGGACTGCAGGGGGCATGTTGTCTGATTGCTTGGAAAGTTGGTCGATTCATGGTGGCCATTCGGGGACAGTAGTGCTTTCCAGGGAAGCCGCTTATGTGAACTTCCAATGGTACGGGTCTTACGGATGGTCGGAAATTGTAAAGGCCCATCTGAAATAAAAAAAAGCCTCTTTTATTATCAAGGAATGTTTTGAAAGGGTAACAAATTATGAATATTTAACTAGAATACATGAATTTTCAAACAAAAAGAATAATCTTCAAACAAGGAAATTAACTTTCAAATAAAAAAATCACTTTCTACCAAAAAAGTCGATTTTTTTAAAACAAAATACGTGATTTTTCAACAATAATAAATGAATTTTCAATTTAAAAAGACAAATTTACATCCAAATTGTTGAATTTTCAACTAGAAAAGGTCAATTTTTTACTCAAAATAGAACGGTTAAATTTTCAGTTGAAAAAATGAACTCTCAACCAAACTGATGAATTTTCAACTAAAATGATGAATCTTCAACTGGATTAGTTGAATTTTATACCTACCAAAAAGACAAATTTTCAACCAATAAGATTAATTTTCTACAAAAGAAGATAAATAAAAAAATATTTTCTGGAAAACCCCACCTTTTTTATTCTTCCAAATATTTTTGAAAAGTTTCTGCTAATAGAAGAAACGCATCTGATCAGCATGATGCGGGCTAAACCATTTTTGAGGTAAAGGCAAAGGAACAAGATACATTTTTCATAGAACTTTTTTAGACGTGAAAACTTTCATTTTCTCATTTTTTCGTAATTGTCATTGTTTCCAAGAAAAAGAGGAAATTCGATTGTAAGAAATAAAAATTGGTCTGGCCACGAAAGTTATTTAGCCAACATCAATCTTACATCTTGTTAATCTTAAACATTTTAAAAAATTTCCATCGGATTACGAAAGAAAAGGATAAACTCTGTTAAAATCAAAAAGAAAGTAATAAATACCTCAATTAAGTCCAAAGTTATAGAGGTTCAAAGAAAAAATTCAAGTTCTTTCAAAAACAAAGCACAAAGTTCAAATACATATAACTTCTTAGAAATTTTTTTTTGCAAATCGGAAAAGTACGTATCGCATAATTTCCTCTAAAAAACAACATATTTCGTCCCCGAGAGATTCTGTGACTTCAAATGTAGAACCCTGTCTGTTTTTAAGCGGATTCGGTCATGGTATACATTAATTCTATTTAAATGAATTTATTCCCACATTATTTCCCCATATTCGTGAAAAATCACCCTATATCCCCTATTTTGCAAGGATTCTAGGCTGTGAAGACTATTCAGATATTATGTTTGTACGTTTTGTGTTTTATTTCAGGCGTTTAACAAATGAAATGAAAGAAACAAATTTGGACTTGAACGGGTAGGGATCGTGTTTGTGATGTTACCCTAGGTTGAACCTAGGTTCAAGCTTTGTGTGATGATCTGTGACAATGAGGGGTACAAAAAATTCTCAAAATAGTATGACGTAGTTTTTGAACAGTCCAAGAAATGGGAAAAAGGGGTGGAAGGGGTAGAAGGGGTGCAAGGTGTAAAAGGGGTGGAAAGGGGTGGATTAGAGAAAGACAAGCAGAAGGATCGAAGTTGGGATGAGGCTAAAGAGCAAGGAAGATGGTAGAGATCCAACTTGAAACAACTTTGCCAACAAGTTGGTCTTAACTTTGTGCAACCGCGAACCGCCTGTGTCTCGCGCCAAGTTGCAAACCCTCGTCTCACTTCTATCTACGGTCCTCGAATATTATGTCACGTGCCCGAGAAGCATGAGGAAGCGAAACGTGTTTCCTGCAAGTGGATAACCCAATTCTATCATGTTTGAGCCTTACTCTGTCTCATGTATGTATAGCGAAAACAATGCATCCAACTGAATGTGTACGGATTTTAGAATTGCGGACTCGCTTCTGTTTGCGGCGACTAATTTAGTCGAGCAGTATCGCTCTCTTCATTGTCTCAGATTCTATCGTCCGTATCACGGTTTATGTGACACTGGTATCATCCCCACTGTATCGTATTATTCAAGCCCGGATTATGATATTATAGGTTTAAGAGAGGTAATTCCGTTTCAAATCGTACGTGCAACTAGAATAAAAGGGGCCATTCCGCAATTACGTCACACTATTTTGAAAGCTTCTTCGTCACAGATCTTTTAGGTCAACATTTTTTCTTTGATTTCATTCAACAAACGCCTAAAAAAAACATAAAATACAAAAATAATATTTTAATAGACTTCACAGCCCAAAATAAGTAAGGTGTACTTCCGAAAAGGCTATATGTCCGATTTTCTTCGGGCTCCGTGTACTTATGTATTTTGACGCGCTGATTACGAATATGATAGTGAAAATTAGTTTTTACTTTTTCATCAGAGAAGGTATTATATTTATGAAAAATTTCCCCCCCCCCCCGCCGTTTTTGTCAAATGTCCACGTTTTGGAACCCCCTCAACCCAAAAACAGATTTTTACGAATGTGCCTGTCTGTCTGTTTGTATGTCTGTAGATTTTTAGTTTGTCAGAACGATAACTTCCGAAAGAGTGGACATATTGGATTGGGCTTTGGTATACTCTTCAAGAAGTGAGAGCAATTTCAAAATTGATGAGATCACTTTTTTCGAGATTTAAAAATTCTATGTTCGGTTATTAGTAGCACTCGAAGAGTCGAATAATTTATCATTATAACATTTTTTGATAAAAGAAAAAATTACCAGAGTTATGGCATTTACAAAATTCCAAAAAACAAACGAAAATGAACATTTTAAACCAAACAACCGACGATATGTAAAAATGTCAGAGAAAGAAAAACGTTGCATTTTGAACACTCTACAAGATTATCACAACAACTTTTCGAATTTTCTTGAAAAATCGAAGATTTAAATTTTGACTGCACCAAAAATAATGAAAAATCAAAAATTCCACTTTGGGGTCACACTATACAAGACACGATAAAAGGTGAACTGAAAAAATAGTGTATTCGTTTTATTCGTAAAAAACTGCATTAAAAATAGAAAAATTGAATTTTTAGACAAATGGCACAAGATACGAAAAAAATAATCAGACAGAGTTCCAAAAAAGAGCTACAAATTTGTTATTAATTATTTTTTGGTAGGATGCGTAGTTTTTGTTTTAATTGTGAAAAATAACATTAAAAATACAAGAAATTAAATTTTCAGAAAAACGGCGCAACGTACGAAAAAAAATTATGTACAAAACTTGCACACCCAAAAAAGATCTATAAATTCGTCATTGATCATTTTTCGATAGAACGCGCAGCTTTTGTTTTAATCGTAAAAAATAAGACTGAAAATGAATAAATAAAATTGTTGGAAAAACGACACGAAAGAAGAACCAGAATGAATAGACAACAGTTTTTAAAACAAAAAAGATCTAAAAATTTGTCATAAGAATACATGAGAAATAAGAAAAATGAACTTTTTGGGAAAACGACGCAAGTTACAAAAACTTTTTATTGAACAAAATTTTTCGCCTAAAATACATCCACAAATTCTATTAGTAACACTTTACGCTAGGATGCGTATTTTTGGTTTAAATCGTAAAAAATAACATTGAAAATGAACAAATTAAGTTTCTGGAAAAGCGACACAAGTTGCAATAAAATGTTTAATAACAAACTTGTTATAGAATGCGCATGTATTTATTTATAAAAACAAGACAATGTAAATACAACTGTTTTAATACTAATGCATATTATGAATTGTAATAATATAAATTGATTGAAATGATGAATTTGTTCAGGGTAGTTCAGAATAAAATTTAATGCAAAATAAGGAACAAATATTAAAGTAATCATAAGAAAGGAAATTTGCACTTTATTTTACAATATCTGAATAAGCAATCCCAGGCCGAGGTACAGAAATAAATGTAATATATATTTAATATAATAGTGTTGAAAATAATATAGAAGAAGTTCGCATTTTGGACAAAATCGAGTGCGAAGCATGAGATACATGATGAGAATGTGTTTATTAAAACCGAAGGAGCTTTAACAAAAGAGAATTCACAATCACCAAAGTACTATTGTTGATGCATCCACAGAAAAAACTGGAGTTTCTATTGGAACCAATTTTTGGTTCCAAAGGAGCTGCAACAAAAAGGAACCTCTCTTGCTTTTTTAGATGACAGTTGCTCCCAGTGGGACCCTGCGGTGGTTGTTAACCTTTAGTTTTTAATTATATATATATAGATTAGGGTGGTTCACAAAAAACTTGTGTTTATTTTTCGGCGGCCGTATCGCGACAGTTTGTTTCTCTGGGTGAGATAATACACTCCTAATTTTTTGAGGTTAATAAAAAAATGTTTAGAGATTGCGAGCATCGCATTTACGTAAAAATTGAGATGTTCGTAGTTTTCAATTTTTTTTTTAAATTTACGTATTTTTTTTAGAGAAATATATTTTGAAAAAAATGGTAGCTAATACAAAGGAAAAAACTTACACTTTGTGTCCGATTGAGAAAAAAATACTTGGCGCCAGTAAAAGGCATAAAAAGTACGAATAAAATTGTTATAAAGAGATAAATATAAGGGCATAATTTTACCCCTACACATTTTTTGTAAGGATTGCCAACATTCTGAGATCTTCTCTACACAATAGGGGGAAAAATATATAATAGATATGAAATGAAAACCTTAAAACCGGGGCCACCAGAAAAATAACAAAATAAATCATTTAACAATGCTTTTAATGGGTTTTCCATCAATGAAATTTTATAAAATACTAACATACATCAATAGGAGGAAGAGAGAATAATAAATTACTCATTTTATATGAAATCATATTTTTTATATTTTCTCATATTCACATTATATATGCCGCACATCGTTTATCTATATTTTCTTATATTCGCAACAAATATAAAGTTGAACAATCTAAACATTTTTTTGTAGGGATAAATGTTTTTTTTTCTTATACAATGAAAAAAAAATCGCTAATGCATTTGTGCTTCGCAACATCACAAATGCGTAAATCACTTCATGCCAAGTTCTTTCATTATCGTAGAATGTATTATATAATATTGGAAATTGTAAAAACAATAAATGACTTTTACTCTCACAGCATAAATAAAACATTTGACAAGTGCATGCTTCGTTTAAACCAGGAGTGACTAACATGGCACAGTTCGTCTTTATGTTTGTTGTGAATATAAAAAAATATAGATAAATGATGTACTGTGTATTTTTGTTGTGGTTATAAGAATGTATTAAAAATATGATTTCATATAAAATGAGTAATCTGTTATTCTCTCTTCCTCCTATTGATGTATTTCACTATTTTATAAAATTTCATTGATGGAGAACCAATTAAAAGCCTTGTTAAATAATTTTTTTTTATTTTTTTATTTTTCTGGGGCCCCGGTTTTTAATTTTTCGTCTCATATCTATCATATATTTTTTCCCTGTTGTGTGAGGCGGATCTCAGAATTTTGGGAATCCTTACAAAAAATGTTTAGGGGTGTAACTATGCCCTTATATTTATCTCTTCATAAGAAATCGTACTTTTTATGCCTTTTATCGGCGCCTAGTAATTTTTTTTTCAATCGGACATAAAGTGAAAGTTTTGTCCTTTGTATTAGCTACAATTTTTATTCATAAAATATTTCTATAAAACAAATATGTATATTTAAAAAAAATCGAAAACTACGAAAAACTCAATTTTTACGTAAATTTGAAGCTTGAAACGTCTAAAATTTGTATTTTGAATCTTAAAAAATTAAAGAGTGTATTATCTCACCTAGAGAAGCAAACTGTCCCTATA
This sequence comes from Andricus grossulariae, assembly GCA_011634705.1. Lineage (NCBI taxonomy): Eukaryota > Metazoa > Arthropoda > Insecta > Hymenoptera > Cynipidae > Andricus > Andricus grossulariae. The sequence continues at coordinate 150,320,166 of JAABKJ010075445.1, read as the reverse complement.
CGGCCGCCGAAACATAAAAACAAGTTTTTTGTGAACCACCCATAAATACCATATATATAATTAAAAACTAAAGGTTAACAACCACCGCAGGGTCCCACTGGGACCATATATATATATATATATATATATAGAATACGTACAGTGCATATATACATGTACATTGTACATATATGCGCAACAATGCGAAATCGGCGAAGTTACTCTTCCAAGAAGTGAGGCCATTCATTAATTACGTAAGGGTCCCGAGGGGGAGAAGGTTTTTTAAAAATCTCTACATGACCTCACCTCGGGGTAGGGGGGTTAAAACCATTCTTACGTAATATCTTACTACGTCAATTATTGTTTCAATTCGAACGATCACAGTAGCTACACTAATTCCACTCAAACTACCCATTTTACAGTTTTAAAAATCGCTTTTCTTAGTTTTTCTAATGTAGGGTTAACATCCGTCCTGGTTTTTCAGGACATGTCCTCTTTTTTAGAGGTCGGTCCGGTGTCCTGGTTTTTTCTTCAAAATAGGCAAAATGTCCTGGTTTTTTAAGAAACCAAGATTTTTGAGAGCAAATATTTTATATTTTTAAAATTAAATACAATAATTTATAAGTTTAATGATAAAAAATTCTAATGTTATTAATCAATAACAATAATTACAATAATAATACATTATTTATACCATTTTCCAGACTTTAGGCAAGGACATCGGATACATTTTTGTCTTTACCTCTTTTTACATTCTCATCCTATAATGAGAGGGTATTATATTTGTGTAAAATTTGACCTCCCCCCATTTTTTGTAAAATGTTCACGCTTTGAGACCCCCTGAACCCTGAAAAACGGGGGTTTACAAAATGTCTGTCTGTTAGTCTGTTTGTTAGTCTGTAGATCTTTAGTTTGTTAGCACGATAACTTTCAAAAGAATTAACTTATTGGATTGTGCTTTGGCATACTCTTTAAGTGTCCTAGAATGAAGGTCAAGTTTGTTAGCCAGCCATTTTGGATAAAAATTCAAAAAGTGAGCACATTTTGAGAATTTTTGAGAACACTTTTTTTCATATTTGACAATTATATGAACGAATATTGATATTACTCAAAAAGGCGAACAAAATATTCTCATTACTTTTTTGATAAAAGAAAAATTACCAGAGTTATAGCATTTACAAAATTCCAAAAAAAACAAACAAAAATTAAAACTTCAAGCCAAACAACGCACGATATAAAAAAAAATCAGGAGAAGGAAAATGTTTCTTTTCAAATACCCTACAATATTGTTATGAAACTTTTTTTAATTTTCTCGAAAAATCGAAAATTCTAATTTTTATGGCACAAAAAATAATGAAAAATAAAAAATTCAATTTTGCGATCAAACTATACAAGATACGAAAAAAAATGAATCGACAAAAATTGTGCACTCAAAAAAGATCTACAAATTTTGTATTAATCATTTTTTGATAAGATGTGTAATTTTTGTTTCAATAGTGAAAAATAACATTAACAATAAGAAAAAAAATTTTGAAAAACGACGCAAGGTACGAAAAAAGATGAATAGACAAAAGTTGTTCAACCAAAAAAGATTTACAAATTTGTTATGAAATTTTGTTATGAAAATAAAATTGAGCATAAACAAATTAAATTCATGGAAAAATGACACAAGTTGCAATAAAAAACAAATTAATAAAATTGTTTTTTTTTTATCGGATGCGCACTTTTTTTCAATTATAAAAACAAGACAAGGAAAAGACATATGTTTTTAATATCGATGCATATTATGAATTGCAATGATGTGGAATTATTGAAATAATATAAAATGTTCACGGTATAGCTGAGGATAAAATTAAATGCAAAATCAGGAACAAATATTAAAGTTATCATGATAAATAAAATTTGTACTTTATTTTGCAATATCTGAACTTTGTTCTTCAATTTCATTTTTCATCTGATCATGTTTACAGATGATGAAGACGGAACCCACGCGAAACGGAACGCGTATACAGAATTTAGTATACGCGTATATGAAATTTCATGTCCGTGCATACCAAATTCAGTGTATGGATATACTATATTTACTGTCAACTGGTATACTAAATTTAATTTCATGTTGTGCATTTTTTCTTCCATTACATGCATACTAAATCCAGTACATATTTTTCTAAGAGTGTACTTTCCATGATCACGGCTCTCACAAAACTGATTTTTCTTTTGAAATTCCTAATATACATATGGGGTAGATATAATAGATGTAATAGAACACTTTTGAAATACATTTTTCCTACGAACCAACCAAAATAAATAAGTTCTTGACAACACTTCCCTAATAGTAACTATTACAACCTCATGCATAATGTATCCTTGTAAAATATTAATTGCAGGAACTTTGAAATAATCAAGTAAATCATGAATTTATTTTTGAACCTTCACGTAAACTCATAAAATATTCAGAAAAAAAAATTAATTATGAAAATTGTATACATTCACTCATTATTTTTCCTCTTCCTCAAAAGCGTGCGTTCCCAGATTTTAAGATCCGCTACGTAGACAACCTGACCCAACCTCGAATATACAAATTAGTAATAAAAAACAAGATTGATCATGGTTTTTCTTTTTCTCTTCCTTTGTTGTTGTTTTCATTTATTTATTTCTTTTTAGAATCATTTCTTCTTTTATTTCCAGGCATCTTTTTTTTCGTTTTTCATACCTTATTTTCTATTAATCATCAGGAATAATTCCATTCCAGCAGAAATTATAATCGAAGGTGAATTGCTAGTCATGCACAATGATTTCTTGTTCCATGAACGGAATTTCAAATCATGTTTGAATTGTCAAGTTCAAACCCGACTGGTTAGAAATACGAATATTTTTACATCCAACTCACGCAATTATAGTTACTATTGCCACGTTTTCATTGGCCTCTTTTTCGAAAATATTTTCATCGAAGAAAAGAAACACATACAGTATACGCTTAATCGAATTGAACGTAAGACAGCAAAACAAAAGTCACTACTTCGAATAGTGGGGATAAAGCATATTTCATTCAGCATAATAATAATCTGTTGTGAATGAAATTTGACATACTCTGAAATTGTAGATACGGTGGTGTCATCTCATTACGTTCATTTCCATATTTATAAACATATTTCATTTCTATTTATATTCATGCATATTCATTGAAGACTAATTTTCATCTAATTTAATTAATTTGATCACCTATTTATCACGTCGTATCACATCACATATCACATCACAACATACAATCACTTACGTTATCAAACCTTTCACGTGGTATTGGATTTGGTCTCTACAAGATGTCCATGAATCCCAAGAATATGTTAAGGCTATTAACAATAGCATTCGACCAACCTCAATATGCTTTAGAATCTTCCATAACTAAAGATGAAAGAGCTTTCAGTTTGCAACTAGAAGTTCTGATAGAAGATTCAATTGATGATTTTCTGTTTGTTGTACACTGTTAGGAAAATCTGTACTAGGTTCAGTATACACGTAATGGAAGTAAGAATGCACAACATGAAATTAAATTTAGTATACCAGCGTACAGTAAATTTAGTGTATGCATATACTAAATTTAGTATGCACGTACATGAAACTTACTATACGCGTATACTAAATTCAGTATACATGTATACGAAATTTAGTATACGCATATACTAAATTCAGTATACGCGTTCTGAAATTGTTAATATTATATATCCAATTTTGAGTCCAGTAAACAATATCACTTCTTACTATATTTCTCAAATCTAGTATTATGTTTTTCATATTATATTCAACATTATTTATTAACTTTGCATTAGGAAAATTTTTCTTATTATATGGTAGAGCGAAATTTCCGTCCAGGCTAATTATTTCTTTTACATCATTTGGTATATTTTTATTAGATAAGTTAACAACCCAGTTTTTTAAATTTGTGGTTATTTTTAGATTTTGTTGATATCTCAAGTTTTCAATTTTATTCAGTGACATGTTAATTAATTTTTTAACAAAATTGTTGATATTTGCTGCAGTGTTTATTAAAAGCTTACTAAAGAAATCATATGAGAAATTCATTATAATTTTATTTTTGAAATAATATAGGTCTTTAGCGATGTCGTTAATTTCTAAAGAAATATCAGTGATTTCATTATTTTATATTATTTTACCAAGAAAGTTAATAGATTTCTAAATTTTTAAGCAGACTTTTTTGGAAAAACAACGAATATTAGGTTTAATGTTACAAATAAGATGGTTTGGTAAAATATCTTCGTGCTTACATCTGTATAAAAATCTTAAAAATTAAAATCGCTGAACGTTATGAGAAAATCAAAAAGATCAATCAAAATATACAGTTTATTAACAATTGAAATTTAACTCAGAAAAGAAAAAATTAATAGTTTTACCATATGTTGCAGGTTACGACGAATGTCTTTTTAGAATTAAAAAAAAATGTAACACCCAATCACTTTTTTCAGTTGAACAAAAATTCAATTATATATTATTTCAAAGTACTAAAAATAAAATAGAAAATGGAAAAAATGCAATTGTGTATACAGACATACTTGTAAAAATTGTAAGAAAAACTATATTGGCCAAACTAGTAGACTATTATATCTAAGAAATAGAGAACACGAAAGATCGATTGATAAAAATATGCAAAATACAGCTTCAGCAAAACATGCTTATCAGCATTCACATATTTTCAATTTTGATATTAACAATGTTTTAATTCTTGAATCTGAACCCAATATAGACAAACGCAATCTTTTAGAAATGATACATATTGAACGTGACAATAATACAGTTGATTTTAGAACAGATATCCAAGGTCTTAGCAATATTTATAATAAGCTTCTTTCTAATATTCACATACCAAAATAAAAATAATGATGCAACTTAATTTGAATTTTACGCGGTTTTTCTCTAGTCACACACACACACACACACACACACACATATATATATATATAACCATGCATAACTTAACCTCTAAATCAGCCATTAGTATCGTTAGAACTATCATGAGTTTCTGACTCGACAAAAAGTCGTTAACCACAATTTTTAACAAAATGTAGTTCAATAATTATATAATATCAAGGAAATTTTCCTGTAAGTTTATAAAGCTTTTACTCAATTACTAAAAACAACATTTTAAATTAATAAACTCACTTGTTCATAAATAATTTCTGTTCCAGATGAGATTTTTTAAGGTTATATCGTAAATGATACGTTATAACATTTTTTTTTTTCTATAATTTCGTTTACAATTTTTAAACTTTTAACAAATATACAAGATAAAAAAAAATGTCAAAGATGCTTAAAAAAAACTCCACACAGTCTTCAGCGTTTTTCTTTTCTTTTCACATAATAGGTAAACAGCGACAATTTATATGTATTATATATAGATTGAATACTCTCCAGTTTATTTTTATTTAATACATGTATTTTTCCTTCTAGAATAAGCCTCGAAGAAGAAATAGCGTACTTTGCAGAAGGGAGACTGTCGGGCCTAGCAATACAATTTTTTCAAAGATAAAGATCAATTCCTCCATATTCTCACTTGCGGCGTGCAGTGTATGCGTAAATGGCGTAAATTTTTATGTAGCGGGCGTAAATTTTTATGTAGCCGGCGTAATGTTTCATGTTGGCCCAGAGGCGGAGTGCGCATGTGCGAACGTGCATGCGATGGCGCCTTTTTCAAGGGGGGTCGGACAAAAAATATGTTTTAAAAGACTCAAGGAACTAGCTGAAAAAAAGAGACCCAGGAAAAATATAATTGGGCCCTGCAAGTAAAAAATCTCTTTGGCAAAATCGGAGCTGAGGATGTCTGGGATAGCCTCTCGGCAGATGTATTAGAAAAGAAAAAAGCTTATTTGATTGCTGCATACGAAAATATGCTTTATGTAAAAGATGTCCAGAGAATTCAGACGTCCTCATCTCTCCGAATTTATCCAAACCTCAGATTATGCACGGGTTTCCAGCAGTATTTAAGACAAAAAATTTCCTTAAACCTCCTAAGAGTAGTAGGACAGGTGCGACTGTTGAATATATACCAAACTAGGATTTCGATTAAGGCTAAAACAATAAAATTCTCCGAAAAACAACTCTGTACCTGCGAAGAGCATAAACCAATTAGCGACGAATATCATGTCTTTATTTAATGTAAAACATTTCATAAAGAAAGGCGAATGTATGTATCTGAGAGCGATGAGGTAACTACTGTGAGAGAAAATTTGTTAAATTTATTAAATAGTACAGATTTAATGTCTATTAAAGAATAGTTAAATTTGTCACTAGAGTGTTAAAACGTATTGAAGAATTGTAAAAACTAAATTAGACTAAAGCTAAAACGCTAGAGCTCCTTTGTGTGGCTTTTGTAAATCAGATAACACATAAATAAATGCATTTCACTACAGCTAGAATATTATTGATGTCGGTAAGGTAGGAATCTATAATTAAAACCTGCCTAGCTCATCTACTAACAAATTTTGTCTATTTATGACATTTTCCGATAAGAAGAAAATTTTCAGGGTTACAGCATTTTCAAAATCCAAAAGAAGAAACGAAAATTAACATTTTCAGCCAAACAACGTACGATACAAAAAAAAGTGAAGATAAGAAAAATGTTTCTTTTTGCACGTCCTATAAGATTATCATAACGACTTTTCAAACGTTCTTGAAAATCCGAAATTTCACATTTTTATCACACGAAAAATAATAAAAATCTGAAATTTGATTTTACGGTCAACCCATGCACGATACGACAAATGATGAATCAACAAAAATTGTGCACTCAAACAAGATCTACAAATTTGTTATGGTTCACTTCTTGATAGGATGTGTAGTTTTTGTTTTATTCGTAAAAAATAACATTGAAGGTGAGAAAATCTGCCTGATTAGTGGGCACATTCGGGTGACGGACAACTGTGCGCGGAGCAACTGTGCACGAGCCCCTCTGTGCACGTCGGTGGCCACTCGTACAACTGTGCACGCTGGTGGTCACAGACCCAACTGTACACCGGGACATCTGTCCACGTCGAAATTTAGACGTGCACAGATGGTACCTTAGCAACAGTTCAAGTGCACAGACGGGAGACTCCGAACTGTACGCGTGCACAGATGATACCCTACCAAGGGTTCACGTGCACAGATAGGAGACTTCAAACTGTGCACGTGCACAGATAGGACACTCCCAACTGTACACGTGCACAGATGGGACCCTCCCAACTGTACACGTGCACAGATGTATCCCAGAGTCACCGTTTAAGACATCTCACCCAGGTGCCATTCAGCTTTCGGCACGGTTGCTACGCCTCCGCTTAAGGGTTATTCCTTCGGGACCATACCTGGACAATTGTCCGCGAAGGCTTATTAATTATTGTAACCACATTCAGCAGAAACCCTTGGTACAGGTCATCAGTTTTAGTTCAGTTCCGTGCCTTCTCATTTTTTCTACGATTTTCTCCGATTCGACTGTCCAGTGTCAAGTCTCTCAAACCGGTATTTCTCGCGTATTAGTGTGTGTGCCCTTATGACAGTGTTGTGCACTGAGAAACCCGAATCTGGGATTTCCCATCTTTGAAACACGTTGAACCAATTCCGTCCTGAATTGGACCCATCATTAATTATTATCAGAGAAACTCTAAGGATTTACCCAATTCTGAAATTACATCAGAGTGCACAACCCCTTCTTCCACACCACTATTCGAAGATCTCAGAGACGAATCACACCTAGATCTTATTTGATTCTTCAATCAAATCAATAAAACGGTAACTCGTAATTTTAGTAAATCTAAAATTCATCGATCTAACTCCCTTGAGCCATAATATATGAGTTTCCTTTATTTTAAAGGTACTGGCCAAGGATTGCAGAAAAGTCTACAAGTCTTCCTTCAACTTCTTGTGTCATGCTCTTCATAATCAATAATTTTTGACTGTCATTTTATATAATAAACTGTTGAATCTCATTTATAATTTATCTATTCGCTAATCTTTCCTCTTCCCTGTGCGAGATCTTTAATCTCAACTAAAACGAGGAACTCAATTAATGAGGAAGTGTTTTACGTTTTCCATGACGTAACATCTGTCAAAAAATTGAAACTCAATAAAATTTAAAAACTTTGTGAACAAGAAATTTTTCAAACATTTTTTTTGAGCGCGGGTAACCAAGCTACATGTCGATCGATTCCAAATTGATTTTACTTTTTTAGGACCCCAATACGCTACTTTTCTGCGTTGTAGCGATTTCGAATTTTAAAAGTATTTATTTTCGACCCACTTTAATACACATTGGGCATAATTTCTTAAGCGTACCCACCTCGAAAATGTCAGTTGTCCGATCGGGCTAAAAATTTGCCCAATTGTAGTCCTATTCGATAGTACTCCTCACACCAAAAACTAATTCATTTTGATAATTATTTATCAATTTTTGGATTTTTTAAGCAAAGCTTTACTTTCAAACATTTGTAACTTTTTTTCCCATTGCCTTAAACAAATTTTCAGTGAAAATGTTTTTGATAGATTTTTTCACAAAATTTCTGGTGGACATAACGATTTTCAAAAAAGTCAAAATTTGACCCTAATTTTTGAAAATCTAAAATAAATGTAATTTTGTCAAATTTCGACACTTTTTTTTCTTCAAAATAATTTTAAAAGAAAGCTGGGCCTTTTTTCCTATTAGACGCCTAATTTTCAGAGTTGCAAATTAATTCGTTTTTGAGTAATAGAACGATACGTAAACAAGATGTCATGACAGAGCTGGTGGCGCGCGATATCCCATAATGCGCTCATGCCAATGATCTTTGTGCAGCGCTTCAGTGCCAGTTTTTTAAGTTAAGTAATATTATATGCTACTAGAATGACTGTTTTTTTTTTAAAGTGGGACATAAAGCAACTAATCTCAAACTCCGCGCTGTTGCTCACAACTTGCGTTTGAAATTCCCCGCACTACCAGAAGGAGCTCAAATTTGCAGTTCATATAGATACCAACTCATCAACTCAGCGGGAATATCATCCTTGAAAATGTGAATTGATGGAAAGAAATATATTTTAAAGTCAAGCAAATATTTTATAGGCTCAAAAAACTATTTCTTCACATTAAATTTTTTAATATTTGAAGCAAAAACATATACCACTGATTCAAAACAACATTTTTTTGGCCTAAACCATGTGCGAGTGCAATAAAGTAGTTCTCGTACTTCAACTGTAGTACATATTTTCCTAAATGAACAAATGGATTCTTTCAGCCTTAATTATAATTGACATTTTTATTATTATACATATTCAATTTAAATAATTCACATAATTTAAAATCTTGATGAACCTGAAACAGAAAAATTTGGTTCAAAATTTATCTTTTTCAGTTGAAAGTTCAACTTTTTGGTTGAACATTTATGTATTTTGTTGAAAATTCATCTTTCTTGATAGAAATTTAACCTTCTTGGTTGAAAATGTATCCTTTTTGGTTAAAAATGCAATTGTTTAGTTACAATATGAACTGTTACATGCTTTGTGGTTGAAAAATGGAATATATATATTGAATAAGTTATTGTATATTGTGTAAGATAAAAATTCAACTATTTGGTAGAAAATTCATGTATTTCGTTGAAAAATCGTCAACTTGTGTAGAAAATTAATCTTGTTTGATGAAAATTCAACTTTTTGGTTGAAAATTCATATATTTTGTTCAAAAGTCGTCTCTTTGTGCATCAAATTAATCTTGTTTATTCAACAGTCGTCTCTTAGTGTAGAAAATGAATCTTGTTTGTTGAAAATTCAACTTTTTTATTGAAAATTCAACTTTTTGGTTGAAAATTCATATATTTCGTTTAAAAGTTGTCTTTTTGGGTAGAAAATTATTCTTGTTTGTTGAAGGTTCAACTTTTTGGTTAAGAATTCAAATATCTTGTTAAAAGTTCATCTTTTTCAATTTAAAAGTCTACTGTTTTCTAACGCATTTTTTTAGCTTAAAAACTTTGCTCTTTTGTTGAAAATTCATCTCTCATGGTTGAAAAGTCATCTTTCTTGGTAGAAAATGAACTGTTTTTATGAACATTCACTTATTTCGTTGAAAATGCAATATTTTGACTTGAAATCTTAGGAATTTAAAGTGTTTCGTATTGAATTTAATGTTATTTACATTAATTTTATTTAAAATAATTTATAAACGTGAAATCCGTCTTTAGCTAACGTTTACTCAGTAAAAAAAGTTGAATAGATACAGGGTGTCCCAGTACTCAAGGTACATTTTTATATTTTTGAATCCCTCATAAAAAATGCAGTTGAGAATAATAATAAAAATTTTCTGTCAAGTTAATAATTAATGAGTAATTAACAATTAAAGATGAACCAATCGGAAGCATGCGTTAGATGGACGACAGTGCATGTGTCACTGATGAGGGTGTGTGCGCAAAAGAGTAATTTTAAGTTTTCAGAAGGTTGTGAATATCAATGGTGCAACTTCACACGGCAACTGAGAGACGAGATTCTTAGAAAATGTCTTTTCCTTTAGAATACACGTTGAATTATTTTAACTTCCTTCGATTATTTCTAATTCTGTAGAATTCAAACGAATTCTTAGAATTCACTTGTGGTCCTTTGAATTCTTTTGAATTTTTTTGCAATTATCTTGGAACCTCTACAGTACACTATAAATTATTTGGAATTTCTCCAAGTCTTTCGTATTCTCTGAAATCTACTCAATTCTCTGAATTCTTCTAAATTTTCTGAATTCTTCTCAATTGTCTGAATTCGTTGAATTCTCTGAACTCTTTCAAATTCTCTGAAATCTTTTGAAACATGTATTGCAGTTTCGCCATTCCCATATCTTGTTTGGAATTCTACCTTACGCTTGTATTGTAGAAGTGTTGTAGAGTTCCAAACATTTTTAACAGTGTATGTCTCCATGAAATAGGACGTGTCTTTTTCGTAGTATTTTTTTATGTACAACGCAAATCCCACCTCCATTTTTGGCGAAACGTCATTAAGAAAAAGGTTTTCTAACAAAAGATATACTCGTTGGATTCAGCGAAATAATGTATCGAATGTACCGCTTTCGGTCGGAACGAATTTGAGGGTGAACAAATAATACAGACATAACATGTCCCACTTCAAGAACACATTATAGCTCACATTTTATTGAGGTGCATGCATATTTCTGATTTTGGACATTTATAAATACGTATTGCTGAATCATAAAAGATAATAAAAGGTTCCACAAAAGGCCGATCGATGCGATTTGAAGACGCGAACAAATACATCAGATATAGCATTTTGTTGTATTTCGAATATCAAATTGTCTCATATAAACAGGGTGGACGAACCTTTTCAAAATCTGCATTTTCGAGTTTCTGGTGTCGAGTTGTATAAAAATATTTCGAGAAAGTAGATTTGAAAATTTAAGTCATTAGAAACCTCCCTCTATGAGAACGCAAAATTATGAATTTCACGAGAATAGACATTTAGTTCGGCGATATAAGGTAACCAATAATGTATTTCGCGTCACAGAGGAAGGCATTTTTTAATGCATTTGGTAACCCAAGGAATGTTTTTTAGGGTAGAGGGAATTGAGATAATGGCTTATTTTACCTATAGACACTATTTTAAAAAGTTATGTGAACTTATGTTATACTTGCTAAGCAAAAGTGGTAAATATGAATCTCTATTCAATTGAAATATTCATTTATCAACTAAATTAATGTCAGGAAACTGAAATAAGGTTATAATTATTATTGAAAAGTTTCATGATTCAAGTGAAAAAAAAGCTTTTAGCGAATTTTCGTGAAAAAATTATTTAAAAAGAAACATCAAATAAAGGAGCTGAACATATTCCTGTAGTGTCTTTGGAAATTTTTATATTATAATATTATTAAAATAATGATTTTGTATTTTTGATATTTTCTACGATTAAAACAAAAACTAATCTATGAATCAAAAAAGTTCTACAGAAAATTTTCAGATCTTTTCAGGATGAAGAATTATTCTTCTTAACATTTTTTGGCATCTTGCATATTTTGACCAACAAATGGAATTCTCCATTTTTAATAATATGCGAATACCTCCCATCTTCAAGACATTTTTTGAGAAAACATATATCCAAGTCTGAGATTGCATGGAGGTCAAGGAGGCTCAGCCTTTCCACTTATTTTTCAGAAGATTTCAAGGAATTTTAAAGAATTTTGCAAGACTTGTGCGATTATATAGGATCTCCAATTCTTTGAAAGGATTTACGGGATTTTCAGGACTTCAAAATATTTTAAGAGATTCAGAGGAATCTCAAGAGATTAAAAAAATGTTTAAGGGATTCCTAAGAATTTTGTAGGGTTTTCAAAACATTTAAGCTGGATCTTAAAGGATTGCGCGAGAACTTTGTGAAATAAATCAAGTTTCGAGAGATTTATAGCGATTCTATATTTTTCAAAGGATTTTAAGATATTTCAAAGGATTGTACAAGTACGATGATATATATATATATATATATATATATAAACTAAAGTTTAACAACCACCGCAGGGTCCCACTGGGAGTAACTGTCATCTAAAAAAATGACATCGGCTCCCAGTAGGACCGCGGAGTTCTTCGTCATCCCTCACTTGTAATTCATCTCGTAACTTGTTTAAATAAAGCTTATATAAATATATTACGTGTTACTATTGGCGATCCTGATCATGAACGTTATCAGCGCATAACACGTATTTTTTTAAGAAAAAAATTTCGAAATTTTTCTACAATATTCTCTCATTGAGTCACATAACGCATTTTCTGCCTATCGAAATCGGTCCAGCCGTTCTTGAGAAAAACTAATTTTTTTATTTTTCTTCTAACCCCCTTAACTCCCGTAAAAATTGTTTCTCAAATATAATATTTTGGGAAATTTAGTCTTACATCAGTGCCAACTTACTCTAAAAATCTCAACCAGATCCGAGCGGGGGCAGCACATACATGCTTATCCTGCTATGCCCTTTGTTTGAAAGTAGGAGTTGCAAGGTGATCATTTGTTCCACCGGCTAATTGGGCTGCACCAAAAAATCTCTATATGTGGGCATGAATAAAGGAACATGTTACCAGAAAACCAGATTATTAATAAAAACAACCCTAAAGTGAACTAAAAGCGGACAGAAAATTTGTTTTGATATGGTGGAGGTTTTAAGGATCAAATTTACTTTGCTTTTACTTTTTGATCTACTACTACTACTACTGAATATACTACTACTACTACTATTAATACTACTACTACTACTACCAAATTTAGTGTGGCTCTCCAAGCTGCTGTAGGAGAAAAAGGAACGGTCCGTTCACAAGTCCCTAGAGCCGTGATGGACATCCGGGATCTAGATGCCACAACGGAAAAGGAGGAAGTGAGAGAAGCTCAGGAGACTCTACTGGAAATAAGCATCAGTGAAGATTTCAAGATCAATTTGTCGCGACCAAATCGTTGGGGAAATATTATGGCATTTGTCGAAATGAATGAGACCTATGCTAAAAAACTGGATGAGGCGACTCACATAAAGATAGGCTGGGTAAACTGCCGGATTAGAAGAAGGGAGACATTACTGCGATGCTTCCGTTGCCACGAGTATGGCCATATGGCGGCGGATTGTCAGGCAACTGACAGAGCAGGCACGTGCTGGAAATGTGGTGATGAGAATCACCAAACAACCAACTGCATAGCCATCCCAAAATGTTACCTATGTACAGAGAGAAACCCCGAAAAGAACTCTGACCATGCAACGGGATCATCGACATGTGCGGCGTTCCTGGACGCCATGAAAAAGCAAAAAAGGAGATAATGGCGGTCATCCTTCAGGGCAATCGAAGCCGCTGCCAACTAGCGCAAGACCTGATGGTTAAGCTAACAGACACAAAAAAGGCGGACCTTATTATCATCTGCGAGCAATATGGTACTAGAAAAGGCAAGAATTGATACCAGGACAAGAGCGGTACTGCGGCCATTTGGCTAATAAACAATCATGACATCTAAAGTATCTTTTGTCAGCTGCTATCTCTCACCAAATGAGGATATAGCGGTTTTTCACAGAAAACTGGAGGAAATCGAAGATCTATGCTCCAGTCTTGTGGGAAACATCATTGTGGCTGGTGACTTCAATGCCAAATCTTGCGAATGGGGGATGACCTGGACGGACACCAGAGGACGTGAGGTCACTGATATGGCGGTCAGACTGGATCTAATCATCGTGAACATAGGAAGCTCACCTACTGTCCGAAGAAGAGGCTACCATGAAACCATATTGGACATAACCATGGCCACATCGGGTGCAGCAAGCCAAATATCCAAATGGGAGGTCCTTGAGGACTACACAGCAAGCGATCACCAACACATATGCTTCGATAATCTTCTTTGAAGTCTTTAACATATTTTAAAAAATTCGCAAAAAAAAGTTCAAACGCCTGATAGCTATTTCTCTTGAAGGTCGAAGTATGGGTCAAGTTGACCCAGTGTGACAGCGAAGGGTTAAATGTAAAACGGAGGGCTATACCTTAAGGACTGCCCTAGGTGTTCGAGAAATGGGGCAACGGAGTAGTGAAAGCGGTCCCCACTACTCGCGTGATATAAGAGACCGTTAATAGAAATTTGGTTGACGTTTCTAAGTTAAAAAAAAGGGCCAGATACAATTCAGTCGACGCTAAAGACTATGAAGGCCTTTACATTAGAAAACCAAACTCTGATAACGACGTTTGGTTTTTAGGGAAAAAGGGAGGAAATCTCGAAACGCGACCACCCATTGTATCTCCGTCGGAGACTCGAAATGACAAGCCAGAAAATATTGAGCTTACGGTGAACTCATGTTTCGGAAACGCGAACACGATGCAGGCGAAAATAGACACGGAGAGCTTTAACGGGATGGGAATGCCGCCGGAACTCGAAATGTCGAACCTTCTAGAATGCCAGAGTATCTGCTCGGTAGACGCAGTTGAGGATGGAGAGGGTTTCTTAGACCTGGGACCAAAAAAAATAGAAGTAGAAGCTCAGGACCATAGAGACCCCGAATTTGAAATCCCCAATCACGCGGTCAAAAGTAAACCGAACTCATTCGACTCCATAGCCAAGGACTTAGAGACAATTAGGGCTATAGAGGAAAGTATATCGGAAACAGACTTGATTAGCGGTATAGTGGAGACGTCAGAAGTGGCCAATAGAATCCATGTACGGGTTACTATAGACTCAGTTTCACTAGAAGCGCTGATTGATAACGGATCCTCTCGCGTTGTATTACGAAAGTCAGCTTGGTGCAAGTTAGTGAAAGCTTCCGGTAGACAATTAGATTGCAACAATAAAACCCGCATGATTATGGCAAACGATTCGGCCGACATGATTATCGGAAAGGCCAATCTGCCTATAACCATTGAGGGGTTCACGCGAACTTGCGAAGTTAGAGTTGCGAATAACCTTGACACGGAATTAATACTAGATCTAGAAGGTCAAGGAAAATTTGACATGGTCTGCATCGCTATATCGCGTAAAGTATTTATGCCGGATACCGACGAGATACACTATCGCCTAAAACCGTGGCTCGTACAAGAGGAGGGCTGTAGTGGGGTGGCTGCCCTACTGGAAGGGGAGGAGGAAACTTTAAAAGAACTTTTGAAAATAAAGTTGCCTCCGAAGCTGCAAGGCACTCTAGGGGCGACCCACCTCATTACTCACTCGATTGACGTACAGTGTCACGCTCCCATAAAGGAGAGATATCGGATAGTGTCCCCTAAAGTCCAGGAGAGCATGTATGAAAAGGTGGACAGGTTACTCGCCGAAGGGATTATTACAGAATCACATAGCGAGTGGTCGGCTCCAATAGTAATGGCTCGTAAACCTGGCGGCAAATACAGACTCTGTTTGGACTTCCGGAAGTTGGGCGCGATCTCGAAAAAGGACGATTACCCCCTGCCCTACATAACGGACATACTACGACAATTGAAAGCGGCAAGGTATATTTCGAAGCTAGATTTGAGTGCCGCGTTTAATCAAATCCCATTAGAAAAGGAAAGCCAAGCGTGCACAGCGCTTACTGTACTCCTCGCTTACTTACACAAAATTCATAGAATTTAAAAGAATTTAGGGAATACAAAAGAATTCATAGAATTCGAAAGATTTCAGAGAATTTGAGCATGCAATAAGCTTATACGACAAGGGGTTATGTTTGTAATATTTCAGTGTGTCTCGCCTGAAATGTAGTGACGTTTCCGCAGAATATTCTCCTAGAAAGGGCTGGAATATAGTGTAAAACTATTACAGAAACCTGTTTAGTACCATTTTACGTTATTTTAATGTTGTCTGGTGTAAATCATGACCAGTCTGGGCCAGGATCTGCTATACCAGACTCTGGCGACAGAACAGCACGACCATGCGGAGCCAGCTGGGAGCCAGGCTGCAAAGAGATTCTTCTTTTTCTGGCGCCCAGTCGGCGCCAGCCTGCAGTTATCTTGCTACTAGGGAACCTCTTAATTTAAAATTGATATCAACAGAAGTATAAAAGTACATCCCTAATTTTATCGATCACCGATAATTATTTTGATTCTTTTATTTTTACTATTACTTTCAATGACTGTTCTGCTTAGTACGTAAAATGTATTTCAATTATTTTTGTAAATTTATTTAATTTAGTTATGCAAGTTATGATTGACTTTCTCGGTACATGACGTAAAATGTATTTCAGTGATAATTCCAATTTTCTGAAAAATATAAGGTAAAAATTATTTGAATGTTTCAATCAAAATAATTTTTCACAGCTTTTTATGTTGTGAACTGATTAATCAATTATTGACTGAATAATTTCTTTACAATATTAAATTATATATAGATTGAATTGAATTTTTGTTTAATTGGTAACATGATTTGAGTCATTACTATAATGTCATGCAACTGTATATTCCTCTTTCAATTTTGGACTTCAACTTTTCTCTTCCTCACACCCAGATTTGTTTTCACTCTCCCTCTTCATCATGTTCCCACTCCGCTCCTGTCCATCCCAGGAAGATTGTTATTGAACATTTTCAGTTTTTATAACTTACATTATTTCAGACGCATGAAGAGATAGACGAATCTCCCGTGTCAATTACACATATTAAAAAAATAGTGGGTCTGAAACATGTCTAGCTGTGTCAGGGAAATCTACTCAACTCACAAATATTAGCGTCCCCACTACATTGCTCACGAGATCACCCATCTCCTGAGCAGCGAAAGGACATCGGCATAGTAGTGTCGAGCCCTGGCCTATTGGCCTATTAGCCCTGGTTATGTTCTCCAAAACAACATAGGCCTGAAATAAAAATACGTAAGTTTCAGTAAATCATATCACGATTTTATATCCATTAATGTTTCCCAACTATTTAATCAAAAGTACAAATTAAAAAAATATATTTCTTAAGAGTTATTTGAATCCAATTAATTCATTAAAATTGGTTTTCCCAATGTTTCCAACCAAGAGTGTTTTCACGTTCTATTTCAATGCGTTTCCTCTTGCAGTTTTCCGAAATCGAAAAAGTTAATAGCAATTACATTTTCCTGCTCTCGCGTCTTTGTAGCATATGCCATTTTCTGAGATAATACTTTTCTTTTATGTCTATCTGTACTTTTATCGATTCTATGGAAATGCTGTTCAACCGGAGAGCTCAGCCGGAAAAAATATTGGTATTTAGATTGTATTTTTAGCACACATTTGCACAGTAAAGCTATTGTATCACATCAGTTTCCCTAAACTTCAATTAATCTGACAATTTTTTAGTTATATTTTAATTTTTTACTTTATTAGGGGATAACGTTTTTTTTTCTACCTATCTAACACAAAATGAATTATATACATACATACATATATATATAAAAACTAAAGGTTAACAACCACCGCAGGGTCCCACTGGGAGTAACTGTCATCTAAAAAAATGAAACTTCAATCATTAAAAGATTTGTTCAAGTTAAATCTAAATTTATTTCAAGAAGATACCAACACCAGTGTTTGAAGATACCTATGCCAGTGTCCAAAGTACCTCATTACGAAAGTGCGCATGCGCAGATTTGTCACCAGTGCCTAATGTAAGCCACCTTCAAACTTCAAGCGCAAAAATTGTTTCGCACACAGTCTGCTCAAATAAGGTCCTTTAGCCACCATTTAGAAGCATGAAAATGTCAACTTTTGACGTGGGTGTTGAATATTAATTTTTAAAGCAAAATTTTGACAATAAAATCACTTGCTTTCTTCGACAAGGTCGAGTGGATCATAATAATGTGTCATTAGATATCATTGGTTAATTTTATAAACAAAGGATATAAACAACCGTTCGGAGTGGATGTATAGAAACAAAAATGAATAATTTTGATTTTAGTTATTGTTAGGTGATGAGCAAATCTTAGTAATACAAATTTTTATTTTATATGCTCCAATAATTTTATAAACGAAAATCAAATTTCCTTTGCCTATAGATGTCCAACTTATTTTTTATAAATTATTTATATTATCTTTGTAATATCTGTTCCTAAAATTAACAAATAGCATCGTGAATTAGTATCATCTTGCCGATAAAAACGATCAATTTCCAGGCAAGAATAGACTCAAAGCGTTAAATTTCGAACAAAAATTTTGACA
Source organism: Andricus grossulariae (assembly GCA_011634705.1). NCBI lineage: Eukaryota > Metazoa > Arthropoda > Insecta > Hymenoptera > Cynipidae > Andricus > Andricus grossulariae. The sequence continues at coordinate 150,301,588 of JAABKJ010075445.1, read as the reverse complement.
CGGCCCGCCCCCTCTTCAAACCATGTGACAAAATTTTGGATCAGGATTTCAAAGTAGTTTCAACAGGTTTAGTAGAATCTTAAAAATTTGAAAAGATATATTATAGTGCAAAGATTTCAAGAGAGTTCAAAGTCTTTAATTTAAGTTTTAGGGATATCATCAAATTTTGAAAAACTTCATTATATTTCAAAGGGTTTCCAAGAATTTAACAAGAATTCTTTGGATTTCGTGGGAAATGTAAATCAGATGAAATTACAACTGTAATTTGATGATACTAAATTCTCTTTTGTTAAAGCTTCTTCGGCTTGAACGAACACATCCTCATCACGTATCTCGTGCTTCGAACTCGATTTTGTTCAAAACGCGAACTTTTGTACATTATTTTTTCATTCATTTCAATATTTTATCCTTATTTTGCATTGGATTTTACTGTCAGCTACTCTGAAAAATATATCATTCCAATCCATTTATATTATTACAATTCATAATATGCATGGGCATTGAAACAGACGTATTTTCATTGTTCTGATTTTTTATCAAACAAAAAGTGCGCATCCTATAAAAAGCAGTTTTGTTATTATACATTTGATTGCATCTTGTATCGTTTTTCCATAAATTTGATTTGCATATTTTCAATGTCGCTTCATACGATTTAAACGAAAAATACGCATCCAGCGTTAAGTAGTTCTAAGAAAATTTGTAGATATGATTAGGTGGAAAATTTTGTTGAATAAAATGCTATTGTTGCTTGTGTCGTTTTTCCAAAAAGTTAATTTTTTTATTTCAAATGTGTTTTTGTAACGAAAATTTATAACAAATTTGTACATCTTTTTCGGTTGAACAACTTTTGTCTTGTCATTTTTTTCATCTCTTGTGTGTTTTTGTTCTTCAAAAATTTGATTTTTTAATTTTCAGTGTTATTTTTCGGTAAAATTTCAGCTGTAACCACGTCTCACAACCGTGAGATGGGTGGCCAGTCTGCGACGGATTCAATACGATAATCCAGCAAAAGTCTCGTGTACCCTGAGGACACGGAGCGACCCAAGGATGACCGCCTTCTGCATCTTCCCCGCAAGTGGTCTTCGAATAGTTGATAGCTCCTGAGAATGCTTCTGTGATGTCAGAATTGTGAGTAAAAAAATAAATTTGCGAACAGTTCTTGCCGTTCAAATGCTGTCTTCTGCTATCTGCAAATTGCTCCCTTTCGAGAAATTTATCATTTCAGTAAAAATAATAATTGCCTCAGCAAAAGGCTTAATTCGTATACTTTTATTGATCCGAGGATCTCGCTAAACCCCAACTACTTGACAAGTTTTCCTTCCTTCGTTCTCAAATGCCTGAAAAAAGTTATATATTAAGTCACTGACGTACCTATACAGAAAAATTCCAAGTCGGATTGAACCAATACCCTTAAACGATTTTTATTTGCTCAAGCAGTTTTTTTCGAAAACTTTTAAAAAAATATATAAAATAGAACAAATAAAATTATTTTTCTGACTGTATAGTGTACAGAAAGAATATATCAACAATCATTTAATTGTTTGAACAAATTGAATTTGATTCAATTATTATTTTTCCCGAAAAATATATTTAAAATCATATTTTCTGAATTAAACATAATATTGAATGATTTTGAGGAGTGGTGAATTCTGCTGAAAAATTTATGTCATTGTTTAAACAATTAATTATTGTTTATTTAAAATTTCCCTTCAATTTGAGTACGGATAATTTAAATTTTTTTATTCTTCATCTGTAATTCTTCTATAATTCTTCTTCGTATATATAATTCTTTATATTCTTTATATGTGTTCCATTTTATATCATTTTTTTTAAGTTTTTGCAAAAAGCTGTTCGAGCAAATAAAAATTGTTTAATAAAATAGAAATTTGTTAAGTTGAAATGACAAAGCGACTTTTAAGGAACCATGAAACTAATAATAGATTCAATGCTTTCACGATGATTCATTATGATAAATTTAAACTTAAAATTTAAATTTATCAGATGAAACTAATATTTAAAGAGATGAAGCAAAGTAAAAGTACTGAGTTTGTCACAATGAGAAACAGCAAAGGTGAAATGCTATATGATACAGACGGGATAGTGTACGTTTCAAAAGACTCTTTTAAAGAATTATTAGGAGGCGAAGATATAGGGCAACAGAGCTACAAGATAGAAAATAAAGCATTAGAAAACCCAATTGAAAAAGTCTGTGTCACTGTGGTTAGAGATATAATTAAGAGCTTACAAAATGATAAGGCTGCTGGTGTAGACAGCATTAGCGCTAAAATGCTTAAATACGGGGGCGATTACATGCCTCACAGGTTGTACGAATTGATAAATTTATGTATCGAGACGGGACAAGTCCCAGACGATTGCAAAAACGCGATTATCGTACCAATATACAAAAGAAAGGGAGATCAAAACAACTGCAATAATTACAGAGATATCAGCTTAATAAGTACCGTAAGTACAATATACTCAAAAATACTTATTCGTAGGGTAATGGAGATTACAGAACAAATGATATGGGAAGTCCAAACTGGATTTATGCCAGGAAGATCATGTACATATCAGATATTTAGCTTAATACAGATCACAGAAAAAAGCTTGAGAATGGGAAAGAAATTTTTCTGTGCATATGTTGACCTAGAAAAAGCATTTGACAAGGTAAATAGAAGTAAACTTTGGGAAGCCTTTGAAGAGTACGGAGTCCATGGATGGCCCCACAAGCAATACAAACAATATATGCAGGCAGTAAAGCAAGTGTAAGGGTTGATGGGAAACTGAGTGACTATTTCGATATTGTGCAAGGCGTTAAACAAGGATGCGTTATGTCCTCATGGCTATTTATTCATCTATAAAGGATACTCTCCGATGCAGATACAAACGTCTCATCCGACGGATTTGGTCTTCCGAACTGTCGGCGCGGGACAAAGTATCTGCGACGAACATGCTTTCCGTCCCACTAGTACTCTATTCATTTGGAGTTGTTCCATGGACGAAGTACGAGCTGAGATCCCTCGATATCGGGTCCAGAAAGGTTATGCACATGAACAAAAGCATGTACCTTAAATCTTCTGTTCCGCGACTTTACATCTCACGCCGTCAAGGAGGTCGCAGAATACTGAATCTTGAATGTCTTCGCAACAGGATTATTCTGGGTAAAGCACATATAGACGCAAATGAACCAGACCCTCTTCTTAAAATGGTCAGGAAACACGAAGAAGTGGACAAAGGGGCGTTTCTGTACAAAGCAGCGAAGGAGGCTGCTGAATCACTCAGCCTTGACTGCAATATCAGGGATGAGCAAAATGCATCAAATCGTATCTATCTGGAGTACTCACTCCTGAAGGTTAACTTTTGCTTTCCTTAAATCACCCGAATTGAAAAGGGGTACGGAGGGTCTCATTTTGGCATGTCAAACGGTGTCATTTCCACTCTAGCATACCGCCGCCACATTTTGAGCCAAGACATTCCCGATGATCACTGCAGAGTGTGTCATGCACACCCCGAGCATCTAAGACACATACTATCTAGTTGTCCAACTCATGCGGGAACGACCTACATCGAAAGGCACAATGCGGCACAAAGAGTGCTTTATTACCATATCTGTCACTCTTAAGGCATTAGCCCAAACAACGTTGCTAAACGCACCTAGGGAAATATTGGACGCTGGACTTCGTACAGTTCTTTCCAAAAAGCCCCGAACTCCTCTGGTTTGGTCGGGTAGTCGACAGTAACTGGAGGGTCCTGGAGAGTTGAGATCGATAAGAGAAAAACTATTTATTATCTCTGAACCACCTCTTCCTACACTCTAGACTTCACCTAGCGTCAGATAGTACCCGTATTCTGTCAACAATATGCTGCCTGATGGGTCCTGCCCGACATTATGGAGTCAATCACACACTAAATGCGTCTTTTGGTCTTATAATCAACCGTTGGTTTTGTTTTAGGCTTTGCAACCACTAAAGTTCTCGCTGCATCATACACACTACATTTGATGATCCAGAGGTCGGACTTGTAACAGAATTTTTACCATCAAATGGAACTCGGCACGGCCCTGCACGCAAGGGTTGCGTGCCGTCGCCGGACTAGTCAGTTGGTCTGTGCTATCTACTGGGAACGTTGTTTCCATCTTTCCGCATTGCTTGTGCCTCCCAACAGTGCTAAGTCTCGATCCTGCTCTCACCCACCACGCCTCCAGTATTACCGTCAACATGGAGGAGAAACCCTCGTGTGTCTTGATATATACATTATAAAAACTAAAGGTTAAAAACCACCGCAGGGTCCCAGTAGGAGAAACTGTCATCTAAAAAATGACATCAACTCCCAGTAGGGCCGCGTTATATCCCATTCCTGGCCACGTCTCACAACCGAGAGATGGGTGCTCACAGGACACGACGAAATCACAACGAAAGTTCGGAGAAACTTTCGTGTGTTTTGAGGACACGAAGCGAACCAAGGATATGACAGCTTTCTGCATCCATCTCGCAAGTGCCGTGACATATTTTTGGCACGCGGGAATGGCTTTAAGGTTACGAAACAGTGACAGTTTCGCACCTCCGAGAGCACCTATTACAAGGACAATTACTCGTACCGAATATTTTGGGTACAGTCGTTGCAGCTCATAAGTTTTTAAATTATTTAAACCAGAAATAGGCTATTAATTTCCATTTTCACGTTTGTCATCGGTTCCCAAAGTTTAAAAGAAAAATATTTATTATTGTGGACACAAACATGCTAAGATCAATGGTAACATATGCTTAAGTTTGTGATATTAAATATTATAGTTATCTTAATGTGTGCGTTTTAATTTTAGTAGCGTTAAATGCATGTTGTACTTGGGATATTAACGTATTTGTTCCCGTAATATTAATTATTGTTCTCTGAAACTTTGGGAAACCATAAGAAGCATGAAAACGGATATAAATATCCTATTTCTGTTTGAAATAATTAAATGTTAATGTCTGTATTACCAGCTTCATATTTTTATTCATTATTCAAACAAAAAAGGGCTATTAATTTCCGTTTGAACGTATCTCATCGTTTTCCAGAGTTTCAACAAAAAATATTTATTATTGTCGAACCAAATTTGTTGATATCACAAGTATATTATCCTTAAGTGTGTGATATAAAATATTATAGTTATCTGAATGCGTGCGTTTTAATGTTAGTAGCGTTAAATGCATGTTGCACTTACGATACTAATGTGTTTGTGTCCACAATAATGATTATTGTTCGCTGAAACTCTGGGAAACGATAAGAAACATAAAAACGGATATGAATATCCTATTTTTAGTTTAAATAATTAAAATATTGTTTCTGTTTCACCGGCTCTATATTTTTTTCAAATTATTTGAAACAGAAATAGACTATTAGTTTCCGTTTTCACGTTTCTCATCGTTTTCCGAAGTTTCTACGAAATATATTTATTATTGTGGACCCAAAAATGCTAATATCACAAGTGACACATCCTTAAGTTTGCGATATTATAGTTATCTATAAATGCGTGCCTTTCGATGTTTGTAGCTTTAAATGCATGATATACTTACGATATTAGCTTGCTAGTGTCCACAATAGTAAATATTGTTCCCTGGGACTTTGGGAAATTCTAAAGATCACGAAAACGGGCATGAATATCCTATTTCTCGTTGAAATAATTAAAAGATTATTTATGTTTCACCGGCTTCATAATTTTTTTAATTATTCCAACCAGAAATAGGCTATTAATATCCATTTCCACGTTTATCATCGTTTTCCAAAATTTCAACAACAAAATATTTATTATTATGAACACAAACATGCGAATATCGCAAGTATCACATTCTTCAGTTTGTGCAAAATTATTATTTACGTACTTGTTCATACAACGAAAAATACTTTTATAATAAATTACTTACTCTTTATTTAAAAATTTAACGTGCGACGCACGTGTCCCGCATATGAAGACGCAGCTGCGTCATCCCCTGCGCGCAAGTCGTGCGAGAAAACCCGCACGCGACGCGACGAACGTGCGTCGCACACTGCGCGCATTTTGCTATCTGGGATGTTTTGACAGCACGCTATGGTACGAGGGCTGTTTGATAAGTCAGTGACTTTTTGAATTTTTTTGCGCAGTAACTTTAAATGCAACACTGATCCCGTCAACGCCATCTATGAATAGACTGCTGTTAAATTTTGAGCAAGCTGGATCATTTATTTTGCATTTGACAGACATTAAAAGGAAACAACCTCATTAATGTTAACGAAAATGGAAAAAAGTGAATTTCGTGTACTGATTAAGCATTATTTTTTGCGTTGTGTTCGTACCGGCATAAGTGACGCTGAACGTTCAGGTCGCCCAAAAGAGGTCATCACGCCAGAAATCGTCGATAAAATCCATGGAATGATATTGGACGATAGGTCGTATTTTTGAATCAAACAATGTTAACTTAATCCTATTAACATTTGTCTGGCTGAAAGAAATTATTTTTTTCATTGAATGTGCATACATTTATTAGCCTCAAATAAATATTTCTTCGAAAATAAAGAGGACTTGCACTTACTTCAGCCAAGTAAAATTCACTCGGTACAAGCAATCCTTTTTTCAGTGTACAAGGAATTCACGGAATTCAAGGAAATCCTTCAAATCGTGGAATTTCTTGGATTCATTGAACTCCGTGAATTCTGTGAATTCCATGAATTCCGTGAATTCCACGAATGCCGTGAATTCCTTGAATTCGTTGAATTCCGTGAATTCCGTGAATTCCGTGAATTCCATGAATTCATTGATACCTTGCTGGAGCGAGACGTGACGCTTGAGCGTCACAATTCTTATGGTTTCATTCCTCATGCAAAAATCCCGTGGGAAGTTTCACTTCAATAAAACGAATATAAATTGCCGTCAATTTCGTCTGAACCGGAAGTATCCCGTGTGAAAAAATTGCGTGGCGCTGTACTGTTGCTGTCTAGTCCGCCTTGAGTCGACACTGGCACGGCACAGGCTGACTCTCCAGTGGCTAGACTGGAATGTAACGCTCGGATCGACTAGGTTCTAGGCAGATCGTCTATTTTGATGAAAAATAATTGATAATTAAATAACCTACTTATTTTTTATCACATAAAAGTCTAATATATAGATTTTGCAGTTAATTAAAAATAAAAAAAAAACAAGTTTTTGTACACAAGCAAATGAAAAAATGAGTTTCCGCAAATCTTGTACATAAGCCGGGTGCCGAACTTTTGATGTAACGTCATATTATGTTGCTGTAACATTGTCCCGTCGACTTAACACACTCGGCCACCTAGAAGTTGAAAACTTTGTCATTTTTGTCGGATATGAATTTCAATTCACTACATCGTAAGATTCATTTCAATTAAACATAATTGAAATTAGGCTCAATTATCATTTTCGCAATCAATAAATAATTAAAATAAGTTAAGTAAATAATTTATGTTAATATTTAATTTTCTGGATTATTATAAATATAATACACAGCATTACGCATATTATAATTAATATAAATTTAATATAAATTTATTGTAACTGTACTATGTACATAATTCAATTGAAAGAAATGCTTGTTAAGCATTGTTTTAAAAAAACCGTTCTTAAGAATATAGTTCGTATATTAAGATTTCAATCACCTTTAATAATTATTGTATATATTATCTTAAATGTGTAATAGTGTACATTTAATTACTAATTGAGCATTTCTGCAATTAAATTCGTAACGAACTCCTAGATAGTGCCCAGACTGGGACTATACAGCAGAAAGGTTTGATTCAAACACTTAGAAAAACTAGACAGCGCCAGGCTAGTATTGCGCGAATAGACACACTTGAGAGAAACTGTATTGGCTTTAGCATGGTTCAAGACTGCCACAAAATTTTTCCACATGGCATTGGAAATAACATTGCGTTCCAGAGGGTGCTACAGAAAAGCGCGACAGACTATAAATTTCATAATGTAACATTAGTTTACCAAATACAAATATTAACCCAGGGACGATTTTACCAACTTTGAATAAATACATGATTTAATCCTGATTATTTTTTAATCGAGATTTTAATCATGATTAAATTGTAATGCGTTCCACCATGGACATTTCAGCTTTTCGTATTATAGTCCAAGAGCTGGTGACGTTTTTCGTGAAGTGGGAGTATAAGTCCTAGTTTGTTGCGAATATATCTGGGAATTGTTTTCTGCGAGATAATTTCCGTGCACAATTATGCCGTAGAATTTCGAAACAAAATTGAGGCTTCCTTTGCCATCGGTCCATGTCAGTTTAGTCTGCTCGAGTTTCTGCGCGCGCATTCAGTGGCCACGTACACCTCTCAGCTGTCAGTACGTCAGTGGATCAGTGCATTGCTTCTTTCAGTGGTAAACAACGAGGATAAATTTGATTTTTTTTGCACTGTTTTCGCGACGGATTCAAAATTCAAGGTGAGATTATTTTCTTATTCAGACTCAGTTGATATTTTCTAATTTTTATTTATATTATAGAATTGAATTTCCTGGGAGGATATCCCCTTTTAAACATGTGTTGTCTGCACGTGACGTAACCTATATTTATATGGTGAGTTTTATGCTTAAAAAGTGTCTTTTTTGACAATCTTTTCTTCTTTATTATTATTTCCATATATATATATATATATGCTCTGAGAATGTAAATTAAATTTATTTGACATGCTTCTTTAAAGTAAAGGTATTTTTCTTTTGATTCTAATTCATTGTGCTTAAAATACCCATAGTCAAGTTTTTCTACTAACTGTTATTTACACTCATATATATATATATGTATGTATGTATTTTGGTTTGTTATTTATTGTTTCCCTTGGAGCTTGTCTTTTGCATTAAAAATGACTCTTGCGAATAATTTCACGTTCTCAAAAACGCGTGTTTTAATTTGTTTATGTGAACAATTTTTGTCGTGTTTGGTGTTATTTGCAATTCCGCGTTCATATCTTTAAAGATTCTATTTATTTTATATGGCCCCTCATAATGATATTCGAACTTACTTTAACGTGGTTCTTTTAACAAATAAACGTGCTCTTCTACTTCGAAATTTACCTCATTCAGTTTTCTGTCGTAATAACCTTTAATTCTCATTTTGCAGCGTTAAGCTGCCCATGGACCTGGGTTTGCGTATCAGTCAGCCGATTCAGCAGATCGTCTACGTATTGCACATACGTCCTAGGAACGGGTTCGTTCACGAATTCGGATGGAATCCTGGCAGGTTTACCGAAAATTACTTCGTGAGAAGTTACTTCTGTAGAAGAGTGTACAGTTGTATTAAAGGAAAACATAGCAAAAGGTAGCCAATCATCCCAGTTCGCCTTTTCACAATAATACCTGAGGTACTTTACGAAAGCGTGATGACTGCGTTCAAGTGCTCCTAACGATTGTGGATGATAAGCAGTGGATTTATACTGCCTAATTTTAAAGATTTCAGCAAAATTTTCCATGATACTGCAAACGAAATTGGAACCCTGATCAGTTTGAATCGCTTCTGGGCACCCAAATGTGCATATGAAGGACTCAGCGAAGGCTACATCTGTTGTGGAGGCTTCCGTATTTATTAATGGAATTGCACATAAATATATGGAAAGACAATCCTGCCAGGTAAGAATATATTCATTTCCCATATCAGTTCGAGGTAAGGGGCTTACAATATCCATTTGTATTTTTTCGAACGCTCTAGTCGGGGTGTCTGTAATTCTCATAGGCAGTTTTCTTTGTACCCTAACAAGTTTTTTCTTTTGGTAAAAGTCGTAACTATGCACGAACTGGTGTACGTCTTCTTTCAAGTTTTTCCAGTAGAAACGTTCCCTAACTTTTTCATAAGTATTTTTCTCTCCGCGGTAACCTGCTGCTGTGGAATCGTGACATTCCGCGAGTATTACCAAACGCTCTGATTCATCTGGGATTCGCACTTCGCCGGTGCACGCAGTGATTTGATAGTCACTTTTTCTGCTGGGCACGGCGTTGCTGTGGGTGCCGCTGGCTGGGGAGGGGGTGCTGTGGCTGGCCGGCGGTGCGCTGGACGGATTGTTTAAAAGCCTGGGGCTGCTGGCTGCGCAATTACCGGCCTGGGTACCCGCCGAGGTACCTTTGGGGTATTGGTTGGTTAGCCTGGCTGGCGCGGTGATTTTGTTGCTGCCCAAGGGGTTGCCGTTCCGGGTGCTGGGCTTGCCCATGCTGTTGATGGCTGTATTTGCGCCCAGGGAGTGGGTGCCCCACGGGCAGGTAGATGTGGTGCAACTGGACGTCGGCCAGGGGCAGGCACTGATCCTGCGCACCCGTCATCATACGTTGCTCTACGATGCCGGGCCGCGCTCGGGGCCTGTCGACCTGGGCGCACGCGTCGTGTTGCCGTCGTTGAAAAAACTCGGGGTAGCCCAGTTGGACATGATGCTGCTCAGCCATGCCGATGCCGATCACGCGGGGGGTGCGGCGGCGGTGGCTCGGGGGTTGCCCGTCAAGCG